>CM061133.1:231353978-231953978 GCA_030789695.1 Scilla litardierei
GATTTGGCGCGATTTGGAGTGATCATGAGATGCGCTCACGATAGACGGCCACCGACGACCTCCCCGAGGGGTATTTTGCTGTTGGAGAGGAGCGGAAGAAGAATGGACGTCACAGGAGCGACGAGGAGGCCAAAACAATCAGTTTGGGCATTTTTTGTGTCCCACTCGGCCGAGTGGAGGAGCCACTCGGCCGACCAGCGAGACACTGCTCGGCCGACCTGTTCAGACACGATTTCCATGTGTACTCGGCCGAGCGACGGAGACCACATCGGCCGAGTGACGATACCACGTCCGCCCGAGTGGCGCCCAGACGAAGCCCCCCCAGAATATCGAAGTTACTGTTTTTCGGCCATCTGAGCTTCAGAAGACCCACTCGGCCGAGTGGATTATTACGTCCGCCCGAGTGCCTTGAAGCCATCGGCCGAGTGACTACAACCCACTCGGCCGAGCCGCCCCCGAGCTGAAGACCCCTGAAGCCCCCGACTTACTGGAAAAATGACAGGGTTTTCACTCGGCCGAGCGACTTTTGTCACTCGGCCGAGTGCGATGCGCTGCCTGTAGCGAAATTTGCGGAAAACAGGCTGTGCAGGGGCATTTTGGTCAGGATTTTTAGACGATTTTTGGGGCTATTTAAGCTCTGTTTTTACCCTAGTTTTAGGAGCCATCTCTCAGATTTTTTGCAGCTTTTTGGAGTTTACTTTTTAGCTTTATTAATTGTGATTGGAGAGGAGAAAAACTTGGATTTTTGTTGGATTAATTGAAGATCTACATTGGTTTGCATTGTTCTTCCCCAAAAACTCTATTTTTATTTTTTGTATCATTGTTGTGATGAATTCCATTGCCTATTTCATTGATTATTTTTGTGCTATTGCTATGATTTGTGAGTAGTCTCCACGTCTTGGGGCGTGGGGATGAACCCTACAAGCCCAATTTCGTATTTGTGATAAATTGGTAGAAATTGTGCTAGAATCAATAATTAGGGATTAGACTGGGATCGAATTACTACGGATAGCTAGGTATTCATATCAATTGGGATTTGCAAGAGATTGGGTCCCAATTCGATAGGAAGCCCTAGAAATCCGAATTGGGTTGGAGTCGGATTTCCGAAGTATCGGTTTGCAAGAGATTGGACCGATACTAGGACCTCCGGTTGCGATTCCGTGCCGATACCCGTTTGCAAGAGATTGGACGGGTAGTAACTATCCCAATTTAGATTGTGGACCGAGTTTGCAAGAGATTGGGCTCGGTGCGCAATTGGACGATGATGTTGATCCTAATGCTAGCTTCCCTAGGCTAGGGTTTGCAAGAGATTGGACCCAAGCCTAGGATAGCTATAGACCGGCAACAGCGCGAGAGCGTGAGCTTGGTTCCACATTTAGTTGCAACTAGTTCATCCAAATTCTCATTCTAGCAATTTTGATACCGACGAACCACATCTATGAAATACGGTGAGTAGCGGGGATTCCCCTTTCCCTAGACGTTCTTTATTTGATTTGATATTTCGCAAATTTGTCTGACGATTGTGACAGGATCGCCCAAGGCAATTATCTCTCTCTGTTCATAAATAGCCAGGTGGATCAGGAGCAAGCACGGTCATTCGTCCTCCCTGTGTTCGATACCCGCTCGCCGCTATACCGTGCGCTTGCGGGAAAACTACAACCGTCGCCTCGGGACATGTATCCGGGGTGCGATCAAGTTTTTGGCGCCGTTGCCGGGGAGGACATTTTGACGCACTATTTGCATGTTCTCCCCGTATTTTCCGTAAGATCTTAACGGGGAGAATGGAGGATGCAACGCCAACAATAGAACTCAGTCGAGAAGACTATGACTCCTTCACAGACCTTCTTAAGGAGCTTGTCGACGAGGTCCACACTACCGGAGCATTTGCTATCAATATCAAGGACCCCGACGAACAACTATTTGCTAGCTTTGTGATGGACCAAATCTCCCCGGAAGGGACTATCGGAGGCAATGTCAGAGTTGACGTGGTCGACGACAAATTGTATTTCGAAGACAATAGAGCAAATGTCGAAGAGCACTATGCTCCCGAAGAACCCTTCGAGCAAACCGACATTCCGGGTGTTACACTTTATGACGCTCACTCTTGTTTTTATGAATCGTCTGATGTGTTTCTTGATTCCAGGTACGAACTGGAGCAGAGTGAAGGTTTTGGCGATGCTAGCACTGAATCAGAGGGCGCCTACTTCGATGCCTCATCCTCACTAAGTAGCGAGTCCGACTCGTCACAAGAAAGCATGCCACCTGAAGATGAGCTAAACCAGGATGACAAGGAAGAACCCGAATTCATGCGAGCTGAAAAAGTGGAAGAAGCAGCGCCACCTCAGGTAGAGCTTAAACAATTACCGCCGAATCTAAGGTATGCCTTTTTGGGTAATAAATTGACTTTTCCGGTGATAGTCAATTCCCACCTCACACAAGATCAACTTGAAAAACTCCTAGACGTCCTTAGGAGCCACAAAGATGTCTTGGGATACACTATCTCCGATCTAAAAGGGATAAGCCCTAGGCTTTGCACGCATCGGATCCATTTGGAGGATACCGAAGCCACCTCCATAGAGCCTCAAAGGCGGTTGAACCCGAACATGAAGGAGGTGGTTAAAAAGGAAATCCTAAAATTGCTTGAAGCCGGTATAATTTATCCTATCTCTGACAGTAGATGGGTTAGCCCCGTCCACGTCGTCCCCAAGAAAGGAGGGATGACTGTCATAAAAAATGACAAAGGTGAGCCAATATCCACGCGCACTGTCACGGGATGGCGAATGTGCATTGACTATAGGAGACTCAATAAAGCCACCCGAAAGGACCATTACCCATTGCCATTCATCGATCGGTGAGATCACACTTATACACATGGATAGCCGACCGGATAGCAAGACTGTCATATTAATCAATCTGTTCTCATGCTTGAACGCCTCGCGAACCATAAATACTTTTGCTATCTAGACGGGTATTCGGGTTTCTTCCAAATCCCTTTGCACGAAGATGACCAAGAAAAGACAACTTTCACTTGTCCCTATGGCACCTACGCATACCGTAGGATGCCGTTCGGCCTTTGTAATGCTCCCGCCACTTTTCAAAGATGTATGACATCCATATTTTCCGATTATATTGAAAATATTATGGAAGTTTTTATGGATGATTTCTCGGTTTACGGAAGTGAGTTTGACTCTTGCTTGGAAAATCTCACTAAAGTCCTAAAAAGGTGCCAACAAAACAATCTCACTCTCAATTGTGAGAAGTGTCACTTCATGGTCACGGAAGGTATAGTCCTCGGGCATCTTGTTTCCTCAAGAGGAATCGAGGTAGATAAAGCTAAAATTGAGGTAATCGAAAAACTTCCTCCTCCTATTAATGTCAAGGGCATTAGAGGCTTCCTTGGTCACGCGGGGTTTTACCGCCGCTTCATTAAGGATTTCGCCTCGATTGCCCGACCACTTACTTCCTTACTCGCTAAAGATGTTCCTTTTGACTTTTCAGGAGAATGCTTGCAAGCTTTCAACACCTTGAAGGAAGCGCTAGTCTCAGCGCCCATCATTCAACCGCCGGATTGGAGCCTCCCTTTTGAGCTAATGTGCGATGCTAGCGACCAAGCCATTGGAGCGGTATTGGGACAGAGGAAAGATAGGAAGCTTCATGCGATATACTACGCAAGCAAGACATTGGATGACGCGCAGAAAAACTACACAACTACCGAAAAGGAGCTTCTAGCGGTCGTCTATTCCATAGAGAAGTTTCGCTCCTACCTCCTCGGTTCCAAGGTGATTGTCCACACCGACCATGCGGCATTGAAGTATCTTTTAAACAAGAAGGAGGCCAAACCCCGGTTGATTAGGTGGATACTCTTGTTGCAAGAATTCGACCTAGAGATCAGAGATAAGAAGGGTACAGACAATGTCGTGGCGGATCATTTATCTAGGCTCATTCGCGACAAGGAGGATGAGAGCTTACCTATTGACGACACATTTGTTGATGAGAGGCTATATGCGGTAAGGACCGAGGAAGTACCTTGGTACGCGGACTTCGTCAACTACTTGGCGTGCGGAATCAAACCGCATGGGATGTCCACGCAACAAAAGAGGAGATTTATGCATGAGGTCCGTAGCTATTTTTGGGAAGATCCTTACCTTTTCAAGATATGCAAAGATAGTGTCATTCGTAGGTGTGTTTCTAAAGAGGAGGCAACGTCTATCATTTTGCATTGCCACGGTCTACCATGCGGGGGACATCATGCCGCCTCTAAAACAACCGCTAAGATCTTGCAGAGCGGATTCTTCAGGCCCACAATGTTTAAAGACACCCACGCTTTTGTGAAGGGTTGCGATAGATGTCAACGGACCGGGAATATCTCCAAGCGCAATGAGATGCCGATGAGACCCATCCAGGAGATTGAGATTTTTAATTGTTGGGGAGTAGACTTCATGGGGCCTTTTCCGTCGAGCAATGGCAACAAGTACATCCTATTGGCCGTTGACTATGTCTCCAAATGGGTGGAAGCTATTGCCACCCCTACTAATGATGCGAGGGTCGTCTCCAAATTCTTCAAGCAAAATATCTTTCCGCGCTTTGGAGTGCCGCGTACCTTGATAAGTGACGGGGGAAGCCACTTCATAGAGAACAAGTTTGAAGCCATGCTAAAGAAGTACGGGGTAAATCATAGAGTTGGAATGGCTTATCACCCCCAGACAAGCGGCCAAGTAGAAGTCTCAAATAGAGAAATCAAGCAAATTCTCGAGAAAACAGTAGATCGGTCTAGAAAGGATTGGTCAATGAAGTTAAACGATGCTCTATGGGCCTATCGCACGGCCTTTCGCACCCCCATCGGTACCACACCGTTCCGCCTAGTTTATGGGAAGGCTTGCCACTTGCCGGTAGAGTTGGAACACCGCGCATATTGGGCCATCAAGACCTTTAACTACGATTATAAGAGTGCGGCGGTGAGGCGACTCTTGGACATCAACGAACTTGATGAAATAAGGAGAGACGCTTATGAGAGCTCGAGAATTTACAAGGAAAGGACCAAGATTTTCCACGATGCCCACATAACTGTCACGGACTTCAAGGTGGGAGACAAGGTCTTGCTCTACAATTCCCGACTCCGACTATTTCCCGGTAAGTTGAGGTCACGTTGGTCGGGACCTTTCACCATCAAGCACATACAACCGGGAGGAGCTTTCGAGTTGGAAAGCAAGGAAGGTACCACATTCAAAGTAAATGGGCAAAGGCTCAAGCACTATTCCGAGGGGATCCCGACGGGCGAAATCAATAGAGTATATTTGCTTAAAGAGCGGCCGGATGATCTCTCGGACCTCCTTGATGAGGTGATAGAGGAGGCGATTCCTCATTCAATTGGTGCCCTCTTTGATGAAGAACTTGATGAAGGCCCGGATTTAGGCCGAGATGAAAAGATTGAAGACGATTCCCCCGACTTCTCCGCTGATGAAGATGAAGGCGACGCTGATGTCGCGAGGATTCGAGAGCTCTGCAAGCTCTCGAAATTAAAGTCTCCAAAGAAAGCCCCGCCGGCACGGAAATCGGCATCGCCGGTTAAGCCGTTGACCGGGGCAAATGCTAGCTTGGGGGAGCCTCCCCCCAACACCATTCGGGACAAGAGACCTCCGAGGGAGACCGCTACGCCGCCACGTCCAAATCCAAGCGCGCTCCCCGGGAAGTTTGACGGGTGCATCTCATATGCACCAAACATCCCGCATTGATTGAAAACTATAGGGGGTCGAGCTCACGACCTAAAACGAGCGCTTGTCGGGAGGCAACCCGGCGGTTTTTGCTTTATTTTTTTATCTTTTTCTTTATTTTCGTTTAGAAATTTTTAGTATTTTGAGTCACCCGACCAAAAATTTTGTGATAACGGGTCCTATTTTTCTTGACAGGAGAGAAGATAGGTAGATCATCATGAGGAGGATGAACGAGACGATGAGGAGCGCACCAAGAAGGCGTTCGACGCTTAGGAGGAGCATGAAATCGACTGGAGAGGGAAAGACGGAGTTTAGAGCCCAAACGAAGACAAACAGCAGAATACAAGGCTCACTCGGCCGAGTATACTAGTCACTCGGCCGAGTCCAGAAGTTCGTCCGGCCGAGCCGCTCACGAACGAGGGAAGTCTGCTGTACCCAACTCTCTGTTTATTTTCTCGATTTCGATATAACTGCTACTCGGCCGAGTACATATATTCACTCGGCCGAGTAAAACGGATACCCTCCTAGAGCGAGTCTTGCCGAGTAGCTTGAGTCACTCGGCCGAATGGACTTACTCCACTCGGCCGAGGCTGGCAAAGCCACTCGGCCGAAGCGATATCGGGGAGAAAATTTCTATTGCCTCGCTCGGCCGAGTGACCACGTCACTCGGCCGAGTCGTAACTTTCTATTATATAAGTGACGAAGGGGCACGGATTTCGAAATCTAAATTCCCAAATCCGCCCGCGCCCCTTCGCCTACCCTCGCCCGATTCCCCTTCGCCCAACCCTCACTCGCCCGACCACGCCCACGCGCGCCGCCGCTCGGCCAGCCACCGCCGGCCGACCGACGCCGCGCCCCGCCCGAGTCGCCGCCGGCGACCTCGTCTCCGATCGCCTCCGGTATAGCTCGATTTGCCAATTTTCTTCTCTTTTTGCGTAGTTTTCAAGGATCCGTGTATTAATCGAACCCCTAACCCGAATCAATTCCCATATCTATCTGTTATACCCCTATTGCTCCATACATTTTGATTATTACTCGCTGATATCGCTTTTCCATGCGCAGGTTGCTTTTTGGAGCTTAGGGGAGCTCAGGGGAGCTTCTACGGGCTGTTTTGGATTTCGTGGAGGCGCGGACTTCGCACGCTTCCACCGCTTAGCACTCGCGGCGTGTTTTGGTACACTCTTTCCACTCTTGTTGCACACGCTGCACTTTTTCACTTTTCGGCGCGCTCGGGGCCGATATGCCGCCCCGGACACGGCCTCGGACGAGGAGACCTTCCGCTAAGCGGAAGAGGTCGGATGACGCCGGCCCCGCCCACGAGGCGGAAGAGTCTCCTCCTCCTTCCCCCGCACACCCGCACAGCCTGCAGGCCCCGCACACCCCGCACAGCCTGCAGCGCACCCACAGCCCGCACAGCCTCTCCCTGCCGATCCACAGCCACCACCACCGGCCCCACTGGTCGGGCCGCTCGGGATTACGTTCCGAGACGACGCACACCGCGCCGTCTTCGAGCGTATCTCCCAGCGCTCGATCGTACCCTCCAGGTTCGTACACCTCACTGACCTAGGACGCCTGGGGGTACTTGAGGGGATACTCACGTTGTACGACAACGTGGGTTGGCGCGACTTCCTTCAGGTGTCGGCGGATACTTTTACCCGCCCGACACTTGAGGTTTTGAGTTCGATCGCCCGGACCGATGAGGGATGCTCATTCCGGTTCATGGATCGAGAGTGCCAGGTCACTCTCGATATGATGAGAGCATTTTTCTCTTGGCTCGCCGTCCCCGGTGCCGATCGCGGTTACGGCCCCACACATATCCCTCCACCCTCTTTCGACGCCGGTGCCTTCTGGGCACGTATCACGGGTCTCCACGCCGCCTTTGACCCTAGTAGGGCCAAGGCCTCAGCCATCGTACATCCCTGCCTTCGCATTGCTCAGCGCCTTATGGCGACGACATTTTTGGCCAGATATGAGCCGGGCACGATGTCTACGCCAGAGCTTTACATGCTCTACGCGATGACCCGTCCCAGAGCTCTATCTAGGGATGGAGATGAGCTTGTCCCCGCCGTCGTGATCGATATCGCGGCATGGTACTTAGACCGCATCATTGTATCGGTGGGCGCCCGCTCACCGATATGCTACGGCGGCCTGATTACCCTGCTGGCTCTTATGACCGGCGAGGACTTCCCCGACGACCTGCGGCGAGTATCGGGCCCCACCTCTTTGTCGATAGACGTTATGGCCCGGATGAAGATGCTTCGTCCGCATGGTGAGCATCACTGGGTCTGGTTGCACGGCCCCTATGGGGCCGATTACATGATTCTCCCGAGCCCTGCTCGGACTCTGATTGCACCAGCCCACGTTGACTGGATTCCGGCGGCGGATGTCCTCATCCCCGCTGTGTACGTGCTCGAGGCCGAGGAGGCCGAGCAGGCCCACGCTGCCCACGCTGCCCAGGCTGCTCCCGCAGACCCTGCTGCACACCCTGCCGAGCCTGCTGCCCACCCCGTCGACCCTGCGGCCTCTCAGCCTGTTCCTGACGTTTCCACTGCTCTTGACACTTCTGTCCCCACCTCTGCCTGTGTCGAGAGTACTTTTGCTGAGCCCACTTCCACCACTGTCACCACTTCCGAGGCTGTCCCCACCACTCCCGCTACCACCTCCGGCCCTCTGTCCGTGGAGCCTCTTTGCTCCGCTCTCCCCCAGCGCCCGCAGACCTTTGTTGAGAGTGGAGAGCCCTCATTCGCCGCGGTCGTGGAGACCAAGGCTAGCATGATCTCCGCTGGGATTGCGCCTTTTGGTCCACACACCTCCGCCCCAGCGGGAGATTCCTCTGTCCCCACAGCTGCCATATTCTCCGAGAGCGTCGTGGCGTCTGTCCACACTTCTGGGCCACTGACCTCTCTTGCCGCCTCGCAGCCGCTTTTGTACTCTTCTTTCGCTGCCGCTGCCTCCACTTCCCACCGCCCGTCCCGACCTCACACTGAGGCCCGGCCCACATTTCCAGGCGCGGCACCTTTCGTCCCCTTCCCTGCTGAGCCCGTTACATACTCCACTCGCGTACGCCAGCCTCGCCCTGTGCAGCCCCGACAGGTGCGTCCCTCTGCACCACCCCCGCCCGACACTGTACTGCAGAGCATACGTGCTCTTGAGTTGGTGGTGAGTGGTCTTAGAGGAGACCTTAGGACCCTGTCCGCCACCGTCTCCGCGATGGCTGGACGCTTTGACCTGATCCCTCACATCCACTACTGCCTGACACAGATCTTAGAGCGTCTTCCGCGCGTACCCCCGCCCACCCAGCAGGTTCCCACACACCCTCCCACACACACTAGACCTGCTTCCACTTCCACTTTCACGCCCACCCCAGCTCAGCAGCCTGTCCAGCCTACACCACCACCACCACCTCCGCCTCAGGACGGAGACGGCGCGACACCGCTTTCTTAGGCACTCTTGATGCCTTGATCCATTCCTGCCGTGGTGCTGCCCGTCTCTGCTGGGTCCTGATGCACTTTTGTACACCCCCTCCCCTCACTTATTTTGCGATTATATTTTCGATCATATCTATTTGTGCTTATCGTATCATATTTACTTGGGATTCTCATTTTGATCACATCTATATATATCTTTTTGGGAGAGAGGGAGAGTTTTTTTTGGTGCCTCATTTATTTTCATACCACTCCTATCTGTGCATGCATCATTTCCGCATCATATTTTCATTTCCTTTTTTTTTCCTTTCATTATCTTTTTTTTTTCTACCCATCATGCATGCATCCTCACTTGCCCCTCACATTACTTCTCTCTCTGTGTGCCACACTTTGCACATTGAGGACACTGTGCCGTTTAGCTTGGGGGAGTGAGTTCTCACTTTTTTTTTCCGATTTGCCACCTTTATTTTCAGTTTTTCACACCGCTTTTCACTTTTGCACTCATTTTTCATTTTTCATTATTTTTCTTTTATTTTGCCATGCATCACGTTTTCCTTACTTTCCTGTGTGCCGCATTGCATAGTTCTATTTTCCTTTTATCTTTACTTCCTTCTTTTTCATCTCATGCTAGAGATGAATTTTCTGTGATGATGTCCACGTGGAGTTAGCTTATTCTATATGCATGCTATATTTGTCGTGTCTTAGACTTCATTTCTGATATCATATGCTATGACTTGCTTTGCATTCAGGAGTAGTAACCCACAATTTTTTTTCCCTCATGAAAATGGATGAAATTTTATTATTAGCTGAGCCTGAATATTCATATGTATGCTATCACAGAAAACGCACCAAGATTCACGCATTGAATGCCTATGTCTGGAGTACTGACTTCTTTTCCTTTATCACTTCTATATGCATGAATTGTACACTTCACTTCCGGATGATTGAATGATGATTAGCTAAGATATATCTGGATTAGTTAGCTTTTTTGTGATCGAAACTGAGTAGATTAGATTACCCCGCTGAAGTTGTCGTGCATGTCTTATAGAGTGAGCCGAGAGTTATATTTATTTCTTTCTCCACAAATCTTGAACATCATTTCTCTACTTTTAAAGATCATTGGTGAATCTCCCCTTAGTGACTCTATTTTATGGCATTTCCCCCGCTATTAGTTCCTAGCTCCAAACCTCTCATTATAAAAAAATAATAATAATAATAAAAAGAGAGGAGAACATTCTTGTATATCATTATCTCTCTTTGAGTTGGGATCATTGTATATATCTTATATAAAAAAAAAGAGAGAAAAGAGGAAAAATCCTCAATAAAAGATCCCATCTCGCTTACTTTCTTTCTTCTTTCTCTTCTTTGCCTTTGGAGCTATATAAAAACGGGGATGTAAATATTTTTGTGCCACCACGCTTTTAGATAAGCTTGGGGGAGGGGATCCATTGATGTGTGAGAGAGTGACTACTTGACATTGCACGACAACCTAGGCTAAGTAATATTTTATACTCGGTGAGATTGTTTCTAGCTTTACGAAATCCAGAAATCTAAGCCTAGCATTCATTTCATGAAATCCATACTTTTCCATTCTCTCTATTCTATGATGTGATACTCTTACACTCCAGATAGAAAGCGTTTAATTGAAAAGTGTGTGATCTGAGATTTGTATACCGCTTTAGATGATTCAGGCGATGTTAATTTTAAAATTATTCCGTTTTTCATGATTATACAATCGTTCGTGGGTTTTCTATTTTCTACTTGCACTATTATACTATGATGTCAAAATGAGGTTCTTTGACATGTATTTCTCGCTCGATGCATGCTATAAGAGTAAGTGAAACCCGCGTCCTGAGAAAATGATCTAGCATCCTATCTTTCTTTCTTTCTTTCTTTATTTTCGTTTGGTTTTCATTCTTCTTCGTTTTTCATTTTTTTTCGTTTTTTTTCGTCGTTTTCGTATTCCGAATCCACCGGGTTCGCCTTTTACTTATCTTCCTCGAGGACGAGTAAGAGACAAGCTTGGGGGATTTTGATCACTCCTTATTTTACACCTTTTTTCCGCATGTTTGCATGCCATTTAGATCGCCCAAATCATGTTTTTCACGATATATCGACGATATTGCGATGCTTTTCACGCTTTGTTGTTTTTGTCGCATTTCAGGTGATTTGGCGCGATTTGGAGTGATCATGAGATGCGCTCACGATAGACGGCCACCGACGACCTCCCCGAGGGGTATTTTGCTGTTGGAGAGGAGCGGAAGAAGAATGGACGTCGCAGGAGCGACGAGGAGGCCAAAACAATCAGTTTGGGCATTTTTTGTGTCCCACTCGGCCGAGTGGAGGAGCCACTCGGCCGACCAGCGAGACACTGCTCGGCCGACCCGTTCAGACACGATTTCCATGTGTACTCGGCCGAGCGACGGAGACCACATCGGCCGAGTGACGATACCACGTCCGCCCGAGTGGCGCCCAGACGAAGCCCCCCCAGAATATCGAAGTTACTGTTTTTCGGCCATCTGAGCTTCAGAAGACCCACTCGGCCGAGTGGATTATTACGTCCGCCCGAGTGCCTTGAAGCCATCGGCCGAGTGACTACAACTCACTCGGCCGAGCCGCCCCCGAGCTGAAGACCCCTGAAGCCCCCGACTTACTGGAAAAATGACAGGGTTTTCACTCGGCCGAGCGACTTTTGTCACTCGGCCGAGTGCGATGCGCTGCCTGTAGCGAAATTTGCGGAAAACAGGCTGTGCAGGGGCATTTTGGTCAGGATTTTTAGACGATTTTTTGGGGCTATTTAAGCTCTGTTTTTACCCTAGTTTTAGGAGCCATCTCTCAGATTTTTTGCAGCTTTTTGGAGTTTACTTTTTAGCTTTATTAATTGTGATTGGAGAGGAGAAAAACTTGGATTTTTGTTGGATTAATTGAAGATCTACATTGGTTTGCATTGTTCTTCCCCAAAAACTCTATTTTTATTGTTTGTATCATTGTTGTGATGAATTCCATTGCCTATTTCATTGATTATTTTTGTGCTATTACTATGATTTGTGAGTAGTCTCCACGTCTTGGGGCGTGGGGATGAACCCTACAAGCCCAATTTCGTATTTGTGATAAATTGGTAGAAATTGTGCTAGAATCAATAATTAGGGATTAGACTGGGATCGAATTACTACGGATAGCTAGGTATTCATATCAATTGGGATTTGCAAGAGATTGGGTCCCAATTCGATAGGAAGCCCTAGAAATCCGAATTGGGTTGGAGTCGGATTTCCGAAGTATCGGTTTGCAAGAGATTGGACCGATACTAGGACCTCCGGTTGCGATTCCGTGCCGATACCCGTTTGCAAGAGATTGGACGGGTAGGAACTATCCCAATTTAGATTGTGGACCGAGTTTGCAAGAGATTGGGCTCGGTGCGCAATTGGACGATGATGTTGATCCTAATGCTAGCTTCCCTAGGCTAGGGTTTGCAAGAGATTGGACCCAAGCCTAGGATAGCTATAGACCGGCAACAGCGCGAGAGCGTGAGCTTGGTTCCACATTTAGTTGCAACTAGTTCATCCAAATTCTCATTCTAGCAATTTTGATACCGACGAACCACATCTATGAAATACGGTGAGTAGCGGGGATTCCCCTTTCCCTAGACGTTCTTTATTTGATTTGATATTTCGCAAATTTGTCTGACGATTGTGACAGGATCGCCCAAGGCAATTATCTCTCTCTGTTCATAAATAGCCAGGTGGATCAGGAGCAAGCACGGTCATTCGTCCTCCCTGTGTTCGATACCCGCTCGCCGCTATACCGTGCGCTTGCGGGAAAACTACAACCGTCGCCTCGGGACGTGTATCCGGGGTGCGATCACAAGTCCAAGTGGACTTAGACTTCCCCACATAATTCTTACTATGCACAACATCCGAAAAATAAGCATTCATGTACATTTGTTTTTCGTCCATGCTTGTGTCCTTTGGGCTCCAAATAGTGAAAATTTTGGGAGCCATCATCCTATTGGGTGCATGCATGCTACGTTGATTTCTACGTGATGCATGTTGTGGATAGGCATACGGGACATGATGGAATGGTGCACGAAAAGAATTATTCATATGATGAGGTGGGTGTACATATGCATGTGTGGAAACACGTGCGTGAGGGTGTCTCACTTGGTGTGCACGTGCCCGGGAATGTGTTGCATAAAAATCATCATAAGTGTGAGACGGTGGAGTAGGACGTGTGTTCCTACGTGGCATGTTATTAGTGTACATGTAGGCATGCCCCTTCTTTGGAGGTCCACCCAAAGTGGGTTTCTTTCCGAAAGAGGGTGTGGACGAGGTGGAAGCACCATTGGTAGATGAACTACCAATAGAGTGTTTGCTCCCACTCGTTGAGGCTTCGGAAGTTGGCCTAACAAAAGTAGTGACCGACTTGGATGAATTTCCCATCATATACCCCAAGCCAATGTGGTGTTTGGCCGGAAGTAAATATTTTAGGATATTATCCAAATGGCCCTTACCCTTGTTGAATTTGTTGATTCGGCCCAATGTGTCCTCATATTTCTCTTTGAGAGAATGCAAAGAAGTATCCAAAACGGATATTTGCGATGTGAGCACATAAACACGAGATTTAAGATTCTCGTTCTTAATACTCAAAGTCGAGTTTTGAGAAGTTAAATCCGCTATCTCATGTTCTTCCGCATCCTCAATGCTAACATGTTCAAGTTTAGATTTGAGATTCACAATCTCATTTCTTAACTCTTCAACAACGGTGTCGTTGTTGGTGATGATATTCTTAGTCGATGTTTGAATGCTAGCTAGGTCATCTTTTACCTTAGTATATCTATTTACTAACTTAGTGTATTTTGACCAAAGTTGAGAGTTAGCATTTCTAAGATCATCCATCGTTACCTCATCGCTTTCGTCATTACTATCATCGGAAGAGGAGGATCCTTGATCGTTCTCCTCTCTTGCCATGAAGCACATATGTGCTTGCTCCACTTTCTCATCATCCGACTCTCCGCTTGAGGAATCCTCGGAGTCGGTGAATGTTGCTCCGACAAGTCCTTTCTTGTACCCCTTCTTGTATTTCTTGGACTTATCGAATTTTGGCGCCTTCCACTTCTCCTTTTGTTTGTTGAGAGGACACTCCGCTTTCATGTGTCCTGGCTTATTGCACTTGAAACACAAAGGAGAGGAAGAGGCGTTAGAAGAACCAAATTTACCTTTGGTCTTGAAGTTACCTTTCCGGAAGAAACGGTTGAACTTCTTGGCCATGAGTGCCATGGACTCCAAGTCCAACTCGTTTTCCGAGTCTTCATCATCGGAAGATGTGGATGAAGCCGCCTTGAATGCAATCGCCTTTTTCTTAGGCGCATCTAGGTTCAAATATGACTTCATCTTTTCTTGTAGCTTCACCTTGCTATCTTTACGTACCTCGTATGACATCAAAGTACCCATTAGTTGAACTACGGTATATTTGTTCATGTCATTACCTTCCTCGACGGCGAAGGTACGTTTTTCCCAAGAAGAGGGAAGTCCTTCAATAAGCTTTAAGCACTTCTCCTTTTGAGTGTAGATCTTGCCGAGGGCCTCTAACTCGTTTATTATGTCAACGAAGCGAGCGTAATATTCTTTCATCTTCTCGCCCTGTTGCATGTGAAACATTTCGTAATCTTTGGTTACGACAACGAGTTTAGAGTCTCTTACCCGACTCGTCCCTTCATGTAGTATGAGGAGAGAGTTCCAAATTTGATATGCACTCTTACATGTGCATATCTTATTGAAATCCTCGGGCTCCAATGCGCATTGCAAGGCGTTCATTGCCTTGGCATTGCTTACCTCCGCGGCGACCTCCGCGGTAGTCCATTTCTCAAAATCTTCTTCTTCGGGCTCGTTGTACTCCTTCATTGTAGTCCTCCATAAAGATGCACTTCGGAGGAAGGTTTCCATCCGACATTTCCAGTACCCGTAGTTGGTACCGTTGAAGAATGGAGGCCTTGTAGAGGAATATCCTTCCATCACCGATGACGCTCCTTCACGGTTCCTGAAGGTGTCGTAGTTGGAAGGTGGAGGCACGGTCTTGTTGTCGTTGGCAGACATAGCTGAGTATCTGGCTCTGATACCAAATGTAATGCCCTACCAGCTACTGCACAAGTACTAGAGGGGGGGTGAATAGTACTTTAAAATAATAAGGCGTATTATTCCAAATTAAATTGCACACAACTACCAAGTCAATTTGCGGAAGCTTAAATTGAATGACAACAATGAAATTAACAATGCTAACAAATGAAGTTAATGGGTTCGGATCCACCTAAGTCTCCCCGACTTGTTCCCGGTGATCCTACGTCCCAACCACCCGGATCCCTTCCGGATACTTGAGTTAGAAACCCTAACTCAAGATTTCCACTATGAATATCTTGTGAAAAACCTTCACAAGATCAAATCATACATGCAATGGCAAAGTGAATCCCACAACCCGGGATCACAAACTTCTCTCACAACCGAGAGAGCCAATAAGCAATGTAAAAGAGTTTAATATGAAATAAATACTCTTACCACAAAATCCTATACCTTGAGTTTTTCTTACCCAAAAGGTGGAATGAAGGAGTTGAGAAAGATGAAGTTACCAAACCCTAGCACCAAGGAAATGAGCAGCAATGGGTGCCTAGGGAAGATTTGGAAACTTGAATCAAGCAATAGCTTGAAGAGCTCACCAAGAACAAGCTTCTCTCTAGATCTAGAAATGAGAGAGAATGGGTTTCTTGTGAGGAAGAGAGCTTTAGATTTGAGGGAGAATAGCTATCTCTTTAGAACTCAATGAATCTCTTAATGGCAGCTCTGTTGAAGATAGAAATGACCTAGGTTCGTATTTATAGGGTCCCATAAAAACAAGTTAGGTCAATCTCCAACGGAAAGAAATCTGTGAGATCTAGTCGGTCAAAGAACACTCACTGACCGACTAGTTCATCAACTAGTCGGTCAGTCACAAAGCATGGACCGACTAAGAGCAGATCTGAGAAGAGATAGAATTTCAGACCTAGAAAACTAGTCGGTCCAAGAACACTGTCTGACCGACTAGTTTCACAACTAGTCGGTCATCCAATGAACGTAGACCGACTAAGAGGCAAAACAACATAGTCTGAAGGCAAGTTGACTTAGTCGGTCCAAGAACAAAAGTTGACCGACTAGATTGTCAACTAGTCGGTCATCAAACGTTCTTAGACCGACTAACGGTAAACAGTAGCTTAGGAGAATTTTAGAGTGAACAGTCAGTCTCAACTAGTCGGTCAAAGAAGCATCACTGACCGACTAGTTCACAAACTAGTCGGTCGGTGAGTCAACATAGACCGACTAACTGTAAACAGTAAAGAGCTAAGAATTAACTGACAGAAACTAGTCGGTCCAAGAACAGTGGCCGACCGACTAGATCACCATTTAGTCGGTCAGTACATGTTCTTGTACCAACTAACATGCACAACAAAGTCCGAATCGAAGCGCGACGCTTCGAGGAAGTTAGAGTGAACTTGTGCAAGAATCCTAGAGCTACGAAATGAGCGTAATGAAGATAGAAACGTAAGATATACTCAAGGCTTAACATTCTATCAATCGAAACTAAAAGACTATAAATAAAACCTTAATAAACGGTCTTTGAGAGCTTCGATTGAATCTTCATTACTTCCAAAGCGTCGCAAGAGCTTCAACGAAGCTTTAGGCATGAAAATGAGCTTTGGAAAGTGTTGAGATGTCGCTTTGAATGTTCACGTGAAATTGGCGACGATCTCCAATACTGCGCTCACAAATTGTTAGATCATGAATTATTTATGTTTGCTCATCATCCAAAACCAAATCCGGGGAGTCCAATATTCAACAATCTGCTCCACAGAGACTGCAACTTCCAGCACCATCAGAACTGAGTCCTCCAGCTCCTAGAGGATGTCGAGCTTTTGCTATGACCGCTTTAGAAGCAAAAGATGCGGTTCAGATCACTACTGGTATCCTTCCAACTTTACCTAAAGAATGCACACTCTCTTCTTATTAAGATTACTTATTGATCCATGGTTATGATCAGACATTCAACCGTAACAGTTACTCTCATTTACTAGAATAGTGAATTTTGATTCCCGAATCGATACTTTAGTTGATATATGGAAACGTCGTCCCGTATGCCTTAGTTTGAAATTCTGAGGACGAAATTTATTTTAAGGTGTGTAGAATGTAATACCATGTGTTTATTAATACGAGTATAATATACGTATATTTGAACGTATTTGTACACATAATATTTTTGGATATTTTTATAAATTTTTTCCTAATTTCTGTAATAGCCAAATAGTTTTTTATAACTTTTAAACAACCTGTGAAATATTATGGGCGAAGTATTTGGTTGAAATACATGTATTTGGGTGAGTATGTGGTATTAGTTGAGTATTCTTAATTTTCCTAAAATCCAAATTCCTAAAAAAGCCTAGTAGATACACCTAAGCCCCCTAGGCGTCATTTTGCCCTTAGTCCCCATCTAATATTTTACATTTGGCTTGCTAAGAGCATCTCCAACCATATTCTTCAAAAAAAGCCTCTTCAAAATGGAATACACCTCAAAGATTCCATTTTTGAAGGATGGTCAACTCCAACCCTCCCCCTTCAAATCTTATTTTTCATATTTTTCATATTTAGTTATCTTTACGTAATGATAACATATTTCATTTGAAAATTGGTTAATCTATTTAATTATTTCTTTATTAAAGAAATTTTTAGATAATATAAAATTGTTATTATTTTATTACTAATTTTGGTTAAAAATATTAAATTTTAATATTAAATTTTAATATTTGTTTATAAAAATAATATTAATTTTTATTTAGATGAAAATGATAATTAGTAAATTATATAATGACTTTTATATTTTTATTATTTTCTATTTGCAATCCGCTGAAATGTATTCAGTATCTTGCATTTTAGTTATTCCGTGTTCAGTTTTTTAATATTTAAGCATTTAGTTTTTTGTTAAAATTTTTTAATATGCTATAAAATCGATATTGGTATCATATTATAGGTATCATCCCGATATTTCCAATGGTACTAAAATTATTAAATTTGGTTATGTGGTTTAAAAGATATTAAACATTTAACTAACCATACTTAATTAAATAGGGTGGCAAAGTTGTAATTATCCAAACAACTTCTCAAATGAAGAGGTGAACAGTGTCCCTTCATATTTGAAGGGGCACTTGTCACGACCTGCTTCCCTAAAATGGAGACGAGACGTGAAAAGGTCCGCACGAGAGTGGAGCTGTGAAGCCCCAAACCCGATAAGCGTCAATAAAACATAAGCAGATCCCTGTAACCACAACGGAACAACAATAATAACACAAGGAGAGACTGAAATAAAAGCCTCACATCTCATAAATTGTCCAACATGAAAATAAGTCCAACATCCAGAAAAGCCACCAGGCTAAAAGAAAAGAGTCTCAATGCCCAGAACAAGGCCAACAAAAGAAACGACATAACAAAGTATAGGTGCTACGCACCGATAACGAAACAACTGTCTAAACAAAAGTAAAACGCTACGAAGACACTAGGACTGGTCCCCAGTGTCCACGTACACCCCGCCAGACACGGGCTCGGGCTCGGCGACAGCAAACACCTCGTCCTCAACAAGGTACTCAGGCTCGGGATCTAACATGTGTCACCCAAAAGAGTAATGGGGCACATGTCAGCAAGTCTAAAAGACTTGGGCAAGGAAACTGAAAGTAAGGCAACTAGCAACCTAGCAGTTTAGTATGCATGACATGGCAGTTATAATCATGAGTGCACAATTAAGACATGATGAACAACAAGTACAAGAGTACAATTATCGGGACAAGACAAAAGTAGCCAAGCTACTAACATTCTCAATCAATTCACATTGTTTCGTAGGTGTTTACGCCCTTCAGCTGAATGGTACATCATTCACACCGATCGGCGCTAAACACAATTCACGTTTCACGTTATTTTGTAGATGTTTACGCCCTTCAGCTGAATGGTACATCATTCACACTGATCGGCCCTAAACACTACCCACCCCAGAGTTTACGCCTTACAACTGCAGTTGCTGATCGGGCAGACTCCCAGTTGAATGGCCGCTTAACTCTTACCCCCAATACCCACACGTAATGGAGCCAGGGTCCCCGCACAATGAGCTCAGCTAGTGAGCCTGGGGTTGCCCCGCACATGAGCTCGCATTCTTAGTTCACAATTCAATATATCGAGCGTTGGGGTTAGCAACTCATTATGCTCGCTTCTGGTCACGAGCCAGGAAACACAAGTATTGTAGCGATGCTACGCAATCACGAGATCACTTAAAGAATGAAATGACATGACATTTAATTTGCGTACCGTTAATGGAAAGTAAACATGACATGGTAATTGTGCAACATGCTAAATGTCGGGACTAGCTTCGTTGTCAAGCTAGTTCCCCAATTTGTGCCTAGGCGAGTATCATTTCGTCGCCTAGTCTCTTTTACGCCTACAACAAGCAAATGGCCTAAAACATGGCCTAAACCCTAAGTGGCAAGTTTCACTTGCCTAGCACCGGGGATGACGACCACTTCGTCACACGGATGCCAATCTACGGGGAAATCGCTGTTATGGGGGAACAATCATCAAACAACATGAAATTATATTAGGGTTTCATAAAAATACCAATAGGCTATGAAAACATAGAGGAATCGATTTCTTACCGAGAGGAAGCGGGAGAAACACTCCGGAGAACCCTAGGATCAGATCTGGAAAAGATTGGAGAAGTTTGGGAGAATTAGGGTTTTGGGGGATTTGGGGATTTTGATGGATTTGGTGAGATTTTGGGGAAGATGAGAGGTAGATAGAGTGGATGGAGGGTTTGGATGATGGATTTAGGGCTTGGAATGAAGGATTGAAGCTTGGAGGAAGATGGGGGCTCAAAGGGGGCGATTTTAGGGTTTTAGGTCGTGAGGGAGGAAGAAGAAACGTTTGGGAGGGGTACAAATAGGTTGGGCTGGCGGCTGCCCAGAAATTAGGGTTTTAACACAGACTAGTCGGTCAAAGAGCAACCACTGACCGACTAGTTTGGCAACTAGTCGGTCGGTCGACCAACGCAGACCGACTAAGTGCAAACAGTAACTTCTGAACGAAAATAGGATTTAGAATTAGTCGGTCGATGAACAAATAATGACCGACTAGTTTAGCATCTAGTCGGTCGATGAACGTTCTTAGACCGACTAAGAGTGAACAGTAACTCGGCTGTACAGGAGAACTAGGAATTAGTCGGTCTGAGTACAAAACTTAACCGACTAGTTTGACAACTAGTCGGTCGAAAGATGAACTTAGACCGACTAAACAGATACAGTAACTTAGGTAAAATTAATCCAAGAAACTAGTCGGGTTGAGTAGAGTTGCCGACCGACTAGATCTCAATCTAGTCGGTTGGTTCCCCTTCTTGAACCAACTAACGAGCACGAAAAGTGTCGATTCGAAGCGCGAAGCTTCGGGAAGATTTCTATGGCTTCTAGGATCGATTTATACTCTAAGATATGAGCGATTTGAAGCTCGTCACGAAGGACTTACTCCGAAATCGACGATCGAAGGAAGAAGATAGAAAAATCACGACGAAACGATCGAAAGTGAAAGCTATGGCGACGAAAACCACACATCCAAGGAGAAAATCCACCAAGCATATATTATAATATAAATAATCCAATTACACGAAAACCAGTCGTTACATCCTACCCACCTTAGAATAAAGTCCGTCCTCGGACTTTCTAACTATAGCTATATCTAGTCACCCTAGTAACTACCCTCAATCGATATCACATCAAAATTTCAACCAAGTACATTCATTTCAAGTGCTTATATATATATGTACTCTAGGTAGTCAATTATTAACACCACGGGAGTAAATATATATTCACGCACACAGTACACTTATACTTATTATAATCAAACAACTCCATTCACGTATTCAAATCATTCATATAGGCAAGTTTATTCCATATAGCTATAAAACACTTATTACACACTATGTGAAAATAACCAAGTCTCTTACTTATTTGAAAATAATTTCACACTAGAAAATACCATCGGAAACTACACGTATAAGTAACTATCTATGGACATGACAATAAGAATACTCTAATCCCTATACCTCCTAGTATACGCCAAAACAACCAACATGCGAAATCACACCATACAATTGTTAAAACAAGTTCACTATATCTAACATACATTCACCATCGTTATGATTCCACCATTTATAATCATTCAAATACATGCACACATTTCACCGTATTACCACTTCATATATATATAGTCCTATAGCTATAATTACGACACGCCATACATACCATAGTCACCAATTCCTATAACTATCACATACTCACCCGTGCATGGTGCACACCCACACACGCTAATATTTCATTCATATATATATACCAATCACACCACTATATGCTTAGCACATCTACGCACCTAGTTTAGCTAGCGCACATATACTCACGCAACCAAGTCCTTAGTGAAAACTATACCACAAGACCAACTCACATAACTATATATTGGTATGGCCACCCACAATCGTGTGCGTAACACAACCAGCACAAACAATCCTGACACTATACATACATCATTCATCACTATACACCAACCACATACAATACACCAATGTACATAGAGTGTACCCACCCAGCTTGAGTGAGACTCAAAATCATAGCGGAATAATTCCATATACGTAACATAGCATCCATATATATATGCCAATACTAGCCAATGCATACACGTCTACCAACATAACCACATACATATCTAAATGCCAAACACCCTTAATATCTAACTGCCTCTCTCAAAACAATGTGAGCTTTACTCCCAAGCGCAGGAGATCGTGCAAGTAGTACCTGGAGAGTCCAGAGTCGAATCCTCGGGACAAGTCGACCTGAGATAACACAAATTCAACTAATCAAATATAATATACGGTTAAGAAAACAACCACCTTTGTGAAGGTGAAAAATAGTGTAAGGATTTGTAGCAAAGAAAGTGGTTTCTACAAGTATTACGGTATCACGAAAGTTTGGTATTCAATGAGACGAGTATGCTACGGTTGTGAGTTCATTAGGAGTTTATAGTCGCTGAAATTTCATGTCTTTTAATGTCACACAACGCTTCACCCGGTCAAGGCGTGAAGGCGTCGGAAGATAAATCGATGAAAACTAGTCAAAATAGCCTTAAACGTATTACTAGCAATGTTGATTTCATTAAACAATAATCGCAGCGATAAGTTCAGATTAGAGAACACAAATTAGCTAGCCTTATCAGGGCCTAGCCATAGGGCACATCAACAATATCGATACTAAGCAAATACCCATCAAATACGTTGTAGAAATCAACAAAACTAGCAATTTTGACATGATAATAGGGCTAAAGACATGAAATTTAGCAACTACATACTCCTAACTACATCACAACCATAGCACAAAGAGATTAGCCACGCATGGTGCAATAAAAATCAGTTTTGATAGCAAAATACATCGTTTAGATAGCAAAATACAAAGAAATACACCAAATACGGGGTATAAGTTCAAGAAATTATCACCAAATCTCCTCTTTAGAACACAAAACTCTCTGATAATAGGAAGAACAGCCTCTGGAAATTTTCAGAATTTTCTCCTGGAGAAAATACGCACAGTAACCGCTCCAAAAGTCCCAAAATACGCCAGAATACCCCCAAAACCCTAGAAATACGCTTTTATATTAACATTGCGGGTTTTGGGGGTATAACGGGTCGAAACCCGCTTTAAATCTGCATAGAATCGCCGCCCGCAACCCGCATCAATTTCAGCCGTTCGATCGCGGCGGGATCGAACGAGCGTGCGCCACGTGTCACGCCAAAAGTCACGCCCGCCCGCTTCCGCTACCGACCTCGCTTCGAAATCGGATACGACTTCGACCGTCCGATTCGCATCCAACCGTCTCCATTGCTCCACGTCGCCCACTTGTGCGATTTTTTCGAATACGAGGCGGAGCCGCTCTGGGCCGTTCGATGGAAGCTTGAACCGCTGCGATGTCGCCACGTGGCCAACTTCGTTCGCTGCTTCGAGTTCCGCTCGGAAATGATTCCAGCCGTTGATTCGAACGGGCGGTTCACAAGATCTCGCCACGTGGCGCTGGAGTTACGTCCGCCTGCATCGCTTGATGCTGCGTGCGGGCCGTTGGATCGTGATCCAACGGCCGCTGATTCGCCCGCTTTCGATCGCCTGGGAGAAGATACGATCCGTTGGATCGTGATCCAACGGTCAACGAAATGCCGCGTCGCCTTTGGTGCCAGCGCCGTTGGATTGAAATCGGATGGTCGTGATTGTGCCGCGTGGCGCGCCAAGATTCGTGCGCAATTAATTATTTTCCAATAAATGGTATTCTGCATTCAAAAATTCATAGAAATTAGCACAGATCTCAGAAAAATACAAATAAATAGTCGTTGGAATCGTGAGATTGATACGGTGCTAGGAAAAATATAAAATATGCAGAAATACTCAGTTAATTGCTATTTTGTGCTCAAATTAAGTGTTTTCTCTAATAAATAATTGTGTACAAAATACGTATGAATTAGAGAACAATTTATCTTCATATGAGCACAAAATAGGACTAATTAGGGGGTTAAATATGTAATATTGAACCCAATTCACACCCCCCAACTAGCGTTTTGCTAGTCCCTAGCAAAAAGAGCGAAATACGATACCAAATATACACCTAGATCACCTTGTCAGGTCTCAAGTCATTCATCACCATACTACAAAGACGAAAGAAAATGTCCACACACTAATTCCAAGATTTCATGCTCATTATATAATGGTACTCATGGGTTTACAATGAAAAGCAAGTATCTCTAAAATGGTCATTAAATCAACTTAACTTCACTTTCCATTACTTCATAGCGCATGGTATGCAAAGTCAATGGCTCACACCTTTCAATCAAAGTATATAACTTGGAGCGTAGATGTATCATGCAAAGCAAGCAAAAATAGATTGGTATCAAGACATACACACGTCAATTTTCATTCATAGGAAATCACACCATATCTTGTGCTTTCTTCAAGCTTTGGAAGTTCTCTTGCCTTGCTAATGATGCACACTTTTTCTTGCTCTTCTTTTCTCATTTTATTAGTTCTGCATAACGCGCATCAAGCAACATTTGCAGAAAAAATGTATAACTTGGATCGCTCCATCAAATGATTGAGGTTCCAGTCAATGGCTCCCAAATCGGACGATAATAGGGCATTAGGCCAAGAAGGACCCCTCGGACTGTACTAATCGAGCCAACCAAGTTATTTCTTTAATGACACATTTATTCGTCCATTCATTTTTCTTCATTCATCTTATTTTATTCTATCTTTTTTGTGTGCATAAATAACTTAGCAAGATAGCTTCCTTTTCTTTATTCTTTCACAAGAATGGGTTATCCTAATCATTTCAAAAGACAGTGTAGACTTTCCACCCAAGATCACACTAAGCATGCAAATAGCAATGAATATGAGATAAAAAGTACTGCTCCAGTCATTTTGTGATGGTGTGTTCCATTGAAAACATACGACTTGCTAATTCATAATTTCAAGATTCATTAAGTCATCATTCAATCCTACCATAGAAATATATCAAAAAAAAGATTCACCATGAGTACTAGCATTCATGTCGAATGAGAATGAAATATGTAACAATAGTGGTGGAGGAAAATAAATCATATGTGCAAAGTGGTGAATGGATTTCGAGAATTGTCATCATATGAGGTTCATTTCTAGGTGTAATAAGCATTGGTGATAATTCTTGACTCAACCCCATTTTTATAAAAGGAAAAAAAAAAATTTTTTTTTGAAAAGGGAACTACTAAAAAAATAATAAAATAAAAATAAAAATAAAAAAAATAAAAATAAAAAGTTTATACTCTCCCCCCAACTTAAGATAAGCATTGTCCTCAATGTTAAGGAGAGAGAATCATGGAAAGAACACACCTGATTAGTGACCACCCGAAGGTGGGTCTGTGAGATCAGTGGTGGTATCCTCTCTGGCCCAAAGCTCTTGAAAATGTTTCAGACGTTGTCCGTTGACTTTGAATTCATGGCCATCCTTTTCATTCACTAAGACCACTGCTCCATGTGAAAAGACTTCTTTGACAAAGTATGGTCCTGTCCATTTTGAGCGCAGCTTTCCTGGAAATATATGGAGTCTTGAATTGTACAACAAAACCTTGTCTCCAACTTGGAATTCCTTTCGTAGGATCATCTTGTCGTGCACAGCTTTCATCCTTTCTTTTGCTAGCTTTGCATTTTCATATGCCTCTCGTCGTATCTCATCAAGCTCCATGATCTGCAATTTACGAGAAACATTTGATGAGTCATCAAGCAAATTAAGTGTTTTAATTGCCCAAAAAGATTTATGCTCTAATTCAACAGGGAGATGGCAATTTTTTCCATAAACCAAACGAAACGGTGACATCCCTAAGATAGTCTTGTATGCTGTCCTGTAGGCCCATAGAGCTTCAGGCAAGCGAAGACTCCAATCTTTGCGTGTTGGATTCACTGTTTTCTGAAGAATGTTCTTGATTTCCTTGTTCGCCAATTCCGCTTGTCCATTTGTTTGAGGATGGTAAGGTGTTGAAACTTTATGTGTCACCCCAAATTTCTTCATTAGATTTGCAAAGAGCCTATTGCAGAAGTGAGAACCTCCATCACTGATAATGGCCTTTGGCACTCCAAAGCGCGAGAAGATGTTCTCTTTCAAAAATTTCAGCACAATGGAAGCGTCATTGGACCTGCAAGGAATAGCTTCCACCCATTTAGAGACATAATCAATGGCAACCAATACAAATATATATCCAAAAGATGGTGGAAAAGGCCCCATGAAATCAATACCCCAACAATCAAATAATTCTATTTCTAGCATGGGATTCAAGGGCATCATGTTTCTTTTGGTAATTCCCCCCAACTGTTGACAACGCACACATGATTTACAATAAGCATATGCATCTTTAAACATTGTAGGCCAATAAAAACCACTCTGTAAAATTTTGGCAACAGTCTTATGAGCTGAAAAATGCCCCCCACATACCCCATCATGGCAAAAATGTAAAACACTATCAAACTCATGGTCAGGTACGCATCTCCTTACAAGTTGGTCTCCACAGTATTTAAAAAGATAAGGATCATCAAAATAGAACGATTTTACCTCATGCTTGAAGCGTTTGAAATCTAAAGAAGACCAATGTGGAGGGGTTCTACCTGTCACCAAATAATTAGCTATATCTGCATACCATGGTAGGGTAGAAATGGTGAAAAGTTGCTCGTCTGGGAAGGAATCTCGCAATGGAATGGTAGGCGACTCTGTTCCCACCGTCAATCTAGAAAGGTGATATGCGACATTGTTTTCAACTCCTTTTTTATCCTTGATCTGAATATTGAATTCCTGCAAAAGGAGAATCCATCGTATAAGTCTAGGTTTAGCATCCTTTTTAGATAAAAGATATTTCAGTGCAGAATGATCTGTAAAGATGAGAATAGGTGAGCCCAATATGTAGCTTCTGAATTTCTCCAATGCAAACACCACCGCCAGCAACTCCTTCTCCGTAGTAGTATAGTTCCTTTGTGCTTCATTTAACGTTTTACTGGCATAGTAGATCACACAAGGAACTTTCTCTTTCTTTTGCCCAAGCACTGCCCCCATTGCGTAGTCACTTGCATCACACATAATTTCAAATGGCATGCTCCAGTCTGGAACCTGCAAAATAGGGGAGGAAACAAGTGAGTTCTTCAATTTATCAAATGAAACTTGACACTCTTGTGTCCATATGAAATCAGCATTTAAAGTTAATAAGTGGCAGAGGGGACGGGAGATGGCGCTGAAATCCTTTATGAATCTTCGATAAAATCCTGCATGGCCTAGAAAGGATCGTATGTCCTTGACGCATTTTGGTGTAGGCAACTTCTCAATCACCTCAACTTTTGCTCTGTCTACCTGAATACCTGCTTTGGAGACTAGGTGTCCAAGAACCAAACCTTCAGTTGTCATGAAATGACACTTTTCCCAGTTTAACAGCAGGTTCTTTTCCTGGCACCTGTGCAAGACAAGAGCTAAGTTAGATAAACAATTTTCAAATGAAGTGCCATATACAGAAAAGTCATCCATAAACACTTCCATAATCCTCTCAACCATATCGCTAAAGATACTCAACATGCAACGCTGAAAAGTAGCAGGTGCATTGCATAATCCAAAAGGCATTCTCCTAAAAGCGAAATTTCCAAAGGAGCAAGTGAAGGTAGTCTTCTCTTGATCCTCTGGAGCAATCTCTATCTGATAATAGCCAGAATAACCATCTAGAAAACAATAAAATTCGTTACCTGCTACTCTTTCCAGGATTTGATCAATGAAAGGTAATGGAAAGTGATCTTTTCGTGTTTTAGCATTTAACTTTCTGTAATCAACACACATCCTCCAACCTGTGGTGGTCCGCATCGGTATAAGCTCATTGCTCTCATTTCTTACCACAGTGAGGCCTGATTTCTTCGGAACCACCTGTATGGGGCTAACCCATCTGCTGTCTGAAATAGGATATATTATACCTGCAGCAAGTAACTTAAGAATCTCCCCCTTAACAACATCTTTCAAACTAGGATTTAATCGACGTTGCATCTCACATGTTGGTTTGGCATCATCCTCAAGATAAATATGATGAGTGCAAATTAAGGGATTTATACCTGTAATGTCCGCAATAGACCATCCAATGGCCCCTTTGTGTTCCCTAAGCACATTAAGCAAAGCACTTTCTTGTTCAGGTGTGAGTTTAGAGGATATTACCACGGGGAAGGTCTCCTCCTTTCCAAGGAAAGCGTATTTCAAATAGTCTGGCAGAGGCTTCAATTCCAACTTTGGATGCTCAATCTCTGAAGGTTGTTGTGGTGGCAATTCCACTGGTAATGTCTCGAACTTTGGCACCCATGCATCCCTCGATCTTTCATTTTTGCCCTGCACAAAATACGATTCATCAATATCGTCGAAATTATAATCAATAAAATTTGACAGGCATTCATACTTAGCCTCAAAATAATCTTCAATTAAACTCTCAATAAAACATACCTCTTTCACGTCATCCACATTCGCAGGTAACTTACATGATTTAAAAATGTTTAGCTCAAGTTTCATGTTACCAAAGCTTATCTTCAATTGTCCATCCCTACAATTTATCATAGCATTGCAAGTTGCTAGGAATGGACGTCATAATATAATAGGAGTGCAATTACCTGATTGTGGCCCATGAATATCAAGGACGATAAAGTCCACGGGATAATAGAATTTGTCAACCTGGACCAGCACATCCTCCACGCATCCTCGTGGGATTTTTACCGACCTGTCTGCTAACTGTAGAACCACAGGTGTCGTCTTCAGCTCCCCCAATCCAAGCTGCACATAAACAGAATAAGGTAAAATATTAACACTAGATCCCAAATCAAGTAAAGCATCTCCAAATTTCTTAGTTCCTATAATGCATGTGATAGTAGGAGAACCTGGATCCTTATATTTAGGAGGAGTGTCATGTTGTACCATTGCACTTACCTGTTGTGTTAAGAATGCTTTCTTTTTCACATTTAGACTCCGCTTTACAGTGCATAGCTCCTTCAGAAATTTAGCATATGCAGGCACTTGGTTGATTGCATCAAGTAATGAGATATTAATTTTTACCTACTTGAAGATATCTCTTATCTCTGCCTGATACCTGTCTTTTGATGGTGGAGCAAGTCTGTGTGGGAATGGAGCTGGAGGTACATATGGTTCTGGCTCTTTTTCTGTTACCTCTTCCTCAACCTGCAAACTTTCAGGTGCTTGTGCCTCCTCTTTCTCCTCAGCTGGTTGTTCATGTCTAGGCATTTCTGGTTTTTCAATTTCACGTCCGCTACGCAATGTAGTCACCGCCTGACATGGTTTGACGTTGTTTCCTGAAAAAGAAGAAGAGGGACTCGTATTAGGATTTGCAATAGGCTGAGCAGGTAATTTACCTTTGTCTTGTGACGCTATAAATCTCGAAAAATTCTCAGTGAGCTGTTGTTGCATCTGAGCCATCTGTTGAACTGCAGCAGTGAGACTCTGAATTTCATTGTTCTGCTCCCTTTTTCCTTGATAATTGGAGTGATTGGGGTGGTAATAGGGAGTGGATGTCTGCTGCTTCTGCTGATATGAAGCACCTCCTTGGTTTGATGGGTTCTTCCAATTGGAGTTGTAACCTTGATTTGCCACCCAATTCACCTCTGATTCTGGATTTCTGTCCAATTCTTTAATTGCTGGGATCAGTGGGCAGACGGTAGTATCATGAACTGGCTTCTCGCATATGACGCAGTATGGCTCTGATGTGACTGCCTTTGCTGCTCTGAGATCAATATTTTGTAGCTTTTGCGTCACCAATGCCTCCACTTGTGCCATCAATGCATCTTCAGGCTTCAAAGACTGCAAGCCACCTTTTGTTTGATGTGTAGTCATGGACCTGTCAAATTCTGAAGGTGGCTCCCATCTTCTTGCATTCTCTGCAATGTTCTCCAAATATGCCCAAGCCTCCGTCGGGGTCTTCTCAAAGAAGGCTCCATTGCACATCATCTCTACATATTGCTTCGTATTCGGCTGCAATCCATCGTAAAAGAATCCAATGGTTCGTCCCTTGTCAAAACCGTGATGTGGGCACGCCAACAGAAGCTCCTTAAATCTTTCCAAAGTTTGATCGTATGCTTCAGTTTCCTTCTGCGAAAAAGACATGATATGCCTCTTTAAAGCTTGAGTCCTGGCCAAAGAAAAGAATTTTTTCAGAAACTCAGTTTGCATGGTAAGCCAAGAAGTAATAGATCTAGGAGGCAATGCATTGAACCAATTCTTTGCCTTGTCTTTCAATGAGAATGGACAAAGTTTAAGATAAACAACATCATTACTAACTTTTCCATCCAACTGTGTAGAGCATGCTTCTTCAAACGTTTTAATATGCAAGTAGGGATTTTCCCTATCCTCTCCATGGTAAGAGGGAAGGATCTGGATCACCCCAGCTTTAAGCGAAAAAGAATGAGCACCCTCAGGCAAAACAATGCATGACTCAGAAGCAACTCTAGTGGGCATATAAGTAGCACTCAATGGTAGTTCTTGTGGGTGTACAAGAGGTTGTTCGTTATTATTAGCCATATTTTCAATTCTTATCAATCTGTGTGAAGTGGAGGTCCTATGCCACATAAACTAGCAAAGCGATATTTTTTTTGTTTTCAATAATAAAACTAAGCTATAAAGTGGAAGGATCTCACCGAGTACTCCTCTGAAAAGCTAAAAATGTGGATCAAAGATACCGTTGTCCCCGGCAACGGCGCCAAAAACTTGCCTCTCTCAAAACAATGTGAGCTTTACTCCCAAGCGCAGGAGATCGTGCAAGTAGTACCTGGAGAGTCCAGAGTCGAATCCTCGGGACAAGTCGACCTGAGATAACACAAATTCAACTAATCAAATATAATATACGGTTAAGAAAACAACCACCTTTGTGAAGGTGAAAAATAGTGTAAGGATTTGTAGCAAAGAAAGTGGTTTCTACAAGTATTACGGTATCACGAAAGTTTGGTATTCAATGAGACGAGTATGCTACGGTTGTGAGTTCATTAGGAGTTTATAGTCGCTGAAATTTCATGTCTTTTAATGTCACACAACGCTTCACCCGGTCAAGGCGTGAAGGCGTCGGAAGATAAATCGATGAAAACTAGTCAAAATAGCCTTAAACGTATTACTAGCAATGTTGATTTCATTAAACAATAATCGCAGCGATAAGTTCAGATTAGAGAACACAAATTAGCTAGCCTTATCAGGGCCTAGCCATAGGGCACATCAACAATATCGATACTAAGCAAATACCCATCAAATACGTTGTAGAAATCAACAAAACTAGCAATTTTGACATGATAATAGGGCTAAAGACATGAAATTTAGCAACTACATACTCCTAACTACATCACAACCATAGCACAAAGAGATTAGCCACGCATGGTGCAATAAAAATCAGTTTTGATAGCAAAATACATCGTTTAGATAGCAAAATACAAAGAAATACAACAAATACGGGGTATAAGTTCAAGAAATTATCACCAAATCTCCTCTTTAGAACACAAAACTCTCTGATAATAGGAAGAACAGCATCTGGAAATTTTCAGAATTTTCTCCTGGAGAAAATACGCACAGTAGCCGCTCCAAAAGTCCCAAAATACGCCAGTATACCCCCAAAAACCCTAGAAATACGCTTTTATATTAACATTGCGGGTTTTGGGGGTATAACGGGTCGAAACCCGCTTTAAATCCGCATAGAATCGCCGCCCGCAACCCGCATCAATTTCAGCCGTTCGATCGCGGCGGGATCGAACGAGCGTGCGCCACGTGTCACGCCAAAAGTCACGCCCGCCCGCTTCCGCTACCGACTTCGCTTCGAAATCGGATACGACTTCGACCGTCCGATTCGCATCCAACCGTCTCCATTGCTCCACGTCGCCCACTTGTGCGATTTTTTCGAATACGAGGCGGAGCCGCTCTGGGCCGTTCGATGGAAGCTTGAACCGCTGCGATGTCGCCACGTGGCCAACTTCGTTCGCTGCTTCGAGTTCCGCTCGGAAATGATTCCAGCCGTTGATTCGAACGGGCGGTTCACAAGATCTCGCCATGTGGCGCTGGAGTTACGTCCGCCTGCATCGCTTGATGCTGCGTGCGGGCCGTTGGATCGTGATCCAACGGCCGCTGATTCGCCCGCTTTCGATCGCCTGGGAGAAGATACGATCCGTTGGATCGTGATCCAACGGTCAACGAAATGCCGCGTCGCCTTTGGTGCCAGCGCCGTTGGATTGAAATCGGATGGTCGTGATTGTGCCGCGTGGCGCGCCAAGATTCGTGCGCAATTAATTATTTTCCAATAAATGGTATTCTGCATTCAAAAATTCATAGAAATTAGCACAGATCTCAGAAAAATACAAATAAATAGTCGTTGGAATCGTGAGATTGATACGGTGCTAGGAAAAATATAAAATATGCAGAAATACTCAGTTAATTGCTGTTTTGTGCTCAAATTAAGTGTTTTCTCTAATAAATAATTGTGTACAAAATACGTATGAATTAGAGAACAATTTATCATCATATGAGCACAAAATAGGACTAATTAGGGGGTTAAATATGTAATATTGAACCCAATTCACTAACCAGGTAATATCACATATTTCAACCACTTCATATATCATGATATTCTTACAAACATCAGCACACCTATAATTACAATACTCTCCCTAATAAAAGTATTTACCCATAGTCACACCCAAGCATCGTATATATTCATACCATATCCATCCACCTATAATTGGTACATCAATACACATTCACTTCATACATAAGTCAAGATATGCATTAGTCGGGTATACCTCATGGTATACACGCATACGACAGCCACGATAGTAAGCAATACCAATCAAAATTATATTCCTACTACCATATATATATCACCTATATACTCACGCAGCAATTTCATAACTACACGCGTCTACGCACAATACGTAACTACGTACGAGCACACACTCACACGTACAACACATAGGTCACATAATAGGCCTACCCACTTTAACTATACGTACACCCATTATTATCACACCCAGCATACATATAGTTTCACCAATCATATTATTTCAACCATCATAAGTATCTCCAACTACGTACACCCTATTCAGACATTCCAATACAGAATCTTATATACATAGACGCCCCTAGAGTGGCATAGCTATCCTCGCACATATCCATAAATATTAACTCACTTACAATTTCATAATATCACGAATAACTCTGAGTATGTATATATCACACAATAGACAACATCACCAAAAACACTAGAAGTATAAAACGGTCATATTTTGAAAAGTTGGGGTTCCCCTTCATATAAATGATATTTGAGGATCGATAAAACCACTTGTTCGAAATAAGTTTGAGTTGAATGCTCATAATAAGAGGAAATGATTTATTGGCTTAACGGAAATCATCATGAAGGGAAGTAAAGCGTTCATACGCACATTAAGGACGTAGTTTTAGAAAATATTATACGGCAGTGATTTAACAATGTTGGCAAAAGTCTTGAACGAAATTTAATTAACGAAAGAATTCTAAATTCATGCCAAATACTTTCAAAATCTTTAAGCCAGGAAAAGCTCAAATAATCAATATTGAAACCACCTTTTAGTGCAACCGGGATTTGCCAAAAGAAATCGTTTTACACAAAGCTCTTAACATACGGGCTAATGAGCCTAATGCGGATATAAAAATAATTGAAATTCCATCTAGGTTAGAAATTCTTCTAAGGGCATGTATGGTGAACGGAAAGATAACTCTAGCTATTAGTAGTATTATCAAAACTTGCAGTGAAACTTTAAAATCAAATTTATGGAGGGTCTAGATCAGAAAAGGTTATGAAATAATGATTTTTACAAAAATCAGTAATGGGGAAACGAGGGGCATAACGGTCGTAGTTCCCATATATAAAAATTAGTTGAAGTTCTACTTTAGAAATCATTTTTGGAAATATGTATGACGAATGAAAAGATAATAACATCTTAGTGGTATGGAAGTAAGTGGGGGAAATATATACATATATAGAACTATTAAATCGGTAATAAGCTTTAGAACCGAATTTTGGAGGTCTAAATCAGGAAAGGGTTTCGAAAAGTAATTTTACAAAAATCTGATCTAGGGAAAAGTTGAGCATAAAATCGACTCGCTGGAAGCTGAAGTCCCATGTGACTTGGAAGGTATGTAAGAAGCAAACATGATGCGATATTCGAATAAGTTTTAATGGCATAAGGAAAGAAATTTATAATTCAGGTTAGGAAAAACAAAAGCATGGTTCGGAAGAAAATTGGTATATGAAAAAAGGCAAGTCATTTATATTGATATGAAAATATAGGCTGAAGAATATTATAAACCAATAATAAAAATCTCGACAAAAGTTTCAATGTTCGGAAAAGAACAAATAAATTTAAGTCGCGAAAGAGTACGTAACCTAATATATATATTAAAAGTTCACGAACAAATTCAAACTTAGTGAAAGAGGAACATCGAAAATACTTTTAGGGGAAACAAGGATTTGCCGCAAGAATAGGTTGGTAAAAGACTTGAAGTACGGGTACGACAAACTTGTAATTAGTATATATTCGTAAATTAATTGGAGTTCTATTTATCTTGGAAGACATTCTAAAGTAATCAAAATAGTAGTAAAGCTCTTAAAACCAAAATACGAGAGATATCGGTTAGCAGAAGCTACGAGATTAAAAATTTCAACCAATAGACTTCAAAATCTACGAAGAGATTTTAACTCGATCGAATAGAAAGGAATTTAAATATTTAAGAAAGAAAGGGGCCATCAAGAATTGCTTCTACACGAAGCATCAGGATGCATTGCACATTGACGCACCAGAGTCAAGAGGACTCGTGCCAGAAACGTGCAACCCAAATCACACTCAACAACCAACCCAGCAATCAAACTCCATTCTAGCAAACATAACATATCCAAGCAACCAAACATATTCTAACAAACAGGACTGTCAAAAGGAAGAAGGCAACCAGACTGAGGGTTACCTGCAATAACCCCATCCACAGTCTCAGCCTCGACTACGGCCATCGGGGAAGCCTGCCTCCTCAGCGGAAAAGCCTGCCGAAAAGCCTGCTTCTGTGGAACAAGGGCTGCCCCACGTCTAACAGCCACGGGCGCCTTCCGTAGTTGAGCTCCGACTGGCGCCTTCTCCAGACGCTTAACCCTCGGACAGTCCTTTAAGGTATGCGTCGCGGCGCCACAAATCAAGCACTGGCCCAGCCTCCGCCTGCATTGTTCCTTCTTATGACCAATCTTGCCACAATGGCGGCACACCATCTGACTCGGCCCAGCTTCCGGTGCTTGCTGCTGCGGAACTCCATCCGACGCCTTCCGCAGCCGATTTGCATGCCGACAATCCTTCGCCGAATGAGTAGCACCACCACAAACCAAAAACTAACCTAGAAAGCTTCTGCACGACCCCTTGAGGTGCCCGGCCTTGCCGCAGAAATAGCAAGCCTTCAGAGCAGATCCACCACCAGCTCAGGCCTGACGTCTTCTAGTCATCTAGCGCCAGAGAAACGGGCCAAAATTAGACTCATAGCTTAATGACTCGGAGGTCGAACTTAGTTCATTGGACATTCTAATATTATTATCGTTATTCCGATAATAGCAGTTACAGAAGGACCTGCATGGGCCACCAACAAAACCTGTCACGACCCGCTTCCCTAAAATGGAGGAGAGACGTGAAAAGGTCCGCACGAGAGTGGAGCTGTGAAGCCCCAAACCCGATAAGCGTCAATAAAACATAAGCAGGTCCCTGTAACCACAACGGAACAACAATAATAACACAAGGAGAGACTGAAATAAAAGCCTCACATCTCATAAATTGTCCAACATGAAAATAAGTCCAACATCCAGAAAAGCCACCAAGCTAAAAGAAAAGAGTCTCAATGCCCAGAACAAGGCCAACAAAAGAAACGACATAACAAAGTATAGGTGCTACACACCGATAACGAAACAACTGTCTAAACAAAAGTAAAACGCTACGAAGACACTAGGACTGGTCCCCAGTGTCCACGTACACCCCGCCAGACATGGGCTCGGGCTCGGTGACAGCAAACACCTCGTCCTCAACAAGGTACTCAGGCTCGGGATCTAACATGTGTCACCCAAAAGAGTAAAGGGGCACCTGTCAGCAAGTCTAAAAGACTTGGGCAAGGAAACTGAAAGTAAGGCAACTAGCAACCTAGCAGTTTAGTATGCATGACATGGCAGTTATAATCATGAGTGCACAATTAAGACATGATGAACAACAAGTACAAGAGTACAATTATCGGGACAAGACAAAAGTAGCCAAGCTACTAACATTCTCAATCAATTCACATTGTTTCGTAGGTGTTTACGCCCTTCAGCTGAATGGTACATCATTCACACCGATCGGCGCTAAACACAATTCACGTTTCACGTTATTTTGTAAATGTTTACGCCCTTCAGCTGAATGGTACATCATTCACACTGATCGGCCCTAAACACTACCCCACCCCAGAGTTTACGCCTTACAACTGCAGTTGCTGATCGGGCAGACTCCCAGTTGAATGGCCGCTTAACTCTTACCCCCAATACCCACACGTAATGGAGCCAGGGTCCCCACACAATGAGCTCAGCTAGTGAGCCTGGGGTTGCCCCGCACATGAGCTCGCATTCTTAGTTCACAATTCAATATATCGAGCGTTGGGGTTAGCAACTCATTATGCTCGCTTCTGGTCACGAGCCAGGAAACACAAGTATTGTAGCGATGCTACGCAATCACAGGATCACTTAAAGAATGAAATGACATGACATTTAATTTGCGTACCGTTAATGGAAAGTAAACATGACATGGTAATTGTGCAACATGCTAAATGTCGGGACTAGCTTCGTTGTCAAGCTAGTTCCCCAATTTGCGCCTAGGCGAGTATCATTTCGTCGCCTAGTCTCTTTTACGCCTACAACAAGCAAATGGCCTAAAACATGGCCTAAACCCTAAGTGGCAAGTTTCACTTGCCTAGCACCGGGGATGACGACCACTTCGTCACACGGATGCCAATCTACGGGGAAATCGCTGTTATGGGGGAACAATCATCAAACAACATGAAATTATATTAGGGTTTCATAAAAATACCAATAGGCTATGAAAACATAGAGGAATCGATTTCTTACCGAGAGGAAGCGGGAGAAACACTTCGGAGAACCCTAGGATCAGATCTGGAAAAGATTGGAGAAGTTTGGGAGAATTAGGGTTTTGGGGGATTTGGGGATTTTGATGGATTTGGTGAGATTTTGGGGAAGATGAGAGGTAGATAGAGTGGATGGAGGGTTTGGATGATGGATTTAGGGCTTGGAATGAAGGATTGAAGCTTGGAGGAAGATGGGGGCTCAAAGGGGACGATTTTAGGGTTTTAGGTCGTGAGGGAGGAAGAAGAAACGTTTGGGAGGGGTATAAATAGGTTGGGCTGGCGGCTGCCCAGAAATTAGGGTTTTAACACAGACTAGTCGGTCAAAGAGCAACCACTGACCGACTAGTTTGGCAACTAGTCGGTCGGTCGACCAACGCAGACCGACTAAGTGCAAACAGTAACTTCTGAACGAAAATAGGATTTAGAATTAGTCGGTCGATGAACAGATACTGACCGACTAGTTTAGCATCTAGTCGGTCGATGAACGTTCTTAGACCGACTAAGAGTGAACAGTAACTCGGCTGTACAGGAGAACTAGGAATTAGTCGATCTGAGTACAAAACTTAACCGACTAGTTTGACAACTAGTCGGTCGAAAGATGAACTTAGACCGATTAAATAGATACAGTAACTTAGGTAAAATTAATCCAAGAAACTAGTCGGGTTGAGTAGAGTTGCCAACCGACTAGATCTCAATCTAGTCGGTTGGTTCCCCTTCTTGAACCAACTAACGAGCACGAAAAGTGTCGATTCGAAGCGCGAAGCTTCGGGAAGATTTCTATGGCTTCTAGGATCGATTTATACTCTAAGATATGAGCGATTTGAAGCTCGTCACGAAGGACTTACTCCGAAATCGACGATCGAAGGAAGAAGATAGAAAAATCACGACGAAACGATCGAAAGTGAAAGCTATGGCGACGAAAACCACACATCCAAGGAGAAAATCCACCAAGCATATATTATAATATAAATAATCCAATTACACGAAAACCAGTCGTTACAGCACTATTCACCGGCTTCAAAATTGGCTTCATTTTGAAGCCCGATTGGAGCATCATCGGCCATCATTTTGAAGAAATGAAGGCCGGTTGGAGATGCTCTAAGAGGGAAAGAGGGGGATGATGAGGATCTAGGGAGGGTTAAAAGAGAGAAAAATTAGAGAAAATGAAGGAAAAAAGAAAGGAAAAAATTGGAAATCTCTTCCCCTCGCTATTAGCTCACACATACACCCCTAGGCTTTGGTGCTTTCCCCTTCCACCAAAGGGCAAACACCATAACCCAATTCTTAAGCCTTGGACCATTGAAGAAGGAAAGGATAGCTTTCAGAGGGTCTTCAAAGAGAAGAAGGGCCAAAGAACCATAGAAGGACCGATCAAGGTAGGAATCCTAACTAGATTAGCTAGGTTTTAGTCTCAGATCACGTAGGAATCTGTTTTTGATCTCCATAGAAATCGACAGAATATGAAATGACACGGTCATGTCGTGGTCATTTTGCAGACGACATGGTCGTGTCTCAATTGGGTCATTGACCATGTTGAGTTTTAGTCCCACACGGTCGTGTCGAAGTAGACATGTCATGTGGTAATCATGTAGTTATTCGATTTTAACTGGTCGTGTCGAATTAGACATAGTCGTGTCACTCCTTTTTTACGCGGTCGCATCGACTTAGACGCGATTAAATGATTCGAATGCGTAACTTTCCAAGAATCGACACGATCGTTTCGATCGTGGAAACAACCGTTTCGAACAAATATTTAGACTTAGCTGTAGTTTCCCACACGTTCGTGTGGGAGCACCAAACAGTCGTGTGGCTATAATGTTTTCTGGAGTTTCTTTTGCGATGCTCCACACAGTCGTGTGGCCTACACCAAACGACCGTGTGACTGCCTTTTCCCAGTTTTTGTATGTTACACTCCGCGTGGTTGAGTGGAGTGCAACACACGACCATGTGGGTGGGGTTTAAGTAATTACTCTTTCCAAATGTCATATTGTTATGCCATATTCTCATGTTATGATTGTGCTATGATGAATCTCAAGTCATGCTCCATGTTAGGTCAATGGTACATGCCATATCATGCTTCATACTAGGGTGTGCTTATGATTGTGCTTTAAGTTATGTTTTCTTCATAATATGAATGCTTGATATGTCCATGATCGAAATGATGTAGTGGCCTGGATGAGATAGTTAACACCATGTTAAATTAACCATGCCTGGATGTGTATTGAGATGTTATTCTTCCATGTGCAATGTTTACATTCCATCTTAATGTGTGAACCATGTGTGGTAATGAAAGGAATATTAATTCAGTTGAAATTAACAACACATAGACCAAAGTGCCACCTGCACCAGCGTGCCATGGAAATGTCTGTTGAATATTGGACTCCCCGGATTTGGTTTTGATGATGAGCAAACATAAATAATCCATGAACTAACAATTTGTGAGCGCAGTATTGGAGATCGTCGCCAAATTCACGAGAACATTCAAAGCGACATCTCAACACTTCCCAAAGCTCGTATTCATGCCCAAAGCTTCGTTGAAGCTCTTGCGCCGTTTTGGAAGTTATGAAGAATCAATCGAAGCTCTCGAAGACTGTTTATTAAGGTTTTATTTATAGTCTTTTTAGCTTCGATATATAGAATGTTAAGCCTTGAGTATATCTTACCATTCTAACTTCATAACGCTCATATCGTAGCTCTAGGATCTTAGTACAAGTTCATTCTAACTTCCTCGAAGCGTCGCGCTTCGATTCGGACTTGTTTGTGCATGTTAGTTGGTACAAGAACAAGTACTGACCGACTAGATGGTGATCTAGTCGGTCAGCAACTCTTCTTGGACCGACTAGTTTGATTCCTTAATTTCTTGGACTTTACTGTTTACAGTTAGTCGGTCTACGTTGACTCACCGACCGACTAGTTTGTGAACTAGTCGGTCAGTGATGCTTCTTTGACCGACTAGTTGTGACTTACTGTTCATGCTAAATTTCTCCTAAGCTACTGTTTATCGTTAGTCGGTCTAAGAACGTTTGGTGACCGACTAGTTGACAATCTAGTCGGTCAACTTTTGTTCTTGGACCGACTAAGTCAATTTGTATTCAGACTATTTCATTTTGCCTCTTAGTCGGTCTACGTTCACTGACTGACCGACTAGTTGTGAAACTAGTCGGTCAGAAAGTCTTCTTGGACCGACTAGATTTCTAGGTCTGAAATTCTCTTTCTTCTCAGTTCCTCTCTTAGTCGGTCCATGCTGTTTGACTGACCGACTAGTTGATGAACTAGTCGGTCAGTGATTGTTCTTTGACCGACTAATTCTCCCAGATTTCTATCCGTTGGAGAATGACCTAACTTGTTTTTATGGGACCCTATAAATACGAACCTAGGTCATTTCTATCTAGGTTAGAGCTTCCATTCAGAGATTCATTGAGATCAAAAGAGATAGCTATTCTCACTCAAATCTAAAGCTCTCTTCCTCACAAGAAACCCATTCTCTCTCATTTCTAGATCTAGAATCCATCTTGAGAGAAGCTTGTTCTTGGTGAGCTCTTCAAGCTATAGCTTGATCCAAGTCTCCAAATCATCCCTAGGCACCGATTGCTGGTCATTTCCTTGGTGCTAGGACTTGGTGACTTCATCTTCCTCAAATCCTCCATTTCACCTATTGGGTAAGAAAAACTCAAGGTATAGGATTTTGTGGTAAGTTTGCTTATTTCAATATAAACTCTTTTATATTGCTTGTTGATTCTCTCGGTTGTGAGAGAAGGTTGTGATCCCGGGTTGTGGGATTTACTATTGCCGTTGTTGTATGATTTGATCTTGTGAAGGTTTTTCACAAGATATTCATAGTGGAAATCTTGAGTTAGGGTTTCTAACTCAAGTATCCGGAGGGGATCCGGGTGGTTGGGACGTAGGATCACCGGGAACAAGTCGGGGAGACTTGGGTGGATCCGAACCCATTAACATCATTTGTTTGCATTGTTAATTTTGTTGTTGTCATTCAATTTAAGCTTCCGCAAATTGATTTGGTAGTTGTTTGCAATTTAATTTGGAATTATACTCCTTGTTATTTTAAAGTACTATTCACCCCCCCTCTAGTACTTGTGCAGTAGCTTGTAGGGCATTACATTTGGTATCAGAGCCAGATACTTAGCTATGTCTGCCAACGACTACAAGACCGTGCGTCCACCTTCCAACTATGACACCTTCAGGAACCGAGAAGGAGCATCTTCGGTGATGGAAGGACATTCCTCTACGAGGCCTCCATTCTTCAACGGTACCAACTACGGGTACTGGAAATGCCGGATGGAAACCTTCCTCCGGAGTGCATCCTTATGGAGGACCACAATGAAGGAATACATTGAACCCGAAGAAGAAGACTTTGAGAAATGGACTACCGCGGAGGTCGCCGCGGAGGTAAGCAATGCCAAGGCAATGAACGCCTTGCAATGCGCATTGGAGCCCGAGGACTTCAATAAGATATGCACATGTAAGAGTGCATATCAAATTTGGAACTCCCTCCTCATTCTTCATGAAGGGACGAGTAGGGTAAGAGACTCTAAACTCGTAGTCGTAAACAAAGATTACGAAATGTTTCATATGCAACAGGGCGAGAAGATGAAAGAATATTACGCTCGCTTCGTTGACATAATAAACGAGTTAGAGGCCCTCGGCAAGTCCTACACTCAAAAGGAGAAGTGCTCAAAGCTTATTGAAGGACTTCCCTCTTCTTGGGAAAAACGTACCTTCGCCATCGAGAAAGGTAATGACATGAACAAATATACCGTAGTTCAACTAATGGGTACTTTGATGTCATACGAGGTACGCAAAGATAGCAAGGTGAAGTTACAAGAAAAGATGAAGTCCTATTTGAACCAAGATGCGCCTAAGAAAAAGGCGATTGCATTCAAGGCGGCTTCATCCACCTCTACCGATGATGAGGACTCGGAAGAAGAAATGGACATGGAATCCATTGCACTCATGGCAAAGAAGTTCAATCGCTTCTTCCGAAAGGGTAACTTCAAACAAAAATCTAAATTTACTTCTACTAACGCCTCTCCACCTTTGTGCTTTAAATGCAATAAGCCAGGACACATCAAAGCAGATTGTCCTCAAAACAAGCAAAAGGAGAAGTGGAAGGCGCCGAAGTTCGACAAGTCAAAGAAGTACAAAAAGGGGTACAAAAAGGGACTCGTCGGAGCAACATTCACCGACTCCGAGGATTCCTCAAGCGGAGAGTCGGACGATGAGAAAGTGGAGCAAGCGCACATGTGCTTCATGGCAAGAGAGGAGCATGATCAAGGATCTTCCTCCTCCGATGATAGCGACGACAAAGGTGATGAGGTAACTATGGATGATCTTAGGGATGCTAACTCTCATTTATGGTCTAAATACACTAAATTAGTAAATAGATATACTAAAGTAAAAGATGACCTAGCTAGCATTCAAACCTCGCCTAAGACTATCATCACCAATAACGACACCGTTGTTGAAGAGTTAAGAAATGAGATTGTAAATCTCAAATCTAAACTTGAACATGTTAGCATTGATGATCCGGAAGAACATAGGATAGCGGATTTAACTTCTCAAAACTCGACTTTGAGTATTGAGAACGAGAATCTCAAATCTCGTGTTTATGTGCTCACATCGCAAGTATCCACTTTGGATACTTCTATGCGTTCTCTCAAAGAGAAATATGAGAACACATTAGGCCGAATTAATAAATTCAATAAGGGTAAGGACCATTTGGATAAAATCCTAAGTGACTTACTTCCGGCCAATCACCACATTGGTTTGGGGTATACGATGGGATGTCCATCCAAAGCGGCCACTACTTTTGTTAGGCCAACTTCCGGTGACTTTACGAGTGGTAGCAAACACTCTATTGGTAGTTCATCTACCAATGGTGCTTCCACCTCGTCCACACCCTCTTTTGGAAAGAAACCCACTTTGGGTGGACCTCCAAAGAAGGGGCATGCTTATATGTACACCAATACCATGCCACGTAGGAACACACGTCCTACTCCACCATCTCACACATATGATGATTTCTATGCTACACGTTCACGGGCACGTGCACACCATGTGAGACACCCTCACGCACGTGTTCCCACACATGCATATGTTCACCCACCTCATCATATGAATAATTCTCGTCGTGCACCATTCCATCATGTTCCTTATGCCTATCCACAACATGCATCACGTAGAAATCAACGTCGCATGCATGCACCCAATAGGATGATGGCTCCCAAAATTTTCACTATTTGGAGCCCAAAGGACACAAGCATGGATGAAAAACAAGTATATATGAACGCTTATTTTTCGGATGTTGTGCATAGTAGAAATTATGTGGGGAAGTCTAAGTCCAATTGGACTTGGCTTCCAAAGGTCTAACTCTTGAGGACCCAATGACCTTGGGTACCATGATATGAAAGTTTCTATCTTTAGGTACTCAAGGAAAAGAAAAAGAAGAGGAGCAACAAATTTAAATTTATCTCCAAAGGGAATTGGATACTCGATAGCGGGTGTTCAAAACACATGACGGGTGACGCTCAATTGCTCTCCGGAGTGGTTCCCATTGCAAATGGAAATCGTGTCGTATTTGGAGGCAACGAGAGCGGAACCATCGTCGGTGTTGGTAAAGTGGGTAACCCTTCTAAACCCTTAATTATTGATGTTTATCTAGTTGATGGTTTAAATCATAATCTTATTTCAATAAGCCAACTTTGTGACAAAGGTTACAAAGTTAGCTTTGCGAAAGGATTGTGTCATATTTCAAATGATAATAATAAATTATTATTTTCCGGCACACGCCATAAAGATATTTATATTTTGGATCTTCCTAAGTCATATGAACAATGTCTCGTTGCTAACACAAGTGAACAACACTTATGGCATCGACGCTTTGGACATGTGAACTTTGGAACACTTTATAAACTTTCGAAATTAAATTCCATTAAAGGTTTTCCGAAGCTCGTTTTTGAAAAGAAAAGTTTTTGTGATTCTTGTCAACGTGGCAAGCTTCCTAAATCTTCATTTAAACCTAAGAAAAGCATTTCTACGAAACGGCCACTAGAGCTATTACATCTAGATTTATTTGGGCCAACTAGAGTTGCTTCCTTAGGAAATGCAAGATATGGACTAGTCATCGTTGATGATTATTCAAGATTTACATGGGTATTTTTCTTATGTAATAAAAATGAAGCTTTTGAAAACTTCACAATATTTGTGAAGAAAGTACAAAATCTCATCGGAACCACCATAGTCACTATTCGTAGTGATCATGGGGGTGAATTTGAGAATGAGTCTTTCTCAAATTTTTGTGATGATCTTGGAATTACTCACACGTTTTCTTTCCCTCGCGCACCTCCTCAAAATGGTGTTCTTGAGAGGAAGAATAGAACGCTTGTGGAGTGTGCTCGCACTATGCTCGAAGATAGTCAACTTGGTTATCAATTTTGGGCGGAAGCGGTACACACCGCTTGTTATGTGTTTAATAGAATACTTTTGAGGCCCGGCACCAAACAAACTTGCTACGAATTGTTGTTTGGTAGATTGCCTCAAGTTAAACATTTTCGTGTTTTCGACGCAAAATGTTTTATTAAAAACACATATGATAATTTGGACAAGTTTGATCCGAGATCGGATGAGGGGATATTTGTTGGGTATTCCTCATGTAGCAAAGCCTACCGGATATACAACAAAAGATCCTCTACGATCGAGGAATCACTTCATGTCTCTTTTAATGAGAATTTTACTACTTCTAGAATTTCAAATGATAATGATTCTATGGATGTTTTATGTGATTCGTTTGAAAATTCTAAGACTATTGATTCAATTGATCCTATTGAGACTAACCCGACTAATGAAGTTGTTGAGAATGTGCCTAGTGATCAAGGTATTCCCAAGCGGCTTCATACCGTACGCGACCATCCCTATGAGCAAGTCATTGGCAATATTAATGATAGTGTCAAGACGAGATCTCAAGTCCACCACTTCGCCAATTGTGCCTTTGCCTCATCGATAGAGCCAAAGAATATAGTTGAAGCTTGCGAAGATAGTGCTTGGATCCTTGCCATGGAGGAGGAACTCATTCAATTCGAGAGGAATGAGGTATGTGAGCTTGTTCCTTTGCCATCGAAGAACCACACCGTCATAGGGACAAAGTGGATCTTCAAGAACAAAACCGACGAAAATCAAGTCGTCGTCCGGAACAAAGCTCGGTTAGTTGCTCAAGGCTATCGCCAAGAGGAAGGTATCGATTTCGAAGAATCCTTCGCTCCGGTAGCTAGATTAGAATCAATTAGACTTTTATTGTCTTATGCATGCCATAAAAATTTTAAGTTATTTCAAATGGATGTTAAAAGTGCATTTTTAAACGGAGATGTTGTTGAGGAAGTTTACGTTTCTCAACCTCCGGGCTTCATAAATGAAAAATTTCCAAATCATGTTTTTAAACTAAAGAAAGCTCTTTATGGTTTGAGACAAGCTCCTCGAGCTTGGTATGACCGCCTAAAGAATTTTCTTTTGGATTTGAATTTTAAAATGGGCGAAGCCGATTCTACACTTTTTGTTAAGCATGCGAATAATGATATTTTATTAGTTCAAATTTATGTTGATGATATCATTTTCGGTGCTACTAACTTCACTCTTTGCGAAGAGTTTTCTAATGTTATGAAGGAACAATTTGAGATGAGCCACATGGGCGAACTCAAATATTTCTTAGGTCTCCAAATTCGCCAATTGAACGATGCAATCTTCATCCACCAAACGAAGTATACGGTGGAGTTGCTTAAGCGATTTGGAATGGAAAGTGCTTCCAGGAAAAAGACTCCAATGAGCACGACTACGCATCTTGACAAGGATACGGGTGGTAAGGATGTAGACATTCGTCTATATCGAGGTATGATAGGTAGCTTACTTTATCTTACCGCAAGTAGGCCCGATATTATGTTTGCCGTATGCATATGTGCTCGTTATCAGTCTCAACGTAAGGAGTCTCACTTAGTAGCGGTAAAGCGTATTTTCCGTTATCTAAGTTACACTTTAGATTTTGGATTACTTTATCCGAAATCTAGCACGTATGAGTTAGTCTCATACAGTGATGCCGATTATGCGGGATGCAAATCCGACAGGAAAAGTACTAGTGGCACTTGCCATTTTCTAGGAAATTCTCTTGTCTCTTGGTTTTCCAAGAAGCAAAATTCCGTATCACTTTCAACCACCGAGGCGGAATATATTGCCGCCGGTGCCGCTTGTGCCCAGGTTCTTTGGATGAGACACACACTGAAGGATTTTGGTATTCATTGTAATACTAGCCCTATCATGGTGGATAACCAAAGTGCTATTTGTCTTTCAAAGAATCCGGTGCACCATTCCCGATCAAAACACATAGATGTCCGACACCACTTTTTAGATGATCATGTTGCTAAAAAGGACATCATTTTAGTGTACGTTGAAACCCAAAAGCAAATCACCGATATTTTCACGAAACCCCTAAAGGAGGACTCCTTTGTGCGGTTGCGTCGAGAATTGGGGATTATGGGTGAATCCGAGATATAGGATTCATGTTTCATTCAATTATCTTGCATGCTATTATATTTCGCGATATTTCGTTCATGCTAGATTTATTGAATTTTTGGGAATTTTATGTGATATGTTTGAATTTATGATCGAATTCGTATTTCAATGTCGTATTTAAGATTTCGACGTTTTATGGGGTAATTTAGATGACTAATGAGAGTGTTAAGATGTTTCATCCAAGTGGTTTTTGAAGAGAAATCAATTATCAATTTTTGAACTCTTCTAGTCGGTTTCAGTTCATTTGTCAACCGACTAGATGCTCATCTAGTCGGTCAGCAAGTGAACTCAGACCGACTAGATCAAGCATTTATCTAACTCTTATCATTTTCTTTCTTTAGTCGGTCACAGTACACTTACCGACCGACTAGATTGAAAACTAGTCGGTCAGTGAGTATACTGCGACCGACTAATTGTAGCCCTAAAAATCTCCTGTTTGCCTCTGTTTCGACTTAGTCGGTTCAAGCTCATTGACCGACCGACTAGATCGTAATCTAGTCGGTCAGTGCTTGAACTGTGACCGACTAAGTGTGTTAGGGCATTTGTGTCTTTTCGCTTCCAGACCGACTTAAACTCATTTTTCTTCCGACTAAAACTCATTTTAGTCGGTATTCATCTCCTCTCCAGCCCGCAAAAACCCCAAACCCTCTCGAGACTCTTCATCTTCCCTTCGACTTCTGGCCAGTTTTCCGGCCATCCCCGCCGTCCGCCGCCGTCGACTGACTCCTCCTAGGTATATCTCCCTCTCCTAGGTCTCGATTCCTTTTCTAGGGTTTGCTCTCCTTGATTTCAACTTCTAGGTGAACTAGGGTTTCGATTTTTCATCTAGGGCTTGTTAATCTCAGTTTGTTTTTCAGTTCTAGGGTTTGTATTAGGGTATTTGATCTTCCGTCATCGCTTGCTTGTACTCGTCGTGCCACGATCATGGCAAAGACGAGGATTCCTATCGCTTCATCTGGGGCTTCCCCAATGAGCGTAGAGCCTTCAGACCCTAGGAATCCACCTAAGCCTAAGCGTCGTGCTAAATCTACTCAAGCTTCTCCGTCTTTGTCTCCTCTGAAGAAGCAGAGGACGGCGACTGTCAAACCCCGAAAATCTAAGACCAAAAGCCCATACTCCACTCACCCTCGACTCCTCCCGATTCCGACACTGAGTTTGTGCCTGAGGATGAGCCTAGCCATAGGGAACCCACTCCTCCACTTCGTCCTAGGACTCGCCAGCCAAAGGGAAAGGGCCCAATGCCAGCGGGTGGTGTTGACATATCGTTGTGTCGCGACGACCCTATGTGTCTCGCGGCCTACAACCGTATTGAACACTGCCCGATGCTATTGGAGCACTATGTTCAGTTTTCAGATTTCCTTGGCTTACCTGACCTCCTCTCCTATAGTGGCCTCCTTGATTATCTTCGCTATGATCTTAAGGCCAACCCTAAACCATATCCTCGCCTTGTGAAATTGTTCTATGCCAATCGTGTCCGAGGCCAGTACGACGCGAGTCACTCCATCGAGACTACTGTCTTGGGAACTCCTATAGTTCTCATGGCAGAAATCTTGGGGGAGATACTTGGTTGTTCGTCGTCCGGTCTCCTTCCTTCTGACATTTCCGTCGATGATATCGCCTCCTTGGATCAGTCCGTTCTTTCAGACATCTTCCATGTGATCCCTCCTGCCTTTATTGGAGTTCCTTCGAAGTCGTTTAAGCCAAATGCCTGGGTTTTGAATCTCATTCTGAAGTCGTGCTTGCTTCCCAAGTACGGCTCATCTTCACTTCCATCCCAGCCATTTTTGAAGCTCATTTACGCTCTTTTCTTGGGTTGCGAGATTAATTGGGCTCGCGTAATACTCGATAAGATGGACTCTTTCGAGTGTATACGCAAGACCAATAAATCTGCGCATATTCCTTATCCGTGTCTGCTGACCCTTGTCTTTCGTCATTTCCGAGTCCCTCTCCCTCCTGACGATGAGCATCCCTTGGGTACTCCTCTAAACGCGACGGCCGTTAAGAAATCTCTAGCAGCACTTCGTCACGTGTAGAGGTCTACCGCACCTGCTTCTCAGGCTACTGCCTCAGCTGCTGCAGCCCCCACTCCTCCTGCCACATTAGATGATGTCGTACGCCTTCTTCGTCAGCACGACTCACGTTTGGCTCGTACTGAGGAGGTCGTCTGTCGTATGGCTCGTATGATGGGGATTGATCTTCCTCCTTCCGTTTCTGAGGCCGAGGAGATGGACGATGAGGAGATTGACGAGCTTGTCACTTCCTTAGCCCGTGGCGATGAGGCCACTGCTGCTGCTGCTGCTGCTACCACTTCTGCTCTTGGTGTTGGCACCTCTTCCGGTGTTCCAGAGACTTCTGCCGCAGTAGTTCAGACTTCTGAGGCTGCTGTTTCTCCTGCTGTCCCTGTTGACGAGCCTGCTCCTGTCTCACCTGCTGCTGTTGAGATCCCTGCTGTTGCGACCCCTGCTGTTGAGCCCGTTGTTTCCATACCTACCCCGACGATCCCGTCTGTTGAGACGCCTCTACTCCCTGCAGAGCCTGAGTCCACTCCGTCGACTGGACCCACGGAGACTGCAGATCCAGCCACTTCCTCGTGATCGTTTGTTCCGAGGACTCTCCACTACTCTTTGGATGATATATCTTATTGAGAGCATTTTGGGTTAGGATGGAGTTTGAGGGATGTTTTGATGTATTTTTGAGTTTTCTGGATGTCGGTGTTGGATATTTTTATGTGTTGTATTTTTTTGTTGTTGGACTTTGGATGATGTTGATGTTGATGTTATATTTTGATGTGGATGATGATGTTGTACTTTTTGATGTTTATACAGATGATGTGTCGCACTTGATATGATGTACTTTTTATATTCGATATCTTTTTGGATGTACTCATGATGCTATCATTTCTATATATACATCGATGTTCATGTTGTGATATTTTCTTCGTCGTGCACATTAATTCTCATTCAATGTCCATGCTATGTTAAATCGTCCCTCGACGATTGAAAAACTTGGTTAAATAGATTGAAATTCTATAATTGTATAGAATTGTTTTCCATGCACAAATTTAACCAAGAAATATTGAATATTGGAGAGTATGTTTCATTATTCAATAAATGAAAAAAAATTATTACCAAATATTTTTGATGATTTTGATTATCGCTTTTTGATAATGGACAATTTGGCACGCCTTGATTTGATTTCATCATTTTCCCTTGGTGTCAATTAGGTCCATCGTCATTGTCTACGACTCCCGATGTTGGATTTTCCATTTCCTAGTTGTTGTCGTTGTATGCCCCCCATTTTTGGGATAATGCCAAAGGGGGAGAGATAATGATAATAAATAGCGCAAATGAAAATTTAACTCAATTTCCAAGAATCTAGTTTGATATGTTAGATTCAGGGGGAGTTAAGATATATATAAGGATTTTCAAAATCCGATATTTCAAAAATCGATTCTCTTTATTTATCTTACTCGTCTGCTTGATGCAATTCATATATATTCATTTTGGAATTAACGTGTCATCAATGCAGGGGGAGTAAGTATTTTACATTTGAATCATTATTTTTGATTATTATTTATGTTGGTTTGTCATCACCAAAAAGGGGGAGAATGTTGAATATTGGACTCCCCGGATTTGGTTTTGATGATGAGCAAACATAAATAATCCATGAACTAACAATTTGTGAGCGCAGTATTGGAGATCGTCGCCAAATTCACGAGAACATTCAAAGCGACATCTCAACACTTCCCAAAGCTCGTATTCATGCCCAAAGCTTCGTTGAAGCTCTTGCGCCGTTTTGTAAGTTATAAAGAATCAATCGAAGCTCTCGAAGACCGTTTATTAAGGTTTTATTTATAGTCTTTTTAGCTTCGATATATAGAATGTTAAGCCTTGAGTATATCTTACGATTCTAACTTCATAACGCTCATATCGTAGCTCTAGGATCTTAGTACAAGTTCATTCTAACTTCCTCGAAGCGTCGCGCTTCGATTCGGACTTGTTTGTGCATGTTAGTTGGTACAAGAAGAAGTACTGACCGACTAGATGGTGATCTAGTCGGTCGGCAACTCTTCTTGGACCGACTATTTTGATTCCTTAATTTCTTGGACTTTACTGTTTACAGTTAGTCGGTCTACGTTGACTCACCGACCGACTAGTTTGTGAACTAGTCGGTCAGTGATGCTTCTTTGACCGACTAGTTGTGACTTACTGTTCATGCTAAATTTCTCCTAAGCTACTGTTTATCGTTAGTCGGTCTAAGAACGTTTGGTGACCGACTAGTTGACAATCTAGTCGGTCAACTTTTGTTCTTGGACCGACTAAGTCAATTTGTATTCAGACTATTTCATTTTGCCTCTTAGTCGGTCTACGTTCACTGACTGACCGACTAGTTGTGAAACTAGTCGGTCAGAAAGTCTTCTTGGACCGACTAGATTTCTAGGTCTGAAATTCTATCTCTTCTCAGTTCCTCTCTTAGTCGGTCCATGCTGTTTGACTGACCGACTAGTTGATGAACTAGTCGGTCAGTGATTGTTCTTTGACCGACTAATTCTCCCAGATTTCTATCCGTTGGAGAATGACCTAACTTGTTTTTATGGGACCCTATAAATACGAACCTAGGTCATTTCTATCTAGGTTAGAGCTTCCATTCAGAGATTCATTGAGATCAAACGAGATAGCTATTCTCACTCAAATCTAAAGCTCTCTTCCTCACAAGAAACCCATTCTCTCTCATTTCTAGATCTAGAATCCATCTTGAGAGAAGCTTGTTCTTGGTGAGCTCTTCAAGCTATAGCTTGATCCAAGTCTCCAAATCACTCCTAGGCACCGATTGCTGGTCATTTCCTTGGTGCTAGGACTTGGTGACTTCATCTTCCTCAAATCCTCCATTTCACCTATTGGGTAAGAAAAACTCAAGGTATAGGATTTTGTGGTAAGTTTGCTTATTTCAATATAAACTCTTTTATATTGCTTGTTGATTCTCTCGGTTGTGAGAGAAGGTTGTGATCCCGGGTTGTGGGATTCACTATTACCGTTGTTGTATGATTTGATCTTGTGAAGGGTTTTCACAAGATATCCATAGTGGAAATCTTGAGTTAGGGTTTCTAACTCAAGTATTCGGAGGGGATCCGGGTGGTTGGGACGTAGGATCACCGGGAACAAGTCGGGGAGACTTGGGTGGATCCGAACCCATTAACATCATTTGTTTGCATTGTTAATTTCGTTGTTGTCATTCAATTTAAGCTTCCGCAAATTGTTTTGGTAGTTGTTTGCACAATAATTTGGAATTATACTCCTTGTTATTTTAAAAGTACTATTCACCCCCCCTCTAGTACTTGTGCAGTAGCTTGTAGGGCATTACAATGTCGGGGGCCACCTCCTGAATCCATGTGTGCCACCTCTTGAATCTATGTGTGGTATGATAAACGACATGGATCTACGTGCTACATGGACCCGTATGCCATGGAAATGGTGGGGATCACCTCCTGAATCCGTGGGAGCCACCTCTAGAATCTATGAGACCGTGTAAATAAAGTGAATGTTGAAAATGTGGGGTTCTGTTAACGAGTTGTGATTGTTGACTTATATTTCTGCTCGTGTTTACTTTTACGCACACAGTTACTATCTACCGTCTTACTTTTAATTTTTGTTGTGTTACCTGTTGTAGTGTAGTGTCTTCTTTTTATGATCATTACATATCTGCGATGTTGTACTTTACTTATGCATAGACCTGTTGTCTTTTCCTAGTAGACAGATCTTATTAAGTAGACCGGTTCTGAGACTGGATTCTACCTAGTTTAGTTAGGTTTTCCTACTGGGTCAATGCATTGACGTGCCCCATTTACATTTTCGCAGAGTAGTTGGAGCAAATCCCGACTCAGGAGTTTACTATTGAATATTAGTTCCTCGATATGGTTTTGATGATAAACAAACATAATCAATTATGACTAATCCACATGTTTTGTAGAGCATCATTATGGACCAAGTCACATCAAGTGAAGATGATGACTCAAAGCATTGATGCTTGGACATCAATCAATGAAGCATGAGAATCAAGAGATGATCAAAGGAAATCAAAGAGTTAAATTCAACAAGCTCAAATGGCTTTTTAAGGAGTGATATCAAGGAAGTCAAAGCAATTGGAGTTCACAAGCTCATTGGAAGTCTTCAAGGCAATCAATATGAAGTGAAGAGGAATAATGTGTAAATCTTCCTTACTTTACTTCTTAGTTGAATTAGAATGCTAAGCCTTGAATAGACTCATTAGAATATCACTCACAACACTCAATTCACTTTAGTTCATATATCATTGAGTCTCATAGGGTTAGAAGTTGCATAAACTCATAAAAGAGTTTTAGCCTTCAACAGGTGCCTGGTGCTTGGCCTCCAGACGTCTGGTGATCATATGCATATAGTTCTCTAAAACCCTTGTTGGAACAGATGCCTGAAGTTCTAATTCCAGACATCTGAACAATTCGTCAGACGCCTGGATAATGAACTTCAAATGTCTATTTAATTCTACCTGTAGAAACAGTAACTCAACCATTGAGACTGACAGAAAATAGACGTCTGGATGATATACATCAGATGTGTGGGAAATTCATTCGCAGATTTCCAGTAGCTCATTTTATGTGGTCGGTTAATTCTAGGTGTCTGAAGTTGTATTACCAGATGTTTGGACAGTTGACCAGATGTTTGGATGGTGAACATCAGACGCCTGGGCAGTCGGATTAACTTTCTCAGTAACCAAGTGTTGCTCACTGTCTAATTAATCAGACATCTGATGGCATGGTGCCAGACGACTAAACAGTGGACTGGCTATCTGGAAAATCTTCTTCAGACGTCTGGTATATGTCCATTAGACCGCATTTAATGCCCAGTCAGAACAGTACAACAGCCTACTGGTGGCTCTTCATCAGGCGATTAGTGACTATGATTTCTGACTGTTTATAACCGTTTGAAGCATTAAATGCTTGGGCTCTTTAGCTGTTTTTGATCAGATTTCCATGGCTTATAAATAGGGCTTTAATGGCTTGACTTGAGGAGTTAGCTAAGCATCTAAAACTTCGTTCATTACACTCTCAAGTGATCAAAAGTTATTAACTTCTTATCTAGAGCATTCAAGAGCATTCAAAGCAAATCAAGCTCAAGATCTAAAGTTCAACTTGTCTCCAAGGCTTTCAAGATTAGCTTCAAGCATTCATTGCTACACATCTTGAGACAAGTTAGTAAGTGCTCTCATTCTCATTATTTAGAGCACATATCACACACCTCTATTGCGTCATTCTTAAGACTAATCTTCAAGGCATAAGGTGTGAAGTTGTTTCATATTTCATTCCATTTCTATCTTGTTATTTGAGAAGTTCCTCTAGAGTTGAGAGAAGTCCATTCCCGGTCTATGGGAAGTGGAAGAGAAGTTTCCTCTAGGGTTGAGAGAAGCCTATTCCCAGTCTGTGGGAATTGTGAAAGAAAGATGCCTCTCGGTTGTGAGAGTAGTTCATTCCCGGTGTGTGGGAAGTGAAAGTAAGTTGTATCAATTTGGGCATTAGTGGAAACACTAATTACTAGCGGGGAGCTAGTGGGTTGCTAGAGTAGGATTCAAGGGAGTCGAGGAGACTCGGTCAATCTGAACCAGGGTATATCTCTTATTGTGTATTCTTGTGTTGTTATTCTCTTTCTCTATTCCGCACTTAGGTAGCATAATGGTTATTTAATTTTGCATAAATTCCTTATTAAGTTTTATAAAGCACTATTCACCCCCTATAGTATTTTACCTTATAATTTCATATCCTACAATTAGTATCAGAGCTAGATTCTAGAACTATATATAGCAACCACACGCAACAACAATACTCATAATGGTGCATCTTCTACCATGGAAGGCCAATCCACAATTAGACCTCCACACTTCAATGGGTCCAATTATGGATATTGGATAGTGAAGATGATCATCTTCCTTAAGAGTGCTTCTCTTTGGCGTACGGTACAAAGGGAGTACGTTGATCCACTTGAGGAAGATTAGCTAAAGTGGACACCGGTTCAAGTGCTTGCTGAGACAAATAATGCTTAATCGATGAACTCGCTTATTTGTGTATTGAATGCGACTGAATTCAACAAAGTGTCGAATTTCACAGCCGCACACCAAATTTGAAATCATCTTCAAGTTATACATGAAGGGACAAACCAGGTAAAGTTGTCAAAGCTTCGTGTTTATGTACAACGTTTTGAGATGTTTTCAATGCAGGATAATGAAACCATCTCAAGCATGTATGCAAGATTCACGGACATCGTGAATGAGCTTGAGGACTTTGGGAAGGTATATACCAAGTGAAAAAGGTAAGAAAACTCATCATGACTGTTACCCCTAGAATGGGAAAGGAAGACAATGGCCATTGAGGAAGGTAATAACATGGAGACATACACGGTTGAGGCCTTCATAGGAAACCTCATGGCTTATGAGGTTAGGAAGGCAAATAGAGAAGAAAGGAATTCTTTAAAGGTTCTATCCGAACCAAAGAAGAAAGCCATTGCTTTCAAAGCCACTTCGGAGGATGATAACTCTGACGATGAGATGGACATGGAGTCAATAGCTCTAATGGCTAGAAAATTCCAACGGTTTTACCAAAGAGGTAACTTCAAACCGAGGAATAAATTTGTTTCTTCTAATGATTCTTCTTTATGTTTCAATTGCATTAAGTCAGGGCACATCAAGAAGGATTTCCCCTTACTTAAGAACAAGGAGAAATGGAAAGATCCCAAGTACAAAAAGGGAGATGCTTACAAAGGGAACAAAAAGAAGAAGGGACTTGTAGGAACATGGGATGACTCAAGTGAGGATTCTAGTAGCGATGAATCCGATGAGAACAAGGGAAGGGTAGCACACTCATATTGCATGGCTAAAAGAAGCTCTCCAAAGGACTCAGCTAGTGAAAGTGATAGCGACACCGATGAGGTAAGCATGGATGACCTTAGATTAGCCAATGAACAACTTTTTGATAAGTATAAAAAATTGTTCAATAGATATATAAGTGCTAAGGACAATCTTGCTAGCATAACTACTTCTTCTATGAATTTTAATAAGAATGTTAGTGCTAGTTCTCATAATGCTTTAATTAAGGAGAAAGCTTCTTTAGCTTCTCAAAATGGTTGCTTGCGAAATGAGGTTATATCCCTCAAATCACAATTGGATAAAGTCCAAGTTAGTGATTGCGATGGCCTTGAGATTGAAACTCTTCGATCTCAAAACATGCTTTTGGGTAATGAGAATGTTGCTCTCAAAACCCAAGCGCACGAGCTCACTACACATGTATCCACCTTGGATACTAATCTTTCTTCAATTGTGAAGAAATATGAGCTCATGTCCTCCAATGTTGATAGATTCAACAAAGGGAAGGACAAGTTGGACACAATATTGGAAAACCAACTTCCCGCAAATTATCGCGGATGACTTGGTTACTCAAAGGATAATTATTATACTTATTAAACATCTTATAGTGGAGCTACTATTGATTTTGTGAGACCATCATCCGATACATCCAATAATGGAGCATCAAAACTCTTGGATAGTACATCAACCAAGAATAGCACCATTTCGGTGACACCCTCATTTGTAAAGAAACCCACCAGGGTGGACAACCAAAGAAGAGACATGTGTATATGTACACTGACGTGCCCCCGGTTTGCAAGCCGCAAATGGCTGGGGGACCCAGTGGAGGTTTAGATATTTGTAACCGCAAGCGCACGGTGTTGTAGTATGGCTTGGTGGTCGAACACAGGGAGGCTAGGATGTGCTTGTGTCAAAGAGGACCAAAATCACCCTGTGGGCGAGCTAGCCCAAATCGGATGATGGGTTGTCACGGGTAAATGAATGCAAGGTATAGACAATATGAAGGAAAAACCCGGGACTCTGGTTTCGACCCCAACGAGCGACTCTCGCCGATACGGCCTACGGATAGGTTGGCGATCGGAATTAGGGTCTAATGGTGACACGTTGCCTCTAAAAGTGGTACAGGCATCCTATGGGCCCGATATTCCGGTCGGTGCCCAGGATGATACGCCGGACTTCCCCGGGTTCAATCAGTGGGGACTCCCGTGTCCATTGACACTGATCGACTCCGGGAGCACTAAGCTCGCAACGAAAACTCCCAACGTCTCGTCCTGCCGCTCCCGCGCGCTAGGATTCGGCGTCCTACGCTAAGGGCGTGAGCTATGGCTAGGGAGTCAACCGCCAAGTTTATTCCCCCTTGGTCCAACGGTCAAAGGCGGTCTTTTTCTCACCGATGACAATAAAACACCCCCGCGTAACCGTTAGATTCCTAACCCCTATCGATTTCCTAACCATATGGACGCATCGGGAAGAGCCCCAGAAGGGGTTTCCGCCAAAATCCCAGATTTGGGAACTACTCACAAATATTCATTAAAAAGCGATCTAAACGAAAATGAACCGTCATAATCAGACAATAGAAATGCAATGGTAGTAAAGCAATTAAGATAATACTAAAGTTTTATAAAGATCTGAAAACTTACAAAAACTGGAAAATTACAGCAGTCACAAAATGAAGAAAACAGTAAAAAATAACCAACTCCCAAATCTGGGAAACCTAGGGTTCTATTTATAGATAACGACATCACCCGATCGGTTGACAAGTCAACGGTCGGGTGAGCCGCTTCACAAAATCACAGCGCAATGCGGGGGTTTCACCCGGTCAGTACGAACCGGTCGGTTGAACTTGGTGCGGTCGGTTGGATCTTGGTGCCGACCGGTTGGATCTTGGTGCGGACCGGGTGAGGAGACCGGTTGGAGCTTCGAGTCCTTGGCTGTTGAAATTCAGCTACAGGTGAACCGATCGGGTGAAGGTCACCAGATCGGTTGGGGTTGGGTGGGAAATCAGCTTCGAATTTCCAAAGACTTTGAGCTTTTGACCCGGTCACTGAACCGACCGGGTGACTTCTCGTGAGCTCCAAGCTGCGTCCGGGTGGTGCACGCGTGCATCACCCGATCAGTTGGAGATGACCAACCGACCGGGTGATGGGCTGAAAGATGCAATCTTCATCGTTTGACACCCCCTGGATCACGCGTGACTCCTCCCGTTGCTCTGGGGCACATGATATCATCGTTTTACGCCCCAAATGCCAACAAACTCCTGCAAAACACGGAAAATACGAAAAAGTGAAAGAAAACAAGAAAACACAAGAAAACACGAGAAAACGAATAAAAAACACGGAAGAAAATGTGTGTAAATGTATGAAATATAAACGCACGTCAAAATCTCCCAAGCTGAACTCTTCCTCGTCCTCGAGGAAGACGAGTGGGAGAGTAGGAGCTCGGAGGGGAAAATAGAGAGAAAGAGAGAAAAAGAAAACTCTATATCCTAGATCGCCCGTCAGGGCCAACAAAATCAAAAACGACACACCAAGCAAGCAAACGCCAAATCACATCACTAACCAAGGAGTACGAGTCCAGACAAGTGCCGTGGGCCCACGCGGTGAAGCGCGAGTGAGTGTGGTCGTGCGCCTAGCAGTCGGCATCACTATCTACGATGTGCAATAAAGCTCGATATACACAAATCCAGGAAATGACCCAAATATCGATTCGAATTTGAAATAGCGGTGAATATTAGCTCAAGCATGCATGAGAAGAGTATAAGAATAGAAGCGTATCATGCATCCGGGACTCCACAACTAGGGTTAAGGAAATCACACCAATATAGCCTAGATATTAGCTAAAAAGTTCCTAAGCCAAGTGTTTTCGAACCCGATGGGGGTTGAGATGATGTGGAGAAGAGCACTCGGTGCAAATTCTCGCCTTCCCTTTATTCTCGGCAAGTAGGAAAAGATATTCACACGGGAATTTTTTTTGGGTTTTGGGTATTTGTAATTTTTTTGGATTTTCGGCTATACAATTTTTTCATTTCTTTCTTTTCTCCTTTTTTTTGGATTTTTGGATAATGGGATATATACATGTGTACTCTCCCAAGTGGGAGAACGGTACACGACGAGGGGATTTGCACCAAGTAAAACAAAAAAGAAGTCGGAATCTAAACACTTGGGCAAAGGAAACTATTCTCGCTAAATAGAGCATGGGCTAAGTGGGCTATCTTAGTCCTTAATTGTGGAATCCCGAGACATGCGAAATGAAGCGTACGATATATATAGCATGCAGAAGAAGCAGACAATAGAAATAAGTACCGCATATTCATATCGAAACATGATAATCTAGGGGTCATTCCTGGACAGGTATATAAAGTGAATCACAAAGTAGAAGTACACCACACGGCTAGGCACGACACACGACTCACAAAAAGCTAAGTGAACCCACGATGCGTGAAATGCAAGAGAACTCGAATCCTAGGTTTAGTGAATGTGATTATCGATGCTATGCTAGGGGTGTGTGAATTTTGTGGCAATTCATCATAGGGTTCATTTCTAGGAGAAAGAGATAAAAAGAAGAAAAGAAAAAATAAAAACAGGATGAAAACGGCACAAAAACGAAAAGAAAGACTCAAAATGGCACACAAAGTGCGACTCCCCCCAAGCTGAAGCTTGCATTGCCCTCAATGTAATAAGAGTGAGTACGGGAGGGCAATGAAAATGGGGGGGGGGGGAATACACACCGACACAAAAAGAAATGAAAAACGAGGAAAACACAGATACGAAACCAAAAATAAAGAGAAATCAAAATCAAACCACACGACATGAAAAACGAAAAAGAAAGAAGGAAATTGAACAAACTAGACGAAACGACACGACACGACAAAAAGGAAAACAAGCACACACACACAAAGAAAATAAAACACGACAACACAGCAAAACAGACTTCCCCCCAAGCTAGACATGACAATGCTAGCAATGAAATATGAGCGTGAAAGTGCAGAAATGTGCAAGGGGGATGTCAGAAAAAACAAAGAGAAATAAAAAATCAGGAGAAGGCTAATCCTCGCCCTCCTCGGAAGAGGGTGTGGATGGGTGGGTGGGGGAGACTGGGGGTGTGCGGAGAAGCGGGGAAAGAGGTGGAGGAATAGGTGCGGTGGTGGTGTGAACGATGGGAGGGGTGTCGGTGGAGGTGGGTGGTGGTGGAAGGACGGCGATCAAGGCGGTGGTGAAAGGAATAGAAGTTGGGGGGAGAAGACGTGATTGTGACAGTAGTGGGTGGAGGTGGGAGGGATTTGGAGCGCACCTGCAATTTCTTGCGACGCACATATGATGTGACGGTGGAGGAGGTAGAAGGTGGTGTGGGTGAGATGGAAGTGATCGGGAGAGGAGAAGTGGATACCGGGATGGGAATAGATGAGGGAGGGGGAGATGATCGCCTAGGTGGGGGGTGGGTGGGATGGTGGAGGAGAAGAATGTGATGGGGGAGGGTGATGGGGGTGGGGATGTGTGGGAGGGTGGAGGAGAAGAATGTCGAGGTAGTGAAGGTGGAGATGGTCCGTGGATGTGAGTGAGAAGGCGAAGAATGGCGGCCACGTTCCTCTCAAGGTCGAGGAAATGTGGGTGAGTGAGAAAGGAGGACGGTGGTGGGTCCGAGGGGGGCATAGGACATGGCAAGATCACGGAGGGCAGCGACCTCCCTCTCAAGAGCAAGACGGGCAGAGACCTGGCGGCGACCAAAGGATGTGGACTGACGTGAGGCAGAAGTTGGTGCCGGCAGGTAATGTGGAAGTAGTGCCGGCTGCAGTGGTCATGCCAGCACTGGACACAAGGCCAGCAATGGCCGCTAAAAGGTGCTCAGAAGTGATGGGGCCATGAGCAGAAACATGGCGACTCGGGCCAGCCCCCATATCTCCCCGGGATGCAGGAATATCCTGCTCGACTAAGTGGGCGGCAGGGGAAGGTGGTCTACGTGCGTCCGGGGGAAAGAAAGGAAGGTGCAACCCCTCAAAGAACTCAGGGTCGGGCGAAAAAGTCCAATCCGCCACGATAGCCACAGTCATGCGAGCGGGGTTGGGGAGAATAGTGTAGGGGCGAGGGGGGTGGCCGTAATTGAATTCGAAACGACCGTCGGGGCGGGGTTTAATCATGTGAATGTGCCACAGGACGTCAAGATCTAGATGTGAGGGTCCTACGGCGATGGGAAGACCACCGGGGGATATGGATATTAAACGGGGGGTAAGAAACAATGATAGTGATAATGCCCCCACAGCAGATCTTGCCCTTCCCGGCCCTGCTAATCTCGAGAAGCTTGTAAACAAGCCAATCGCCAGCATGGATAGGGACAACCGGGGCCCTAAAACTAACTCCATCATCATCACGAACAAAGGGGAAAGTCATGGCCCAGAGAATGAAAAGATCGGGGATAGTCACGGTGCCTGACTCATCCCGCGGGAAAAATGCAGATGATATGATCCTATGGGCCAGACGAAATATGGGATGGATGATGGAGGAGGCCTTGGCCTTACCCCGGGGATAGCGAGGGAGTATGGTGAGGCGGAACCAGAAATTATCGACGTCAAATTCCGGGGGATATCCGTAGTGCCGGATAGCGTCATTCCCTAGAATAGGGAAACCATATATATCGCAGATGGTGTCCAGGTTTGTGCGAATGGTTTGGTTACGCACCCGAAAAGTGACGGTCGACCCCGACTCACAAACGAGGGAGGAAAGGAATTCTAGGGTGAGTGACGGGTAGGATACCGCAGAGGCATTAAGGAAGGCCAACCAACCTAGATTTGCAAAAAGAGTCTCGACCTCGGTGAAGACACCGAGGTCGACGAGTGATTGGGTGTGGGCAAACTTGGTTGATAAATGCCCCCCGAGTGTCAAGTCTGTGGTAGAAGTCTTTTTGCTCCTGGTTCCTAAATATGTATCCATGTGGGGCCCAACATGGGGTCCACAGGGGGAATGATAGGCGGGGGAGGGCAAGTGTTAGCTCACGTGTGCGGTGAGGAGGACGTGTTTGTTTCCGTTTCTTACGAGACGGTTCCTTCTCACGCAAGATACCTTTTCCTTTATCTCTCTCCCGGGGCCATGTGTGTGTGGGTGATGCAAATGGGTGCAAAATACTATCAAAGTGCACACACACGAAAACCAAGCAAATCAAATATTCGGGTAAAAATTGAAATTCGAGAAGTGGAGCGAAGTACCCCCCGTAGCAATTAGTGCTCCCCGCTTGTAGATGACCCAATGCCGTGTAATGGGAGAGGTGTGGAGCCGCGTCACTCTTTTTTTCAGCAAAAATTCGAAAGTGGGGGTGGGTGTTGGGAATTAGGGCTAGAAACTACGAAATAGGAGAGGGATAGAGAGGAAAAGATGGAGAAATGCGAGGGGGAGGTGGAGAGAGAGGCTAATGGAGGATTTGAGGTTGTGGGAGAGGATTTTGGCGGTCGGGTGCTTGGAGGAAGACGAAACGACGGAGAAACGGCGAGATCGGGCGAGGGTTTGAGCGGGTGGGTCGAGGGGTATTTATAGGTTTTAAGTCGAACCGGTCGGGTGAGTTTTCACCCGGTCGGTTGACATTAGGTCGAAAATTGATGCTGAAAAAACGCTACAGGCGACCCGATCGGTTGATAACTCAACCGATCGGTTCGCCGCTCCACACATTTTCCCGAGAACTCAGAGTTTTTCACCCGGTCCCCTCAAATGGTCTCGCATATTGTCACCCCGGTCGGCTTGATGAATTCTGAGATTTTTCCGAGAGTTCCCCCAGGTCACCCAGTCTGCTCACCCGTTCTCTTCTTTCATCACCCGGTCGGTTCATTTGGTGACAGACACGGCTATTAGCTGATACATCCCAACCGATCGGGTGAGTTATCACCCGGTCGGTTGAGGCCTTTTTTCTGCGAAAACCCAAAAATCGCCTAAGTTTCACGACAGAAGTTGTTGCGGCTCGGATTTATTAATAAAAATAGATAAAAATAAAGTAGAAAAAGTCCTAAAAACGGAAGTAAAGTTCAGATCATGGGTTGCCTCCCATGAAGCGCTTTTGTTTAACGTCGTTAGCTCGACGCCCGTCGATGATGTTCATGGTGGGCGATACGGGTGATGCCCAAAATCCGGCATCTCTTCAGCTCGAGAGGTTGTGGCTATTGGTGTAGTCGGCGGCTGTAAAAAGATTTGCTCGACTACCCCTCCCTTTGTTGACAGGATCCGGGGGCTTCTCCCTCAAATCACCGCCATCTTTTTCAGGATCGGACCTCATCATCGGTGAGGTCCATGAGTTTTTTTCCTTTTCTCCTTGTGGGAGGAGACTTAGGGAATCCGGGAGGGATCACATGTCGCGCGACCGCCTCACTAGCAACTTCATTCTTTGGGGAGCCAACTTGCTCTCCAAGGTCCCCCAAGCTATCGGGGGGATTCCTCGAGAGCACTTCCCAGGCACTTGTTTCAACAGCTCGATCTTCTTCATTCTCCAACATACAGATACTCGGATCGTCCCGGGGGATTTGGATGCTTCATCGACAAGCCTAAGTCAAATTCAACTCTTTCTTGGCCCACATTGAGGGAAAGCTTCCCATTCTTCACATCTATCAACACTCCGGCGGTTGCCATAAAGGGTCGTCCAAGAATAATTGGGGTATGCTTGTCCTCCGGCCTGTCCATCACACAAAATCAACCTGTACATGTACTCCCTTTAACATCAACGGGAGGTCGTCCACTACTCCCACCGGATACTTGACCGAACGGTCAGCAAGTTGTAATGTCATACCGGTGGGCTCTAAGTCTCCCATCCCTATTCTCTTGTACAACGATAGGGGCATTAAGCTGACGCTTCGCACCAAGATCGACGAGCGCCCTCTGGATTTGCACTTCCCCAATAGATCAAGGGATGGAGAAACTTCCGGGGTCCCTTGAGCTTGGGCGGATTTGCACGCTGAATGAGTGCGCTGCACTCCGCCGTTAGCACGACCTTTTCTTTTCTAGATCCCCGTGTCACCAAGTCTTTCAAGAATTTAGCATAGGAGGGAATTGTCTCGATGGCCTTGAGGAAGGGATTTGTAAACTCATATCTTTCACCATGGAAAAGAATTTGCCATACTTCTCATCGATTTTGGCTTTGGCGAGCCGTTGTGGAAAGGCACAACGGGCTTGAACACTCTTGGGTTCCCTTCCTCATCTTTCTTCTTCTCCTCTCTATGAACTCCCTTCGGAGTAGTTGGCTTGGGCGACGAAGCACCGTCGTCATTTAATTTCTCAATTGGTCGTTCCACGACCAACGGTGCTTCCGGTCCTTTGGGGGCTCTCTGGTAGGTATTTGGGTTCCACTCCTCAAGACGATGGCAGACACGTTCTCATGCTCATGTGTGAGCGCCAAGGTCCGATTTAACCCCCCTCGGGTTCACCTCAGGCTGTGGCGGTAAGAGATTCTACGGTCTCTGAAGGTTCGCCACTTGCAACCCCAACTGGGTTACCTGATCAGTGAGGACTCTGTGTCCCATTTCCAGCTTTAGATTTATTTTCTCCTGATTGGCGATGTATTGAGTCAAGAGGGACTCAACCGGAGAAATGGCCCTCTGCTGGCCGTATTGCTGCTGGGTGGGCTGCTGATTCCTAGGAGCATACTGTTGATACTGCTGTGGTGGTTGTTGTTGCTGAAATTGCTGCTGCTGAAACTGCTGCTGGGGCCTAGCCGGCTGATATATCTGCTGTTGTTGCGCTCGGTAACTAAGGTTCGGATGATTCCGGTTGTTGGGAGAGTAGGCCGGGGTTGAATTGGTCCGTGGTGGAAATGGCGAATTCCCCGTAAGATTGGTAAAATAATGCGCCTCGCCTGATCCAACGGCGGTGAGATGTCACCACCGTTGAACTCTCCAAAAACTTCGGATTCTACCGCTGCAATCTGTTGTGAACCGGTGCCACCGGTGCCTACCATCAATGCGGAGATCTGGGTTGACAGCAAGTCAAACTTGCTTGACAATTTGTCGACGTCTTCGACTCTATGGATGCCCCCCAGATCTTGGTGTGGCTCTCTTGTCACACCACCGTTCATTGTTGGATGCCATATTTTCCAAAATTTGTCCGGCATCTTCTTCGCTTCTTGACATGAAGGACCCTCCAGTCGCGGCACCCCCATGGAAGATTTTAAATCGTCCCTCAACCCATTATAAAACAGATTTATGATCTGCAACTTGGGAGCTCATGGTGGAGACATCTTCTCTGCATCTCCTTGTATCTCGTCCAAGCTTCGTGCAAGGACTCGTGGCTGGCCTGGGAGAAGGAGGAGATCTCGCTCCTCAGCTTCATGGTCTTCCCCCGGGGGAAAGAACTTTGTCAGGAAAGCATTGGAGAGCTTCTCCCAGGTGTTGAATGTATTCGGGTCCTTCCATTAAGCCACAGCTTGGCCTTATCTCGCAAGGAGAAGGGGAACAGCTTCAGTCAGATCGCCTCAGTTGTGACACCGTTAATCCGGAAGGTGTCACATTTCTCCAAGAAGGAGTCTAGATGCTCGATCGGGCTCTCCATGGGTGCACCTGAAAACTGATCCTGCTGGATCCACGTCACCAAAGATGGCTTAAGCTCGAAGCTATGGGCCGTAATAGCTGGAGGACGGATGGCGGAGGTGGACTCGATGGAAGGCATCGAGTACTCCAACAGGGACTTGTGAGGCAGGGTGTTCTCCCCCATGGCTTCAGGGTCCTCTCTTCTTCGCTTCTCGGCGGCCAAAAGCCTAAGGGTGGCATTTATCTCTGGATCAACGGGGATCAAGTCGTCGAGACTTCTTGAACTCCTGCGCATGAAAAACAACAAACACCCGTGAAGCGACAAGTGGGAAAGAAACAGATAAGATAAGAAATAAAAATAAAAATAAAAATAAGAAAATAAAAAGGAAAAAGAAGAATGCGAAAATTATCGCGAGGTAGTGATAAGAGCTAGACACTATGGTTCATGAGATCCTAAAATAACAAGCACGTTGCCTCCCCGGCAACGGCGCCATAAACTTGACGTGCCCCCCGGTTTGCAAGCCGCAAATGGCCGGGGGACCCGGTGGAGGTTTAGATATTTGTAACCGCAAGTGCACGGTGTTGTAGTGTGGCTTGGGGGTCGAACACAGGGAGGCTAGGATGTGCTTGTGTCAAAGAGGACCAAAATCACCCCGTTGCGAGCTAGCCCAGATCGGATGATGGGTTGTCACGGTAATGAATGCAAGGTATAGACAATATGAAGGAAAAAACCCGGGATTCTGGTTTCGACCCCAACGAGCGGCTCTCGCTGATACGGCCTACGGGTAGGATGGCGATCGGAATTAGGGTCTAATGGTGAGACGTTGCCTCTAAAAGTGGTACCGGTATCCCATGGGCCCGATATTCCGGTCGGTGCCCAGGATGATACGCCGGACTTCCTGGGTTCGATCAGTGGGCACCTCCCGTGTCCATTAACACTGATCGACTCCGGGAGCACTAAGCTGGCAACGAAAACTCCCAACGTATCGTCTTGCCGCTCCCGCGCGCTAGGATTCGGCGTCTACGCTAAGGGCGTGAGCTATGGCTAGGGAGTCAACCGCCAAGTTTATTCCCCCTTGGCCCAACGGTCAAATGCGGTCTTTTTCCCGCCGATGACAATAAAAACACCCCGCGTAACCGTTAGATTCCTAATCCCTATCGATTTCCTAACCCTATGGACGCATCGGGAAGAGCCCCCGAAGGGGTTTCCGCCAAAATCCCAGATTTGGGAACTACTCACAAATATTCATTGAAAAGCGATCTAAACGAAAATGAACCGTCAAAATCATAATCAGACAATAGGAATGCAATGGTAGTAAAGCAATTAAGATAATACTAAAGTTTTACAAAGATCCGAAAACTTACAAAAACTGGAAAATTACAGCCGTCACAAAATGAAGAAAACAGTAAAAATAACCAACTCCCGAATCTGGGAAACCTAGGGTTCTATTTATAGAAAACGACATCACCCGATCGGTTGACAAGTCAACCGGTCGGGTGAGCCGCTTCACAAAATCACAGCGCAATGCGGGGGTTTCACCCGGTCAGTACGAACCGGTCGGTTGGAACTTGGTGCGGTCGGTTGGATCTTGGTGCCGACCGGTTGGATCTTGGTGCGGACCGGGTGAGGAGACCGGTTAGAGCTTCGAGTCTTGGCTGTTGAAATTCAGCTACCGGTGAACCGATTGGGTGAAGGTCACCCGATCGGTTGGAAATCAGCTTCGAATTTCCAGAGACTTTGAGCTTTTGACCCGGTCACTGAAACACCATTTCGGTGACACCCTCATTGGTAAAGAAACCCACCAAGGGTGGACAACCAAAGAAGAGACATGTGTATATGTACACACGCACCCAATCTCGTAGGAGAATACGTACACGTGCTACTCCTACGTATGACGAGTTTTATGCATCACACCCTCGTCCACGTGCAAACACACATGTGAGAAAATCACATGGCCGCACCACTCATGTGCATGGTTATGTGCAACCATCACATGGACATGTTTATCCACATGCTTATCATGCTTCACATTCATATGCACCTAATGCATATATAACTAATGCTAAAAGGAATGTGAATGTTTCATAATGCATGCTTACAATGTGCAAGACCACATGGTATGAATGCTAATAGATATGCTCATTCACATCCTCACATATCTTACCCACGTACATCACACTATGGATATGCTCCAACATATACACATCTTTATGTGCATGCTTATCCCAATGCATATACACGCATACACATGTTCACATGTCGATGCTCCTACTAGATATTCTTCTCCAATGCATGCATCCATGAGGTATAGGACTCTCAAGAGTCATTTGATTTGGTGTCCTAAAAATTATAGCGTGTATGGTAATGGAATGTATATACAATCATACTTTAAGGATGTTATAGACAATGTGAATTATGTTGGGAAGCCAAAGTTTACTTGGACTTGGTTTCCAAAGGGCTAACCCCCTTGGACCCAACAAACTTTGGTACCATGTGCTTATGGTATATTCTATAGGCACCTAAGAAGAGTAAAAGGGGGAATATGGGAAAATATTTCCCCAGGTGCAAAGGAAAGGATTGGATACTCGATCGAGGGTGTTCCAAACATATGATGGGAGATTCAAGTTTGCTCTCCGAGGTCATCCGCATCAAGAATGGCGGAATGGTTATTTTTGGAGGCAATGTGAAGGGATCCATCATAGGAATTGGTAAAGTTAGTAATCCCTCTAAACCACTCACAGATAATGTTTATTTTGTAGAAGGTTTAAATCACAATCTTATCTCCGTTAGTCAACTTTGTGACAAGGGTTACAAAGTTAATTTTGGTGATGTATTGTGTAGTATTTTTGATAATACTAATAGCAATATCTTGTTTAATGGCACACGCCAAAAGGATATTTATATATTGGATTTTCCACACACTCTTAACCAATGCTTGGTTGCTTACACCAATGAACAACTTTTATGGCATCGACGCTTTTGGTCATGTACACTTCAAGCATATTCACAAGTTGTCCAAGCACAACCTAATTAGAGAGTTTTTGAAACTTTCTTTTAATAAGAAAAGTTTTTGTGATTCATGCCAACGAGACAAACTCCATAAATCCTTATTTAAGATTAAGAATGTAACTTCTACTTCTAAGCCACTAGAGCTTTTACATCTAGATTTATTTGGGCCTACTAGAGTTGCATCCTTATAAAATGCATTATATGGACTTGTAATTATTGATGACTTCTCTAGGTATACTTCGGTGAAGTTCTTGAATAGCAAGAATGATGAACTTAAGAAATTTATTGTTTTGTCAAAGAAAGTTCAAAAGATTCAAGTCACGTCCATTGTTACTATTTATAGTGATCATGGAGGTGAATTTGATAATGAACTATTCTCTAACTTTTGTGATGAGAACGAGATAACGCACACATTTTCCTTTCCTCGTCCTCCACCACAAAATGGTGTTATAGAATAGAAAAATAGAACTCTTATTTAGTGTGCACACACTATGCTTAGTGATAACTGCATTGGTTCACAATTTTGGGTAGAAGCCATTCATACAGCGTGTTATGTGCTAAATAGGATACGTGCGAGACCCTGTGATTGGCTCCTGGATATACACCAGGGAGACAGTTGTAGTTTTACCGCAAGCGCACGGTGTAGTGACGAGCAGGTATCGAACACGAGGATGGACTAATGACTGTACTTTATCTTGATCACTAAGCTATTGGTGGAAGGGTGATGTTTGGAATGTTGTTGTCACAATCGTTTAGTTAACAATTCGAATTCAATATTATAAAAGCGTCTAGGGCTAGGGAATCCCCGCTACGAGTCGTCATTCATCTCTGTGAATCGTGAATCTCACTGTTGCAAGACTTGGATTGAGGTGAACTAGTTGTAACTGAATAAAGAACCAAGCTCACGCTCTAGCGTTATTGCCGGTCTATAGCAACCTAGATTAGGGCCCACTCTCGTGCAAACCCTAACCTAAACCACTAGCATTAAGATTGACATCATCATTCAATCGTCCCTCGAGCCCACTCTCGTGCAAACTCGAGTTACGATCTAGATTGCGATAGCTCGTATTCGTCCAATCTCTTGCAAACGAATATGTGTATAGATTTATAATAAAAATGCTAGCTTTGGTCCAATCTCTTGCAAACCAAGTCTAGTGGATTTCGATTATAAATCTAAATCGAATATCTAGGCCTTCCCATCGATCGGAATCCAATCTCTTGCAAACCCCAAATCGATGGAAATTTCTAGCTATCCGTGATAAATCAATCACAACCTAACCTCCTTAGCAATTCTAGCAACATATAAATTCATTCATCACAAATCTGAAATTAGATCCATAGGGTTCATCCCTATGCCCTAAAACAGCGAAACTACTCACAATTCATCAGAGTAATAGCAAAATCAATGAATGAAAACATATAGCAATTCAGATTTGGAAGAGAGCAATTCATAAAAATGCGAAATTTCAATTAGAATAACAAACCAGATCTGAGTTCTTCAATCTCCAAAAGGGAATTATGATTAGAATTGAGCTAAAATCTATTTTTTGGTCTCCGCCTAAACTAGGATGAAAACTGGGCTTAAATACATGCCCAAAACGGCCAAAAAACCTGACAGAATTGCCCCTGGCGCATCATAGAACCCTAGTTTTTGACACAGGCTGGCGGTGCTAATCGACCGAGTGGAAATCTCACTTGGCCGAGTGGCAGATCCAAATAAAAACAAAGAAGATGGGGGGTTTTGGGGGCTCTGGTGCTCTGCGTCACTCGATCGAGTGAAGTTCTTCACTCGGTCGAGTAGACTTTCCACTCGGCCAAGTGGGTCTTCTACTGTGCTCCCCAAAATTCCAGAGAGTTGGCTTCGATTCACTTCAGAAGTTCTGACTCACTCGGACGAGTGGCGATCTCTACTCAGTCGAGTGAAAGTAACCACTTAGCCGAGTGCATTACGGCACATGGCATTCTAGTATCAGTCGTACTCGGCTGAGTACGCTTCTTCACTCGGCCGAGTGGACTGCGTACTCGGCCGAGTGGACTGTTTCTGGAGTCAAATCTTCTCCTCCTCGCCTCTTTGTCGATTCTATCGATCTTCTTCTTCTTCCGCTCATCATCTAGCACTGCTAGCTCCTCGATAGGGCCATGGGTGATGCTCCGGTATGCGTGCAAGTCCCTTAATCTCATTTATGCTCCCGATCGCTCCATATTACCTGAAATCTGACAAAAACAAGAAATAGTGAAAAGTAACGCAATATCGTCGAATAATCGTGAAAACCGCGATATGGACGATCAAAATGGTATGCAAACATGCAGAATAAGTGTAAAATATGGACCGATCAAAATCCCCTAAGCTTGCCTATTACTCATCCTCGAGGAAGATGAGTAAAACGGCGAACCCGGAGGAAAAAGATAAGGAAAATGAAAAAGTGGGATAGAAAAGAAAATGAAGAGGGAGGCGCTAGATCATTCTCTCGAGACATGGAGTCGCTTACTCAAATAGTGCACGATGAATAAAACATGCCAAAGATTTTTACCTCGATATCACATCATATATAAGTGCATTCGATATAAAAACCAAGATCGTCAAAACGATATGAAGTGTGAATTCATTCTAGAATTAGCATCGTCTAAGTCATTTAAAATAATATATGTAATCATAGATTGCACACTTTTCAATCGATCGCTTTCTGCTTGGATTATAGTAGATATCACACATTATAAAGCGATAAGAATAGAAAGAGATGGTATTCATGAAGTGCATGCCAAAATTTCAATTCATAGACTTTGTAACACTCTAAGTAATCTCCCTAAGTATCAAAAAATACCTAGCTTAGGTCGTCATGCATATATAAGTGGTCACTCTCTTACACATCGTTGGATCCCCTCCCCTAAACTTATCTATAAGCGTGTGGCATCAAATAAAACAATACGAATTTTCCCATTTTTTGAAGCTCCAGAGGAATAAAGGGGAATAAAAAGGAAAGAAGGAAGGATTGCGTATATACAAATGTACTTCTTTTTGTTTTTTCCCTTTTTTTATATACACAATAGCAATCCCAAATCAAAGATAGAAAGATATGCATGTATTTTTATTTTTTATTTTTTTATTTTGATTTTGGGGTAATGGAGCTTAGACTTTTTAGCATGGAGAAAATGCCAATATAAGACTCACTAAGGGGAGATTCACTAACGATTACAAGTATAGAGATGCTGTTTCAAGATATGTGGAGAAAGAAAAACCCGTAACGCTCGGTTCACTCTTTCGTATGTGCACGACAACTTTCAGTCGGGTAATGTAATCTACTCAGTTTGATTTCAGAAAGTAAACTAATCTAATTATATCAAAAGGCATGCATTCAATCAACCTAGAAGTTGAGCGTACAATTTCATGCAAATAGAAGTGATAATAGATAACAAGCAGTACTCCAAGATTAGGCAATCAATGCGTGAAGCTTGGTGTGTTTTCTATGAAAAGTATACGATATAAATTTTTAGACTCAGCTAATGCTAGAAATTCATTCACAATCATATAATAGAGATGCAGGTTCCTGTTCTCAAATGCATGGCGATGTATAGCATATGATATCTGAAATAAAAAGAATGGCATGGCAAGAGAATACGCATAAAAGAGCAAGCTAACTCCAAGTCATCGTCATCATGGAGAATTCATTTCTAACAAAAAGGATAAAAGAAATTAAGATAAATGAAAAATAAGAACTAACTATTCGAATGCAACGCATGCAGAAAGTAAGAAAACATGATGCATGCGAAAAAAAGAAAAAGTAGGTGAAAATAAGTGGAAAATAAAGAAAGGTAGAAAAAATAAAGATAAAAATGAAGAAAATGAAAAGGAGTGTGGGTGCACTCACTCCCCCAAGCTAAACTGCATAGTGTCCTCAAATTGCTAAGTGTGGCAGGAGGACATATATAATAGGGGTGGGTGGGTGTGGATGCATGTATGAGAAAAAGTAAAAATGAAAGAAAATGGAACGGATATGCATATGATAAGTGCAGAATGCAAATGATGGATGTGATGAGCACACAAATCATGGGCGCAAAATGGAAAGGCCCAGAAATACCACCTCTTCCCCAGACAGATATATACATAGCCCAGCAAAAAGTGATCGAAATATGTGGGCGAGAGGGGGTGCAAAACCAGCAGTAAAAATATCAATCAGAGCATCGGCAAAAGATACGAGAAGAATCAAGTGTATGCCTAAGCTTGTGGTGGGGTGTCAGTACTTTCCTGCGGTGGGGGCGGTGGTCGTGGTGGTGGAGGCTACTGAGAGATGGGACGAGGCCTGGCTGGTGGAGGATGTGGCAGGCGTGCAAGAATCTGGTTCAGGGTGACCTGAATACCAGGAAGTAGGGTGACACGTGCCTGCACAGAGCTAATAATGGCGGCGAGAGCCTGAAAATCCGCTCTGAGGCCACTCACGACCCCCTCTACTGCATGGAGGTGCTGGACGAGGGCATCGGGAGCGGGTGCAGAGGGTCGCACAGGTGGAGGTCGGGGCTGACGCACATGGCCACTGTAGATGAGTTGGGCCACTAGTGGGAGTGGGTGAGGTGAGGTGCTCACTAAAAGATGCTCAGCCTCTGTGGTAGGCTGAGACGCAGGAATGTTCTCAAAAGCGTGAGCAGCGGCAGAAGATGAAGCGGCGACAGAGGGTGAGACAAGCAGAGAGGTCGTAGACACAGATGTAGGGATAGAAGTCACGAAACTCTCGGTAAAAATATCGACGGCAGAGACAGAAGGGTCGACGACTGGGGAGGTCGTAAAATCAACTGAAAATGACTCCCGGGGGTCAAGAAATCCGATGAGGATAGGGTCTCCGCCATCGAAACTAAGGGGAGGTGCTCTCAAAGCTCACATAAGAAATATGATCAAAAGTCAACGGCACAGAGGTGGTGATGGTGGAGGTGGAGGTGGACACAGCAACGGTGCTCCCGACACTGGCAGAGGTATGGACAGAAGTGTCGGGGGCTGGGATCAAATCAGGTGCAGGCTGTGGGATAGGGATCTCCAGGGCTAGAGGGTCAAGGAGGGGCTCCTGCAGTGCGCCCTCAGGCTCGAGTACATATGCAGCTGGGATGAGGAGATCCATCTCTGGTCTCTACTCCCCACATGCGGGTCCAATGTGGGTCTGAGTAGGGCTCAGAAGCACCATATATTCTGCAGCAAATGGACCGTGTAGCCAAACCCAGTGGTACTGACCATGAGGATGCAGCATTCTCATACGGGTGATAACATTTATGGAAAGGGCAGTGGGGCCCGAAGGTCGAAGCAAACCAGCTAGGAGCTCAACCCCGCACAAAGGAGCCAGAAGGGTGATCAGACTGCCACAACAAATTGATGTCCTGGCAGTGACAGAGATAATGATGCGATCGAGATACCAGCTGGCAATATCAATCTGAGTGGCAGGGACTAAGACGTTCCCACTGGCCTCAAGGTCTCTCTCTCTCTCTCTCTCTCTCTCTCTCGCGTTATTGCGTAGAGCATATAGAGCTCAGGCGTAGACATCGTCCCAGGCTCATACCTCACAAGAAAAGTGGTCACCATAAGGCACTGAGCAATACAGATACAAGGGTGGATGATAGAGGAGGCCTTGGCCCGGCTAGGGTCAAAGGCAAGTGGTGATCACGTGATCAGGGTCCAAAATGTATGAGCATCAAAGGAAGGAGGGGTATGGTGCGTGGGTCCAAAAGCGCGGTCGGGGTCAGAGACTGGGGGCCAATGGAAATAGGCCCGGAGCATATCGAGAGTGATCTCGCACTCACGGTCCATCAGAAGAAACGTGCAACACCTGGGAGTCCTACGAATAGAACTCAGAACCTCGAGGGTCAGACGGATGTAGGTGTCTGCCGACACCGAAAGAAAATCACGCCACCCCATGTTCTCATACAACTGGAGTAGTCCCTGGAATACCCCTAGGCACTCAAGATCAGCTATGTGTGCAAACCTAGAAGGGACGATCAAACGATATGCGATTCTTTCAAATCTGGCGCGGTGTGCGTCATATCTGAAAGTGATCTCCATCGTGTCGAAAGCTGGGGCGGGATGCGTTGGTGGGGGTGGAATGGGTGCAGTAGGAGGCAAAAGTGTGGGTGGTGGAGCGCTAGGAGATGGGGAGTCCGCTCTATCAGAAGAAGAACTAGGGTCGCTGGTCTTCTTCCGCTTGGCAGCAGGCTCCTGCGCATGGGATCTAGTGTGTGGGTGCATGGTGATGCCGTGAGAACTTGCAAGCTACCGTGAAGTGCTAATAATAAGGAAAGAGTATAACAGAGCATGACGCGACTCCTCGCTAGCACTTCGAGCAAAAAGGCTCCTCCCCTGAAGCCCAAATCAGCGCTCAATCTCCCCCAAGCTATCCTGAAACATAAGAACAATTGATTAGCAAAGAGTATCAAAAAATCGGGGGGGGGGGGGAGATCAAGAGAAATAAGCGTAAACAGAGTTTAATTTTGAATTTGGGGCAGATTTGGGGTTACAAAATGGGAAATAGGAGAAAGGGAGAAATTAGGTGTCGGAGTGTAGCCGAGCACCGGCCAGCGGCTAGGAAGGCGGCGGTAGACGACGGTCGGGCGGTGGCTGGGTCGCGCCACTCAGGTGCACCGGCGGCGGCTCAGGCGAGGGATGGAGGATGCTCGCGTGAGGGAAGGCAAAGCTCGGGCGAGTTGAGGGATTTGGGATTTGGGAATTGGGAAATTTGGGCATTAAGATCCGAGCGCCTGGGTTAAATATGGTAAGTCACTCGGTCGAGTGGCGGTGACCACTCGACCGAGTCGCAGCTGTTTCGGGAATTTTGAAAATTTTCACATAAGTTTCGACTCAACTGAGTAGGAACTATCACTCGGCCGAGTGGACATAGTCACTCGACCGAGTGGATAAGACACTCAGAGCATTTTAAGTGTTGAATGTGTCAGATTCACTCGGTCAAGTAACAAAGTCACCCGGCCGAGTGGCATTTAATTTACAGAGAGTGGTTCTCGAGATTTCCCTGTGCAATTCCCTACTCGGCCGAGTGAAAAAATCACTCGGTCAAGTGTGCTACTGTTTTCAGCTCCTACTCTCTGTTTTCGTGACACTTTCTGTTTTCCTTTCTCCCGTCAATTTTGTCATCCCTTCGGCGTTTGAGCGCATCCCTAGAGTGCTCCTCATCGCCATGGCCGTCCTCCGTTCTTATGGTCTCCTATCGTCCTTTTCCTGAAATGAAAACCATAGCCTGTCGTCAGGTTCTTCCTTGACTCTTGACTCTATACACTAATAAAGATCTAAAGCAAAAGGTGAAAGGAAAATTCAACTAAAAATTGGGATAAAACATCGGGTTGCCTCCCGATAAGCACTCGTTTAAGGTCTTGAGCTCGACCCCTTAAGATTCGTGATTAGTGCTCGATGTTTGGTGCATGGGAGATGCGCGTGTCAAACTTACCGCGAAGGCGGCTTGGGTTCAGTTGTTGCTCTTCGTCGGCTTCTCTCGGCTGCGCCTCATCAAAGGTAGTAATGGAGGGTAACTCCCCCATGCTTGGGCTCTTGGCGTCCTTCTTCTTGACCGGCGATGAAAATTTATTTGCCGGAGGCGATTCATTCATGTGGTTCACCGTAGAGAGCTTGCATAGATCTCTAATCCTGACGACATCAGCGTCATTCTTCTCCTCATCTGTAAGAGGATCCGGTGGGTCTCCTATCATTTCGCCATCTTCGGCAATTTGGGTATCTTCAAGATCGTCATCGTGTGTAGCCAAAATGGCAAATGGCATGGTGTCGTCTATAACCTCATCGAGGAGATCCACATAGTCCACTTCCTCTGGCCAATGCATACGCTTCATCGTCTTCGGAATATGGAGCTTAACTGCTACGTGATTTAGGGTAAAAATTGTATATTTATCCCCCCATTTCGGTGCTTTTTGTGCATGTATTAATCATATCTTAGCTTTGTTTCATACATATTTTTGATATCTCTTAAATTTGGAGCTTATCGTTTACATATGCATAAAACACAATTTTTACAACTTATTATCATCTTCATCTTAGTCTCCTATTATTTTTCAGTCAAATTTCATGAAGTCCCGATTCCAACGCATATTTTTCCAGAAATTTTGGAGGTCGGAACGATTTACTGCATTTTTTGGAAGACATGGTGATGGTGTTGAAAATTTCGGGTCTGGAAATTTAGGAATTCTGCTATCATAGCAGAGTATATCCTGGCCTAATGATATTTTTCTGTGATTTTACACTTTGTTACGGTTCCATCGCCGCCTGGAACACGTCATTCCGAGGTCCGATGATTTTTCTAGAATTTTCGCAAGACAGGGTGACGGTGCTGAAATTTTCTGCAGATTTTGGCATTGCTTGCGGGTTTGGGCCAGAATCCGACCCGTTTGACTTAAAAACAGACCCGATAAGCTGTGCTTGGGTTATATTGCGAATTTGGGGGTTTTTTTTAGCCCTAGTTCTTATTTTTTGGTGCAAAAAGCTTGGGGGAGGAGGCCATGGAGGAAGGGGAAGGCTTGGAGGAGGAGCAAAGTGGAAGAGAGGCTTAATCTTAGGGAGACCCTTGGTGATATCCCTCTTTTCCCCCTTTGTAATTTAGTATCTCTCATTTGTAATGAATTAGCATGGTTAATTTTGAATGAAATTTCTTATCTTTTTCATGATGATTGAGTAGTGTTGAATGTGTGGGTTGTGATTCATTATGTTGGATTGTTAATTTTAGTTCTAATTTCCCTCTTGCCCAATTTCATGTTAATTTTGGATGTATAATTAGGGCACAACTTCATTGGCCAAGTCCCGAGAGGGCAATTTGAGAAAATGTCATGCTCTTAATTTGATTAGTGTTTCGATGATACGTCCATCCATATTGCAAACTATTGTATGCTTGAATGTTAAATTTCCCGATTGGGCTTCTTTAGCCGGATGACTAATTGAAGTATTTGTGGATAATTTGAGCTTAATTAACACCAACATTAGTGAACCCACAACCCATGCTCCTTGCCTAGCTATCCTATACCCTCATTTGGTTCTCCAACCCTACACACTTAAGTTAGATTTACGTTTTCACCACACTTTTCCGACATTTCCACCGTTAGCGAGTTGGTTGTAAAACACTTTATTTTTCGTTATCACTCAAATTTTGTGAACGTAGAACGACTTGTCCCTGTGATCTGACCCGGTACTCACCGGTTATTTTTATATTGCATTGACACTCCTACGCTTGGGAGTGGAAGGCGTGCACTTGCGCGTTTTCCGAGTCAACAAATTGGCGCCGCTGCCGGGGACAACGGTTTCTATCATTAGCAATTTTTGATTGATTTCGAAAGTTTTAATGTGATACTTCTATCTCTTAGTGTGTGTCTTTCCGTTTATTTATTTTCCACTTATTGAGTCTTTTGCTTGTTTATTTTCATTTTCTTGGAAATTTTTTTTAAAGAATGGCATCATCTTCAGATTATTCGGACGTTGATTTGGAGGATATCCCACTTCCGCCATACTTTCATGGCTCGGAGTGGGAGAACCATCATTTACATATAAAAAAATTTGAAGAATGGATGTATGCATGTCTTGGTGGGAATATTAGCGATGATTGCATATACTTTAGATTTTTTCCCTCTTCTTTACTTGATGATGCTAGATTGTGGTTTGATTCTTTGTCTCTCGACTCAAATTTTACTTGGTTGTCGTTTCAGGCTGAATTTCTCCGAGTATTTTTGCCTATCTTTTTGGAGCAGGTACAGGGCCGACAGGCCATGGAGCAGTACATAGCGAGCTTTGCCCAAGCTGAATGGGAGGCCTACCATCAGGCTTGGCAAAGGTTCACTGATTTGGTGCTTGCGTGCCCACACCAGAGCTTTCACGAGGATCAACTTCTGCAGATCTTCTACACAGGATTATTGCCATCTGGGCAGGATTTTGTGCAGATGAGTTGCGGCGGGGAGTTCTTTGATTATTCGACAGAGGATTCCTGGAGTTACCTGAGGGACCTTGCAGAGTGGGAGCAGACTGCGCCATCTGGAGAGCAGTCACTTGGATATGATGATGATGGCGAGTCCCAGTTTCCACTTCAGGATGCAGAGCAGCAGGTCCAGTACCAGCCTGAGGAGCCAGCTAAGGGCTCAGTCCAGTGCGACCCTATGGAATACCTAGAGAAACCAGTGAAAAGGGTGCATTGGGGCCAAGTAGAGGAATTTGAGAATATACATTTGGATGAGTCGGAGGAGATGGATGACGGAGTGCGTGTCGACCACGACGGTGACACGATGCATTTTCACTTTGAGGTTGAGGATGAAGCGGATGTGCATGATGGCCTAGAGCAGATTGAGGACACCATGGAGCCTGAGCCACAGTCCACTTTAGAGTTAGCTTCACAGGTCGAGGCGGTTGAGTACTTTAGGAGGACGACTGAGATGAACTATTTCTGGGATGGCGAGGATGATGCGTGCTTGGATTTGCCCGAGACGAGTCCACCTCCAGTCCTGTCACAGATGTCACTTCCATCGCCTCAGGATGCACACTTGCCAGTCATCGAGGAGGTTTGTCGGGAGCAGTTACCAGTTGTGGGGAGTGCCGCAGAGATTGTGGATATTGATGTCGAGGAAGAGGATAGCGATGGGGATTGCGACATGGTATATATTGAGCCCGAGCTCCCTCTTACTCCAGTTTTCTCTCTGCAGCCACTTCTACCTCCTCCTGAGGCAGCGTATCATGCCCCACCTAGCGACATTTTTCAGGGAAGTTCTCACCATCTCATGCCTTGCATTTCCGAAGCCAAATTTTCACATCCATATACATTTGCTTCAAATTGTCGTCCATTGCAGTTACATTCTTTTATTTGTTTTGACGACCCGTTTTGGAATGTTTTTGCAGGGCATGAGGACATGACTTGGATTGATGCAGCTCGTTTCCCACATGACACATATTACCCAAAGGAGATGCTTGGAGTTGCATTGCTAGAATCCAAGGAGGCCGGTGGAGGCCTAGCTCCAAAGCAGCTGGCGGAGGAGCAAAAGGATATGATCGAGCAGTTACCACCGCCGTTATATATTCGGGATCCGCCTTTTGCTAAGGTGTATTCTTTCCTTTAAGTAGTGTAAATAAATAAAAAATTAGTTAGTTTGCTTTTGCATGTTTGCTTTCGTATTTTTTTCTCTTTTCTAGGATCTTTTGCCAAGATCTGATACTCTTCAATCATTGAGGACAATGCTTATTTTAAGTTGGGGGGAGAGTGTTAGAATCTTTAGATTGTTAGGATTTTGGCCTAATTTTTTTTTGAGATTCCTCCATGTTTCGCCTCATTCCATGAATTTCATTGCATATCATATTTTGGCTTCCTTGCCCATACGCCATTTGCTTTGTGCTTAGTCCCTACATGCTTTCATGTCATGCAATTTTTTCGGATTATCATTTTGGTATCAACTTTTTGATGTTGGATTGGCATGTGTTAATTTCTTTTCCATTTTGGAGTCGAATGCTAATATGCCATGTATGAAACTATTTCATATGTTGTGATACTCTCTTTGAGATAATTTGGGAAAAGTTTGGTGTAAGTGATTGCATGTGTTGGGATGAATGGTGTAATTTTTAATTGGATTGGATTTGGCCAATTGTGCATGCTTTGTTTTCCCTCTTAGGAGTGGGTGGATGAGTTGCTAATTCATGTTGGAATGAAAAAAAAGTTAGTATAAGTGAATGTTTCTTTCTAATCGAATTGAGTAGCTGGTGCCCCACGAAACATTGGGGAGGACGCCAAAAATGAGATTTAGGAGATCACTCCATCCATTTGCATATATAGCGTCATCGCGTGTATGCAAATGTGCCGCGTGAATGCAAAACATAAACATCAAAAACAAAAAAAAAAAGAAAAAGAAAGAAAGAAACGAAAAATGAATGATAAATGAAAGAATAAGCAACATGAGTGACGCAGTCTCATCTCCCACCACTTAGAAGGAATTTCTTTTGGTTTTGGTCATTTTCATGCAATTTTGAAATTTTGACATTGTGATATTTCCCGATACATGTGATACGGTGCTTATATCCTTACTTTTCTTTGAATTGGATTGAAGAGTGTGTCATTTGTTATTTACTTTCATACAATGGTTATATTGGCTTTGGAATCAAGTGGAAATACTATTTTGTATATGCCATGATGACATCGTGAAGTTGGTGCATGCTTTCAATTTTGTCCGAATATATCGCATATTTTGCTAGGGACTAGCAAAAAGCTAGTTGGGGGGTGTGATTCAGGGTAAAAATTGTATATTTATCCACCCATTTCGGTGCTTTTTGTGCATGTATTAATCATATCTTAGCTTTGTTTCATACATATTTTTGATATCTCTTAAATTTGGAGCTTATCGTTTACATATGCATAAAACACAATTTTTACAACTTATTATCATCTTCATCTTAGTCTCCTATTATTTTTCAGTCAAATTTCATGAAGTCCCGATTCCAACGCATATTTTTCCAGAAATTTTGGAGGTCGGAGCAATTTACTGTATTTTTTGGAAGACATGGTGATGGTGTTGAAAATTTCGGGTCTGGAAATTCAGCTTTTCCCCTCTTGTGCAGAATTCTGCTATCATTCTAGTATATATTCCGGCCTAATGATATTTTTTTGTGATTTTACACTTTGTTACGGTTCCATCGCCACCTGGAACACGTCATTCCGAGGTCGGATGATTTTTCTAGAATTTTCGCAAGACAGGGTGACTGTGCTGAAAACTTCTGCAACTTTGCCTCTCTTGTGAAGAATTCTGCTATCATAGCAGAGTATATCCTAGCCTAATGGTATTTTTCTGTGATTTTACACTTTGTTACGGTTCCATCGCCGCCTGGAACACGTCATTTCGAGGTTCGAGATTTTTCTAGAATTTTCGCAAGACAGGGTGACGGTGCTGAAATTTTCTGCAGATTTTGGCATTGCTTGCGGGTTTGGGCCAGAATCCGACCCGTTTGACTTAAAAACAGACACGATAAGCTGTGATTGGGTTATATTGCGAATTTGGGGGTTTTTTTAGCCCTAGTTCTTATTTTTTGGTGCAAAAAGCTTGGGGGAGGAGGCCATGGAGGAAGGGGAAGGCTTGGAGGAGGAGCAAAGTGGAAGAGAGGCTTAATCTTAGGGAGACCCTTGGTGATATCCCTCTTTTCCCCCTTTGTAATTTAGTATCTCTCATTTGTAATGAATTAGCATGGTTAATTTTGAATGAAATTTCTTATCTTTTTCATGATGATTGAGTAGTGTTGAATGTGTGGGTTGTGATTCATTATGTTGGATTGTTAATTTTAGTTCTAATTTCCCTCTTGCCCAATTTCATGTTAATTTTGGATGTATAATTAGGGCACAACTTCATTGGCCAAGTCCCGAGAGGGCAATTTGAGAAAATGTCATGCTCTTAATTTGATTAGTGTTTCGATGATACGTCCATCCATATTGCAAACTATTGTATGCTTGAATGTTAAATTTCCCGATTGGGCTTCTTTAGCCGGATGACCAATTGAAGTATTTGTGGATAATTTGAGCTTAATTAACACCAACATTAGTGAACCCACAACCCATGCTCCTTGCCTAGCTATCCTACACCCTCATTTGGTTCTCCAACCCTACACACTTAAGTTAGATTTACGTTTTCACCACACTTTTCCGACATTTCCACCGTTAGCGAGTTGGTTGTAAAACACTTTATTTTTTGTTATCACTGAAATTTTGTGAACGTAGAACGACTTGTCCCTGTGATCCGACCCGGTACTCACCGGTTATTTTTATATTGCATTGACACTCCTACGCTTGGGAGTGGAAGGCGTGCACTTGCACGTTTTCCGAGTCAACACTACGTCGCCAACTTTGAGGGACAAGGTTCCTTCCCTCACATCAACAATTACTCCGGCAGTGGCTAGGAAGGGTCGTCCAAGTATCAACGATGTATCCCCCTATTCTCTAATGTCCATCACCACAAAGTCGCACGGTAAGCAAATTCCACTCGGTACTTGCAGCGGGACATTTTCTGATATCCCCACTGACCTAGTGATTCGCCCATCGGTGAGCTGTATCTTCATGTCTGTGGCCTTGAGGTCGGTCCCCATATTCAGTTTATTGAACATCGTGAGGGGCATGAGGCTCACGCTTGCCCCTAAATCTACTAAGGCTTTTTGTATTGGGACTCCTCCAAGCGTGCAAGGGATTCGGAAGATATTAGGATCTTTCAACTTGGTCGGCATCTTCTCCTTGCTGCTGAACCACGTACCTTGCTCGGCTAACATGACCCTTTCCGTTCGCTTCTTTCCCGCGATCAAATCCTAAAGGAACTTTGCATAGGACGGGATTTTGACGATTGCATCTAAAAACGGGATGTTCAAGCTCACTCCCTGCAAGTACTTCAGACATTTAACGAACATCTTCTCAATTCTTGCTTTCACCAACCGTTGTGGAAATGGTACCGGTGGCATATAGGTTCGCTCCTCTCATGGCTTCCCTATTTCAGATTTTTCATCATTACTTGCCGCCTTTGGGCTCTCCTCTCCATTGACTGGTTCCTCCTCAACCGAAATTTCCTCCCTCGGTTCCTTCGCTTGAATCATGGCAGGAGTAGTGTCCTTCCTGCCTCTTGTAGTTACCGCCACGACCGCATTGATGTGGCTGGTGTTGCTTCGTGGGTTTTGTTCTGGTTAAGCCGGCAATTGTTGATTAGTCTTGTTGAGCAATGTGAGTTGCTCCGCCAACTGTGCCACGACAGTGTTGAGGGATTCTTGTAGAGTCGACAATCTCGCGTTAGTCTTCTTTTGTTCGGCCATGAATTCTTCAACCGTTGCTTTGTGCTCTGACCTTGGTGGTGCTTGAGGGGGGGTTGGGTGCCCTTCATCCTTGATTATATCCCGGGGGTCTATAGGGCCCCGCTTATTGCCTTGGTGGGTAGTTTTATTGTTGGGGTGGCCTTTGTTGATACTGCGGTTTTTGAGGAGGCCGGGCTTGTGGTTGTTGCGGCAGTGGTTGGTGTGGTGGTGGAGTCAAGGCTCCATCATTGTTGGCGTATGAGAATCCGGGGTGACCCCTAGTGGCCGGGTTCACCTAATAACAGTTTTTGCCCGCAACATATTGAGCTTGCTCCATAGCTCCGTCTCCTTGCTCCCCTCCAACGAACATAACTTGGCTTTGATCCTGCCAGTCACTCATGCTTCCTCCGGGTGCGGACATGTTGGAAACTCCACATGGCTCGCTTATCAACTTTTCTAGTCTCTCTACGGCTTTATGAAGAGAATCAAATTTGGTAGAGAGTTTCGCCACCGCTTTTGCCTCATAGATACTAGCCGGCTTTAAAGACGAAGAAGAATGTCCCCTTTCATAGGCCCACTGCTGATTATTTGAGGCCATCTCTTCAAGTAAGGCCGTAGCGTCATCTGGCGTCTTTGCCAAAATGGCTCCATTGGCGATGGCATCAATTATTTGCTTGGTGCTTGGTTGCAATCCATTGTAGAACTTATGCACTAGCTCCCAGGATTCAATGCTATGGTGGGGACATTGGTGTTGGAGATCCTTGAAGTTCCCCATGCCTCATATAAAGACTCCTGAGGGCCTTGCCTAAAGGACATCAAGGCGATTCATATCTTCACAGTCTTGGATGGCGGATAGAACTTGTTGACAAATGCGCTCGCTAGCTCATCCCAAGTGGTGAAGATTCTCTCGGCTTGCGTCCTCAGCCAATACAAAGCTTTATCATGAAGAGTGAATGGGAAAAGACGTAGCCGAATAGCATCCGTCGGCACGCCAGACATCTGGAAAGTGGCGCACTTTGCCAAGATCATTTGCAAATGGTAGTGTGGGTTCTCTTAAGCATTCCCATGGAATAGGTCTTGTTGCATGAACAATACGAGTCCCGTCTTCAACTCAAAGTTCTTGTCGGCCGCCAACTCTGGCATGGCTATAGAAGAGGTGGTAGACGTGGTCTTGGGCCGTAGCCTATCTCGGATGGAGATAAGCCTAGTCATATGTTGTGCTAGCTCCTCTGGTGTTTCCGGCGTAGCCATATGATTTTTCTCTATAGCAGATCTCCTCCCAACTTTAAGCCTCCTTGCTGTATGCTCGATCTTAGGGTCAAATAATGTCTCCTTGGGAAGCCTTTGATCTCGTGTACATGCACAGAAAAAGATAGTCTAGATAGAATTTTTAGCACAATAGAGGAATAAAAGAGTGAAACTAATAATAAAATAAAATAAAGAAATAGCTAGGTAAAGAAAATAAAATACCGTCGCCTCCCTGGCAACAGCGCCAAAAACTTGATCGGCCCCCGGATACACACCCGGGAGACAGTCGCAGTTTTACCGCAAGCGCACGGTGTAGTGGCAAGCGGGTATCGAACATGAGGAGGGACTAATGATGGTACTCTCTCTTGATCACTAAGCTATTGGTGGAAGGGTGATGTTTGGAATGTTGTTGTCACAGTCGTTCAATTAATAATTCAAATTCAATATTATAAAAGCGTCTAGGACTAGGGAATCCCCGTCATTCATCTCTGTGAATCGTCAATCTCAATGTTGCAAGACTTGGATTGAGGTAAACTAGTCGTAACTGAATAAAGAACCAAGCTCTCGCTCTCGTGATATTGCTGGTCTATAGGAACCTAGATTAGGGCCCACTCTCCTGCAAACCCAAACCTAAACCACTAGCATTAAGATTGACATCATCGTTCAATCGCCCCTCGAGCCCACTCTCCTGCAAACTCAAGTTACGATCTAGATTGTAATAGCTCGTATTCGTCCAATCTCTTGCAAACGAATATGTGTATAGATTTATAATAAAAATACTAGCTTTGGTCCAATCTCTTGCAAACCAAGTCTAGTGGATTTCGATTATAAATCTAAATCTAATATCTAGGCCTTCCCATCGATCGGAATCCAATCTCTTGCAAACCCCAAATCGATGGAAATTCCTAGTTATCCGTGATAAATCAATCACAACCTAACCTCCTTAGCAATTGTCACGCCCCGCTTCCCAAAAACGTGGAAGCGAAGCGTGAGAAGGTCCGCTCAGATTTGAAGCTACAAAGCCACAAGTCCGATAAGCGTCAATCAACAATAATTGGCAGGTCCCTGTAACGAGACATCAGAACAACGATAACAATAATAGAAAAGAGAGGCAAATAAATAAATTATTCATCTCAAAGTCCAGATAAAATTCAACAACCGCAGAAATGCCACCAGGCAAACAAAAAGAGTCTGAAAGAAAAGGCCCAGCATGGCCAACAAGAAACTAACAACAAACGGTGCTACTCACCGACAACAACCACGACTAAAGAAAGAGCTGCGAAAGTACACTAGGACTGGTCACCGGTGTCCTCGTACTCAACGTCAGCAATAGGATCGGGCACGAACTCCACGAACTCATCGCCCACAATAGCAGACTCCGGCTCAGCAACTAACATGCGTCACCCAAAGAAAAGGGGCACATGTCAGCAAAGTCTGCAAGACTTTGTGCAAGGAAACTAAAGAATAGTAGAAACAACCTAGCAGTTCTAGAGTATAGTATGACATGGCATTTTATGCAATGAGAACAACAAGTAAAATAACAGCAGTTTATGACATGGCATGGATTATAGCATGGCAGGTAAACATGGCATGGAAATGATTAACTTGGCATGGTACATGTAACATTCACAAGGACAAGTACAAGTAAAGTAAGCACGTCATGCACAGAGATTCCGCCCTTTGGCTAGAGTGGCTGTACGGGCCAACTCTTACGCTCAAGTGACCGTTTATCCCTACCCCTCCACGTGTATCGAGCCAGGGCTTTACCCCCGAACATGGAATGCTCGCTTCTGGATCACAAGCCAGGAAGTGTTTTTAACAAGGATGGCGTAGGGTTATGCCCGCATAGCAGGTGCCTAGCCGGTAAAACGGAAACACGGATTTGTACAAGGATTTGTAGCGTGTGCTACGATGCAACATGCAAACAGTTGACTTGTAAAATGGATGCACATGACAAATATTCGAATAGAAATTGTGTACCGTTAAAGAAAATTAAACATGACAGGCAAATGTATGACATGGTATAACAAGGGCAATTCTAGCTTCGTTGTCAAGCTAGAATTGGAATTTGCGCCTAGACCGCTATCATTTCACAGTCTAGTCTCTTTCATGCTAAAACAAGGTAATGGCCTAGAACATGGCCTAAAACAAGGTTGGCAAGTTTCACTTGCCTGGTACCGAGGTTGTTGATCGTCGAGTCTCAAGATCGCTATTCTACGGGAATTGGGTTCGCTGTTATGGCAAAACAGAAAATCAGATTTGAGAGTTCTAATCCGGATTGCATTGGAATCCTATAACGTCTAGTAATCCATTTTTAATTAGGTTTTCTAAATTATAGTGTGGGTTATGGGAATTTAAGGGTAGATTCACTAACCGTTTACGAAGCGAAGATCGAGACGCCTACGGATCTGCAGGTAGGAGAAGATCTCGCTGGATTCCGGATTGCCGTCGCCAAATCGGATCTAGCACGGCAACGGAAGAAGCGATCCCGAAGAACTACGGTTGAAAAGAATTCCTCGCAGCGGCTAAACAACAGATCTGGAGATGGGAGATTGTGGGGAAAATCTGGAGAAAAGGAGAATTTAGGGGTTTCGGGGTCGGCCGGCGGCCTACGGGGTGGTGCCGGCGCAATGGAGGGTGAGAGAGAGCTCGGGGAGGAGGATGAATGGCAAGAGAACGGTTGGGGGATGATTGGGGAAAAAGATGGGCTAAGAAAAGTGAAGAAAGAATTAGAAACATCTAGGGTTTAAATAGAAAGAATTAGCGGCGGCTACGACTTAACCTAGGTTTACTAGGCAATTTAGTCGGTCAGTGAAGAGCAGTCGACCGACTAGTTTGGGAACTAGTCGGTCGGTCGTCCAACTGAGACCGACTAAAAGCAAACAGTGAACATGGTTGGTACAGGGTAGACAGAGTTAGTCGGTCTGTGAAGGTTCGTCAACCGACTAGTTTAGGAACTAGTCGGTCGGTGATTGTTCATAGACCGACTAAGGGTAAAGTTAGATAGGTATTAAGTACTGAGAGTTAGTCGGTCAGAGAAGGAACTCTAACCGACTAGTTTGGGAACTAGTCGGTCGGTAGATGTTCTTTGACCGACTAACTACAAACAGTAACTCAGATGTACAGAAGATCTCAGAATTAGTCGGTCTGAGTACAAGTTCTAACCGACTAGTTTGGGAACTAGTCGGTTGAAGAATGTGCTTAGACCGACTAAACGTAAACAGTAACTTAGCTGAAATTATTAAGATGAACTAGTCGGTCTATGAAATGTTGCCGACCGACTAGATTGCAATCTAGTCGGTTGGTTCTCCTTCATGAACCAACTAAGATGCACCAGAAGTGCCGAATCGAAGCGCGAAGCTTCGGGAATATTCCTATGGCCTCTAGGGTCACTCCAGCTCTAAGATATGGACGCTATGAAGCTCATCGTAAGAATACTTACTCCAAGCCCCATCAGGATATGCAACGGAAGATAAAAGATCAGAATGAACCGAACGAAAACGTCTGACGGAGGAAAGCACACAAGGAGAGAACATCCATAACGTTTATATAATAGTCATTACAAAACGGGTCGTTATATCCTCCCCACCTTAAGAAAAATTCCGTCCTCGGAATTTTCCAACACTCACGTGTCAGGGAACAAAAGTGGGTAACGCTCTCTCATCTCATCTTCTCTTTCCCAAGTAGACTCTCCTGGCCACATCACCCTAACAAGATTGACGGTCTTGTTCCGAAGCGACTTCTGACGACTGTCTAAAATCTGCACTGGCTGCTGGTTATACGTCAGATCGGGGTGAACGGTGATCTCCGAGAAATCCACAGCATGAGATGGATCGCTGATGTACCGACGAAGCTGCGACACATGGAAAACATCGTGAACTCCTTCCAAAGATGGCGGCAAGGCTAAGCGGTAGGCTACCTCGCCAACTCTCTCCAGAATGTCAAACGGTCCAATTTATCTCGGGCTCAGCTTCCCTCGTTTCACAAAGAGAATCACTCCTCGATTCGGGGAAATTTTTAGGAACACATGGTCACCTGGCTGAAACTCCAACGGACGCCGTTTAGCATCAGCCCAATGCTTGAAACGGTCCTGCGCAATCCTCAGCCTCTCCCGTATGTTCCTCACAACATCCACAGCCTCCACGATCATCTCAGGTCTTAACAGCTCCCGATCTCCAATGTCATCCCAGCTCAGTGGCGATCGACATTTCTTCCCATACAGCGCGGCAAAAGGTGCCATGCCAATACTCGCCTGGTAGATGTTATTGTAGGCAAACTCAACAAGGTGGAGATGATCCTCCCAAGATCCCTTGAAGTCCAACATGCATGCCCTCAGCATGTCCTCCAAGATCTGGATCGTCCTCTCGGACTGTCCATCTGTCTGCGGATGGTACGCCGTGCTGAAACTCAGACTCGTACCCAAACTCTTCTGCAAACTCTGCTAGAACTGAGATGTGAATCTCGTGTCTCTGTCTGACACGATACTCACGGGGACTCCGTGAAGTCGCACGATCTCCTGCACGATTCACGTCACATCACTATCTAAACTAGGAAAGGAAATTAAAACGGAGAGTGTCACGCCCCGCTTCCCAAAATGGACGGAGGCGAAGCGTGACTAAGGCCCGCTTAGGCCAGAGCTGAGAAGCTCGGACCCAATAAGCGTCTGTAGGGGTACCATTTCCAAAAAAATTTCAGGTTCTTGCATTAATATAGTTCGAAACAACAGAAAGTACGGAAAAGAGGATGCATTCATTAAATTAGAGGTATGATATCCAACAAGTACAAAGTCTAAAAAAAGAAGCCTAAGCGTGGCAACAAACTATCTAAGAGAAAACTGAAAGTAGTAACCTCTGAAAGTGGCGACTAAAAGACCTCAAGGTCTGGTCCTTGTCAGGTACGTACTCTGATGACGACGTCCTCGGCTCCACGTACTCCAGCGAGTCTGCCTCGCCCACGATCTTTGGCTGAACATCTAACGTACAGCACCAAAAGAAGGAACTGTACCTCAGGTAAGGTCTACAATAATGGTTAGACCAAACTGCAAGTGTACCAAACTTTTAAACAACGGTTTACTGGTTGATTAACATGCTGAGGTTCTATTACACAACAGTTTACTGGTTGATTAGCATGCTGTGGTTATAACAGAGTAACACAACAGGAAGTAGCGCAGCAAGAAAGTAAAACGGGACAGGTAGTAGTCGTAGCGTGTGCTACCAACTACGGGACTAACATACAGGTGTCAAGACAAAACGGGACGTGACGGAAACAAGGCAGGACAAGACAAGTGAGACACGAAAGGGTTCACGCCTTACGGTTCGAGGGGGATCAGACCCTCTTGCCGTGCGCACGCTCAACCCAACCCCAAACCCAAAGACAAGACAAGACATGACACCAGTACAAGGGATCACTCGCTCTAGCTTGGCGAGTGCCCTATTGCCCGCAGGCTGAGAATCCGTACAAGGGATCACTCTCTCTAGCTTGGATAGTGCCCTATTGCCCTCGGGCTGTGTATCCGTACAAGGGATCACTCTCTCAACTTGGAGAGTGCCCTATTGCCCGCAGGCTGTGAATCTGTACAAGGGATCACTCGAAGAGTGCCCTATTGCCCAGCGGGCTGTGCAAGACGGGACAGGACGTGACAAGACAGGAAAGGTTATTCTAGGGTGTCCACACACACGCACACACATGATAGCCCTACACCACTAAAGTTGTTGTTGTCAGGCTCAGACTTCGTCGTCAAGTCTGAGCCGTCAGGAGTCGTCCCGGACGCTATCATTTCACGTCCGGTTCTATACATTCACAGTCTAACAGTTCTATCAATCTAAGACCAAAGCACGGTCAAGAACGCAAGTGGGTACACTTGCCTGCGATGGCGAGTGTGTCGTCCTCTCGAAGCGTCTCGTCCAAGCGTCTCGTCCGTAGAAGTCCGTCTGAAATATCGCCACGGCGACGATGTCAGGTCTCAAATTCATCAAATCCTATTAGGTTTCGTTTCTAGGTTTTCGGGACTATCCTATTCGTCAATAGTCACTTTTTGATGTTTCAGCCTAATCGATGATCTATCCTATGTGCACAGTAAACAAAGTCCATTCGTCGATTTTCTAAGTTCGTACAACGTTTTACAGGTGCTGGAAAATAAATTTAGTTCAAGTTGACGGTTTTTAGTTTAGGGTTCAGTCAGCTATTGTGGGGGTTTCTACGAGTTTCGGGGAACCAACCTGAACCGGAGTTTGCTGTAGATTGGATGTCGTGTCTGATCGGAGGACTCCTCAGCTTCAGATCTGGTCCTCGCACGATTCTCCAAAAGTCGAAACTTGCGACAAAGGCCTACGACGTGTCGCAACGTCGTAGACAGCAAATCCGCGAAGTAGCACGTCCAAGTGGGGCCCACAGCAGTGCTAGGGGTCCAAGGGGGACCCACAACACCTCTGGAGAACTTGGGGGGCCACCAAAGGAGTTGGTGTGGAAGAAGTGACGTTGCGACGAATGTCGCTCGGTCAGACCGAGCCGCTGCGGGGATTTCTCTCGGTCAGACCGAGAGAACTCACCGCAGCGTCGGTCGCAATGCTGCGGAGCACGCTGTGGAGCGGGGGCATCGGTCACAGCGGGCCGCTGTGGGGGATTCCATCGGTCAGACCGAGCGGGCCTCTCAGTCGGACACGGGGGGTGCGGGCGCTGCAACGCTACGGAGCGATGCGGAGCGGCCTCTCGGTCGGGGCGGAAGATCCCACCGGTCAGGCGCTAGCGGGTGCGGAGCGGATGCGGAGCGGTGGCAACGAAGCGGGGTGCGGGCTGTTCTCTCGGTCAGACTGAGGGATGGCCTCGATCGGAGCGGGGCGACAGCGGGGACGATGCAGCGGGGGCGATGCAGCGGCGATGCGGAGCGGAGCGCCGGTCGTGCGCTGGGAATTGCGAGGGCGGCTGTCGGTCGTGCACTGGGCGATCGTCGCAACGTTGCGACGAACGTCAGGAAGGTGTTTTTGACGGCTATGGTTTTTGTAATGCGGAAATAACCTATCCTAGGGCTAATATAAATAGGTTAGAGCTAGGGTTAGGGTTAGGGTTAAGAAAAAACGTGATTAAAATAATTAAAATAATTAATTTAGTTTAAAATTACTCTCCTCTCCCTCACGCAAAATGGGTGCGGCCAAAAATTCTAAAAATTTGACTAAAAATTCTTTAATACGTTATTATAATATAGGAATTTTATTGTAATTAAAACTCTTATAAAAATAGGATTTTAAAATTATTTAAAACTTTCAAAAAAATGGAAAATAGGTCAAATTAAGTTCAAAAATTGTAAAATAATTATGGGGTGTTCGGGACGACTAAAGAAAGAGAGTGGAGAAGACGGATCTAAATTTCGACGTCGAGAGACGAAACTAAAAATAGAAAAGTCTCACGTCAAAACAGAAAGTCGCTACGTCACGTCAAATAAGTTAGTATCGCGGAAGAACGACTCGAGATATGTCGTTCCAAAGTCGTTCCGCAATCTAATACTTTCAGAGACGATCACGACGACATATCACACAAAAACATTCAAAAACAATTAAAGTCTAAAATAAACACGTGCACGATCAAAAGCACGTGCACGAAGAAGGTACGATAGAAACAGGCCGTTACATTCTACCCACCTTAGAAATGATTCCGCCCTCGGAATCAATCACACTAGTAATAATATTACCCATATAACCTTATACCCGCAACTATCATATCTACTCAAAAAGATTTCTAATTCTGAAACTTCGAACAACGTTCCTCAGTAATCTCTCATAATCCATCCTTTCACTGGGCAAAGCCACGATTAAACTCTTCTCCTAATACTATAGTTCCATCACTACCGTTCCAATTTCCAATCTCCAAGTTCTCATAAAAATAATAATCATCTTCTGATATCGTACCATGCCACTAAACATCATCATCGCTCATTAATATCTTTTAAATTTCTAAATCTTTTCCCAACATTAATAAATCTCCAAAAAGAAGTGAGATTCTAGTCATCCACCAATCCAAGACAAAAACATTTGTCTATCCTATAATACCTTCACCAATCAGCAATCGTCGTGTCTTCAATACATTCTCGTCATATCTCCCCATAAATTCATCCACCAAATAATTTGATCTGTCAGAATTACCCCTCATCCTACTCACTATAACTAATCCCAACCAACATTAAGTCCGACTACCCTAACATCCATTGATCTCCACACGTCGTGTTATTCTCAAAGTCTTCTCACGTCAATTCATCAATCAGTCTCAATGCTAATATAAGCTCTACTCAATCTCATGATCACCCTAACTCATACTATTCTCGGCAGTTACTCCTATCTACTACCAGTCTAAGCCTCAAGTCTGATGAGTTCTCATCTCCTCGCATATAATCTCATTCAACCAGAATCCTCCTTTGAGTACGTCTCACATCGGTATTATAAATAAGTCTTGGACAGTTCATTCTTTTCATCCAAAAGATATTCTAATCCATCATCCTCATGTTCCCAAAATCAATTAATCATTGCCATAATAAAACTCATCTCACTCCAAGCCTACCTGCAAACAAAAAAATCCTATAACGATAATAGCTAGTCCCAACTAATATAACAACCATAAACATGAAAACTTTCTTTAAGGGAGAAGAAGAGAAGAGAAGGAGGGACTTTAGGCCAAAGAAATATTTTAAACCATTTGAAAAAAAACGTGTGGTGTTGCGGTAATGGATGAGGGAGGTTAAGTGATTTGTGATCTTGTGAGCTAGTTTTAAAACTTTAAAGATTTGGTTTAAAGAAAAAACAAAGTTTTGATACAATCACATACAGCCAAGATAAACCATTCATTAAGACTAAAACTAAGTCTAAGGATCTGCCTGCGATGACGCCATTCATATAAGTATGAATACCGTCATTCAGACAACTTCAATCATATCATGGTTACCACTGAGTACACATTCAAGACACAGGAGACAAACATCAGGACCCTAAAGATGACACACTCATACAGGTCTACACACTCTACCTATACTCAGGCACCACGACGACATCACCTACCAAAGGACCTATTCCTAAACCAGAAACAATGTAGACAACTACAAGGACTAATGTCTACACAACCTAAAGAAAACAGAAACCAGGAATGTAACGAAATGAATCAGAAGGAACGAGTTCAAATAAGGCAAGATAAGGAGGTAGTTGGTGTAGGATCCTGCCAAAACAGAGTTAGGATCGATAATATGAAGTTTAGACTTACGCTTGCGTATGCGGCACGGTAGTCTACGAACTTCGCCTTCGGATTCGCCACGACGGATCGAGTCTTCTCACGAATGGAGTAAGGCTACTAAATCCACAATCTAAATCTCTACTTTAGATTAAGAACTTGGATAGAGGAAGAGAAAGGATTTCTGCAGAGCTTCGCTAGAATGAAGTTGCATGCATGAATTTCATGCAAAGGGTGTAAGAAATGGCTTACCCTTGGGTCTTATTTATAGCCCCCAAGGTAGTTATTTTAGGGTAAGTTGTTCCTTTGGAACAACTTAATTAAGGTGTACCATGATACATGGCACATTATAAGCTTAAGTTGTACCATATGCATGGTACAACATAAGCTTAAGATATTCCCCCTTTATTAGCCATATGTCGCATGCACTTATGCATATATAATGCGACTTTCCCACTCATCCAGAGATCCTCTCCGCAAGGGAACAGATTCCCTTTGCACACGACTTCGTGTACGCGACGTTCGAGGTCCGTATTCCCTCGTACATCCCCTACAAGGGTGTACAAACGTCTTCCATATCCAACATCTCCCACTCACACTTGAGGGGATTGTAAGAGAACATCTTTCTCTTAGTTCTTTCATCTATCATACCGAGAAATAGACCGTGCGACCGTCATGCGCGTAGAGTCTGTTGTTGTGCACTTGTTAGAGATACACAACGACCTCGAAGGTGCAAAGTTGAGTAGTTCAACGCATGCTTTACCCTAGATTATTTCTTCACATTTCTTATACTTTATATTCAACAATTGAATCCCATCTGGATTACAATTGGCTGGCCAGCTTTGAATCATTAAAGTCCAAATGCGAATATGAAATCAATCTTCCTCTTCTTGCGAACCTTCTGATCTTGACTAGACTCGCTTTTCTAACGTGCCCCGCCGAGCCGAATTATCATAGCACATAAGTAACATGCTAAGATAGCGATCATTTCGTCAAATCTAAAGGAACCAATTGGAGTCCTTGAGGGTAAGAGTTAAGACCCATATGGCCTTTAAGTCTCACATAATAGCAAACACTATTGCTACTAACTCAGTGGTCGAAATGCATACGTGGTATGAACACGTATTACAACATCACTCCTTTCCCAGGGAGAGTATGTCTTAATGATGTTGTACGGATGAAAAGATCAGACACCACAGTGCCTATCTTTTTGAGTCCCTTTACTACTCGTGAAATATTCACGGACTCTCATCCTGCATAAGACAGATAGGATTTAAAAAATCCTTCGAGATCTCTTTCAAATATCCTTGTGATACAGATCTCAGATCTTTTGTAAGCATCCATATGATGCAGATCTTTCATTCGACTATCTTGTTTAAGTCATGACTCTAAATCATTCGTCTAATGATTTTGACTTTAAACTAGTCTCATCTCTATCTTATCCATCTGATAAGATAAGGCGGTTGCTCATGTGAGAGAGCCAACCTTTATCTGTCCGACATACACACAATTCAGCTGAGATTTCAAAAATGTATACAAACATTTCTTAAGAAATTCATATGCAATGTTTGAAAAAGAACTTATTCTTTTATTAAATTTGATCTTTCTTAGACATGGTAATATATATTGGTACAACTCAGCTCATACACAATCCTTGGGATGATAAGTGTTTATAAAACACATTTCTGGGGATCGCTTTCGTAAGCTGATCCTCTATCATCTCATGCGTAGATATGTACCTTATGTCTACCTTCTTGGTTTTATCATAGTCTTTTGCAAATTTGTAGCGGATATCTATGTGTTTGGTCTTACAATGGAATTTCGGATCTTTGACATAGGCTATAGATGCTTGACTGTCGCTGTGTATAGGTACAGCACCTGAGTCACTTGCATTAATTAGCCTGTCTAAGAACTTCCTAAGCCAAACAGCCTCTTGAACTGCCATGCTAAATGCTACAAACTCGGCTTCCATGGTTGAAAGTGCGATGCAGAATTGTTTTTTGCTACTCCAGGATATTGCACCAGATCCGAGTAGAAAAACATATCCTGAGGTCGATCGTCGCTCATCGAGATCACCCGCCCAATCAGCATCAGTGTAGCCTTCGAGCCTCAAGGCATCTCCTTGATAGCATAAAGCAAAGTCTGCAGTTCCTTTGAGATACCGCATTATCCTCTTAACCACTTTCCAGTGTACTTGCCCTGGGTTGGATTGGTAACGACTTACCATTCCAACGGCAAAACAGATGTCCGGTCTTGTACACATCATAGCGTACATTAGACTACCAACTGCACTGGAATATGGAACTTTTTCCATAATCTCCTCTTTTTGGTTCTTTGGACATGATTTCAGACATAAATTGTCGCACTTGCTTATTGGAGTATCAATGGACTTGTAGTCCTGCATATTAAAACGTTCTAGAACCTTCTTTATATAAGTCTCCTGTGAAAGAGAAAGAAGTTTCTTTGAACGGTTCCTTGAAATCTTAACTCCAAGGATATATGCGGCTTCTCCCATGTCTTTCATCTCAAAAACTGATGAAAGCCAAGCCTTGATATCCATCACAAAGCCCTTGTTATTTCTGGCTATTAAAATGTCATCTACATATAGAGACATAATAACATACTTGTTCTTATTCCTCTTGATATATACACAGTTATCTTCATCAAGCATGGAAAATCCATTTGATAAGACAACCTCTTGAAATCGTATATACCATTGCCTCGAGGATTGTTTAAGACCATATATGGATTTAAGAAGTTTACAAACCTTATGTTCGTTTCCTTCTTTTACAAACCCTGTTGGTTGTTCCATATAGATCTCCTCGTCCAATTCTCCATTGAGAAAGGCAGTCTTTACATCCATTTGATGTAATTCGAGGTCTAAGCAAGCTACCATTGCCAGAATCAGGCGAATTGAGGTAAAATGAACAACAGGTGAGAAAGTCTCTTCGTAGTCTATCCCTTCCTATTGCGTAAAACCTTTCGCGACAAGGCGAGCTTTATATCTGTCAATAGAGCCATCAGCCTTATGCTTGATCTTGAGAACCCATTTGTTCCCAATAGCTCTACGTCCTCTGGGTAAGTCAACCAAGTCCCAGACTTGGTTAACTTTCATGGATTCTAACTCCTCTTGCATCGCTTCCATCCATTTGTCTTTAGCAGGGCAAGATACGGCCTGTTTGAAAGTAGCAGGCTCGTCATCTTCTTGTAGTAAAGTCATAAAGGTTTGCGGAAATTCATCCTCAAATCTTAGAGGAGCCAACCTTGTACGACTACTACATCGTATTTGAGATTCTTCAAATCCTTGTTGACTCGAATTTAGATCAATTCTAATATCACTCCCACTTGGAATGTCGTTAGAATTGCTCCCACTTGGATCATTATTCCCGTATGGAATAGGATAATCGTCATTCGTATAATCCATTGGTGAAGATTGAAACGTATTTTCGTTTTCACCAAGAATTCTCCCACTCGAATGACGTAATCCTTCTTGATCATAAATCTCAAATAGAGATAAGTCCTGACTTATCTCGCCCTGTCTTGGAAACTCGTTTTTCCAAGAAAGTGACATCCCTCGACTCAAACTCAATTAGCCCACCATTGTCTTCCTGACTAACATAAAACATAACCTTTGGAGTTTTCTGTGTATCGTATAAAGATACATTTCCTTCCCTTTGGCCCAAGTTTGCCATACCTATGGGAGGAAATATGTGCGTAGGATGCACAACCCCAAGGTTTCAAAATGTTTAAGTGAGGAGACCTTTGGTTCCACAACTCATAAGGAGTGGAGCTATCTGATTTCGAGGGTACGCGGTTCAAAATGAAAGCGGCCGTCAATAATGCATCACCCCAAAAGGTGATTGGCAAGTTAGCTTGCGCCATCATTGATCGGACCAATTTTCATTAAAGTCCTATTCCTCCTTTCTGCAACACCAATTTGTTGAGGAGTATAAGGCATAGATACCTGATGTACTATGCCTTTTTCATCACAAAAGTTCCTTTAAACTTGTTGATTGATATTCACCGCCCCTATCGGTTCGCACGACCTTAATCTTGCGATCTAATTGATTCTCCACTAAACTCATATAGTTTTTAAAGCAGGTTTAGTCCTTTCATTTTTGTGGGATATCAAATAGATATGACCGAATCGGGTGAAATCATCAATAAAAGTGATGAAAAATAGGACTTCCCGCGTCTTGTCTTGACATTCATCGGATCACATATGTCCGAATGGATAAGCTGTAATGGAACCTCGGCCCTTGTGCCGGTTCCAAACGGCTTGCGACAAGATTTCCTCACAAGGCAATGTTCGCAGGTCGACATTTCAACCTTTGAAACATTGGATAGAAGGCCACGTTTGGCAAGTCTATCTATACGCATTGGTCCAATATGACCAAGCCTTGCATGCCAACAAATTATATTAGACTCATTAGTCAAAGAATTTGTCACAAGGAAATTTTCATTACATGAGGAAATACATTGTACTTATTACAATAAATCCTTTGAAATACAAACCCAGTACCAATAAAGGAATTATTACAAAATAGGTCCATATTATAATCATGAAGGAACCAACTATAACCAAGACCCATTAAATTGACCACAATATTAATATTCCTTTGAATATATGGAATGAAGAGAACATCATAAAGTAGGAGAGTGTGGCCGTTGTGCAAGTCTAGCTTGCAATTCCCAACGCCTTTCTCTACAACACGTGTGTTGTTTCCTACATTGATCCACTTCATTCCTTGGGGTATCCGGTGATACTCCACGAAGGACCGTCTGTCCTTTGCTATGTGGTCGGTGGCACCTGAATCAATTATCCCAAAATGGATTAGATTCCACAAGAAATATTGAACTAGAAACACATATGTAACTAGTATTACAAGTTACCTCGTCACTTCCACTCGTACACGAACGAACATAGTGACCAAGTTTGTTGCACTTGAAGCACTTGATCCTTTTCAAGTCTTTCTTCTTGTGTCATTTCTTGTGCCCACCCTTATGTTTAGGTTCCTTGGTAGACTCAGGTTGCTTATTACGTTCATTAGAAGACTTCGAACGATCTTTACGTTTCTTTCTCCCGTGTGAGGAACTAGCAACCATGTGCACTTCTGCACTTGGCTTGGCAGCCGCAAGCCGCTCTTCCTCTAATTCGAGGTGCTTGGAAACATCGCTGAAGGTCTTGATGCTCTCATTGTGAGTGAGATGCATCTTCATTTGATCCCACCCATTTGGTAGGGAACGTATGACTGCTTGGATTTGTTGCTCATCAGTGAGCACATGACCTGCGTCCTTTAACTCCGAGATAAGGTTCGCCATATGTCGCAGATGTTTCCCCATGGAATGATCTGGACGTTTCTTATATGTATCGAACCTTATAGTTAAGGCGCGAAGTTTGGACACCGATGTGCCACCGAACTTCTCCTCCAGCTTGGACCATATGTCCATGGCTAGGTCATGTTCTCGGAAGATGCGCATTATGTCATCAGCCATACTGCTTAATAACGTAATGCGCGCTATCTTATTCTTCCGAGACCAAGCATCAAAAGCTTCCTTGTCTCGTCTGTGTTGGGCCGTAGTGCCCAACTAGGGTTCAATCATTACGTTCTTTAGAGTTTCAAGCACTTCTTGCTCCTCTAAAACGTATTGTATCTTAATGGACCAAAGTTTGTAATTATCGCCGTTGAGTTTTTCACCTTTGTTTAACTCAGCGACGATATTCTTTGAAGCGGAAGACATTTTACTTTTAAAATGCTGCAAAAGACACAAAACCGAAGGTTCGATAAAAAACATTGCATAAAAATTCTTAAAATATAACTCCCACTTGAAATGATAATAGAGTATCCCATTTGGATAGTTCTAAAAATTCAAATCCCACTTGGAATTATATTATATTTGATAAGTTACTTTCGAAAAATATTGAAGATGTTGTTCTAGAATCGAAAAGGTCTCTATAATTCCAATCACCATCTAGAACAACCTTCAATATTCCCCCATCACTTATCAAACAATAGTACTCTTATAGTACTAGCAGCGGAAAACGAGTTTGAAAACGTATTTTTCAGATATAATTCCCACTTGAAATGATAATAGAATATCCCATATGGATAGTTCTAAAATCAACTCCCACTTGGAATGATATTCATAATTTGATAAGTTACTTTCGAAAAATATTGAAGATGTTACTCTAGAGTCGGAAAGGTCACTATGTTTCCAATCACCATCTAGAGTAACTTTCAATATTTCTCCCTCACTTTATCAAATGTTAGTACTCTTATAGTACTTTGCAACGGAAAAGCGTTTTTGAAAAACGTATTTTTCAAAAATTCAAAATACATTGGCTAATCTCCGTAGAGTAGAGCACAACGTCATAAGTACATTGGCTAATCTCCGTAGAGTAGAGCACAATGACTTGGCTAATCTCGCATGAAGTAGAGCACTATGGCTAGTCTTCAAGGAGTAGAGCCCAAAAAAAACTTCATTAAAACGTTAGTCCCGTATGAACTAGTTGGCACTGTGGTTAGCCCCGTATGGACTAATCGACACATTCGAGTTTGACCAAGGCCTTTTGTTACCCCGTATGGGTCATTTGGCAAATTTGCAATTGACCCAGACCTTCTGTCGGATTGGTCGACCAAAAACACCAAATTGGTCGACCAATTTTTTTTTTGGTCTTGCAACTTCTTCCCGGCCAGGGCCTCTGCCCTGGCTGCGGCTTGGCCAAGGGCCGGCCAGGGCCTCTGCCCTAGCCGGCCAGGGGCCTTGGCCCCCTCGGCCAGGGCCTCTGCCCTGGCCGAGGCCGGCCGAGGCCGGCCAAGGCCGGCCAGGCCCTGGCCGAGGCCAGGGCATTGGCCCTGGCCTCTGCCAGGGCAGGCCAGCCGGCCCTGGCCCCTGCCAGGGCCGGCCAGGCCCTGGCCGAGGCCAGGGCGCCAGCCCTGGCCACTGCCAGGGCCGCCTGGCCACTGCCAGGGCCGGCCCTGGCCTCTGCCAGGGCCGGCCCTGGCCTCTGCCAAGGCCGGCCATTGCCGGCCTGGCCTTGGCCGGCCACTGCCGGCCTGGCCATGGCCGGTCATGGCCAAGGCCATTTGGCATTGGCCGGCCACCCCCTTTGAATGGGGTTGCCGCACATACTCCTCCCCCTTGATGGGGTGGTCGCCGGTGGTTATTGGCCGTAGCCAACCCCCTCCGCAAGTGGAGGGGGGGTGCATAGCCTTCATAGCCCATTTGGCCATGGTGCACATGCACCAATTTCCTCTTACCCGATGGAAATAACTACCATCATCTTCCTCGATGAAGCACCCGTTCGTCGATGAAGCACCCGTTCGTCGAGAAATTAGTTATTTCCTAATGGCCGTGTGCCAAAAATGAAAAATAACATACTACGTGAACGGTCGGTTCTTCCCGTCACGGAGAGTTCCTACCATATCCGTAATGATAGGAGACCCTAACGTGAAAAGAACAACCGCTGCGTTCTCTCCGTCACGAAGCGTTCCTACTATATCCGTAATAGTAGGAGACCCATTCGTGAAAAAGACAACGACTCGTTCATAGTTTCGACGGGGCGGTGGTTTGACCGGGGCGAACCTATATGGCTCTGATACCAATGTAGGATCCTACCAAAACAGAGTTAGGATCGATAATATGAAGTTTAGACTTACGCTTGCGTATGCGGCACGGTAGTCTACGAACTTCGCCTTCGGATTTGCCACGACGGATCGAGTCTTCTCACGAACGGAGTTAGGCTACTAAATCCACAATCTAAATCTCTACTTTAGATTAAGAACTTGGATAGAGGAAGAGAAAGGATTTCTGCAGAGCTTCGCTAGAATGAAGTTGCATGCATGAATTTCATGCAAAAGGTGTAAGAAATGGCTTACCCTTGGGTCTTATTTATAGCCCCCAAGGTAGTTATTTTAGGGTAAGTTGTTCCTTTGGAACAACTTAATTAAGGTGTACCATGATACATGGCACATTATAAGCTTAAGTTGTACCATATGCATGGTACAACATAAGCTTAAGATATTCCCCCTTTATTAGCCATATGTCGCATGCACTTATGCATATATAATGCGACTTTCCCACTCATCCAGAGATCCTCTCCGCAAGGGAACAGATTCCCTTTGCACACGACTTCGTGTACGCGACGTTCGAGGTCCGTATTCCCTCGTACATCCCCTACAAGGGTGTACAAACGTCTTCCATATCCAACAGTTGGTTGGGTGGGAAACGATTATTTTGCAAATGAAAATAAGTTTACACAAAGATTTTGAAATGTGGTCACGAGGAACATAGAACAGATATGATAATAATAAAAATAATTGAAGTTCCACCTCGTCCAGAAAATATTATAAAATTTTGCACTGTAAGTGATTTAGAAATAGATCTGGTAGCCCAGAAAAATATAAATTGAATTATCAAAATGTTAACACGGTTTTAAAAATGAAAATATGAAAGATACCGATTTGAAATAATTACCAGATAGTAACTTGAAAATTGACGACCAAGGAGATTTCAAAATCTAAGAAGGGAACTTTCAACCGAAAAGCAAGAAATTTTAAATATATATATAATAAAGGGTTTTCAAGGGAGTTAAATCGAGCGAAGAATTTAATATATGAGTTTCGAAAACAAGAAATAAAAGAAATAAAAGTGGGATGAGATAGCGATTGTTTTGTAAACGAAAGTAAGTCTGAACAAGGATTCTTGAAGTATGAGCACGATGAACATAGAGATGTTTATATGTAAAGAAATTTAAAATCCCCCTTTGTTTTAGAAAAATATTCTAAAGTACGTACGTAAATGGTTAAAAATAAATTTCGTAGGTTAGAAAAATGATATATTGAATTCCCGAAATGGTAACAAAGTTTTAAAACTAAAATACGATGGATACTGATTCGAAAATAAGTACGAGGCCGTAACTTAAAACTTTTACGACCGAAGGGTTTCAAAATTTTGCGAATGAATTTTAACTCAACCGAAAGTAAGAAATTTTAAATAATTAATAAAAGTTTTCAAAGAAGTCAAATTGGGCGGAGAATTTAATAATGAATTTCGAAAATACTTTTAAAGGAAGCAGGTTTTGGGAAAGGGAAAAAAATTCGAAAATAAGTACAAGAAAGTAGAAATAAATTGTGTAGTTTATAAAAGTAATATATATATATTTTGGAAAGAAGGCAAATAATGCGAGATATTAACTTAAAACATTTACGTCCAAGAAAGCTCCAAGTCAATTAAAAGTTTTAACTCGGTCCAAAACAACAAATTTTAAATATATAATATAGGGGTTTTCAAAGAAATCAAACCAGGGCGAAAACTTAATAAGGAAAGTCGAAAATAATTTTAGAGGAGGTAGAATTGGTCAAGGAAGGAATTCGAAGGATCGATGATAATCGTCAGGAAACGATCACGAGAATCGAGAGAAAGGAAAATGATCGTATGAAGAGTACGCGTAAGATATGAATCATGAAGAGCTACGATGGGACTCTATGGTCGATAGCACAAAATTTGCAAGGATCAGAGGGATGCTAGAGGACTAGGGTTCTAATCATCGGGTCATCTAAAGATTAGGATAACTCAGCTCAAAGGCTTCCTATGAGCTAAACTACAATCAGGATCTAAGGGGAAAGTTCCTAAGAGAATCAAGGTTACGTTCTGCTGGGCCCGAAGTCGATGGATCAGAGCGAAAGACAAAAAGAGGACTCTAGAAATTCTAGCACGATCGGAGTCAAATGGGGATGCTAAGGTAGTCTGGGACGAGGACGACTCGATCTTAATCAAGGCGTCAGACTATCAACCTGGGCGTCTATCTAAGTCTTCCTACCATCTAAGACAAGGAAACCTATATTTAGACTTGTACATGGATATTAAATGAATGCGGTACTTTCATTGTTCCGAACTTTTGCAAGACCTGCATGGGCCACCACTAAAACCTGTCATGCCCCGCTTCCCAAAATGGACGGAGGCGAAGCGTGACTAAGGCCCGCTTAGGCCAGAGCTGAGAAGCTCGGACCCAATAAGCGTCTGTAGGGGTACCATTTCCAAAAAAATTTCAGGTTCTTGCATTAATATAGTTCGAAACAACAGAAAGTACGGAAAAGAGGATGCATTCATTAAATTAGAGGTATGATATCCAACAAGTACAAAGTCTAAAAAAGAAGCCTAAGCGTGGCAACAAACTATCTAAGAGAAAACTGAAAGTAGTAACCTCTGAAAGTGGCGACTAAAAGACCTCAAGGTCTGGTCCTTGTCAGGTACGTACTCTGATGACGACGTCCTCGGCTCCACGTAATCCAGCGAGTCTGCCTCGCCCACGATCTCTGGCTGAACACCTGACGTACAGCACCAAAAGAAGGAACTGTACGTCAGGTAAGGTCTACAAAAAGGGTTAGACCAAACTGCAAGTGTACCGAACTTTTAAACAACGGTTTACTGGTTGATTAACATGCTGAGGTTCTATTACACAACAGTTTACTGGTTGATTAGCATGTTGTGGTTATAACAGAGTAACACAACAGGAAGTAGCGCAGCAAGAAAGTAAAACGGGACAGGTAGTAGTCGTAGCGTGTGCTACCAACTACGGGACTAACCTACAGGTGTCAAGACAAAACGGGACGTGACGGAAACAAGGCAGGACAAGACAAGTGAGACACGAAAGGGTTCACGCCTTACGGTTCGAGGGGGATCAGACCCTCTTGCCGTGCGCACGCTCAACCCAACCCCAAACCCCAAGACAAGACAAGACATGACACCAGTACAAGGGATCACTCGCTCTAGCTTGGCGAGTGCCCTATTGCCCGCAGGCTGAGAATCCGTACAAGGGATCACTCTCTCTAGCTTGGAGAGTGCCCTATTGCCCTCGGGCTGTGTATCCGTACAAGGGATCACTCTCTCAACTTGGAGAGTGCCCTATTGCCCACAGGCTGTGAATCTGTACAAGGGATCACTCGAAGAGTGCCCTATTGCCCAGCGGGCTGTGCAAGACGGGACGGGACGTGACAAGATAGGAAAGGTTATTCTAGGGTGTCCACACACACGCACACACATGATAGCACTACAGCATTAAAGTTGTTGTTGTCAGGCTCAGACTTCGTCGTCAAGTCTGAGCCGTCAGGAGTCGTCCCGGACGCTATCATTTCACGTCCGGTTCTATACATTCACAGTCTAACAGTTCTATCAATCTAAGACCAAAGCATGGTCAAGAACACAAGTGGGTACACTTGCCTGTGATGGCGAGTGTGTCGTCCTCTCGAAGCGTCTCGTCCAAGCGTCTCGTCCAAGCGTCTCGTCCGTAGAAGTCCGTTTGAAATATCGCCACGGCGACGATGTCAGGTCTCAAATTCATCAAATCCTATTAGGTTTCGTTTCTAGGTTTTCGGGACTATCCTATTCGTCAATAGTCACTTTTTGATGTTTCAGCCTAATCGACGATCTATCCTATGTGCACAGTCAACAAAGTCCATTCGTCGATTTTCTAAGTTCGTACAACGTTTTACAAGTGCTGGAAAATAAATTTAGTTCAAGTTGACGGTTTTTAGTTTAGGGTTCAGTCAGCTATTGTGGGGGTTTCTACGAGTTTCGGGGAACCAACCTGAACCGGAGTTTGCTGTAGATTGGATGTCGTGTCTGATCGGAGGACTCCTCAGCTTCAGATCTGGTCCTCGCACGATTCTCCAAAAGTCGAAACTTGCGACCAAGGCCTACGACGTGTCGCAACGTCGTAGACGGCAAATCCGCAAAGTAGCACGTCCAAGTGGGGCCCACAGCAGTGCTAGGGGTCCAAGGGGGACCCACAACACCTCTGGAGAACTTGGGGGGCCACCACAGGAGTTGGTGTGGAAGAAGTGACGTTGCGACGAATGTCGCTCGGTCAGACCGAGCCGCTGCGGGGATTTCTCTCGGTCAGACCGAGAGAACTCACCGCAGCGTCGGTCGCAATGCTGCGGAGCACGCTGCGGAGCGGGGGCATCGGTCACGGCGGGCCGCTGCGGGGGATTCCATCGGTCAGACCGAGCGGGCCTCTCGGTCGGACACGGGGGTGCGGGCGCTGCAGCGCTGCGGAGCAGCCTCTCGGTCGGGGCAGAAGATCCCACCGGTCAGGCGCTAGCGGGTGCGGAGCGGTGGCAACGAAGCGGGGTGCGGGCTGTTCTCTCGGTCAGACCGAGGGATGGCCTCGGTCGGAGCGGGGCGACAGCAGGGACGATGCAGCGGGGGCGATGCAGCGGCGATGCGGAGCGGAGCGCCGGTCGTGCGCTGGGAATTACGAGGGCGGCCGTCGTTCGTGCACTGGGCGATCGTCGCAACGTTGCGACGAACGTCGGGAAGGTGTTTTTGACGGCTAGGGGTTTTGTAATGCGGAAATAACCTATCCTAGGGCTAATATAAATAGGTTAGAGCTAGGGTTAGGGTTAGGGTTAAGAAAAAACGTGATTAAAATAATTAAAATAATTAATTTAGTTTAAAATTACTCTCCTCTCCCTCACGCAAAATGGGTGCGGCCAAAAATTCTAAAATTTTGCCTAAAAATTCTTTAATACGTTATTATAATATAGGAATTTTATTGTAATTAAAACTCTTATAAAAATAGGATTTTAAAATTATTTAAAACTTTCAAAAAAATGGAAAATAGGTCAAATTAAGTTCAAAAATCGTAAAATAATTATGGGGTGTTCGGGACGACTAAAGAAAGAGAGTGGAGAAGACGGATCTAAATTTCGACGTCGAGAGACAAAACTAAAAATAGAAAAGTCTCACGTCAAAACAGAAAGTCGCTACGTCACGTCAAATAAGTTAGTATCGCGGAAGAACGACTCGAGATATGTCGTTCCAAAGTCGTTCCGCAATCTAATACTTTCAGAGACGATCACGACGACATATCACACAAAAACGTTCAAAAACAATTAAAGTCTAAAATAAACACGTGCACGATCAAAAGCACGTGCACGAAGAAGGTACGATAGAAACAGGCCGTTACAGAGAGTAACAAGATTAACCTCCATATATCTCCTCGCTAGCGCCTCAGTGGACTGTCCTACTCGAAAAGGAATAAAGTGCGCAGATTTGGTTAATCGGTCGACGATCACCCAAATCGCGTCATTCTGCTTTGGACTCCAAGGCAGTCCAGTCACAAAGTCCATAGTGATGTGTTGCCACTTCCACTCTGGAATCAGAAGCGGTTGTAGCAACCCTACCGTACGCTGATGCTCCGCCTTTACCTACTGGCAAACCAGACACTTGGCTACGCTCTGAGCCACACTCCTCTTCATACCATGCCACCAAAAGTTCAGGCGAAGATCCTTATACAACTTGGTCCCACCAGGATGCACAGAATACGGCGAACTGTGCGCCTCAACCAACAACTCCTCTCTGATGTCTCCAGCTGGCACACACAACCTGGCTCCAAATTTCAATGAGCCATCCTTATGAATCAAGAAGTCAGTCCGCAGACCGGCTTCCACCAACTTCTGAATCTTCACCAACTTCGGGTCTCCAGCCTGACCAGCCTTGATCCTATCCACGATCGTCGACTGTATCTGCATACACATCAACGAAGTGGTCTCTCCAGGAAGAACAATCTCAATACCGGACTCACAAAAATCTTGCTGCAATCTCCACTGTGAAGTCAACATCATCACCGCTGGAAGCCTACTCAGCGCATCCGGAACCACACTCACCTTGCCAGGGTGAAACTGCAGATCGATCTCATAATCAGCCATGAGCTCCAACCATCGACGCTGTCGCATGTTGAGCTCCTTCTGAGTGAAAATGTACTTCAAGCTTTTGTGATCGGTGAAAATCTTCACCCTCTCACTCAGCAGGAAGTGCCTCCAAATCTTCAGCACAAACACGACTGCTGCCAATTCCAAGTTGTGTGTCAGGTAATTCTTCTCATGGGACTTAAGCTTACGTGAAGCATACGCTACCACATGCCGATGCTGATGCAATACACAACCGAGACCCTTGCCGAAAGCATCGCAAAAGATCTCGAATCCTCCACTCCGATCAGGCACAGCAAGAACAGGGGCAGTCGTCAGTCTCTCCTTCAGAACACCAAAAGCCTTCTCACAATCATCAGACCAAACAAAAGGTACATCCTTCCGCGTCAGTCTGGTCATCGGCTCGGCAATTTGGGAGAAGTCCTTAATGAACCGCCGGTAATAACCAGCCAATCCAAGGAAACTCCGGATCTCAGACGCTGACTGCGGAACATGCCACTCCCTAATAGCCTTGATCTTCTCGGGGTCCACTGAAATTCCATCTCCTGTCACCACATGCCCGAGAAAAGCAACTCTATCCAGCCAAAACTCGCACTTGGAATACTTAGCATACAACCGATGCCTCCTCAAGATTTCCAATACTGTCCTCAAGTGCGATGCATGCTCCTCTTCTGACTTTGAGTAGATCAGAATGTCGTCAATGAAGATAACGATAAACTTGTCTAAAAAGTCATAGAAGATCAAATTCATCAGATTCATAAAAACTGCGGGTGCGTTGGTCACATCGAAAGGCATAACCACGAACTCGTAGTGTACATATTTCGTCCTGAACGCTGTCTTCGGAACATCTTCCCTCCTCACCTTCAGCTGATGATAACTACTCCTCAGATCCAGCTTAGAGAATACCCTCGATCCTCCCAGCTGATCAAAGATATCATCTATACGAGGCAATGGATTTTGATTCTTGACGGTCACTGCATTCAACTCCCGGTAGTCCACACACATGCGATGCAAACCGTCCTTCTTCTTCACCAGCAAGACCGGTGCTCCCCACGGAGACACACTGGGATTAATGTAACCCTTCTGAAGAAGTTCATGCAGCTGTTTCCGCAATTCCTCCAATTCTACTGGTGCCATGCGATACGACGCCTTCGAGATAGGCTGCGCTCCCGGAATGAGATCGATCGAAAACTCGAGAGCTCGATCGGGCGGTAATCTAGACATCTCCTCGGGGAAGATGTCATCGAAGTCACGCACTACCGCAGGTCTACACTGCTCCATCTGCATAGCAATGATCTCCACCGGCTTAGCCCAAAACCAAACCGAACCAAGAGAACTGCTGCCACGGCTGAACTCAAACACCGGATGGCCTGAAATCTCGAACACCACCTTCTTCCTCCGACAATCGATCGTGGCGTAGAAACTCCCAAGCCAGTCCATCCCGAGGACGACATTATAGTTGATGATGTCGTGGACGATGAAATCAGCGTAGAGCTCATGTCCACAGACCACCAAAGGGCAAGAATTGCAACCACGATGCACCGAGATCACGCCATTTCCTGTAACGATATTCCAACTCTTGGAAAGAGGGGAAGTCGACAGGGAATGCTTCTCCACGAAGCTCCGGGAAATAATGCACATCGATACACCTGAGTCGAAGAGGACTCGTGCAGGAAATGTGCAAACCAAAATCACACCTAACATACAGTCTAACAATCAAATTCTATTCTAGAAAACATAACAAGCAATCAAACAAATCCCGACAACAAGACTAACTAAGAAAAGAACAACTAAATTGAGGGTTACCTGCAATAACCTCATCCACCGCCTCAGTCTCGACTGTAGTCATCAGAAAAGCCTGCCTCCTTGGTTAAACAGCCTGCTGAAAAGCCTGCTTCTGTGGAACGAGAGGCGCTCCATGTCCAGTAGGTACAGGTGCCTTCTGCTGCAACGGCTGAGCTACAACAGGTCCCTTCAACGGCTGCTTGGACTTCGGGCAGTCCCTCATGGTATGCGCAGGATCACCACAAACCAAGCACTGTCCCAACATCTTCTGGCATTGATCCTTGACATGCCCAGTCTTGCCACAGAAATGGCAAGTCTTCGGAGTAGGAGGTCCTCCTGGCCTCTTGAACTGTACCGGCTGATTGGGCCTAAACCCTGGTCTCATCACTGCCCTGGCCTGCTCCACAGGTCTCTTTCCAGCTCCAGAAGCACATCCTCTCTTCTGGTTCACAATCAGCTCTTGCCTCTTAGCTGCAACCAGAACCTTCTGATAGGACTCCGCATCAGAAGAAGTCACAAAGCTCTGAAGATCCAAAGAAAGCCCCTGCAGAAACCTCTGGGCTCTCTCATCAGCATCCTGCAGCATCTTCGGTGCGATACGACTCAGCCTGGTGAACTCCTGGTGGTACTGGTCCACCGTCAAGCTCCCCTGCTTCAGGTCGATGAAGCGCTGCGCCATCTCCCTCCTGGCAGCCTTCGGAAAGTACTCCTCATCGAATCTGGACTTGAAGGTAGCCCAAGATATCGGCTCCTCCAGCATCTCCTCCTCGGCATCCCACCAGTTCTGAGCATTATCCTTAAGCTGCCTCTTCGCCAAGTCAACCCATCCAGCCGGGTCGACCTTCAACATCTTCAAGTTGTCCTCCATGTTCCTAGTCCATTCATCCACAGCTAGAGGTCCTTCGGTCCCATCAAAGTAAGCAGGGCCCAGCTCCCGAAACTGCTTCACTCCTGGCTCGAAGCGAGGGACATTCTGAACAGGCTGCACTGCTCGAGCAGGCGGAACATTCCGGGCATTCTGCAGCATCCCCTGCTGCACCTGCATCATCTGATGCATCATCTGATGCATCATCTGATGCATCATCCGCATGATCTCCCCATTTGTGGGCTTTCGATCCGGCTCCTCGACACGAGGGGGCACACCACCACCACCGTGGGTATTCCGTCTTCCAGCCATCTAATGACACAGAAAACGAAATAAAATCAGACTCTTAGCCTTATGACTCGGTGTCAAAATTGTTTATCGGACATTCCATAATCCTTATCGTTGTTCCGATTAAGTCACAGTAACAGAGTGTAGACTTGTATGTGCCACCAACAAAACCTGTCACGCCCCGCTTCTCAAAAACGTGGAAGCGAAGCGTGAGAAGGTCCGCTCAGACTTGAAGCTACAAAGCCGCAAGTCTGATAAGCGTTAATCAACAATAATTGGCAGGTACCTGTACCGAGACATCAGAAAAGCGATAACAATAATAGAAAAGAGAGGCAAATAAATAAATTATTCATCTCAAAGTCCAGATAAAATTCAACAACCGTAGAAATGCCACCAGGCAAACAAAAAGAGTCTGAAAGAAAAGGCCCAGCATGGCCAACAAGAAACTAACAACAAACGGTGCTACTCACCGACAACAACCACGACTAAAGAAAGAGCTGCGAAAGTACACTAGGACTGGTCACCGGTGTCCTCGTACTCAACGTCAGCAACAGGATCGGGCACGAACTCCACGAACTCGTCGCCCACAATAGCAGACTCCGGCTCAGCAACTAACATGCGTCACCCAAAGAGAAGGGGCACATGTCAGCAAAGTCTGCAAGACTTTGTGCAAGGAAACTAAAGAATAGTAGAAACAACCTAGCAGTTCTAGAGTATAGTATGACATGGCATTTTATGCAATGAGAACAACAAGTAAAATAACAGCAGTTTATGACATGGCATGGATTATAGCATGGCAGGTAAACATGGCATGGAAATGATTAACTTGGCATGGTACATGTAACATTCACAAGGACAAGTACAAGTAAAGTAAGCACGTCGTGCACAGAGATTCCGCCCTTTGGCTAGAGTGGCTGTATGGGCCAACTCTTACGCTCAAGTGACCGTTTATCCCTACCCCTCCACGTGTATCGAGCCATGGCTTTACCCCCGAACATGGAATGCTCGCTTCTGGATCACAAGCCAGGAAGTGTTTTTAACAAGGATGGCGTAGGGTTATGCCCGCATAGCAGGTGCCTAGCCGGTAACACGGAAACACAGATTTGTACAAGGATTCGTAGCGTGTGCTACGATGCAACATGCAAACAGTTGACATGTAAAATGGATGCACATGACAAATATTCGAATAGAAATTGCGTACCGTTAAAGAAAATTAAACATGACAGGCAAATGTATGACATGGTATGACAAGGGCAATTCTAGCTTCGTTGTCAAGCTAGAATTGGAATTTGCGCCTAGACCGCTATCATTTCACGGTCTAGTCTCTTTCACGCTAAAACAAGGTAATGGCCTAAAACATGGCCTAAAACAACGTTGGCAAGTTTCACTTGCCTGGTACCGAGGTTGTTGATCGTCGAGTCTCAAGATCGCTATTCTACGGGAATTGGGTTCCCTGTTATGGCAAAACAGAAAATCAGATTTGAGAGTTCTAATCCGGATTGCATTGGAACCCTATAACGTCTAGTAATCCATTTTTAATTAGGTTTTCTAAATTATAGTGTGGGTTATGGGAATTTAAGGGTAGATTCACTAACCGTTTATGAAGTGAAGATCGAGACGCCTACGGATCTGCAGGTAGGAGAAGATCTCGCTGGATTCCGGATTGCCGTCGCCAAATCGGATCTAGCACGGCAAAGGAAGAAGCGATCCCGAAGAACTACGGTTGAAAAGAATTCCTCGCAGCGGCTAAACAACAGATCTGGAGATGGGAGATTGTGGGGGAAATCTGGAGAAAAGGAGAATTTAGGGTTTTCGTGGTTGGTCGGCAGCCTACGGGGTGGTGCCGGTGCAATGGAGGGTGAGAGAGAGCTCGGGGAGGAGGAGGAATGGCAAGAGAACGATTGGGGGATGATTGGGGAAAAAGATGGGCTAAGAAAAGTGAAGAAAGAATTAGAAACGTCTAGGGTTTAAATAGAAAGAATTAGCGGCGGCTACGACTTAACCTAGGTTTACTGGGCAATTTAATCGGTCAGTGAAGAGCAGTCGACCGACTAGTTTGGGAACTAGTCGGTCGGTCGTCCAACTGAGACCGACTAAAAGCAAACAGTGAACATGGTTGGTACAGGGTAGACAGAGTTAGTCAGTCTGTGAAGGTTCGTCAACCGACTAGTTTGGGAACTAGTCGGTTGGTGATTGTTCATAGACCGACTAAGGGTAAAGTTAGATAGGTATTAAGTACTGAGAGTTAGTCGGTCAGAGAAGGAACTCTAACCGACTAGTTTGGGAACTAGTTGGTCGGTAGATGTTCTTTGACCGACTAACTACAAACAGTAACTCGGCTGTACAGAAGATCTCAGAATTAGTCGGTCTGAGTACAAGTTCTAACCGACTAGTTTGGGAACTAGTCGGTCGAAGAATGTGCTTAGACTGACTAAACGTAAACAGTAACTTAGCTGAAATTATTAAGATGAACTAGTCGGTCTGTGAAGTGTTGTCGACCGACTAGATTGCAATCTAGTCGGTTGGTTCTCCTTCATGAACCAACTAAGATGCACCAGAAGTGCCGAATCGAAGCGCGAAGCTTCGGGAAGATTCATATGGCCTATAAGGTCACTCCAGCTCTAAGATATGGACGCTATGAAGCTCATCGTAAGAATACTTACTCCAAGCCCCATCAAGATATGCAACGGAAGATAAAAGATCAGAATAAACCAAACGAAAACGTCTGACGGAGGAAAGCACACAAGGAGAGAACATCCATAACGTATATATAATAGTCATTACAAAACCGGTCGTTACAACAATTCTAGCAACATATAAATTCATTCATCACAAATCTGAAATTAGATCTATAGCGTGCATCCTATGCCTTAGAACAGCAAAACTACTCACAATTCCTCAGAGTAATAGCAAAATCAATGAATGAAAACATATATCAATTTAGATTTGGAAGAGAGCAATTTATAAAAATGCAAAATTTCAATTAGAATAACAAACCAGATCTGAGTTCTTCAATCTCCAAAAGGGAATTATAATTAGAATTGAGCTAAAATCTATTTTCTGGTCTCCCCCCTAAACTAGGATGAAAAATGGGCTTAAATACATGCCCAAAATGGCCAAAAAAACCTGACAGAATTGCCCCTGGCGTAGCCCAGAACTCTAGTTTTCGACACAGGCTGGCGGCGCTACTCGGCCGAGTGGAAATCTCACTCGGCCGAGTGGCTGATCCAAATAAAACAGAGAAGATGGGGGTTTTGGGGGCTCTGGCGCTCTGAGTCACTCGACTGAGTGAAGTCCTTCACTCGATCGAGTAGACTTTCCACTCAGCCGAGTGGGTCTTCTGTTGTGCTCCCCAAAATTCCAGAGAGTTGACTTCGATTCACTTCAGAAGTTCTGACTCACTCGGGTGAGTGGCGATCTCTAATCGGCCGAGTGAAAGTAACCACTCGACCGAGTGCATTACGGCACAGGGCATTCTCGTATCAGTCGTACTCGGCCGAGTACGCTTCTTCACTCGGCCGAGTGAACTGCGTACTCGCCGATTGGCCTGTTTCTGGAGTCAAATCTTCTCCTCCTCGCCTCTTTGTCGTTTCTATCGATCTTCTTCTTCTTCTTCTCATTATCTAGCGCTGTTAGCTCCTCGATAGGGCCATGGGCGACGCTCCGGTATGCGTGCAAGTCCCTTAATCTCATTTATGCTCCTGATTGCTCCATATTTCCTGAAATCTGACAAAAAGAAGAAATAGTGAAAAGCAACACAATATCGTCGAATAATCGTCAAAAACGCGATATGGGCGATCAAAATGGTATGCAAACATGCAGAAAAAAGGCGTAAAATATGGACCGGTCACCCTGGACAAATAAAATGTGTTATGAATTATTTTATTACAAAATTCCTCAAGTTTGTTATTTCTGTGATTTTGGTTCTAAATGTTTTATTAAGAACACACACGACAATTTAGATAAGTTTGATTCACGTTCCGATGAAGGAATATTTATTAGATACTCCGATCGTAACAAGGCTTACAGGATATTTAATAAAATAACCTTAACAGTTGAAGAATCACTACACATTTCTTTTTATGAGAACTTTGATGTTCCATTCTCTCAACTTGATGAGAATATTGAATTCTTGTGTGATTATTTGAATGATGTGAAATTAGATGATTCTATTAAGACTAACCTTACTAATGATGGAGTTGAGTTTGTTTCTAATGAACAAGGGTTACCCAAGACGTTTGCTACAGTTCCAAACCATCCACATGCTCAAGTGATAGGTAATATTGAAGATGGAGTCTGCACAAGGTTAAGGGTAGATCGTTTTGCACATTGTGCTTTCGTCTCTACCATAAAACCAAAGAGCATTGAAGAAGCTCTCAAGGAACTCTTGGATCATCGGTAGGAAGAAGAACTCATCCAATTTGAAAGGAATGATGTTTGGGAGTTAGTTCCTCCTCCGGAAGATCACAATGTCATTAGAACAAAGTGGATCTTCAAAAAAAATACAGATGGAAATGAAGTTGTCATCCAGAACAAGGCAAGGTTAGTAGCTCAAGGTTACCGGCAAGAAGAAGGTATAGATTTTGAAGAATCTTTTGCTCCAGTAGCTCGATTAGAATCTATTATACTTTTATTGTCATTTGCATCATTTAGGAATTTTAATCTTTTTCAAATGGATGTTAAAAGTGCATTTTGAATGGACATGTTGTTGAAGATGTATATATTTCACAACCACCCGGTTTCGAAGATGCAAAATCTCCAAATCATGTGTTTAGACTTAAGAAAGCTCTTTATGGATTAAGACAAGCTCCTAGAGCATGGTATGATCGTCTAAAGAATTTTCTCATTGATTTGGGTTTCAAAGTGGGTGATGTCGATTCAACATTTTTCATTAAGTATTTTGATCATGACATTCTATTGATTCAAATATATGTTGATGACATTATATTTGGTTCCACTAACTCTACTCTTTGTCAAGAGTTTGCTAAGTCTATGCAAGATGAATTTGAGATGAGCCACATGAGAGAGCTCACCTACTTCTAAGACTACAAATCCGTCAATTGGAGCAAAGGATCTTCATCCACCAAACAAAGTACATGGTGGAATTGATCAAGCGCTTTGGAATAGGATCTTCATCATCCAAGCATACTCCAATAAGCACGACAATGCATCTTGATAAAGATGAATGTGGAATGGATGTTGACATGCGTCAATATCGATTTATGATAGGTAGTTTACTCTATCTTATCGCAAGTAGACCCAATATTATGTTCTCAGTATGCTTATGTGCATGGTATCAATCATAACCAAAACAATCACATTTGATTACTATTAAACTGATTTTCCATTATCTAAACCAATCTCTTGACTATGGACTATTTTATCCTAAGTCATGCACTTATGAATTAGTTTCATTTAGTGATGCTGATTTTGCTGGATGTGAATCCAATAGGGAAAGTACTAGTTGCACTTGTCATTTCTTAGGAAACTCCCTTGTGTTTTGGTTCTCTAAGAAACAAAATTTGGTATATCTTTCCACAACCAAAGCAGAATATATCGCCACCGGTCTTGTGCACAAGTCTTATGGATGAGACAAACACTTAAGTACTATGGTATTGATTGTGGTACATGTCCAATCATGGTTGATAACCAAAGTGCTATTTGTCTTTCCAAGAACCTGGTACAACACTCTCGTACCAAACACATTGATATTAGACATCATTTCATTAATGATCTTGACCTCAAGAAGGATGTTTGTCTAAAGTACATCGACACCTCTTGTTGAATCTCTCCACGAGCTCCCTGTATCACAAAGGAAAGTTAAGGAGGTCGGATTTGGGTCCCGACCCAAATCCCCTCTGATGCTTAAGTTAGTATGGGAACTTGATAGAGAGAGAGAGAGAGAGAGAGAGAGAGAGAGAGAGAGAGAGCTTGGAGCTGCTGAGATCGACCCACGGAGGCTCGTCCTGAGTCAGTCATCGCAAGCTATTTGGAGGAAGAAATATTAAGTTGAGAATAGAATGTCAGAGTGTCGAGTTTCGTACCTCCCTGTTATGTTCATCTCCAGTGTATTTGTAGACCTTCGAGGTCTCTTCAGTGACGTTAGGAGGATAACGGTCATCAATTATGGCGCCATGATCTTTCCCCCTAAATAGGGGTAACCGTCACCCACGTCCCCCGCTATTTATGAGCTTCCTTCAATCACACATTCTATGGTGGAAGTGCAACGGGCGAATGTAACGTGTGCTTTGACTAAGTCTGCTTCGAGCTTCTTTCGTGGGCTTTGTGGGATTTGATCACCCAATGAACGAATCATTCGAGAGCCGACCCAATGATATAATAGGGCTTTAATGGCATGAATTGAGGAGTTAGCTAAGCATCTAAGACTTCATTCATTACACTCTCAAGTGGTCAAAAGTCATTAACTTCTTATCTAGATCATTCAAGAGCATTCAAAGAAAATCAAACTCAAGCTCTAAAGTTCAACTTGTCTCTAAAGCTTTCAAGATTAGCTTCAAGCATTAATTGCTACACATCTAGAGACAAGATAGTAGGTGCTCTCATTCTCATCATTTAGAGCACATATCACACACCTCTATTACGTCCTTCTTAAGAGTATTATTCAAGGCATATGGTGTGAAGTTGTTTCATATTTCATTTCATTTCTATCTTGTTATTTGGGAAGTTCCTCTCGAGTTGAGAGAAGTCCATTCCCGGTCTATGCGACGTGGAAGAGAAGTTTCCTCTCGGGTTGAGAGAAGTCCATTCCCGGTTTGTGGGAAGTTGAAGAGAAGTTTCCTCTCAGGTGTGGGAGAAGTTCATTCCCGGTTTGTGGGAAGTGGAAGAAAGGTGCCTCTCGGTTGTGAGAGTAGTTCATTCCCAGTGTGTGGGAAGTGAAAGTAAGTTGTATCAATTTGCACTTGTCAAGTTGGCAAGTGGGCATTAGTGGAAACACTAATCACTAGCGGGGAGCTAGTGGGTCGCTAAAGCATGATTCAAGGGAGTCGGGAAGACTCTGTGAATTCGAACCAGGGTATATCTCTTGTTTGCGTTTGAATTCCTGTGTTGTTCTTCTCTTTCTCTATTCCACACTTAGGTTGCATAAGGGTTATTTAATATGTCATAAATAGTTTTATAAAGCACTATTCCCCTAGTGTTTTACCCTATAGTTTCAGATCCTACATTTACACCCAGTTCTGAGTTAAAGGAGGAACCCACCATGGGAGACCTTGTTTAGTTGGATTTCCAGTGATGGAGTAGGGAGTGAGTTGTACAGTGTGAGGATGCTTTTGTACTTTTGTGGGGTTTTGGGGGAGTTCTTTTGTTTTTCTTTTGTACCCTTATACAATGGATGTATTTGTAATGTACTTTTGTAATAATAAAATAAGATGTTGGACTTTGTAGTTTTATTGTTTGTTCACTGTGTTGTTTCTGTGTTGGAGCATTACGTGTACATCCCAGCACGTGCACGGCCTGTAAGTTCTTTCTTGTACACTCTTTATTTCCTTCTCTATCTTTTCACACTCGCAGCTCTGGGAATACTTAGGATAGACTCGTAATTCCCGGGGTATCCTGGGAGCACAACGTTACAGTCCTAGTCTTCAAAATGAGATTTTTCATCATTCATGGCAAGCTCTGGATTCCCCCATCGAGTAATGAAACTCGATTCGCTAGGGAATACCACAAACACAAATTGTTCATTCCATTTCAGATTCGAAATGTGGAGATCATTGAACAATTTTCTATCTCGTCCATCGGTGATCATGAACCAGCCGGGGGATAGGGAAGGCGACACTTTGAAGAGGAAGTTGAACAATCCCATGGATGGATCAACGCCATTCAACCTACACAGTACGATAAAGCCGGCCAGAATACCCACAGAATTTGGCACCAGCTGACAGAGAGGAATCCCTAATGTGTTCAATACACAGAGCATAAAGGGAAGCATAGGGAATCAAAGCCCGTGATGAAATGCTTTTATTGGATCCTGTGGATGGAAAACAACACTAGAAGGGGGGTTGAATAGTGTTGTATGAATAAAAGTTTTTCGCAAATTAACCACACAAAGAATAACTTCCCTTCCAATGTTACCTAAGGAACCAACTAAGCTTGGTCCTTAATCAATAAGATGATCCCCAAATAAAAATAATATGATATACCAACAATGAAGATCAAAAGAGTAACAATAATAAACTAGATCTCATAGCGGAATGAAATATAAACTTGCGATAAAAAAGTTAATAAGCAAGAATAGATTAACAAGTTATTGCAAACGGCATATACTTAACCAATAAACACGTTAGCATAAAGTAAATGACAAGAGACAATCACAGAAAATTCTCACAGAGAGACAAGAGATTTTATCCTAGTTTTCCACCTGGGTACATCCAGTCCTCGACCGTCACAGATCAAGATTAAATCCACTATTGCCTTAGCAATACAAATATCTAGCTTCACTCGCTAGGATTTCCAACGACCTAGCTCCATCACTAGGATTTCCAACCACCTAGTCTCAACTAGGATTTACAACACGACCACCAAGCCTTAGCTAGAATTTCCAACACCCTTATCTCCAAGGAATTCAAAGTAAGATCAAATCCAATACACCACAATGAATTAGTGGAGATTGGTTTTTACACCCAAGAATTCTATAGCCAAGAAGAATATGCAATTGTGCTCTATGTGACTAAAGAATAAGAAATCTTCTTTCATCACACAAAGAATATTAGTTGATTCAATGTGATCAAGAAACTTTGTTGCTTTAAAATCCTTTTAAGAATATTCAAGAATGAAGTAGAAAGGATTTGAAAAACAACTTGTAAAAGCCAAATAAAATGATGTTAAAACAAGATAGAAAAATATGCACAAGAATAAGATCAGAATTTAAAAACTATTGGCTATGAAAAAAACTTGAGAGCAATGAAAATTAGAGAGCTTCAACGCTTGAGAGAATTTTGACTTTTGCTCAAGAATAATTAGTATTGAAAAGGGTCTCAATGACTCTCTATTTATAGGGACAAAAAATGAATTCAAATCATTTCAAAAACTTTTGACTTTTGCCCCAAAATAACTACAAAACAAATTCAATGAATCTAGCAGTCGACAGCTGGTAGTCGACTCCCAAACTTTATAGTCGAATCCCAGAGGAATTTCTGAGAAAATCTGCCACGGCTGGTAGTCGATTCCCAAGCTTGGTAGTCGACTCCCAGAGCATTTTTCTGAGAAATTCTACTACCGACAGGTAGTCAACTCCCGGGTGTTTGTTAGTTGACTCCTTCTTAAAAAGTGATTTTCTCAAGAAGTTTTGCTATCATATCTATAAAAATAATAATACCATGAATTAAAAACCATTTTCAAAATCTCTCTCTCTCTCTGTGTGTGTGTGTGTGTGTGTGCATATTCTTTCTTGGCTTTGACATAATCCTAAGAAAAATGAAAAACAACTCACACACTAGTCATTATGAATAACTTGAAGCCATGTATGAGCTTGAGCTTGTTGCATAGGCTTCACTTGAATTTGAGCTCCTCTTTAGTTTGAGCTTGAGCACATTCTTTGAGCTTCATCTTCAAGCTCATCTTGTGCTTAAACTAAAGCTTCAGAATGTAGACGTGGAATGCGAGCTCAATCCATCTTCATCTTCTATATGTGTAAATATCGTTCTTTTTCTCGGAATATGTTTCGAGCTTCGATTAGCTTGTTGCAAAACCTACACACTTAAGCAATATAATTAGTACATAACAACATTTGGTGTGAACATCATCAAAATCACTTTGGGGTGGGACTAGATTTCCCAACACTCTCCTCCTTTTTGATGATGACACCCAAATGAAAAACATATGAATAATATGATTAGAAAACCAATGAGTAAGTGTACTTACTTCTCGTGCTTAGATGAGGTATGAAATCATATCATACTCCCCCTGCATCAAAGCTGGTTATCAACATATTATCATATATTATTCATTCACGTTTTTGCTTTTCACTTTTTCTCCCTTTGTTATCATAAAAATATAATAGTATACATAAGTGACAAATTAACATGAGTGAAAATAGTCAATATTGTTTCAATTCCTTTTCCCCTTTGTCATCAAACAAAAATCTGCACAAAAGAGTTATTATATAATCCATGAAAATGCAATTGCATTTCCAACTAAGCAAGTTATATGGGAGATATCAAGAAATGATAATAATAGGCTTGTCACAATAATTAAAGCAGTTTAAGAGCAGTGTATCAAGCATATTACACATCAAAACATCAAAACATCAAAACACCACATGCACAAAGTATTAAAATTTATTACAGACCAATGTTTGTAAGGCAAAGTATTAAGCATGCAAGCAAACGATCATAACTAAGAAGAACCACCGCTCTTCTTCTCCTTCTTCAGCTCCAATATCTCATCAAGGATCTCTTTAAGAACTTTTTTTTTGTAATCTGATTAGTGCTCACCACCAAGTCCTTCAGATTCTCCACCTTGTTGTTGAGATCTTTAAAGCCTTTGTCTTGAGAAATCTTCAACATGTTAATCTTTTTCAAGAGCATATCCTAAAGCTCAATAACATAGGCAGGAACATCATCAGAATGGGCATGCTCTTCTTCTTCTTCAGTCTCTTCTTCTTCTTCTATGACTTTCTGATGCACCCGAAACCTACACCTAGATTCCACCCGGCGGTGTCACGATCACCAGGCGTGGTAAGGCCCCTAGGTTTCGATTCCGGGCTCGATCTGCAAGCGGACAGTGTCAAGTTGTAGTATAAATGATATCGAATCCCACAGGGACGGTGATAGTGTATATGGGTTCTCAGTTTACTTCTAAATCTTGAAGTGAGATAGCTATCGAGTTGAGAGAGTTGATTGGGGTGTTGTTGTTATTTTACTAATAAAAAGGACTAGGGCGTTAGGGATCACCGCTAGATCATCGTGGATAGACGTTGGAATAGAATCCTTAAGTTGCATTAGGGTTAGGAGATTAATCTCCCAATTCGTACCACTCTCGTGGGTTAGAATTGTGAGGTATTTCGATAGCTCTTGTTGACGCAATGGCGGTAGCCGTCAACGTAGCGGTATAGTTCGTCGATGGATCCCCTCAAGGCACGAGCTGGGCATGGTCACGAGCCTTGATTGGATCCACCGATTTCCCTATTCGAATCCCAAAGATACCCCTTAAGCGCATCAATTCCACAGACCGTGGGCATGATCTTAGTAGGTTATCTAAGGATTCAGTGGGATCGACCGAAATACTACCCTAAATCCCTAATTCAACGTAGGGATCCAGATCTACGTCTTCCCCCTAGGATCTTAGGGCTACCCCATCAACCCTAGAAAGGACTACTCACTCATGGCAATATTGGTGGATAAAAACATCATTTTTATGGAAGAAAACATCATAGCAATTAGTGGAATAAAGATCAAAAACTTACAGCGAGAGATGAAGAAAATAGGTGAGCAATAGATCCAAGAAAATTCTGGATTCCCAAACGCAAGAATGATAGAGCACCCAAAGCAAATATCCAATAGTTTCGATCCAGAATTCTTCAACAAAAATTAATCTAAAAAACTAACAATAATCCTCCTATGCTCCGCTCCCAAAAAGTATTCTAAAAACTTAGAAAATGAATCTCTCCCCGAATCTTCTCACAGCTGCCAACCTTCACTCCCCGAATTGCACACAAGCCGCTCCAGAAATTGTTTCCAAAAATAGCCTCAGCATTGTCGACCGAGTATGTGACTTGGTCGAGCAATGCGTTGCTCGGTCGGTCGCTCGGATCCGAGCAGATGTGCTGCTCGACCGAGCTTGACAGGGAATCGAAAATCTCCAAAATCTTCACTTTGCTTGCACGAGCCAAGTCAGCTCGGCTTGGTCCAAGCAGAGGCTGACTCGGTCGCTGAGTAGTTGCTCGGGCCGTTCGCTGGATTACTTTAGCTTTGGGATGAAGGGCTGCTCGACCGAGCAGATGCACTGCTCGGTCCGAGCGATCCACGTATCTCCTTCCTCTTCTCATTTGCATCTGCTCGGTCCGAGCATTTGTACTGCTCGACCGAGCAGCCTGGGAAATTATCTCTTGAGGCTGCTGAAGCTCCTCTCTCCTCCTGCTCTCTCTCCTCCACTCCTCACGAGGATCCCAAAACATGGCGAACTCCTGTAGGGCTTCACCAACGGGCTCACGGGCATGTCGGATGTGTCCATATGCATGTCGGGTACAAAATCGCTCCAAAATCCCTGAAAACTCATAAAACACTACGAAACTCGAATATAACGTCAGAAATGCGATATCGTAGGAATATATGGGAATTGGATGCGAAAATAGAATGGAATGCAATGCCATGATGATTGAAAAAAGTAGAAAATATGGACACATCAAAATCCCCCAACCTTACCTCTTACTCGTCCTCGAGGAAGACGAATACTAGGTACGCCGGGAGGAAAAAAAGAAAATAAGAAATAAAAATAGGAAAAGGGGAGAATGGAAGTGGATGGAGGATGCTAAGGATGATCGGTCAGATCTCAGGCCTAGGTAGTATATCACAATGCTCTGAATAGTAAACATACATGCTACTGGCAATTTCTAGTTTTACAGATCATATGTCTAGCATGCAATACATGCAAAATATAGGGGATCTACTGAAATAACGCCATCAACTCATATCAATCTCATGCAATCCATAGAGTCTAGTTTAGAAAAGTTGGCAATGCCCTTTTCAATCATAAATACAAAATGAGCATATAGAAATCACATAACATGCAATAGAGAATAGAAAAAGTCATGCCATTTAGTTATTCATTTCGATTCATGAAAAATCTCCAAAAACTAAAGTGTTTCGTAAAGTTCAAGTATTATTAAATCTCTCCGTAATGCACCGTCTCCACTCTAATGTCATACTCACTCATGTGATCAGTTGGTCCCCCCAAGCTTAGGTTGAGGCATCGCATCTAGGAATAAGATATGGAATTTTTCTCCTTCTTCCCAGTATATGCGATAGCTTCTAATGAAAATATAAAAACGATTTTCTTTCTTTCTTTTTCTTTTCTTTTTCACATATGAATATATACACAAATTTTTTTCTTTTCCCCTTTTTTTCTTTTCTTTTTTTCATTTAGAAGCTATACTTCTTCTTTTTTGGGGTTGGAAAGTGAGATGCGGTAAAGATAGCCGTGGGGGTGTACCCAACTGATATGTAGAGAATATATAGATATATGGAGAAGGAAAATAATAGATCTCTCGGTTCACTCATAAGAGGTGCACAACGGATTGATAAAATAATACTCTAAATAAACTCATAGATAGCATGGATATTTTCATTCCTCTAGATGAATACTGAAAAAGCATGCAGTAAAAGGCACAATGATATCAGGCATGCAAATAGAAGTGAATGAGATATAAAGCAGATGCTCCAAGTATTCTAGTGATGCATGAACCTAGGTGCATTATCCAACATAGTGCATACTAGATACTAATTTATGCATTTGATTTTCAATTCATTTCAAGCATTAAGTCAGATAGATCAGCAAAAGAATGTACACGCATATAGATAGTAAAACTGAAACTACCCTAATAGCATGTTAACATATAATAAGCATCGTGAATAACTAAAAAGGCTACGAGAGGTATCATCATGCGGAACATACTTAGCATAAAAAGAGAAAAAGGAAGAGAAAAGAGAAAAATAAAGAAAAGAGATGCATGCATGGTAAAAACAGACAACGTGATGCAGAATGAGAAAAAAGATATGAAAGTGGAAAAGTGGTGAAAAAGTGAAATAAAAACTGAAATATGAAAGAACATGTAAAAGAAAAAATAAAAAATAAAGCAGTAGCGCTTACCCCCAAGATAAACCTAGCAGTGTCCTCACTGCTAAGAAAACACTGGTAAGAGGGAGATGATGCTAAATATGGTGGGGTGGGCGGAGGAAAATAAAATAAAAACTGTGCAAAAAGAAAGAAAAACATGAGATGATGCAATGCTGAATGAAAGATGATGCATGTGTGGGGCCTCCCAAAAGCTATCTAAGTGTAGGGCCCCGAACAGACAGATGGGCATAATGAAGAGTGAGGGAGGCAAAACGGGTAAGGACAACATCAAGCAGAAGCACCACCCTCTGGGGGTGGTGATGGGTCCCTCTGCTGTGGAGTATGAAGTGTGGTGGGAGGGTCTGGCTGGAAGTCGGTAGGTGGGTCAGTTTGCCAGTGACGAACTAGGCTTTGAAGAAAAAGTAGGTTACGCTCGACTGACTGTTGAGTAATGGCACCCCCTTGACCTAAGAGTAAGAGCATGGCGGAGAACTGGTCGCCCTGGTCAGCGTCACGGAAGGTAGCCTCATATTCTGCATCGTCGATATAAAGAGGTTCAGTGGAGAGTGGGGCGATGGGTGGTATAGGGGAAGTGGTGGAAGATTCGCCAACAGTGTTGGTATGAGTGGACGAGCGTGTACGACGGGCACGCCGAGTAGGCCTAGGGTTTGATGTGTCGGTGTTGGTGGGTCTAGCATGGCGTAGAGGCATTGTGCAAGCGGTATAAATAGTGGTATGTAAAGCAGAAAGGGGAACGAATGTACCGATAATGAGCGCTCGGATGCGGAGAGCTCCCCCATGCTGGTCCCTGTAGTGGGTGCTGAGGTGGGCAAATCGTACCTGAAATAGGGAAAGGAAAAATGTCAGTAATCTAATCATGAAAATAAGGGGATTGTAGGCGTGGGGTTGCTCGACCGAGCAGTTATACTGCTCGGTGGAGATGTATAAACGAGGAGGGAGAGGGAGGTGGGGTTCTGTATGGTGCGGTTAAAGAGAAGGGGGCAAGGGCAGAGAGGGATGTGCGGGGGTGTGGAAAGAAGAAGGGGGGAGGAGAGAGATAGATAGATAGAGATGGGTGGAGAGAGGGAGATAGCGACCAAACGTACTAGAGGCGCAGGCGGAGGCGGCTTCGGGTTGTCGACAAGGCCGAGTAGAGGGGGTGGCTCGGGGGTGATTAGGGTTAGACGTTTAAGGGGAAGGTTTAACGGGTAGGTGCGGGCTTAAAACACGGCTTGAATCCGAAAAAATAAATCTAGGCCCCGAGATTAACTACAGCCGGCACGGGCCGAGCAATATGATTGCTCGGTCGATCAAGATGTAAGATGAACGAGGATAAAAATTCGAATACTCCCTTTTAGCCTGCTCGGCTGAGCAGACGGTTACTCGGTCAGACTGGAAACGGCTCGGGCCGAGCTGATATCGTTTGGGCCTTGTAGACAGAACGTCATTTTTTGCCAAGCCTGTCATACTCGACCGAGCAGCAGGCTGCTCGGTCGAGTCGCCTACTGCTCGGGCCGAGCCAATGCTGCCCGGGCCGTGTAGACAGAGTGATGATTTCTCCAATTCTCCAAAAGCCTGTGCAATCCGATCGAGCAGTAGGACTGCTCGGTCGAGTCGATATTTACTCAGACCGAGCCGAATGTGCTCAGGCCGAGCAAGTAGAGTTTTGATTTCTCCTCCTCTTTCGTGTCTGTGCTACTCGACCGAGCAGAGTGACTGCTCGGTCAAGTCTCATGTGTCCCCTTTTTGCTCCTTTTTCTTTCGTTTTCTCAAATTTGGTTCTCTCCTCCAGCTTCCTTCCGTTTAGGATGGCGATTTGCATGCCCCCCTCATGTCCAACCTGTACAAAGAAAGAATTCATCAAATTTTTGTGGTTTTATAGTTTTATCTCTAGAATATGAAATAAAAATAAGAAATTGAAAAAGAAAATCCAAAATCTAAGAAATTGGGTTGCCTCCCAATAAGCGCTCGTTTTTAGTCATGAACTCGACTCTCTTTGATTTATCAATTGTCGTCGGGGGATCCCTCGAGGAAGTATGTCTCTCCTTGTCCTATAGGTTCTCCTGCACTGTAAGGTTTAATCCTCTGACCGTTTACCTTGAAGTTTCCGTTCTTTCCTTCGAGCTCAACGGCACCTCCCAGAGATAAGCTTACTATCTTGTAAGGGCCGGACCACCTTGACTTTAATTTCCCGGGGAAGAGACGTAATCTGGAATTATAGAGGAGTACCTGGTCACCAACATCATGGCGAACAACTATGATGTTTCTATCATGATAGGCCTTGGTTCTCTCCTTATATATCTTCATATTTTCATAAGCATGTTACCGAATCTCGTCCAACTCATTTCTGTGTAAGGCTCGTCTCGTGGCGACACTTTGGTAGTCAAAATTCATTTTCTTTATTGCCCAATACGCTCTATGTTCCAATTCTACCGGAAGATGGCAAGCTTTTCCATAAACTAGTCTATAGGGGGTTGTGCCGATGGGAGTTTTGACGGCGGTGCGATATGCCCAAAGGGCGTCGTCCAACTTGTGTGACCAATCCTTCCTTGAGGCACTAACTCTATTCTCCAGGATGCTTTTGATTTTCCTGTTAGATACCTCCACTTGGCCACTAGTCTGAGGGTGATAAGCAAGAGCGACCTTGTGATGAACTCCACATTTTTTCACCATCGTCTCGAACTTCTTCTTGAAGAAATGGCTCCCTCCATCACTTATGATTGTCGGGGGACTCCAAAACGAGGAAAGATGTTATTCTTGAAAAACTTGGCTACTATCCTCGCGTCATTTGTTGGGGTGGCCATGGCTTCCACCCACTTCGAGACGTAATCGACGGTGACCAAGATGTACTTATTGTCGTTACTCGATGGAAAAGGTCCCATGAAGTCAATGCCCTAACAGTCAAATAGTTCTATCTCCAAGATGCCATAAAGGGGTGTTTCATGCTTCTTCGTGATATTCCCCGTTCTCTCGCATCTATCGCATTTCCTTATGTATTCATTCGCATCTCTGAATATAGTAGGCCAGAAGAAACCACTTTGCAAGATTTTTGCCGTGGTTTTGGTTACATCTGCGTGTCCACCACATGGTTGATCGTGGCAATGCGATATGATGGAGGTCACTTCTTTTTTGGGATACATCACCTGATGATCCCGTTAGCGCATGTTCTGAACAGGTACGGGTCGTCCCAGAAGTAACTCTTGGCATTGTGTAGGAACTTCCTCCTCGAATAGGTCGCCAAACCATGCGGGACTATGCCACTCACCAGGTAATTCACTATATCAGCGTACCAGGGGGCATAAGTGAAACTCGCCACAAATAGCTGTTCACCGGTGAAAGAATCGTCAAATGGCAAGCTGTCATCCACATGCCTTTGGATTAACCGTGATAAATGGTCTGCTACCACATTCTCTGCTCCCTTCTTGTCCTTGATCTCAATGTCAAATTCTTGAAGCAGGAGGATCCATCGTATCAGACGTGGTTTAGCATCCTTCTTGCTTAGTAGGTATTTCAATGCCGCGTGATCTGTATGGATAATCACCTTGGACTCTAAGAGGTAGGACCTAAACTTCTCGATAGAATAGACCATGGCTAGCAGCTCCTTCTCCGTAGTGGTGTAGTTCTTTTGAGCATCGTCTAAGGTCTTGCTAGCATAGTATATAGCATGGAGCTTTCCTTCCTTCCTTTGGCCAAGAACAACTCCCACGGCTTGGTCACTAGCGTCACACATAAGCTCAAACGGCAGATTCCAATCTGGCGGATGTATAATCGGGGCTAAGATGAGAGCTTCCTTTAACCTGTTAAAAGCTAGCAAACAGGCGTCAGTAAATACAAAAGGAGCGTCCTTGGCGTGGAGCTCCGTGAGTGGGCGAGCAATATTAGAAAAATCCTTTATAAAGCACCGGTAAAAACCGGCATGCCCTAGAAAACCATGGATACCCTTGAGCTTAGTGGGCAGCGGTAGACTTTTGATAATTTCGACTTTGGCCTTATCAACCTCAATCCCTTAGAAGTGATGACATGGCCAAGCACAACCCCTTCTGTCACCATGAAATGACACTTTTCCCAATTCAGGGTTAGATTATTGTCATGACACCGTTCTAGAACCTTGGATAAATTGGCAAGACAATCATCAAATTCGGTGCCATAAACAGAGAAATCGTCCATGAAGACTTCCATAATGTTTTCAATGAAGTCTGAGAAAATAGACGTCGTGCACCTTTGAAATGTGGCAGGTGCATTACATAATCCAAACGGCATTCTTCGATTGGAGAATGTGCCGTAAGGTCATGTAAACGTCGTCTTTTCTTGGTCTTCCCGATGCAACGGGATTTGGAAGAATCCAGAGTACCAGTCTAAGTAACAGAAGTATTTGTTTTGGCCAAGCGATCAAGCATTTGGTCGATAAAGGGTAGAGGATAATGATCTTTTCTGGTGGCTTTATTGAGTTTCCTATAGTCGATACACATACGCCACCCGGTGACAGTCCTAGTGGAAATTAGCTCATTTTTTTCGTTTCTAACGACTGTCATGCCCCCTTTCTTAGGGACAACCTGAATAGGGCTAACCCATTTACTATCGGAAATGTGATAGATAATGTCGGCTTCCAAAAGCTTCAGGACCTCCTTTTCACCACCTCCTTCATGTTGGGATTCAATCGCCTTTGAGGCTCAATGGAGGTGGCGTCCTTATCCTCTAGATGAATCCTATGGGTGCATATGGTTTCACGGATACCCTTCAGGTCAGCGATGTTATACCATATTACTTTTCTGTGGGATCTAAGGATTTTTAGGAGGATTACAAGCTGGGGCTCGATGAGAGCCGCATTGACAATAACGGGGTATGTGGAATTTTTCCCCAAGAAAGCAGATTTCAAATTTGCAGGAAGAGGTTTTAGTTCTACCTGAGGGGGCGCTGTACCCCCGTCATCTCTCACCTGTGAGAAAGACGCGTCCTCAATTCCTGGTTTGAAAGGTGGAAATTCTTCGTTGGAAGAATCATAAGAAGAGCATGGAGATGATGGTACGTTATGACAGATGTCTGCAGATTATGTTTTCATAGTGCACCTGTCAATAGAGGCAAGGTGTTCAGGTATGCATTCATTATCAAACATAGAATCTGAAGTACTTCCTGATCAATGTAGTTTTGCGATGGTGAGGGATCTGTATACTCCTCATAGTCATATTCTTCACATGCTGAAATTTGTGGGAGACTGTCATTGTAGAAGCGTAGTGTGTCTCCCTCACACCGCACATAGATTCCATCAGCGACGGGGACACCATCCAAGGCATCCGCATTATGGAAAGCATTCGCAATAAAAGCTGAGAGCTTCTGTGTAACCGGGTCGTCCGTAGGGAATTCAACTGGGCCATGTGCCCATATATCAGCTACAACGCTCTCTATTATATCCAATTACTGAGAATCGTCTAATGGCTCCAATTGACGAGTTTCTCTCCAGCCTGCATCAACAGGTAAGGCCTCAATGGTCTAGAGGTACATCATGTCCTCATCCAAGCTTATGCGAATGTCGCCCTCAATAGTACCTGCATCAGAAACCATGTTCATTATATGATCCATGACCAATTGCTGATTTGCGTTACCTGCAACATAGGTTCCTGAGCCGATAAACCGAACTGCATCAATCAGTTCTCTGGCTGTGCATTCAATCATGGATTCGTCCATGTGTGAATCCTGAAGGCCATGTAAATGATAAGGAGAGAGACTGAACTCATCTGAGTCACTGTCAGATTCACAGGTCCACTGCACTTGCATCACTATCTCCATTATGTCTGACTGGTCAGGAAATAATCGCTAGCTGGAGGGAGATGTTAGTAGCAAGGCAGAAAAATAGGAAGAGAATAAAAAGGGTGGAAAGGTGAGAAATGGAAAGATTGGCTAGCAGACTTCGTAAAATAAAAATAAACTGCAGTCCCCGGCAACGGCGCCAAAAACTTGATGCACTTGAAACCTACACCTTGATTCCACCCGGTGGTGTCACGATTGCCAGGCGTGGTATGGCCCCTAGGTTTCGATTCCGGGCTCGATCCACGAGCGGACGGTGTCAAGTTGTAGTATAAATGATATCGAATCCTACAGGGACGGTGATAGTGTATATGGGTTCTCAGTTTACTTCTAAATCTCAAAGTGAGATAGCTATCGAGTTGAGAGAGTTGATTAGGGTGTTGTTGTTGTTTTACTAATAAAAAGGACTAGGGCGTTAGGGATCACCGCTAGATCGTCGGGGATCGACGTTGGAATAGAATCCTTACGTTGCAATATGGTTAGGGGATTAATCTTCCAATTCGTACCACTCTCGTGGGTTAGAATTGTGAGGTATTTCGGTAGCTCTTGTTGACGTAATGGCAGTAGCCGTCAATGTAGCAGTATAGTTCATCGATGAATCCCCTCAAGTCACGAGCCGAGCATGGTTATGAGCCTTGATTGGATCCATTGATTTCCCTATTCGAATCCCAAAGATACCCCTTAAGCGCATCAATTCCACAGACTGTGGGCATGATCTCAGTACGGGTTGTCTAGGGATTCGATAGGATCGACCAAAATACTACCCAAAATCCCTAATTCAACGTAGGGATCCAGATCTACGTCTTCCCCCTAGGATCTTAGGGCTAACCCATCAACCCTAGAAAGTACTACTCACTCATGGAAATATTAGCTGATAAAAACATCATTTTTATGGAAGAAAACATCATAGCAATTAGTGTAATAAAGATCAAAAACTTACAGCGAGAGATGAAGAAAATAGGTGAGCAATAGATCCAAGAAAATTCCGGATTCCCAAATGCAAGAATGATAGAACACCCAGAACAAATATCAAATAGTTTCGATCCAGAATTCTTTAACAAAAATTAATCTAAACAACTAACAAGAATCCTCCTAAGCTCCGCTCCCAAAAAGTATTCCAAAAAACTTAGAAAATGAATCTCTTCCCGAATCGTCTCACAGCTGCCAGCATTCAGTCCTTGAATCGTGCACAAGCCGATCCAGAAATTGTTTCCAAAAATAGCCTTAGCATTATCGACCGAGTAGGTGGCTCGGTCGAGCAATGCGTTGCTCGGTCGGTCGCTTGGTCCGAGCAGATGTGCTGCTCGATTGAGCTTGATAGGGAATCGAAAATATCCAAAATCTTCACTCTGCTTGCACGGGCCGAGTCAGCTCAGCTCGGTCCCAGCAGAGGCTGACTCGATCGTTGAGTAGTTGCTCGGGCCATGTGCTGGATTACTTCAGCTTTGGGATGAAGGGCTGCTCGACTGAGTAGATGCACTACTCGGTCCGAGCGATCCCCGTATCTGCTTCCTCTTCTCATTTGCATTTGCTCGGTCCGAGCATCTGTACTGCTCGACCGAGCAGCCTGGAAAATTATCTCTTGAGGCTGTTGAAGCTCCTCTCTCCTCCTGCTCTCTCTCCTCCACTCTTTCCATGGATCCCGAAACATGGCAAACTCCTGTAGGGCTTCGCCAACGGGCTCCCGGGCATGTCGGATGTGTCCATACCCATGTCGGGTCCCAAATCGCTCCAAAATCCCTGAAAAATCATAAAACACTACGAAACTCGAATATAACGTCAGAAATGCAATATCGTAGGAAAATATGGGATTTGGATGCGAAAATGGAATGGAATGCAATGCCATGATGATATGAAAAAAGTAGAAAATATGGACACATCACTTTCTTACCTTTCCTTCTCTCCGTAAAAAACTCAATTCACCCACTAGTCTCTCTTCTGGAACATTCCGGTCTAAGTCTCGGTGAAGTCCTATACGAGCAAGATTACGAACATAAAAAACAACAGTAGGTTCCAAGACCTTAGATTTATTGTCCAGGGTGATTTCATATGCCCTAAAGAGGATGGTAAGGTAGTGGCTGTGGGCTAAAGGAGTGTCAACTCTATTGGATAAGGCAGAATGGATGATGGAGTCTATAATGATCCTAGCCCAGTTCACTTTGATGTTGCCAAGCATAGCGTAAATACACTTAGCCTGACGCTCAGAAAGTATAGCCTGACTACCAGACTTTTGGATGATATTATAGGACATGATGTTCCTTAAGATCCTAGCAGGATATCTAAGACCACTACTAGGCATTTTAGTGAGGAATGCAAGATCATCTTGTTTAAATATTTTCATCAACCATTTCAATATCATCAAGGAGTTTCCATGTGTAGGGAATTCCTAAAGCTTGTCCTAAAACTCGAACAGTAATCTGAAGTTGTGTGTTGAGAACTTTAGTACGAAAGCGAGATTTATTAAGATTAACATCAATGTTGGCATAGTAAGTGAACCAATCTAGGATAGCATAGATATGAATTATCCTTAGAGAATAGATTCAACAGATTTTGATATTTAAGAATGCTATCTATTCCATAGTTCTCAACATCTTCTAGGCTGACAAATCTTTCATGAAGAATTTGTCTTTTGGAGATGCTTAGAAATTTGGCATAGGAGCTGGAATTTACAAGATATGGTTGAATTACTTCTCTTTCGGTTATTGCATGAGAAGATTCATCTACTCTCATCTTCTTAGAAACAAGAACTTTCCTAGGCATGGTTTCTAAGACTTGAAATATATGAAATATTGAGGAGAGAGGGAAGAAGTTACCTTGATCAAGGAAGTTTCCTTGAAAGAATGAGGAATCCTAGAGAGATCAAGCTCCAAGGAAGAGAGAACCAAGAGAACCAAGAGAAAATCCCAAATGAAGCTCCCACAGATGGTAATCGGTTACCTAGGGTTTGAGGAGTTGGGGATTTTTATAAAAGTTTGATGAAGAGAGGAAAGAATCTTGTCCATTGATTTAAAGAAAGAGTGGTTGAGATCTAAAACTCTTATTGGGCATAATTCATCTAATGGATATGAACCCAATAAGCCTTGGAAAACCCACATAGAGTTAGTCAAAATATCACTGAATTTCGACAGAAAACTCTCTGGCAGTCGACTCCCTCTTTGGTAGTCGAATCCCACCTGGATATAAGAAAATTTCTCATCCCAAAGAGATCCAATTCTGCTAGTTGAGTGATTTGCCAAAATTTTGAAAGATGAGTTATATAAACATCAAAAACATACATAATGAAGCCACTGATAAAAGCCCTATGAGCCTGCTAGCGAAAACTGCCCTATCCGCAATGGTTTGGCATATCTAGAGGGAGAGAAATAGGCGTATTTTTGATGGGTAGAAGAAATGTAAGGCCACCCTTTTCGCGGAGCTATCAGCAGACATCAGAGTAGTTTTGCACAATCAAGACCTTACTACGGAGGAGGAGATTACAGCTTATGCCAATTGGGAATTCAGAGACATGGGCTGAGTCATTAGCATGCCTTACTTTCTTCGCACTGAAAGTTTTGTAACTATCTTGATCTTCTTTTGTATAGCTTCACTTTGGGTGTGGATTTGATAGTGGAGAGTGACGGCACTTGTGCCCTATCCTCTCTCTAATGAAACCACGTCTCAAATGTGCGCTATTGTTGTATTTTGTATATTAATCAATAAAATCTCGCTAACTTTTCAAAAAAAAGCCACTGAAAATCATAATCATAATTTTAAACACTTATATAATTCTTACACACTTGCGAAGCGACGAAGTTTAGATGTTTTTCCGCAATGTGCTGATTTTTGTTCCAAGTGTTGAATATATGTCTTTTGCCTTCCTCCTTCGTTTAGAGTACATGCAAAGATGTAAACGTTTTGTTATTCTCATATTCTTGAGTCCGAAGGATTAGTTTATAGGAAGCCAAACCCAATATGGTTTAGCTCCTTCAAGAGAAACATATTTATAGTTCTTATTCAAATGAATACTTTGAATAAAATCAATTGTGTACCTTTGTTTCTTTTGATTGGCCCCATGCTTGGGAATCCATATGCTTAAGAATTTAGTGTTAGCATGATGCATCCTAGTATGCTTATTCTCTTTCTTAGCATGATTGGAGTTATATCAAAGTCGGATCTTACTAGATGATGCTTTCTGACAATTAAGCTATCTAGTTTCCATTTTCCTTTATTAAAATTTTCACCAATCTTCATAGTGGAATCATATTTATCTTTAATAGATGCTAAAAGATTATCTAAGCCTTCTATCTTTTTACTCATGGAATCAATATTCCTTTCAAGCAATTCATTTTTCTCCTTCAAAACTACATTCTCTTTGATTAAATCTTCTTTATCCTTTGTATTTTTCTTAAACAATTTAAGAGTTTTTCTATGCTCTCTAATGAGTTTTTCATGAAGATCATAAAGCAAGTTATATGCACCCCTATAGTTTATATCTTCATCATCACTAGATAAAGTGTCATCTTCGCTAAATGATGAGTGATGGGTTGAGTTTACCTGAGAAGATGTGGAAGCCATGAAACACATATGAGCAGACTCTCTTCTATCTCCTTTGTCGTCGGATGAGGATGACGATTCGTCGAAGTTCGAGTCATCACTTTGGTCAAAGGCTGCATCCGCTTCCTTTCTCGGTCGTCGGAATTTGTTTCTTCTATTGCTCTTTTTCTCATTGCTATCTCTGCTTTTGCCTCGATCTTTGCTGTCTCTATTGTTCTTCTCTAGCGGACAGTCTCTTTTCATGTGTCCTGCTTTGTTACAGCCAAAACAGATAATGTTGTTAGTAGAACGAAAAGACCGTTTACCATACTTATTTGACATGAAGTTCTTGAAATTTTTTTGATATAAATGCAATATGTTCTTCTCTATCAGTGTAATCGGTTCCCTCTTCGTTGACATTAAATGCTAGGTTCTTTTTCTTTGGCTTTTCTTCCACCTTCTTATCTTCTTCGAGTTCAATCTCATATGTCATACAATTTCCCATCAACTCTTCAAGAGTGAGGTCATTTTTGTTATGAGCCTCTCGAATGACTATCGTCTTTCACTTTAATTCAGGTCTGAGCGATCTCAAGATCTTCATTACCTGATCATACTCAAATACCTTTTTCCCTAACCCTGCAAGCTCATTGGTTATATTAGTGAAGCGAATATTCCGATCATTAATAGATTCGCTTTCTTCCATTTTAAAACTTTCAAATTTTGAATTAAGCAGATTAATACGAGACTCTTTTACCTTGGCCGTTCCCTCATGACTTACCTCAAGTGTGTGCCAGATCTGATGAGCAGTCACACACTGAGAGATTCGGTTGAATTCGGGTCTGGTTACAGTACAGAACAAAGAGTTCATCGCTCTGGCATTTAGGTTGCCTGCTTTCTTCTCCTCTGCAGACCATTTCTCCATCTCGGTGATGGGGGTTGTATATTTTTTCTTCGTGATTGTCCAAACGTCTATGTTGACTGACTGGAGATGGATCATCGTACGGATCTTCCAGTTGGCATTGTTCTTGCCGTCGAAGATAGGTGGTTGAAGAGTGTTAAGTCCTTTATTATGGAAAGAAGTTGATGCCATCGCTTAACTTTGCTCTGATACTAAGTGTTGGATCCTGTGGATGGCAACCAACACTAGAAGAGGGGTTGAATAAGGTTGTATGAATAAATCTATTTCGCAAATTAACAACACAAAGAATAACTTCCATTCCAATGTCACCTAAGGAACCAAGTAGAGCGATCTATGCTTGGTCCTTAATCAACACGAAGATCTCCAAATAAAGATTAAGATGGTATACCAACAATAAAGATTAAAAGAGTAATAATAATAAAATAGATCTCATAGCGGAATGAAATATAAACTTGTGATAACAGAGTAATAAGCAAGAATAGATTAACAAGTTATTGCAAACGACATATACTCAAACAATAAACAAGTTAGCATAAAGTAAATGACAAGAGACAATCACAGAAAATTCATAGAGAGACACAAGAGATTTTATCCTGGTTTCCCACCTGGGTACATCCAGTCCCTGACCGTCACAGATCGAGATTAAATCTACTATTGTCTTAGCAATACAATTACATAGCTTCACTCGCTAGGATTTCCAATGACCTAGCTCCACCACTAGGATTTCCAATCACATAGTCTTAACTAGGATTTACACCACCACCACCACCTAGCCTTAGCTAGAATTTCCAATACCCTTATCTCCAAGGGACTCAAAGTAAGATCAGATCTAATACAATATAATGAATTGATATTTATTTTTACACCCAATAATTCTATAGCCAAGAATAATGTGCAATTGTGCTCTATGTGTCTAAAGAATAATAAATCATTTTTGATCACACAAAGAATATTAGTTGATTTAATGTGATCAAGAAACTTTGTTTCTTTAAAATCCTTTTAAGAATATTCAAAAATGAAGTAGAAAGGATTTGAAAAACAACATGTAATAACCAAATAAAATGATATTAAAACAAGATAGAAAAATACGCACAAAAATAAGATCAGAATTTAAAAACTATTGGCTATGAAAAAAACTTGAGAGCAATGAAAATTAGAGAGCTTGAATGCTTGAGAGAACTTTGAATTTTGCTCAAGAATAATTAGTATTAAAAAGGGTCTCAATGACTCTCTATTTATAGGGGCAAAAATGAATTCAAATCATTTCAAAAATGTTTGACTTTTGCCCCCAAAACGGCTACAAAACAGATTCAATGAATTTGACCGTCGACAGCTGGTAGTCAACTCCCAGAGTAATTTCTGAGAAAATCTGTCATAGTTGGTAGTCGACTCCCAAGCTTGCTAGTCGACTCCCAGAGCATTTTTCTGAGAAAGTCTACTACTGACAGGTAGTCAACTCCTGGGTGTTTGGTAGTTGACTCCTTCTTGAAAAGTGATTTTCTCAAGAAGTTTTGCTCTCATATATATGAAAAGAATAATACAATGAATTAAAAACCATTTTCAAAATCTTTGTGTGTGTGTGTGCATATTCTTTCTTGGCTTTGACATAATCCTAAGAAAAATAAAAAATAACTCACACACTAGTCACTATAAAGAACTAGAAGTCGTGGATGAGCTTGAGCTTGTTGCATATGCTTCACTTGAATTTGAGATCCTCGTTAGCATGAGCTTGAGCACATTCTTCGAGCTTCATCTTCGAGCTCCTCTTGTGCTTAAACTAAAGCTTCAGAATGTAGACGTGGAATGTGAGCTCAATCCATCTTCATCTTCTATGTGTGTAGTTATAGTTCTTCTTGTCGAAATATGTTTTAAGCTTCGATTAGCTTGTTACACAACCTACACATTTAAGAAATATAATTAGTGCATAACAACATTTGGTGTGATCATCATTAAAACCACTTTGGGGTGGGACTAGATTTCCCAACAGCTTTGACATACACCCCTACCTCACGATTACCGGGGAAGCAGATCATATCCTCTGGCCATGGCAATGGAATCTGATAGTCGCCCCTTGTATACCTCTTCTGGAAATCGAGGATTTGATCCACTGTTACTCGAGAAGCTTGACCGGAGACAACATCAGGGATGACGACTTTCTCCTTGCCTCTCTGAGGAATAGAGATCGAGGTCCCAGTAGAGGTACGAGGAATTGAAGAAGAAGCCATGGAAGAAATTTTCGAAGACGAAGTTCTGTTACGAAAGCCCTAAATCGCTTGAATTCCCCTTTTCGTCTTCCTTCTTATGTAATATTGCAATGGACTCGACTATCCCTTTCCATCGAGGGACACATGTTAATGATCTATACAAGTCCGTATCCCGATTTTTTAACTGATGCAACAGCCAAAATCAAAGGAATGGAGTATTTTGACGTTCAGATTCAAATACTCTCATCTCGACCGCTGTGCACATTAAAGAGATATCGCATCACTCGACTTCAACCGTCAGATTAGTAGGAGCCAAGTGATGGGAGCGTTACATCCATGGGCTGGCCCTCAAGGAATAAAGAGCTTCATTAATTAAGCTCACATGAGGGACCCCTTGGCTCACAAGGCCCACAGAAGATATCAGTTGCCAGCTTGGTTAAAAGCCCACGCCTAATTTGCATGTTGAGCTTCTTTAGCTTAAGGAAGTGGTTAATTATGGGCTCATAAATAGCGGTGGAAGTGGACAACAGTCATTCCTTTCTTTTAGGAACGATCGTGCTGCCATCATGGGTGACCGTTGTACCTAACGGCAGAGAGGAGATGCAACTGCTTATAAATACATGAAAGAGAAACGGTACACTGGGACACTTGAGAGGTACTGATTACTAGGTACTCTGACTCTTATAATCTCTTCTTTCCACCCTGATATTTTTTCCTCCAAAAGCTCGGTGTGACTATTACAAAACGACCATCCTTGGGTCGATCTTGATAGCCCCGAGATATCTTAAGTCAATACTAACTTATGCATTGGAGGGGATTTGGGTCGGAACCCAGATCCGACCCCCCTAACGAGCTTCTGTGGTGCAGGTCGATCGCGACACGACCCATCAGCAAGGTCGAAGGGTCGTAACCTACGACCCCGAGATTGGTCGAATGCCTGCCCGGTAGCTCACAGCTCAACAACCTCAACAACACTGGTTCATCCAACCGTGGGTCCCTGTCAGTAGCTGATGAGGCTACACCTCATCGGATAAGTCCAAGTCAGCCCCAATTACCGTTGGCCAGAACCCATCCGTCAACAGAAATTAAAATCAAAAATAAATTTCAATTTTCTTAATTAGGAAACGTAAGAAAAAAATGAAGAAAAAATTTAATGAGAATGAAGCGACAGCTCTCCTCTCGTAAGATCATTTTGCGATAATGAGGTGATATCTCATATACATACCGGAATAAAATGTCAACTAAATCAAATCTCATTCAATGAGAATCTTCTACTAACAAAAAAATCAAAAAAATCATTTATATAGTTAGTGTTATGAGTGAGGGAGGCCTTTGGCCTCCCATCACTTTATCCCTCCATTACTCCCCACTTATTAGAGTAATATGGACCTTTGGTGTTCATACTATTTCATATTCCATATGAAACCATGGCCTTGAGCCATGGTTATTCACTTTTCTTGATTATTAAACACGTTATCAGCACGTTTGTCTCTACTTCTATAGCTTCTCCTAAATATCCCCTAAAATCTCCCTTACCGCACTAAGGAATCTATTGTTGTAGCGATCCGTTGTGGCAAAGCTTTTGCAACATCAATCTCCGGAGCAGAGATTATTTTATCTACGGATTACAATTTTTTCTTCCCTAGATCAACGATCTAGAGGTATAATTTCTTATCCCGTTGATACATAATATTCAAAAACTTTATACATTTTTGCTCAAAATCTAGATCATACAACAACTTCTCTTAGATTTTGGTGTTTTGTTATTATTATCATAATATAACAAATTTAAAAAAAAGAAAAAACCCTTTATCTCCCCCCCCCCCCCGAAGGGGGCCTGGCCCTTTGCATGTCGCCCCCCAGACGGGGGGCCCCTATCGCACCGCCCCCGGACGGGGAGGGGCCCTCTGCCTACCGCCCCCAGACGGGGGGGCCCCTGTCGCGCCGGCCCCGGGACGGGGGGGGCCCTCTGCCCGCCGCCCCCAAGACAGGGGGCCCCTGTTGCGCTGCCCCCGGACGGGGGGCCCTCTGCCTTCTGCCCCCAGATGGGGAGGCCCTTGCTTAGCCCAAAAATGTGCTTCTCTCAAGCGAAAGAGTCCATGCAAGTAATATAGATCTGGGAGTCCAGATGTCGAATCCTCGGGAGAAAATCTGTTGCAACCACAAAGCTTAAATCAAATAGAAAGTCAACGTAAAGAGATCAACCACTTTTAATGATGATGGTTTGAATGAGTTTGATCGTGGTTTTTAATTCGTGAACAATACGAGGAAAAGAAAGTTTCGTTTATAAAATATCTATAAGAAGTATGCACATGGTATGGGTTCATTAGGGTCCATGATTTATATTAATTTGGTTGCTTAAATATAACTCAATGAAACTTCTTTTTAAGAGAAATTCATCGGAGGATACCCTTGTGGGGATTAAAGCACAATATTGAATACGATCGTTGCTAAAGTTATAATCATTTAAATATAAGATATGAAACTCCCTTTTGGGGAGATCAAAACTCACCCTCGTGAGGCGATCATCAACTCAATCATGTTCTTTTGGAAGATGAAGAGAAGATTTTAAAATAAAGACTACAACTTTATCAACGTTAACAATTGTAGCGTGACGATTCAACCAAACAAATACAAATCTTATCCCCTAACTACAGCATACCATGCACATTGAGAATTTAGCCACACATACTGAAAATAATCAAGGATTTCATCACAATAAATATGGTTCTAAGCAATACAAGTAGATAGAATTGAAAATACGCAATAAAGTTCAAGAGATATCACCAAATACGCTCTCTTTTAGCCTAAGAAAACCCTTCTTCTTCCTCTAAAAACTCTCTGAAAAATCCCGCAAGTTGCTCTCTGGAATCTCAGGGAAATTCTGCAAAAATCACCTCCAAAATCGCCCAAATACGCCAAGAATACCCACAAAAACCCTAGGAATACCTTAAATACACACATTGCAGGTTTAATGGGGCTAACGGGTCTAAAACCGCTTCAAAATCGAACCAACCCACTTGTAAATCGTCGGCGCAAACGTCGATCGTTGGATTCGTGCAGGATCACACGAGAGTGCGACACGTTGCACATTTATCGGATCTTCGCTCGGCGCCCGAATCGCAACAAGTTCAAATCAAATTCGGCCTCATCCGCCACCGTTGGATCATCATCGAACGATCGAAACTCAGCCACGTCCCCCTGATATCGATGCTTCGCTTTCAATTAGCGGGGAGAGCAGTGGCCGTTGGATCGGCATCGGACGCTTCAAAATTCGCCATGTCGCCATGCAGAGCTACTCGCTTTGGAATCGCTTCGGGGTTAAGAACAACCGTCGGATCGAGATCGTACGATCGGAACGAAGCCACGTCGCTCGCCATATGAGCTGATCTTCGAGTTTGGGCAGGAGAAGTGTGGACCGTTCGATCGAAATCGAATGGTGGAAGATATGCCGCGTTGCCCGCCCTTCTACATCGATGTGGGCCGTTCAATCAGCAATCCACAGCCGAGATTGTGCCGCGTCGCCCCAAACGCCCTGGCCGCAGGATGAAGCTGTGGGAGGTTGGGATGCGGCCACGTGTACACCAAGATTAGTGCGGAGTGCGTATTTGCAGCAGTATATTCGTATTTGTAGAGTATTTCTTCCGTATTTCTCTTTTAATTTGTATCCTGCATTCAAATATTCACAGTAATTAGCACCGATCTCAGAAAAATACAAATAAATAGTCGTTGGAATCGTGAGATCGAGACCAAGCCATGAAAACTATAAAAAGGCAGAAATACTCACTAAACTTCATACTTGTGCACAAATCAAGTGATATCTCTAATAAATGATGGTATACAATATCTGAACGTATTAGAGACCAATTAAACATTATTTACACACAAAATATTTCTAGATGAGGGGTTAAATATGTAATATTCAACCCGAATCACACCTCCCAACTAGCGTTTTGCTAGTCTCTAGCAAAGTGAGCGAAAAATGATATCAAATATACACCTAGATCACCTTATCAGATCTCAAATCACTCACCACCATAGTACAACGACAAAAGAATATGACCACACACTAATATCAAGATTTCAGGCTCATAAAATAATGGTACTCATGGGTTTAAAGATGAAGAATAAGTATCTCTCAAATGGTCATGAAATCGACTTAACTTCACTATCCATTACTTTATAGGTCATAGTATACAAAATCAATGGCTCACACCTTTCAATTAGATATTCTAACTTGGAGCGTAGATGTATCATGCAAAGCAAGTATAAAGAATAGAATGGTACCAAGACATACACACGTCAATCTTCATTCATATGAAATCACACCATATCTTGTGCTTTCTTTAAGCTTTGGAAGTTCTCTTGCTTTGCTAGTTATGCACACTTATCTCTCTTTTCTTTCTCTTTTTATTAGTTCCACGTAACGCGCATCAAGCAACATTTGCGGAGAAATGTATAACTTGGATCGCTCCATCAAATGAGTGAGGTTCCGGTCAATGGCTCTCAAATCAGACGATAATAGGGCATTAGGCCAAAAAGGACCCCTCGGACTGTATTACTCGAGCCAACCAAGTTATTTATTTTAGTGACACACTTATTCATTTTTTTCTTCATTTTTTCCTTTTCTCTTTTTTTGCTTTTGTGTTTTTCTCTTTTTTTTGTGCATAAATAACTAGCAAGATAGCTTCCTTTTCTTAATTCTTTCACAAGAATGGGTTATCCTAATCACTTCAAAAGACAGTGTATACTTTGTACCCAAAATCACACCAAGCAGCAAATAGCAATGAATACGAGATAAAAAGCAATGCTCCAGTTATTTTGTGAACCATTGGTGTAACGGCTAGTTTTTGTATGATGATATTTTATTTATATATATATATATATATTTGTTCTCTTTTCCTTCTTCTTTTCTGTATCTCCTTTTCCCCTATCTGGAGCTGAGCGTGCTTCGTGACGCTCTTATCTTAGAGCCAGACTCATCTCTGAAGTCCCTAAAACCCATCCCGAAGCTTCGCACTTCATTTTGAGACTTTGTGTGCAATTTAGTCGGTTCAAGAAGAAGAACCGACCGACTAGATGCCAATCTAGTCGGTCAGAAACTCTTCATGGACCGACAAGTTTCCCTTTGATTTTTCCACTGAGTTACTGTTTACACTTAGTCGGTCTAAGTTCATCCACCGACCGACTAATTGTGGAACTAGTCGGTTAACACTTCTTCGCAGACCGACTAAGATAGAGATCATTTCATGCAGTCGAGTTACGGTTTACCATTAGTCGGTCTAAGAACGAATACCGACCGACTAGTTGACGAACTAGTCGGTTAGGTTTCCTTCACTGACCGACTAATTTTCAAAACTTCTTGTCGACCATCTTCATCCTTTAGTCGGTCAATGAACACTGGCCGACCGACTAGGTTGCAAACTAGTCGGTCGATGAGCCTTCACAGACCGACTAAATCTGTCAACCCTGTACCGACACTGTTCTCTGTTTGCTTTTAGTCTGTCTCAGTTAGACGACCGACCGACTAGTTCTCAAACTAGTCGGTCGACCGCCCTTCACTGACCGACTAATTGACCCCGAAACCCTAGATTTTGACCTAGCCGCCATTTGTTTTCTTATTTAAACGCGTGGACTTTCTTCTTTTCTCTTCATTATTTTTAGCCATCTTCTTCCCTAACCTATCTCTTCCTCTTTCCCTGCCTCTCCTTCCTCCTCCTTTGCGCCCTCCATCTTCTCCAAGGTTCTTCTCCCCTTTTTCATTCTCCATTCTCCTTTCTCTTTTCTCTTATTTCTCCCGTTCCTTCTCCTCCTTCCTATTTTCCCCACAAACAGCCGACCACCCTCATCTCCCCCTCAGATCTAAAACCCCACGGCCAAACCCCGGCCGCCATCTCGTTTCATTTTCCGAGATCCATATCCTCTTAGCCCCTCTCCTCGCGTGGCGGTCCAAACTTAGATCTAGCGATGACGACCCCGGGAGACGCCGAGATCTTCGCCACCACCTACGGAGGCCGACGACACCACCAACGATCAACATTCCTCGCTGCGCTACCCGCAGCCTAGGAACTTCCGGACGACGCAAAGCTACCGCCTTTTCAGATCCGACGCCGGACCTCCGTTCGATCGTCAAATCAGGTTGGTTCCCTAAACGCGTAGAAACCCACACTACAGATAATCAAAACCATAATTAAAATCAGCAACTAATTCAATTAAATTTATTTTCCGTTGATCCGTAAAACGTTGTACAACCGTAGATAAATCGACGAATGAACTTTATGCATGTGCACATAGGATAGATCGTCGATTAGGTTAAATGCATTAAAAATGTAATTTTTGATGAATAGGATAGTTCCGATAACCTAGACACAACCCTAATAGGAATTCTTGAATCGCGATCTGACACCGTCGTCGTGTCACGATTTTCAGACGTTCTTTCGTCGACGAGACGTTTGGACGAGACGTTCCAGGAGGACGACGCACTCGCCACCGCAGGCAAGTGTACCACTTGCGTTCTTGGCCATGTTTAGGCCTTAGTCTTGTTAGAATTGATATTTTGGAACAATGAGAACCGGACGTGAAACGATAGCGTCCGGGACGCCTTTGATGGCTCAGACTTGACAACGAAGTCTGAGTCCAACAACAACAATTTTGACATCATAGGATTGACATGCGTGTGTGTGAGTTGTGGACACCCTAGTACAACCCCTCATGTTTGTTGTGTCATGTCCCTTCCGTCTTGCCATGTCCCGTTCCGTCTTGCACAGCCCGCTGGGCAATAGGGCACTCGCCAAGCCAGAGCGGGTGATCCCTTGTACTGATTCACAGCCTGCTGGGCAATAGGGCACCTGTCAAGATAGAGCAGGTGATCCCTTGCACTGATACACAGCTCAGAGAGCAATAGGGCACTTGTCAAGCTAGAGCAAGTGATCCCTTGTCCTGTCACGATTCTTGGGGTTTTGGGGTAGGGTTGAGCGTGCACGCGGCAAGAGGGTCTGATCCCCCTCGAACCATAAAGGCGTGAACCCTTTTCGTGTCTTGTCTTGTCTTGTCTGGCTCTCCATGTTCCGTCTTGTCTTGACGCCTGTAGGCTAGTCCCGTAGTCGGTAGCACTCGCTACGACTACTACTTGTTGTGTTTTACTTTCCTGCTGCGTGTACTTTCGTTTGTACGTCTGTTATAACCTCAGCATGTTAATCAACCAGTAAAACGTTGTTAAATAATTGGTGCACTTGCAGTTTGGTCTAACCCCTTCTTGTAGACCTTACCTGACGTACGGTTCCTTCTTTTGGTGCTGTACGTCAGGGATCGAGCCAGAGTACGTCGAGGAGACTGACTTGCCAGTTGACGTGGAGCCAGAGAGTGTTGATCCTGAGTACGATCCTGAGGAGGACCAGAGCTAGAGACTTCTCGTTGCAGTTTCCAGAGATATCCATTTCTTTTAGTTGGGTGCGTAGCACCTTTTGTTTCCTTGTTTAGGTCGGGTGCTTGCACCGTTAGATTTTCCTTTCTGCAGTTGTAGCCCTTCGGGCGTTGAGACTCTGTACTTTTGATATGTTGGAATAAAATGTTTTGTCTTTTCCTTTTTGGTACTCTTATCGTTCTGTACTAACATGCAGGGACCTGTACCTTCGTCTTGGTACCACACAGACGCTTATTGGGTCAGGGCTCCTTAGCTCTGGCCTAAGCGGGCCTTAGTCACGCTTCGCCTCCGCTGTTTTGGGAAGCGGGGCGTGACAATTGGTGCATGAATCTTGGTGTGCACCATTGAAAGTATACTATTTGCTAATTCATAATTTCTAGATTCATTAAGTTATCAATCAATCCCACCATTGAGATATATCAATAGAAATTTACTGCGAGTACTAACATTCATGTCAAATGAGACTGAAATATTTAACACTAGTGGTGGAGGAAAATAAATCACATGTGTACGGTGGTGGATAGATTTAGAGAATTTTCATCACATGAGTTTCATCGCTAGGTAAAATGAATATTGGTGATAGGACTTGACTCAATTTTTTTTCCAATGCAAAATGGGAACTAAAAAAATCCTAAAAGAAAACAAAGAAAAAGAAAAATACTAAAAGTTTATACCATCCCCCAACTTAAAATAAACATTGTCCTCAATGTTAGGGAGAGGAAAGCATGGAAAGAACACACCTGATTAGTTGCCACCTGAAGGTGGATCCATGAGATCGAAGGTGCTCGTATCCTTGGTCCAAGGCTCGTGAAAATGCTTCAATCTTTGGCCATTTACCTTGAACTCACTCCCGTCTTTTTCATTAAGCAATAGCACTGCTCCATGTGGAAAAACTTCTTTGACTGTGAAAGGTCCATACCACCTAGAGCGAAGCTTCCCAGGGAATATGTGTAGCCTGGAATTGTATAGAAGAACTTTTTGGCCTGGGGTGAACTCCCTCCTTAGGATCATCATGTCATGGATGGATTTCATCCTTTCTTTTGATATTTTGGCGTTGTCATAAGCATTTCTCCTCAGCTCCTCTAACTCCAACAACTGTAACCTGCGAGAAGCAAAAGATGAATCAGTATCAAAATTTAATTTCTTAATAGCCCAATAGGACCTATGCTCCAATTCTACAGATAAGTGACAAGACTTCCCAAAGACGAGGCGGTAAGGTGACATCCCCAAAATTGTCTTGTAGGCCGTCCTGTAGGCCCACAGTGCTTCAGGTAAGCGCAAGCTCCAATCTTTCCTTGAAGGATTCACCGTCTTCTGTAAAATGCCTTTTATCTCTCTATTCATCAGCTCTGCTTGACCATTGGTTTGGGGGTGATATGGAGTAGAGACTTTGTGCGTGACTCTAAACCTTTTCATTAGATTAGCGAACATGCCGTTGCAAAAATGGGACCCTCCATCACTGATCAAGGCTTTGGGCACTCTAAATCTAGAGAAAATGTTCTCTTTGAGAAACTTGAGCACAACTGAAGTGTCGTTCGACCTGCAAGAAATAGCTTCCAACCATTTAGAAACATAATCGATTGAAACCAAAATATAAACATATCCAAATGAAGGTGGGAAACGTCCCATGAAATCTATGCCCCAACAATCGAATATTTCAATTTCTAGGATGGGGTTTAATGGCATCATGTTACGTCTAGTAATACCCCCTAACTGTTGGCATGCAGCACAAGTCTTGCAATAATGAAATGTATCCTTAAACATAGTTGGCCAATAAAAGCCACATTGCAAGATTTTTGCCACTGTTTTATTCGCAGAAAAGTGTCCTCCACACACCCCATCATGACAAAATTGTATCACACTAGCTATCTCATGGTCAGGAATGCACCTCCTAACAATTTGGTCACTACAATATTTATAGAGGTATGGATCATCAAAGAAGAAATATATTACCTCGTACTTGAACCTTTTAAAGTCTTGAAGTGACCAAGTTTCAGGAGTCTTACCAGTCACTAGATAATTAACTATATCAGTATACCATGGGGAGGTGGAAACACTGAAAAGATGCTCGTCAGTAAAGGAGTCCTTCAAAGGTACATCCGCTGAATCAAGGCCTACTGTCAATCGTGATAAGTGGTCTGCTACTAGATTCTCCACGCCTTTCTTGTCCTTGATAAGAACATTGAACTCCTGCAATAATAAAATCCATCTTATCAATCGAGGTTTAGCATCTTTTTTAGACAATAAATACTTCAAAGCAGAGGGATCTGTATAAATCAAGATAGGTGATCCCAAAATATAGCTCCTGAATTTTTCCAAAGCAAATACTACAGCCAGCAACTCCTTCTATGTGGTTGTATAGTTCCTCTGAGCATCATTCAATGTTTTGCTATCGTAGTAAATAACTACTGGAGCTTTGTCTTTCTTTGGGCCTAGGACTGCGCCAACTGCGTAGTTACTGGCGTCACACATGATTTCAAATGGTAAGGACCAATCTGGGACCTGCAAAATGGGAGCAGAAATTAGGAACTTCTTTAAAGTTTCTAAAGAATGTTGACACTCAGGTGTCCAAATAAAATCCACATTCTGAGTTAGCAAGTTGCAAAGAGGGCGAGATATAGCACTTAAATCTTTAATAAATCGCCTGCAGAATCCTGCATGGCCCAGGAATGATCTGATATCCCTCACACAGTTTGGACTTTGTAGCTTCTCAATTACTGCTACCTTGGCTCTGTCTACCTGAATACCATCTTTAGAGACTAAATGACCAAGGACAAGTCCTTCTGTGGTCATAAAATGACATTTCTCCCAATTTAATAGGATATTCTTCTCAATACACCTGTTAAGAACATGAGCCAAGTTAGCTAAACAATCATGAAAAGAGCTACCATATACAGAGAAATCATCCATAAATACCCCCATAATTTTCTCAACCATATCATCAAAAATACTAAGCATGCATCGCTGAAAAGTGGCGGGAGCATTACATAAACCAAACGGCATCCTTTTAAATGCAAAAGTACCAAAGGGACAGGTAAAATTAGTCTTTTCCTGATCTTCTGGTGTAATCTCAATCTGATAATATCCTGAATAACCGTCTAAGAAGCAATAGTACTCATGTCCAGCCACTCTCTCTAAAATCTGGTCAAGAAATGGTAGATGGAAGTGGTCTTTCCTAGTTCTGGAGTTCAACTTCCTATAGTCTATACACATCCTCCATCATGTGGTGGCTCTAACAGGGATAAGTTCGTTATTCTCATTTTTAACCACAGTGAGGCCAGACTTTTTAGGTACAACCTATGTTGGACTGACCCATTTACTGTCAGAAATTGGGTATTAATACCTGAATGGTTTTCCGGGACCCTTAGGGCACAAAAACTCTATGCCCGTCCTAAGTCGGACAGAACATAGACAGAAATAGCAGCGGAAAATAATCATGTTAATCTAATTAACATTTAACCCTAAGGTCCAAGACCCTAATCCAAGATCTATGCCGACTTGGGATGGGTCTGACCATCCCAAGAAGGATCTAGCCTACTGCGATTAAATTAAACTAATGATAATAAACACATACCCGGAATCTCAACCCTGGGGCAGGCGAGATGTTCCGCACCGTCTTCCAAGCCGCTCTCGTCCCACGCCGAGCCGCTCCTCGAACCGCTCCCCGAACCGCTCCTCGAACCGCTCCGCATCCTGAGGCGATCAATCCCGTGTCGCCGAGCCAACCACGTGCTGAAGAAAGTTTCACGCGAGTGAAACCTCCGCCTAGATTTCGGATCTGAATCCTAACTCCTTTGCGGCTTTGCTAGAGCCGTCAGGAGTAAGGCAGAAATTTATAGGGAGAGGAGAAATATTAATTTAGCTTAGATCCGAGCGTGCTCCAACATTTACGAGAGCCGCTCAGATCTAGAGCTTGGGACGAGTTTTGAGGAGGAAAGCAGACCCCTATTTATATAGGCGGCTGACTACTCCCCTTTCTCAAAATCCGATGTGGGACTATTAATTTGAGTTAATCAAAATCAAGTTAGTTTGCACTTCACAAAGTGCAAACTTCCGTGAATTTTAACTCACTCACCGTTGAGCTTCATGATTGATACAACCTATCAATTCGAAGGGTGTTCAATGGTGAACGCGTAGGAAAAACGGCTCGTCAATCCGAGTCCGTTTGACCCTTCAAACAATTGTCCAAAGTTAGCCAAAAGTCATGCTTCTCTTAGAAACGTAGCCGTCAAGAAAATCCCAGGTTTCAAAAAATCCTAACCAGAAAATTCGGGCTTGGTGGGCCTCCATTTTCGCTGGTTTCAGCCCAACAGTTTGGTCTGATTTGTTTTGGCTATAACTTGTGCATTTGGACTCCGTTTTTGACGCGGTTTGAACCTGCGTTTAGAGCTGGACGATCCCGTCATCTAGGTAACCTTTTCAACGCGTTTATTTAATTAAATATAGTCTTAAACAATTTAAGACACATTTAATCTCTTTTGCATCAAATGCAAAATAGTCCCATCTAAGCTTAAATTATCATTTGCATCAAATACAAATGATCCGAGGGCATATTCCTCTACAATACCTGCATCCAATAATTTTAGAACCTCTCCTTTCACCACTTCTTTTAATATGGGATTTAACCTACGTTGCATTTCTCTAGTGGGTTTGGCATCATCTTCCAAGTAAATGTGATGCATGCATACAATGGGACTAATACCTTTTATATCAGCAATGGACCAACCAATGGCCCCTCTATGCTTTTTGAACACTTCAAGTAAAGAGCTTTCCTGTTCTAAAGAGAGTTTAGAAGATATTACCACAGGGAAGCTGTTTTCATTTCCAAGAAAGGCATACTTGAGATATTCAGGTAGTGGCTTTAATTCAGGCTTTGGATCTTCCACCTCAGATGATATTTGAGTTGGTGCATTTGGTGGTAAAGCCTCGAACCTAGGCTCCCATATCGCGTTGAGTTCCTTCACATTTTCTTGCACAAGAAAGATGTCATCAGTATCGTCCACAATTGTTTCAATAATATTAGCATCACCATAAAATTCAGAGCACACATAATCATCCACCAATGAATCAATCATGTTTACTTTTTCAAACTCATCATCCACATTTGGCAACTTGCAAGTATTAAATATATTCAAATCCAAAGTCATGTTACCAAAAGTGATTTTAAGTTGACAATCCCTACAATTTATTAAAGCATTGCATGTTGCTAGGAATGGTCTACCTAGGATGATGGGAGTGGAATTGGCAGTTTGGGGTCCTTGGATGTCTAGAACTATAAAGTCTGCAGGGTAGTAAAATTTGTCCACTTGAACGAGGACATCCTCAATGCATCCCTTTGTAACTTTAATAGATCTATCAGCTAATTGCAATATAACAGATGCAGGTTTTAGCTCTCCTAACCCAAGCTGCACAAAGATAGGATATGGCAAGATATTAACACTAGACCCTAATTCCAATAAAGCATTTCCAATCTTTTTAGTGCCAATAGTGCAAGTAATGGTGGGAGATCCAGGATCTCTAAATTTAGGTGGTGTATTTTGTTGCACAATAGAGCTAACATGTTCAGTTAAAACTGCTTTCTTCTTCACATTCAATTTTCGTTTAATAATGCACAGGTCTTTCAAAAATTTAGCATATGCAGGTATTTGATTTATGGCATCAAGCAGTGGAATATTTATTTGGCACTTCTGAAAAATTTCACGAATTTCAGATTGATACTTATCTTTATTTTTCTGAAGTAGCCGATGAGGGAAAGGTGATGCAGGTACATATGTTGCGGGCTCTTTCTCTTCAATGACTTTATTGTTCAGACCCGCATCCATGTTCTCTTTCTGCACCTCTTCTTGCATTTGAATTTCCTCCTCTTGTTCAGCTTCTCTGCTTGGTGGGTCAGGTTTCTGAATTTCCTTCCTATTCCTCAGAGTAGACACGGCTTGGCAAGGCTTCATATTATTACATGCAGAAGAAGATGAGCTCATATTAGGATTTGGAATTGATTGTGATGGAAGCTTACCTTTCTCCAATGTTGTCGTAAGCCTAGCCAAGCTTTCGCTCATCTGTTGGTTTTGAGTTTGTTGAGCTTGAAACTGAGCCTGTTGTTGTTGCATTTGGGCTTGCTGCAATTGAATAAGCTGCTGAAGCGCATCTCCAAATGGTTGCATCTGTTGTTGTTGCATTGGCTCTTGGTCCCTCCTTTGGTTCCCCCTTGGTAGTTGTTATTGTTGTATTGAGATTGTCTGAACGGAGAAGGAGCCTGTTGCTGAGGTTGCTGATTGGGGTCCCAATTTAAGTTAGGATTGTTGCACCACCCCTTGTTGTTGGAATTGAAGCTTTGGTAGTTTGTGGACCCTTGATTCACTCCTGTTGGATTGCCTAGCATGATCTTCAAAGCTGGAAGTGTGGGGCATGCACTGGTGTCATGGCCACTAACATCGCAAAGTGCACAACTCTGCTCTATCTCAACTGCTTTGGCCTCTTTCAAATTGAGAGCTTGAAGCTTGTTTGTAATCATTACTTCCATTTTTGCCTCCAATGCATCCTCTGGCTTCAAATTGTATACCACTCCACGTGTTGGCTGGGAAGGTGCAGAGTGGCCTCCGCTTTCGTACTCTGAGGTAGTGTCCCAAGTTTGTGCATTCTCTGCTATGTCCTCCAAGTACGTCCAAGCTTCATCTGGCTCTTTATCGAAGAATCCCACATTGCATATCATTTCTACGAATTGTTTCATCTGAGGTTGCAGTCCATCGTAGAAGAAGCCAATAATCCTGCTTTTGTCGAAGCCATTATGCGGACATGCTAGAAATAGCTCATTGAACCTTTCAAACGCCTGGTAGAATGTTTCCTTGCTTTTCTGGCAAAGTTCATGATCTGCCGTTTCAATCCATGTGTCCTGTGAATAGGAAAAAATTTCTTTAAGAACTGAGCCTGCAAGTCAATCCATTTAGTAATACAATGTAATGGCAATGCATTTAACCAGTTCTTAGCTTTATCTTTTAATGAGAATGGAAACAATTTCAGATATACCGTGTCTTCACTAGTTTTTCCATCAAAGCATGTCAAGAATGTTGGATCCTGTGGATGGCGAACAACACTAGAAGGGGGGTTGAATAGTGTTGTATGGATATAAAACTTTTTCGTTCTTTATAAATCAACACGAAACGAATCCTTCTAATGTTGCCTAAGAAACCAAGTAGAGTGATCTATGCTTGGTTCTTAATCAACTCAATGAATCTTCAAATCAAATTAGAGATGAAATACTTCTGGTAATCGACTCCCTATGAATAGTAGTCGACTCCCAGAGGGAATTTAAGCACAGTTAAGATAGTTAAACACTTAATGAAGATATATGAAAATTTGCACAGAAGTGTAAATACAAAGCTGATCTTTGGCCATATATTATAGAAGAGTTACAATGATATTAAACAAAGAGTAATTGCAAGTTAAATAAGAAATGCACGCAAAGATAAACACACAGAAATAGCAATCGCAGACACAAGGATTTTTATCCTTGTTTCCCACAACTTTTAGGTACGTCCAGTCCTCGACCAATCCGGTACGAGATTTCCACTATTGCCTTGGCAAATACAAACACCTAACTTCACTTGTTAGGATTTCCAACAACCTAGTCTTGACCAGGATTTCCAACCGTAACCCCTAGACTTGCCTAGGGTTCCAACAACAACACAATAAAATCGATATCCAATTCACCACAATAAATTTATGGAGATTGGTTTTACACCCATATTCTATAGCCAAATAGTAATAGACAAACTTACGTGGAGTGGCTTGATAGAATAAGATTCTAGATCACACAAAGATATGAATGAAGTCTTTGTGATCTAGATCTAATGTTTTTCAAAAATCCTTTAAATAAAAATCAAAAGAAAGTAATACGGATTTGAAAAACAGTTAGCCGATAAAACGAGATTATGACCTTCAGAAGATAATAACAAAATTGCAAGATCAAGAATAAAACAGAATTGGCTAAAGAGAGAATGAGAGCTTAGAACTTTAGAGCGTTTGCACGAGAGAATTTGAATTCAGTAGTTGTTGTATTTTTCTCAATGAAAATGATCAACTATTTATAGGAGAAATCTGAGATTTTGACATTCAAAATACTTTGACTTTTGTCTCGAAAATCATTGGAGAAAATCACTCAAAGATAATTCAAAAATCAAGTCAAAACGTCAAACTTCGACAGCTGGTAGTCGACTCCCTAGGAGTGGTAGTCGACTCCCAGTGTGTTTCAGGAAATCTTGATTCTCAGCTGGTAGTCGACTTTGGTAGTCCCAGAGGAGTTTTTCGTGCGACACAACTAGTCAAACAAGTAGCTAACTCCAGGGTGTAGTGGAGTTTCACTACGGAATTACAAAGCGACAAGCGAAAGCTCTCAAAATCCTTTTTGAAGATGATTTAAAAGATATTCAAAACGTTTTTAAAATCATTTGTGTGTGTGTGTGTGATTGTCTATACGATTTGGCTTTAACAATACCCTAAGAAAGACACAACACACTCACTATGGACTAGGACACGTCTTTGGAAGCTTGATCAACTGATGGAGTGGATGTGAGCTTCACTTGAGCTTCTGGTTCTATTTGAGCTTTGAGCTTCACCATTGATCTCAGCAACGTTCGTCATTGTCTTTGAGCGTAGATTGTGCTTCTTGGAGTATGAATAAAGCTTTTCATTTGTCGCATATCATGCACACTTAATTGTAGTGTAGTTAGTACACTAAGCTTCATTTGGTGTGCTTATCATCAAAATCACTTGGGGTGGAATTCAATTTCCATCACTCTCCCCCTTTTTGATGATGACACCCAAACGAAAAATGAAGTAAGTTGAAATATGAAAATACATGAAAGTACACTTTCTCCCCTTGCTTTGATGCGGTTCTCCCCCTGCATCGAAGCTGTTAACAAAATACATAATGATATACATATGATATATTCATTTTTGCATTTCATATTTTTCTCCCCCTTGTCATCAACAAAAAAATAAATGACAAAGTATTATAATATATGAATCAAAATGTAATTCTTAGGATGGGAATTCAATTACCATTTCTGCAAAAAAAAGTGTTAAAAAATATTCGTGACACCAAGTGTGAAAGAAAATATTACATGGATAAAATAATATGCATACTATATGAAAGAGATATTTAATAAATAGCATGTATTAAACATTCATAGCATGCAATATTCAATGACATAAAAATGTCTCAATATCCTTTCATGCATATATTTCAATTTAGCATGGATTGAAGCATGAATTAAAAGAAATCATACTTACTCCTCATATAATAATGCAATAATCTAATGGAGGTGTTATTCTGTCGGCATTAAATGAGCAACATTTAAGCATAGAATATATTCAAAAACAGCAATTGTAGTCAATAAACATATTCAATTCCAACATACAACTTTTAACAGAAACATATTTATGATCTTAACATATGAATGAATCAAATATCATGCATAAAGAATGCATAACAACAATGTATAATACAATCTTTTGGTATCCATGAACAAATGGAATTTTATCCATTAAGGATGACTCAATAGAAAATTTTTAATCTTTTGAGTCATAAAATAATTTTGTTTCCTAATGAAATAAATATCCAAGCATTCATTGATTTTAATAGAAAGTATAATACTAAGTGTTATATCAATACCATGTATAGATAAAAAAATATAGGCATGGATTCATATGTTATCAATGGTCATATTTCAAAAAATAAATTGCATAAGCAAGAAATGTGAACAAGTGAAATTTAAACATATTGTGTCATTAAGATAATAATTCTATCATGATTTTTTATGACATTGTATTTAACAGTAAGCATTACGATAGATGTATGAGCATGTCGATCATAAATACAATCAAGCATATATGTGACTATTTAAAAGATGAACTCCAAAAGAGTTATAGCTCAAGATATCACAAAATAAACTTAACTCAAAATATTTTCATAGATGTCACATATCAACATATGCACGTCTTAGCATTTTAGGAATATGTCATGATCATTTGTCCATAATTTCAATATACCATATTCCAACTTATCAAATGCATAATATATTTAAGAATGTTACATCAAATATATTGCAATGTGATGATTTCTTATGAGCATGAAATTTTCAAAAAATGTATCAACAAATATACATCAATCAATAATTTTAATATTTTAACAATGTGTGACAGAACTCAACATATCCAAATTATTCAACATATTATCACGTATTGAAATGGATGTGAGCATTAAAATATAATCAATAACATAAAAGCAGTTGATATTCAATAAAGATTAGACTCAATTTTGTCAACTAACTATTTCTTCAAACAAGATATAATAATGAGGCACATGAAAATAAATTTACAAAGTAATCAATTTGTGTGACATAATAGCATAGCATGATAATTCACACATTAGAGATGATGTGCCATAAATATGTGATGACATATATCATTTATATGATCTCGTGTGTTGAATAAAAATTATATCATGTCATCAATTAAATTTTCATATATCAAGTGTTGAAAATATCACGTGTTAGAATAATAAACATGATGCATGTGACTACAAGTCTGAATAAAATTTCATAGTTCCAACTTTTAGCTCCCTCTACAAATGAGCATATCAAATGTCAATCTCCTTCTTTGAGTGACATTCTTTGAAAATCAAGGCGTTGAAGGGGTTGGCTCCAATTTGTAAGTATTACCTGAAAAATAATACTTTTTGGTACCCGTAATTTTTAGGGTCCTTGGGGTTAGTCATAAGTCATATTTAATTCCTTCATCAAATAATATAACATTATTTTCAATTATAATTAATTCTATTTTATCGTTCTAATATCAACAAGAAGAAATTATAGGCATGAATACATAACCATGATAGATTCAAAAAAATGTATTTCATCATTTTATACAAGGGGATCAACAGAATAATCATGTAAGCACATGGATACCCGAAATTAAAGGTTCAGATAAAACTATCCATTAGGAACCCAAATTCGATTTGAATTTGATTTCATATGCACAAATGAATCATTATAAAATCCATGCATATTTCTAGTCAAATTATGAACATAAATATTTTTATCATGCAAGTCTAAGTGTTTAGGCACCCATATCATATTATTTCTAACATTGTGTACATTGTGAGGTTTGTGTACAAAATGCGACCTTTGATGTGCATTGTGTACAACATTTTTGTGTGCCGTGTTATGAGATATAACATGAGATTTATTGTGTGCATTATGTATATCATGTGGATCATGTGAAGCATGAGGTGCATTATTGTGTCTAGCAGTTTCACCATACATAAAATCATACTTTTTAACATTAGCATGCACAATATTTACATTTCTACTCGTATCTTTAGATGTAGAAGCTTGAGCATGAGTAGATCTATTAACAACATTTACAGGAGTATAAGAACAAGAAGAAATAGAATTATTCTTGATACAATCAAATTTTGCAATTAATTCTTCATGCTTTATATGGCTAGAAGCAATAATATTTGCAAGTGAATATATCTTATCATTTAAACATGAAACATACAAAGCATGTTCATTTTTCAATAAATCATGATCAATCAATAATGCATCATATTTTGCCTTCAAGGAATTATGATTATGTAATGAAATATTACTACAATCATTTTTCAAATCATTATAAACATCCGATAAGCTACCATGTTTCTCAGATAAATCATCATGGTCATCATGCAAAGCATTGTACTTTTTATTTAAACTTTTGTATTTCTTATTTAATCTTTCGAATTCTCTATACAAATTTTCTTATGACCTAGCAAGGTCAAAATCATTTTCATCATCAGAACTAGATTCACATACCTTTTCCTTATTGTCTTGATAAGCCATCATGCACATATGATTTGTGGGTTGCTCTTCCTCTTCTTCATCACTTGAGTCATCCGACTTTGAATCGTTCTCTTCTTCGTTAAATTTGCTCTCTTCTTCGTTGGTGTTGGTGGTGTCAAAAACCCATTCATCTTCAACAATCTCCTTTCCATACTTTTTAACATTAGATTTGATTGTCTCCATGGGTGATTGAATCAAATTTGAATTAGATCCGAATCACTCGTCCAATATATTGAGGATTTGGTGCGCGGTATCTGCCTCTTCTACAAGATCTAACATCTTATCACTTAAACCAATATAAATTAGATGTATTACCTTTATGTTTCTGAAGTAGGCTTCTTCTTGATCTGGATTCCATTGTGTTTGCGGCATGATTGGAATCTTATATGGTTCTTTAAGAAATCTCGTGTATTTTAGATCTTGTGCCTCCAAGAAGATCTCCATTCTTTTTCGCAATTGAGAATAGAAGTTGCCGTCAAAGATTGGAGGTGTATGAATGCTATAGAACGTTGTTGACGCCATCGCCTTTGACCTTGCTCTGATACCAAGTGTTGGATCCTGTGGATGGCAAACAACACTAGAGGGGGGGTTGAATAGTGTTGTATGGATATAAAACTTTTTCGTTCTTTATAAATCAACACAAAACGAATCCTTCTAATGTTGCCTAAGAAACCAAGTAGAGTGATCTACGCTTGGTTCTTAATCAACTCAATGAATCTTTAAATCAAATCAGAGATGAAATACTTCTGGTAGTCGACTCCCTATGAACAGTAGTCGACTCCCAGAGGGAATTTAAGCACAGTTCAGATAGTTAAACACTTAATGAAGATATATGAAAATTTGCACAGAAGTGTAAATACAAAGCTGATCTTTGGTGATATATTATAGAAGAGTTACAATGATATTAAACAAAGAGTAATTGCAAGTTAAATAAGAAATGCACGCAAAGATAAACACACAGAAATAGCGATCGCAGACACAAGGATTTTTATCCTTGTTCCCCACAACTTTTGGGTACGTCCAGTCCTCGACCAATCCGGTACGAGATTTCCACTATTGCATTGGCAAAAACAAGCACCTAACTTCACTTGTTAGGATTTCCAACAACATAGTCTTGACCAGGATTTCCAACCGCAATGCCTAGACTTGTCTAGGGTTCCAACAACATCACAATAAAATCGATATCCAATTCACCACAATAAATTTATGGAGATTGGTTTTTCACCCAGATTCTATAGCCAAATAGTAATAGACAAAATTACGTGTAGTGGCTAGATTGAATAAGATTCTAGATCACACAAAGATATGAATGAAGTCTTTGTGATCTAGATCTAATGTTTTTCAAAAATCCTTTAAATAAAAATCAAGAGAAAGTAATACGGATTTGAAAAACAGTTAGCCGATAAAACGAGATTATGATGTTCAGAAGATAATAACAAAATTGCAAGATCAAGAATAAAACAGAATTGGCTAAAGAGAGAATGAGAGCTTAGAACTTTAGAGCGTTTGCACGAGTGAATTTGAATTCAATAGTTGTTGTATTTTTCTCAATGAAAATGATCCACTATTTATAGGAGAAATATGATATTTTGAAATTCAAATTGCTTTGACTTTTGTCCCGAAAATCATGGGAGAAAATCACTCGAAGATAATTCAAAAATCAAGTCAAAACGTCAAACTTCGACAGCTGATAGTCGACTCCCTAGGAGTGGAAGTCGACTCCCAGTGTGTTTCAAGGAAATATTGATTCTCAGTTGGTAGTCGACTCCCTACCTTTGATAGTCGACTCCCAGAGGAGTTTTTCCTGCGATGCAACTAGTCAAACAAGTAGCTAACTTCAGGGTGTAGTGGAGTTTCACTACGGAATTACAAAGCGACTAGCGAAAGCTCTCAAAATCCTTTTTGAAGATGATTTAAAAGATATTCAAAACGTTTTTAAAATCATTTGTGTGTGTGATTGTCTATACGATTTGGCTTTAACAATACCCTAAGAAAGACACAACACACTCACTATGGACTAGGACAGGTCTTCGGAAGCTTGATCAACTGATGGAGTGGATGTGAGCTTCACTTGAGCTTCTTGTTCTATTTGAGCTTTGAGCTTCACCATTGATCTCAGAAACGTTTGTCCTTGTCTTTGAGCGTAGATTGTGCTTCTTGGAGTATGAATAAAGCTTTTCATTTGTCGCATATCCTGCACACTTAATTGTAGTGTAGTTAGTACACTAAGCTTCATTTGGTGTGCTCATCATCAAAATCACTTGGGGGAGGAATTCAATTTCCATCAAAGCACACTTCCTCAAATCCTTTTATATGAAGATAAGGGTTTTCATTGTCTAACCCATGAAAGGTGGGTAAGAGTTGGATTACCCCTGGTTTGAAATTAAAAGAATTTGCATCATTGGGCAAGATAAATCATGAAGCTGTGCTAGTCCTAGTGGGTCTGAGAAGATCTTTTAAAGTTCTAGGAACTCCAGGTTGCACATTATTTTCATTGTTGTTGCTAAAATTTTCATCCATGTTATTATTAACAGCCATTTCAAAGCGTCTAGTCAACCTCTGTGTCCTAGGAGTCCTATGCCACATAAACTAACACAATATTTTTTTTTGTTTTTTTAAAAAAATAAGCAAAAATTTATATACAGTAAAGTGGAAAGATCTCACCGAAGGTCCTCTGAATGAAATGAACTGTGGTAACAAACCGTTCTCCCCGGCAACGGTGCCAAAAACTTGCATAGCCCAAAAATGTGCTTCTCTCAAGCGAAAAAGTCCGTGCAAGTAATATAGATCTGCGAGTCCAGATGTCGAATCCTCGGGAGAAAATCTGTTGCAACCACAAAGCTTAAATCAAATAGAAAGTCAACGTAAAGAGATCAACCGCTTTTAATGATGATGGTTTGAATGAGTTTGATCGTGGTTTTTAATTCGTGAACAAAACGAGCAAAAGAAAGTTTCGTTTATAAAAATATCTATGAGAAGTATGCACATGGTATGGGTTCATTAGGGTCCATGATTTATATTAATTTAGTTGATTAAATATAACTCAATGAAACCTCTTTTTGAGAGAAATTCATCGGAGGATACCCTTGTGGGGATTAAAGCACAATATTGAATACGATCGTTGCTAAAGTTATAATCCTTTAAATTTAAGATATGAAACTCCCTTTTGGGGAGATCAAAACTCACCTCGTGAGGCGATCATCAACTCAATCATGTTCTTTTGGGAGATGAAGAGAAGATTTTAAACTAAAGACTACAACTTTATCAACGTTAACAATTTTAGCGTGACGATTCAACCAAACAAATACAAATCTTATCCCCTAACTACACCATACCATGCACATTGAGAATTTAGCCACACATACTGAAAATAATCAAGGATTTCATCACAATAAACATGGTTCTAAGCAATACAAGTAGATAGAATTTAAAATACGCAATAAAGTTCAAGAGATATCACCAAATACGCTCTCTTTTAGCCTAAGAAAACCCTTCTTCTACCTCTAAAAACTCTCTGAAAAATCCCTCAGGTTGCTCTCTGGAATCTCAGGGAAATTCTGCAAAAATCGCCTCTAAATTCGCCCAAATACGCCAAGAATACCCACAAAAACCCTAGGAATACCTTAAATACACACATTGCGGGTTTAATGGGGCTGACGGGTCTAAAACCGCTTCAAAATCGAACCAACCCGCTTGTAAATCGTCGGCATAAACATCGATCATTGGATTCGTGCGGGATCACACGAGAGCGCGACACGTTGCACATTTATCGGATCTTCGCTCGGCGCCCGAATCGCAACGAGTTCGGATCGAATTCGGCCTCTTCCGCCACCGTTGGATCATCATCCAACGATCGAAACTCAGCCACGTCCCCCCGATATCGCTGCTTCGCTTTCAATTAGCGGGGAGAGCAGTGGCCGTTGGATCGGCATCGAACGCTTCAAAATTCGCCATGTCGCCATGCGGAGCTGCTCACTTCGGAATTGCTTCGGGGTTAAGAACAACCATCGGATCGAGATCGTACGATCGAAACGAAGCCACGTCGCTCGCCATATGAGCTGCTCTTCGAGTTTGGGCGGGAGAAGTGTGGACCGTTCGATCGAAATCGAACGGTGGAAGATATGCCACGTCACCCGCCCTTCCGCATCGATGTGGGCCGTTCGATCAGCAATCCATGGCCGAGATTGTGCCGCGTCACCCCAAACGCCATGGCCGCAGGATGAAGTTGTGGGAGGCTGGGATACGGCCACATGTACACCAAGATTGGTGCGGAGCGCGTATTTGCAGCCGTATTTTCGTATTTGTAGAGTATTTCTTGCGTATTTCCCTTTTAATTTGTATCCTGCATTCAAAAATTCACAGTAATTAGCACTGATCTCAGAAAAATACAAATAAATAGTCGTTGGAATCGTGAGATCGAGACCAAGCCATGAAAAAATATAAAAAGGCAGAAATACTCACTAAACTTCATACTTGTGTACAAATCAAGTGATATCTCTAATAAATGATGGTATACAATATACGAACGTATTAGAGACCAATTAAACATTATTTACACACAAAATATTGCTAGATGAGGGGTTAAATATGTAATATTCAACCCGAATCAGCCCTCTGCCGCCGCCCCCCGTAGGGGGGATCTCTGTCTGCTCGCCGCGCCCCCGGGACGGGGGGCCACGATGGTGTCGCCCCTGGACGGGGCCCCTCTGGCTGCTGCCCCCGGACGGGGGGGGGACTCCTCTTGTTGCCGCCCCCCGAACGGGGGGGATCCTCTGTCGGCCACCGCCCCCCTGACGGGGGATCCTCTATGGCGCCAGCATCGCCGGCCATTTTTCGTAGATGGGGGAGGTGGGGGACAAGATCTGTAAGATGAATGGTTGGGGGCTTTTTCACTCCTTTTACAAGAACCCTAAACTTTGTTTTAGGGTTAGTGTACATTTAAGGTTGTATTACTCCTATTGGGCATTTTCTTTTTAATATTAAAACACAATTACAGCCCATGGGCCTGCAGCCCAAAACTGAATTATCAATATATTATTTTGGCTATTTTTGAGCCTGCAGCCCACTCATAATCCCAAATATACTTAGATATTAATTTAGAACTGATTTTTAAATCGGTCTTTTTTCTAATAAAATTCCTTATTATTAACATAAAATCCAGAAAATTCTGGATAATTCCTAAAAATATTTTTATCCTTCACGATTTAAAAATTACAAAGACCCTGAGACCGCTCTGTCTTTAGTTACCTAACCTAAAGATGAATGATGTTTTCCCGTGGTCCAAGTAATTTTTAAACCATATTTTATTTTGCCATATATATTGTAAATGTATCTTTTGCCTGCGTAATTGCGTCAATTGATTTATATTGCATGTAGCACTTATTAACTGCGTGGATGTTTAAATAAGACAAAATGTGTTTTTTGGGATCGGCCAGTGTTGATATCCTATTATTAATTTCCTTACCTTTGTATTATTCTTTTCTGAGAGAAATTGTAGTGAGGTTTTTATGTATATATGACAAAGATCGGTGTTACTACATGTGAAGACGGAGTTGAAACTTGCATCTATCTGGGACCCCAATGGGTTTCCAATTTGTATTTTTTTATTTCTGCTTTATGGACTGTAATACGGACTTTGGACATTGTATGTTTTTGGTATCTGGCCGATCCCCGCATTTTTCTTATTTATTTCTTTAAAATTAGCATGATTTTAAACCACTTATTATTAATTCATGCTTATTTAATTGCATAGATATAAATGGAAAAATTGGCTAGCGTCGATTTTGAAGTACTTGATGTGGCAAGAAAGAACTATCTTAGCTGGCGAGTGGACCTGAAGTTCCACTTGTGTTCTATGGCCATCCTTCACTCAATTTTGGCCCCCGCAGCGGTCGTGACAACTGCTAACAATGCCCCAGAAGCGGCACAGCCATCTAGCAGTTCTCCTACTGTAGTCTCCGACATGGATAAGGCGAAAGTCATTATTTATATCAGGAGACACTTAGATCGGACCTTAAAGGCCGAATACTTATCGGTAAAAGACCCTCTTGAGTTGTGGACAACACTTGAGGCACGTTATAGGCATCAAATAGATGTCATACTGCTACATGCCAGTTATGAGTGGGAAAACTTCCGACTATAAGTCCGTTGTGAGTACAACTCAGCCCTTCATAATATCACCTCACGCTTGAAGTTGTGTAGTGAAGAAGTCTCGGAGCACCGCATGTTGGAAAAGGGATTTACCTCGTTCCACGAGAAAGATGCCATCCTCATGCAATAGTACCGTGAACGCAACTTCATGAAGTTATCTGATTTGCTATCTTGCTTTCTTAGGGCAGAGCAGAATAGAGACTTACTACTGGCCACTCATAATCTGCGCCCTGCTGGTGCTGCACCTCTCCCTGAAGCCCACCATGTTTCTCACCAGAAGGGGAAAAACAAGAAGAAGGCTAGACAGAACAAAGAGAAAGCTGCAATGAAGCTAGCAAGAGCACCACCCCAGAACAATAATAACCAGAGCAAGAAAAACTTCACATGGAATAATAAGAACACTGGTCCAGTGCTAATTCCAAAGAAGAACTGGGAGGACATATGCTATAGATGTGGCATGACTGGACATTGGTCCAGAAACTGTCGCACTCCTCGCCACCTCCAGGACCTGTATCAGGCGAGCCTGAAGCCTCTCCCTGAAACAAACCTGGCAGATATTCAATCTCTGACTAAGTTCGCTGCACAAGACTTCACAAATGATGATCTGCTCGATTGAGCCTTATCTTAGTTTGCTTTTTTATCTTTGCATTTTAAATACTAGTTTCCTTCATCTGTATTTCCTTTTTGAAACTTTGTGAATGCATATTTAGTTTTCCTATTCATTCTGATATATAGATGGAATGTGATATATTATGGACAGTGCATTGATGCACTGGTGAAGCATTAAAATTGCTCCCACATACAACGAGACTAAATGATGCATATTCCTCTCCTAAATCATAGAGGATTCTCCCAAAGTTTCCAGGATATTTCGTTTAAACGAACATAACTTAGAAACTATGGATAATAAATAATGAATATCTTTATGTAACTCGTCAAAAGGATGGCCAGAAGACCGTCTACGCACGATTCGTTGGACCCCCGTCGGGCCCCTATCATTACAGATATTCATCCTATAGAAAGTCAACTTGACTGGGCACCAGAAGTGCCTTTCATTGCCAGAGTTTTCAACTTTTACACAATAGACTTGGTCATCCTGGATCATCGATGATGGATGCATCATCAAATGAATCCCTTGGAGAACCTTAAGATTCTTTAAAAGGTTGAGTTCCTTGTCCCCTTTTGTCATACAGGAAAACTTATAGAGAGACCTTCCCTCCTGAAAGTGGTATTAGAGTCTCCTGGCTTCATTGAGAGAATACATGGTGACCTTTGCAGGCCTATTCACCCTGCAAATGGCCCATTTCGGTACTTCATTGTACTGATAGATGCATCTACTAGATGATCTTATGTATGTATTTTTGTTCACCCGCAACCTAGCTTTCTCAAAGCTGATAATGTGGGTGAGTTCACTACAAATTGTAATGCCCTGCGTAGCTACTGCACAAGTACTAGAGGGGGGTGAATAGTACTTTAAAATAATCAAGAGTATTATTCCTAATTATTGTGCAAACACAAACAACAATGCAGAATAACTACAAACAACAAGAACAAAACAATGCAAATAATACGATATAACGGGTTCGGGTCCACCCAAGTCTCCCCGACTTGTTCCCGGTGATCCTACGTCCCAACCACCCGGATCCCCTACGGATACTTGAGTTAGAAACCACTAACCCAAGTTTTGCACTATGAAATTCTTGTAGAAAAACCTCTACAAGACCAAATCATACACAAATGAAATGTGACTCCCACAACCCGGGATCACACACTTCTCTCACAACCGAGAGAACAACTTGCAATATCAAAGTAAATGAAATATGAAATGCTTACCAACAAAATCCTATGCCTTGAATAAACTTACAATTTTAGGGCAAGAAGGATTTTGAGGAAGAAGATGACACCAAACCCTAGCTCCACCAAGATAACCAGCTATAGGTGGCTAGGGAGAGATTGGCGACTTTGAATCAAGCTCTTAGCTTGAGAAGCTCACAATGGAGAGAATCTCTCTTGAGGAATTAGGGCTCAAGAAGTTGAGGGAGAGATTCTTGTGAGAATAGAGAGCTTTGAAATAGAGTTGAATGGCTCCTCTTTGATTTCTCTAAACCTCTAGTTTATCAGCCTTGATAGCCTTGAAGAGGCCCTTCAAGTATATATAGGATAGAGGAAAGAGAAGAGCAAAATTCGTGCAATAAATGCTCCAACAGCTCTATTCTGAAGCAGCTTAATCGGTCTAAGAAGGATCACTGACCGATTAGTTTCTCAACTAGTCGGTCAGTGATTCTTCTTGGACCGACTAAGAGGATGACAGCCAATAAAGATGGTTCAGGAGAAATAGAACTAGTCGGTCTAAGAAGACTTGCCAACCGACTAGTTTGACACTAGTCGGTCGGTGAGTGTTCTTTGACTGACTAAGAGTTGAAATACGATAGGCTGTCTACTAGGAGAACTAGTCGGTCTAAGAACAAATCCTAACCGATTAGTTTCTCAACTAGTCGGTCGATGATTGTTCTTTGACCGACTAACGATAAACAGTAGCTCATGCTGTGAAAATGAAGATATAACTAGTCGGTCCACGAAGGATTCCAAACCGACTAGTTTGACAACTAGTCGGTAGGTGAACCTTCTTGGACCGACTAATTGGTCAACAGTGAATGAGCTGAAATGAGGTAGGATATCTAGTCGGTTCACGAAGGATTTCCGACCAACTAGATTGCCATCTAGTCGGTTGGTTCTTCTTCTTGAACCAACTAAGATGCACTAGAAGCCGCGAAATGAAGCGTAAGGCTTCAGGAAAGTTTCTATGGGCTTCTATGATAATCCTAGCTCTAATAATGTAAGACCTACTCAAGGCTTAACATTCTACACGATGAAGCTAGAAGACAATAAATAAAACTTGACGAACCGTCTTCAAAGCTTCAATCCGGATCTCTTGACTTCAATACTGCTCCTAGAGCTTCAACGAAGCTTCAGGCACACGATCACGTGCTTTGAGAAGTCTTGAGACGTCGCTTTTGATATACGTGGAATTTTGGCGACGATCTCCATAGTTGCGCTCACAAAGAGTTAGTTCACGATATTTATGTTTGTTCATCATCAAAACCAAATCCGGGGAATCAATACTCAACATTCTCCCCCTTTTTGGTGATGACAAACCAACATAAATAATAATCAATAATAATGATTAAAATGAAATTTACTTACTCCCCCTGCATTGATGACACGTTAGTTCCGTATTCAATTATAATCATATGCATCAAGCAGACGAGGAAAGTATAAAATGTGAACTCAAGTATTGTAATTTAGGATCTAAATCCATTTTTATATCTTAACTCCCCTTGAATCTAACATATCAAATTAGATTCACGGTAAAATGCTTTAAATTATCATTTAGCATATTGTCATTATTAATTCTCTCCCCCTTTGGCATTAGCAAAAAGAGCGGAAGGAGATCAACGACAACAACAATGGCTAAGAAATAAAAGCACGAGAGTCTAAGAATACGACCACGGTCCAAATGACACCTATGTAAAATACCAAATGTAAAATACCGAATAAAATCAAAGCGTGCCAATGAGACCATAGTCGAAAATCGAAAAAAAATGAAATCATCAAAACTCAAATCAATTTCACATATTGAGTTATGGAACATACTCTCCAATATCAACATTCATAACGAATTGAGTGCATGGAAAACAATTCTATGCTTTCATACAAACAAATCTTTAAAATCAATATAATCGTCGAGCGACGAAGTCAATATCAGTGACATAAATACAATGTGCACAAGAAACGAATGGCAACATGATGCACACATCATACAACACCAAATGTCACAACATCGATCAAAAATGGATCACACAGATTAAGCATTCCAAATCTAAGTGAAGTGTGCGATGTGAGGTGACAAGGTGATTAAAACAATATGAATATCAACTATCAATATCATGCAAAAGTGTTATGCCAAAAATAGATAGTAACATCATAAACACATGGCATACACAATTCTAGTACACTATGATGCTAATAGAAACAATGTTCAAAAGAACCATAGTACTAACATGCATTCCGAGATACTCACTAAATGAGTCAATAATACGCATGGAATGCCATGAGCACAAGAAAGATAAGAATTATATCATAAGCTCAAAGCTAGCATCACGATATGCATGAGATAGTCTAAAACACAAAGTGACATTTACATGCATTCAACACACATGGATACCAAATGTAAGAATATACTTACAACATTAAGCTTCCCCTACTTTGGTGCAACACTCAAGCACCAACAACTCCATTTGAATGAAAATCTTTGCAAATCAAGGAGTTGGTAGGGTTGGTATCCCACGGTGGATTGAACCTAGAAAACATAATTTGGAGATAAATTTGATTTGTTGCTCCTTCTCTTATTCTTGAGTACCTGAAGATAAAATATCATTCCATGGTACCCAAGGACATTGGGTCCTAAGAGATTAGACCTTTGGAAGCCAAGTCCAATTGGACTTAGACTTCCCAACAAAATCATTATTGTGCACAACATTCATGAAATACGAATTAATGTAAGCTTGTTTTTCATTCATGCTTGTGTCCTTCGGGCCCCAAATAGTGAATTTCTTGGGAGCCCTAGTCCTATTGGGAGCATGCACATGTTGATTTCTATGTGATGCACGTGGCCTAGGATATGCATGACGTGGATAAGCATATGGCACATGATGAAATGGTGCATGATGATAATTGTTCATATGATAGTAATGTGGATGAACATATGCATGTGGAGGAACACGTGCATGAGTGTGTCTCACATGGTGTGCATGTGCTCGTGGATGAGGAGCATAAAAATCATCATAATTGTGAACCGGTGGAGTAGGATGTGTGTTCCTACATGGCATAACATTGGTGTACATAAAAGCACGACCCTTCTTTGGAGGTCCACCCAAAGTGGGTTTCTTTCCAAACGAGGGTGGAATAGGAGTGGTGGTTTCCTTAGTAGTTGAACTACACAAGTTGTTATAGACACCCCTCGTGGATTCACCGGAGGATGGCCTCACTAAATCTATAGTTGCTTCATTATAGGAGGTGCGTGCAATGGATGCATGAGTGATGAGCTCGTGCACTTGGGATTTGAGATCCTCATTCTCAATTCCCAAACTAGTGTTTAGAGAATGAAGATTTTCAATCTCAAGATCGTTACTATCCGCAATGGAAACACGATTAAGTTGAGATTTGAGGGACTCCACCTCATTTCTCAATATGCCATTTTGAGTAAGCAAACTTGCTTTCTCAATAGCGAGTGTCTCAACAATGGTGTCATTGTTAGAGGTGCTACATGAAGATGTGTTAGTGAGACTAGCAATCTTATTCTTAGCATCACAATATTTATGCATAAGCTTTTGATATTTATCAAATAATTTCTTAAGTTCAATTTTGAGATCATCCGTCGTTACCTCTTCATCGTCGCTATCACTTTCACTTGAATCACTTGATTCGTCACTAGAGTCACCCTTAGTGGCATCCTCTTGTGCCATCAATCCCATGGATGAATCCCTTTCATCATTGAAAGAAGAACACTCCGAGTTGGACTCTTCTTGCTCCGCTAGCATGTGCCATATTTGATATGCCGTAGTTGCCTTGGACACACGCAAAAGAATGTTATGAGATAAATAATCAAGCAAGATATCCATTACCCCTTGATGTTTCTTCACCAATGTCCATTCATGTTCGGAAGTGGTAGGTGCACGAAGGGGCTTCTCCACAAGCTTCCAATAATCATCATCGATGGATTGAATATAGGCATGCATCTTCATACACCAAATTTGATAGTTGGGCCCAATGAGATATGGTGGAATAGGACATCGTGTGTTGTTGTTTGTCATAGCTATGAACTTGGCTCTGATACCAAATGTAATGCCCTACGTAGCTACTACACAAGTACTAGAGGGGGGTGAATAGTACTTTAAAATAATCAAGAGTATTATTCCTAATTATTGTGCAAACACAAACAACAATGCGGAATAACTACAAACAACAAGAACAAAACAATGCAAACAATACGATATAACGGGTTCGGATCCACCCAAGTCTCCCCAACTTGTTTCCGGTGATCCTACGTCCCAACCACCCGGATCCCCTCCGGATACTTGAGTTAGAAACCACTAACCCAAGTTTTGCACTATGAAATTCTTGTAGAAAAACCTCTACAAGACCAAATCATACACAAATGAAATGTGACTCCCACAACCCGGGATCACACACTTCTCTCACAACCGAGAGAACAACTTGCAATATCAAAGTAAATGAAATATGAAATGCTTACCAACAAAATCCTATGCCTTGAGTAAACTTACAATTTTAGGGCAAAAAGGATTTTGAGGAAGAAGATGACATCATACCTTAGCTCCACCAAGATAACCAGCTATAGGTGGCTAGGGAGAGATTGGTGACTTTGAATCAAGCTCTTAGCTTGAGAAGCTCACAATGGAGAGAATCTCTCTTGAGGAATTAGGGCTCAAGAAGTTGAGGGAGAGATTCTTGTGAGAATAGAGAGCTTTGAAATAGAGTTGAATGGCTCCTCTTTGATTTCTCTAAACCTCTAGTTTATCAGCCTTGATAGCCTTGAAGAAGCCCTTCAAGTATATATAGGATAGAGGAAAGAGAAGAGCAAAATTCGTGCAATAAATGCTCCAACGGCTCTATTCAGAAGCAGCTTAATCGGTCTAAGAAGGATCACTGACCGATTAGTTTCTCAACTAGTCGGTCGGTGATTTTTCTTGGACCGACTAAGAGGATGACAGCCAATAAATATGGTTCAGGAGAAATAGAACTAGTCGGTCTAAGAAGACTTGCCAACCGACTAGTTTGACAACTAGTCGGTCAGTGAGTGTTCTTTGACCGACTAAGAGTTGAAATACGATAGGATGTCTACTAAGAGAACTAGTCGGTCCACGAAGATATAACTAGTCGGTCATGCTGTGAAAATGAAGCTAGAAGACAATAAACAGTAGCTCATGCTGTGAAAATGAAGATATAACTAGTCGGTCCACGAAGGATTCCAAACCGACTAGTTTGACAACTAGTCGGTAGGTGAACCTTCTTGGACCGACTAATTCACTACACATGTCTTTCAAGACTACTGCCAAGCAACTGGCATTGAAATTGAACATCCTGTAGCATGTTCAAACTCAGAATGGGTTATCAGAGTCTCTGATAAAGAGACTCCAATGGATTTCACGTCCATTGTTAAATCCCAGTTGCCTGTGGATTTTTAGGATTTTTAATAAGCCATACTGCATTCTACATCGCTTATCATGATACGGCCTTCTTGTGGCCATATGTGATGCCGCTTGCTTATGGATCACTACCAAACATATCTCATTTAAGAGTGTTTGGATGTGTTAATATATGTCCCACATATCACCACGTCTTGATAACTGTGAATTTGATGAGCAAAGTCTCATTACAATGGGCACGCAGTCTAAAGAAGTCTAAAGCTTCTGAGACCATATCATGGGACACAAAAGTCCTAATCTCGTTATGATCTGCATACTATTTCTGTGTGAAGATGAGATCTAGATGATCCTTCACATTCAGACTATAGTTCATCAATTGGTGGATAAATTCACGGACAACCATAAGATTGTTCGTTCACACGTCCCTGCTGCCAACACGCCAGCTAGGATTGACATCCCCATATATGGATGCAATCCACCGGCAACAGAACTGGCTATACCTCAATTGAAAAGAGGACGCCCGATAGGTTCAAAAGATAAAGTTTCTCGAAAGAGGAAGATTCCTGGAGATATTAAAATGATCCCTCCACAGGATGCTAAGCTCAGACCAGAGACCTCTCTCCTCCTGATTTTTCCTGCAGAGGAAACAATAGGAGAAACATCATTATATTACGTACATACTGGAGAGGTACTGGAAAAATATAGCACAGTCGACGACGACGATTTTGCTTTCGCTATTGCCGTTCGCGTCGCTGAATACAACGATGACGTTCAACCCACTTTTCTATAGCGCAAACGCATAGATTGGTCAAAGTAGGACGAGGCAATAAGAGTAGAGCTGGACTCACTCTTGAAAAGCAAAGTATTTGGACCTGTAGTCCCAACACCTGAATGTGTAAAACATGTGGATTATAAGTTGGATTTCCATAAGGATAAGAAATGAAGGAAATGTGATCATTTTCCTATTTCATACTAAGCCTAAACGTCTCTGGAAAAGCCAAGAATTGTAGTTCATGGATGGTGTGACTGCATATCTATACGGCTATATAGATATAGAGATCTATATGTAGCTTCCTGAAGGGTTTACTCTACCCCCAGAGATGAAAGAAAGAGTAGGAATGTCTTCTCTATAAATGCTTCAAAGATCATTATATGATCTTAAGCAATCCATAAATATGTGGTATAACATATTTAGCGAATTCCTTGCTGGACAAGGATTCCCTAATAATGATATCTACCCATGTATCTTTATCAAAAGAACATGGACATGATTTGTATTAGTCGCTGTAAAAGTGGACGACTTAAATCTAATAGGATCTCCTGCAGAGACCATTGATATATCTAATAGCCTTAAGCATACCTTTGAAATGAAATACCTAAGCAAAACAAGGTATTGTCTTGGCTTACTGATTAAACACCTTCATGGTGGAATCCTTTTTCTTCATACACCAGGAGTTTATGAAGAAGATGTCCATTTTCAATCTATTAAAATTGAATGCTTATTTATGACGCCTTCCAATCGCTAGAAGCGAAGGAGGACATCCTAGGTCCTGAAGAGCCTAACTCTAGTGTACTAGTTACACTCCTTTATCTGACCAACTGCATGTGTCTCTAATAGAACATCTGCAGTAAAGCTGTTAGCCATATACAGTGCTGCCCTGGAGAGCACCACTAGACCAAGGATAAGTTGCTTCTGCGTAACTTCCAAGGGTCAATGATCAGCATCCAAGGAATAGATGTCGCATATGCAGGTTTACAGATCATCGCGATGACTAAGCACGAATGGCCGGCCACCTCCTAAAGATCTACGCATCATCCTCCAAAAGTCTACATCTTCTGAGAAGCTCATCATCCAAAAAGCATATCTAGAATACTCTCATCTAGGTCCAGCAATACCTTGCAGACATAGTGAAGACCGAGTAAAAGAATACATGCGTGGAGTCATCTACCAACTTCAAAGAGCGTATCACTCCTGAGCGCCACTGTTTTCCATTAGCCGCTAAATATGAGTGAAACTTGTATAGATGAGTGATGATTGTATTTTCTTTCAGAACATGATAGATGTATAGACAAATAGGAAATGAATGTATAGATACATAGGAGATCTGCAAGCCTGAAGCTTGTTCAGATCTGGGGGAGTTGATAGTAGAGTTGTACTCTTTTTCCCTTAGCTATGGGTTTTCCCATTGGGTTTTCCATAGCCAAAGGTTTTAATGGGGCAACCTCATTTAACTCTGAACCCTGAAGTGTCCACCTCTAATGAAAGCTGAAAGACCTACATGCATAAGGCTTGTACGGATAAGGGGGAGTAACCTGTGGGTTGCATCTTTTTCCTTAAGCTGTTAGTTTTTCCCACTGGATTTTCCACAGCTAAGGTTTTAACGAGGCAAACACGATTACTCATGATCCAGAAGTATCCACCCCCTTAGCTTTATACGCTAAGACCAAAGTAATGGATGGATAAGGGGGGAGTGTTATGAGTGAGGAAGGGCTTTGGCCTCCCCACCACTTTATCCCTCCATTACTCCCCACTTATTAGAGTAATGGGGACCTTTGGTGTTCATACTCTTTCATATTGCATATGAAATGAATAAATATAGAACCATGGAATTGAGCCATGGTTACTCACTTTTCTTGATTATTAAACAGTTAGATCTATAAACATCTATGAATATTCTTAAAGGTAAATTAAGAGAAAGCATATGGTTGAGAACTCATGCCTCCCCTCCCATTTTGATTTTATTGATTGGAACTAGTTTTTAGCATGTGCTTAGCATGTGTGTATCAAAAGACAATTGAATTAATTGGATAAAAAGTGTAAAACACAAGTACATCCTCCATGCAAGGTTTCTAATTTTAAGGACTTTTCTGCAAAGAGTCAAATAACTCTAGCTCTTTATTTTTATTAAAAGATGGTGTATGCCCATTTATATTTCCTCCCCTAAGCCCTTGTTAATGCATCTTTGCAAAATTTAGGATATCGTATCCTCCTGAAATTTCAAAAGTTTACAATTGTTTTGTATTTTTTTTCTAAGTTCAAAATGTATTTATGATAACAGACTAAAGTTCGAGGCAGTCATGCAAAATTCTGTCTAGTTTTGTATGTATGTAAAGAGCTTGTCATAGCCAAAGGACTGTAGTCTAACGGCATTTACCTCCGCTTTCTAGTGAGGCCATCAGGGTTTGATCCCTGGTGGATGCAGAACGCGCGCGCGCCTTTAAACACGCGCGCGCCTTTAACCAGCTTTCCGATGTATAAAAAAAAGAGCTTGTGCATAAAACTTATTTTGAACAGTGTAGGTGACAAGCAAAGTTACTGATATTCCCGTCGCACAACAGCCACCACAAAAGAACATAGCAAGCATGCACCAACAGATACTAGTGATACAACAAACAAACTAAACATCACTCAGTTGCATCCTTGAGATTACAAGAAACAGATTCACTTTCCACGGATTTCAACCCTGTTTTCAGCTGTCGAGCCCCAGCTGCTTCCTCGTCCGACCGACGAACAAGTCCCTCGATTTAATGAATCCGGGCAGAAATCCGGTGAAGGTGGCCATCGGACACTCAGCCACCCCATGTTTCCTCCCCAAAGAGATCATCGTCAATGCTGTCGAGCCTCTGTACTTCACCAGCTTACCGTCCTTCGCCCCCTTGATTAGGAGCTTCACGTTCTTGCCAGCCAACACGGCGTGCTTCTGTGCAATGTACCCTTGCTTCAGCTCCTGCCAACAACATAACATTCTGTTATAGCTGAACACGGATTTGAACCGAGTGATTGCACAAGAGAACACTTACAGGGATATCGGTTATGTCTCCAATGGCAAACACATTCTTCTGGCCCCCCACTCTCAAGTTCTCGTCGACCATCAACCTTCCGTTCCTGTCCAAGTACTCCTTCAAGAAGGATGATCGGAGCCACCACGATCCCACTGGCTTGCCGACGCAAACAAAATGGCAGTCGGCTGTGATGATATCTCCATTCGATGTCTTGTACACCCTGTCGCTCTCTGATATGGTTCTTAGATTGATGGACTGGTCCAGAAGCACCTCAACTTTCTTCGACCTCAGCCACTCCAGCGCCTTGCCGCCTGCCTTTGGCCCTATGAACTCGAGTAACCTTGGACCGTTGTGGACCAGAGTCACCTTCTTGTCTGGGTGGTCGATTGCAATCTCTCCAGCAAGTTCGACCCCAGTTGGTCCGCCGCCAACGATCAAAATAGACTCAGATGTGTCTATCTTATGGTGATCTGATAACAGCACGGGTTTTCATAGCATTAGCTTTGTGAAGACATGATTCCTTCTACTAGTATTCCTAACCATTATACGTAAGAAATATGCTCCTGCTCTAAAAGGACGAGGTTTTCACTCCTGCAGACATGTTTCGAGGCAAATGTAAGTATCATGCAGCTCAAATGGAAGATTCATACCGTTTGACATGATCTGGATCACTTAAACGCTTGATTGTTTTGTTGATTCTTAACATGCGCATCAAATGATTGGCTAATCTTGGATTGGCTACACTAGATTGTTTTGTTGATTCTTAACATGCGCATCAAATGATTGGCTAATCTTGGATTGGCTAATCAGTACAGGCATGGAAGGATCATACCAAGGAAGAATGTGGACTTGAATTTCATCTTGGATTGGCTAATCAATTGTTGTGGCGGCTAGACTTAGCGAAGGGGCAACTAGCAACACAATCTGGAGTGATGTTGAAGCTTTGTTGTGCCATATGTTGCTCACGGATCATAATTTGAGTAACATACACTCAAATATGAAGACTTGTGGTCCTAGTGATCTTGGTTATTAAGCCTTGCTATGAATCCAGTTTAGCTATTCATAATCTTCTACTTGCCATAATTAATTACGAATTTCTAATTAATTTGAAAACCATTAGATAATTGTTTGTGAAATATATTTTAAATCAGGAAACCTGTTACATTAGAAGTTGTTACTACATTGGGCCGGCCCACGTGGCGGAGAAAATATTTTGCTCAAATAAAAAAGCCCAAGATGAATACATCGCTCGGCCCAAAAGCCCAAAGGCCCACATAGGAGGCTAGCAACTTGCATAGTCAAAGTGACAGCTCATCCACTCATTGGGTTCCCGAATATTAATGAGTCAGTCAGTAACGACGGGAGTGAATGGCAGGCCGTTATGCTACTTTTAATGGGCGACGACGCAAATGATGGACAATGACACATCATAAAGACGAGGCCGTTATAAACTAATGGCACTGTGATGGACCACCACCTATAAGAAGTCTCAACATCGATAGGACAATGGCCTCTCAAGACAAAGACTAAAAACTCTGGTACTGTGACACTCAGTTATCTGATTCCATTTTACATTTCCTTCATAGCCCAACGAGACAGTGATCGGACGACCTCCCAATAGTTCGGACCTAGATATCCCAAGCCCTTCCTAGTCATCCACAGACTTAAGCATTGGATGTGATTTGGGTCGGAACCCAGATCCGACCGACCTGACGATCTTTCCTGTGTTGCAGACCTACCAAGACCAATCTGAGTTTGGTCGGGTTTCAACCTAGCATCTCGGGCCTAGCTCTCCCTGACCTGGGATCGTCTCTCCTCGAGTCCCACTCATCTGCTCATGGAATGCTACGTCACCGGAGGCGTCTTCGTCAGTGTCCTACTCACCGTTAACGGAGTCACCCATCAACAGTTGGCATCTTCTGCGGGAAAAAGAGTCAACATCCTCGTCGCTTGTTAGCATTGATGATGTCGACTCACACCACTTGACTGAAAAGGCACGTCCTCTTTGAAAGGGACACCTTGACTCAGCACGATACCCATGTCATCGACGTGATATCAGGCAAACCAGCATCAAACAGATTGTACATCTCCTCTTGAAGTTCGTATGCTTGGAGGGTGATGACCACAACTGTGGGGCAAAACGTCCGAGAGATACTCCACCTCCAATCTCTTTTTCAGATGAAGATCTGGAGGGTGTCGAGCCACCTCCAATCTCTTTTTCAGATGAAGATCTGGAGGGTGTCGAGCCACCTCCAATCTCTTTTTCAGATGAAGATCTGGAGGGTGTCGAGCTGCTGCATGATGATGACATCGTTATCAACGTCATCATCGGTACGATCGAAGTGAGGCGACTGCTCATCGATACAGATAGTTCGTGCGACATGCTCTTCATGACTACATTGGAGAAGATGGAGATTAGCTCGTCTGACTTAGAAAAGTGTCCATGCCCCCATCATCGGCTTCACAGTGCATGCTGCCCCTGTCGTGGGTATGATCGCGCGCTAACATTCAGTCTCGAAGAATACCCGTACTAAGTCACCCGCATAACTAAGTTCAGAGTGGTAAAGATCAACTCGACGTACACCGGTATCATAAGCCGACCACTCCGTAACTCAGTCGAAGCGGTGGTCTCCACGTTCCATTAAATGATCAAGTTCCAGACTCCTTACGGAGTTGGAAGGGTGAAAGAGAACCAAGTTCATTCTAAGTCATGATATCTCATGTCTACCCAAACAATAGTGACCGAGCAGACCTGTCTGGTGGACTTTTTCGACAACAGGAACGACTTCGTAGATCAAAAACATACTCTAGTTGAAGAATCTGAGCTGATCCATGTGTTAGACGACGAAGGAAAGACTATTTTCATTATGTCAAGACTTTCTCCTGACCTAAAGAAAAAGTTGATTGCTTTCTTAAAAGCCAACACAGATGTTTTTGCTTGGTCACCGGATGACATGACATGCATTTAATCCCAGGTGATCACTCACGATTTGCATATCGATCCAACCTTCAAACCAGTGAAGCAGAAGAAGAGGAACATCGGGGATGAAAAAATGAAGACGGCCGCAGAAGAAGTAGATCGACTGCTAGAGGCCGACTTCATCAAAAAAAGTCCAGTGTCCAGAGTGGTTGGCTAATGTGGTGATGGTGAAAAAAGCAAACGGCAAATGACAGATGTATGTGGACTTCACAAATCTCATCATGGCATGTCCCAAAGACACATGTCCCCTGCCTCGGATCGATCATCTTATTGATAATGCCTTGGGATACAAGCTCCTGAGCTTCATAAACACTTTCTCTGGTTACAACCAAACCCAGATGGACCCTAAAGACGATAAAAGACCTCGTTCATCACAGATCGAGGAATTTTCTGTTACAAGAAAATGCCCTTCGGATTGAAGAACACTGGAGTAACATACCAAAGAATAGTGAACACAGTCTTCAAATCTTAAATTGGGAGAAATTTGGAGGTGTAGGTTGACGACATGCTAGTCAAATCGAAGAGCTCAGTAGATCATATCGTCGACCTCTCGGAGACCTTTAAGGAGATTCGAAGGCATAACCGCAGATTGAAGCCTTCTAAGTGTTCCTTTGGTGTCCGATCTGGAAAGTTCCTTGGTTTCATGATCACGAACCGTGGGATTGAGGTCAACCCTGACAAGATCGTGTCACTAATTAACATGAATGAGCCTAACACCATCAAAAAGCTCTAGAAATTAAATGGGCGGATCGTTGCTCTCAGGCGCTTTTTCTATTGATAATGCCTAGGGATACAAGCTCCTGAGCTTCATAAACACTTTCTCTGGTTACAACCAAACCCAGATGGACCCTAAAGACGAAAAAAGACCTCGTTCATCACAGATCGAGGAATTTTCTGTTACAAGAAAATGCCCTTCGGATTGAAGAACACTGGAGTAACATACTTAAGAATGGTGAACACAGTCTTCAAATCTTAAATTGGGAGAAATTTGGAGGTGTAGGTTGACGACATGCTAGTCAAATCGAAGAGCTCAGTAGATCATATCGTCGACCTCTCGGAGACCTTTAAGGAGATTCGAAGGCATAACCGCAGATTGAAGCCTTCTAAGTGTACCTTTGGTATCCGATCTGGAAAGTTCCTTGGTTTCATGATCACGAACCGTGGGATTGAGGTCAACCCTGACAAGATCGTGTCACTAATTAACATGAATGAGCCTAACACCATCAAGGAGCTCTAGAAATTAAATGGGCGGATCGTTGCTCTCAGGCGCTTTTTGTCCAAATCAACAAAGAAATATCTTCCTTTCTTTAAAGTCTTGAGGAAGGTCATAGCCCAACCTAAGGGCGAAAAGAAGGTTCTTGAATGGGATGAAAACTATACTCGAGCTTTCTCCGAGCTGAAAGACTACCTCCGCAGCCCACTGCTTCGAACGAAGCCTGAAGAAGAAGAACCACTGAGCATCTACTTGGCGGCTACCCAAGAAGCAGTTAGCTCGGTCCTGGTCAAAGAAGAATGTGGAGTGCAGCGACCGATTTATTACACTATCTGAATTCTTAGAGGGATCGAGGTCAGATATAGTCGGATAGAAAAGTTAGCTTACACCCTTGTCTTGTCGGCAAGGAAGCTTCTAACGTATTTCCAAGCTCACACCATTCTGGTCTTGACTGACACCCATTTAGAACAAATCTTGAAGAAACTAAAGCGGTAAAACAGAATGCTAAATTGGGAAGTCGAGCTGAGTAAGTTTGACATCCATTACAAGCTAAGGACGACCATCAAAGAGCATGCCTTGGCGGACTTCATTGTGCAGTGCACATTTGATGACACGCCTCCGGCTGAAGAAATGGTTGTTAATTCTGTTACCGAGCTTCCCTCAACTTCCTCGACTAGTAGCGACCCAACAACAACCACAGTAAAAGGAGAAGGGATGTGGATTGTTCAAGTAGATGGGTCAACAATTAGGTCGGGTGGCAGAGTGGGCATAATAATCCAACCCCCCAAAGAGAACATTATGGAGTATGCCATTCGATTCAACTTTCCGACAACCAACAATGTTGCGGAGTATGAGGATGTCATCAATGGCCTTAGGTTTTCTGGCGCTCTGGGGGCACGGATAGTTTGACTATATAGTAACTTCAGGTTGATTGTCAACCAGCTACAATAAGATTATGAAGCTCGAGAATAGATGATGAAGAACTACATGTGGGTTGCCAAGTCTGAGCAATCTAAATTTAGGCATGTACAATCCATCATATGCCACGATCAGGAAGTCTCCGAGCTAATCCTATTTTCAAGTTGGCCTCATCATCACCGGCTAAATTGAGACGAGATATCTATGTGGAGAACCTCCAGGATCCCAGCACACATGAAGAAGAGCTACTAAGCATCGACCAAAGGCTGACCTGGATGGATCCTATTATCATGTAGCTTAGCACGAGAGAGGCCCAACCGACCGAACCGAATCAAGAAAGTTGGAGAGGAGAGCCCTCAGGCACATGCTCTATGATGGCTCACTCCACCGAAGGCGTTGTTACAGGTTTGATGCTCTCTCTTACCTCAAGTGCTTAACTCTGCAAGAGGCCTACTATGTCATCCGAGAGATCCACGAATGTCTCTACGGAAACCATTACGGAGGAAGGATTCTAGCCTTAACGACTTTAAAGCAAGACTATTATTGGCCAACTATGGTCGAGGACACAGTCGAGTATGTGAGAAAATGCAGTGTACCAAAAGTTCGCTAAACACAGCTTGGCCCCTCCTTTCGACCTAGTTCCAATTATTAGCCCCGTCCCATTTACCAAATGGAGACTAGACATTCTTGGCACATTCACTCCAGCAAGTGGCTAGCGGAAGTTCTTAATCGTGAATATAGACTACTTCACCAAGTAGATCGAGGTTGAACCCTTGGCCATCATTACTTGGAAGAGCGTCAAAAGCTTCGTTTGGAGATCGATCATCTACTGATTTGACATCCCACGATCCATACTCACGTACAATGGAACACAATTCGATAGTGCTGCATTCAAGAAATTCTATTCTAAGTGGAAGATCCAGTTACACTTCGCTTCTGTCCCCCAAGCCAATAGATTAGCAGAGGCAACCAATAAGTGCATGCTAGAACCATTACGCAAAAATGACGGAGACGCCAAAGGCACGTGGCCAGAAGAGCTCCCAGGGATATTCTGGTCGTACATGATGACCTATACAGATTCCACGGGGAAGACACCTTTCATGCTCATCTTTGGAGCAGAAGAGGTTGTTCTCGTGGATGTCGGAGAGGCTCCGTCTCAAGAATTTCGATGTGGATAAAAATTCGGAAGGCCTTAAACTGAACTTGGAGTTTATCATGGGGTAAGATACAAAGCTCTTGCAACCATCATCAGGCAGAAACACCGTGTGGCCCGATATTATAACTCTAAAGTCAAGGGTTGGAGCTTTCGTGTGGACGACCTAATCTTAAGGAAAGCAACTTTTTCTCCAGAGACCGCTCGCTAGGGCAAACTCACTTGCCAAGTGGGAAGGCTCATATAAAGTCATTGATGTCCTTGGTCCCGCGACGTATAGGCTCTCGACAATGGACAACAGAGAGCGCATTCATCCTTGGAACGTAGAGCACTTGCGGAAGTACTATCAATAAAAGACAAATAAATCGAGCGAACTCCATTTTTCATTTTTGTAGTTTTTATATTCATTAACTTACATTTTACCGAGCTAATGTATCTTCGATAAATGTACGCCAAGAGAGCATTAATCGGCTCTATCCCACTTTACCCTATATCTAAATTGCATAGGTCAACTCGATGTCCTAGCAAATACCTTTGTAGACTGATCGGCTATACAATTGGGAGCCACTCCCTCGCGAGGCGATCTAGTTATATGATCGGGGATGAACTCCCTAATACCCTCGCGGACCGGCTGATCGCGGGTCACTCCTTGCGGGCCAAGCTAGCTATACGATCGGAGCAAATTCTCTAATACCCGTGCGGGCTACTCAGCTGTATGATCAAGGGCCACTCACTCGCGGGCCGAGCTAGCTATACGATATGGGAGGAGCTCTCAACACCATCGCAGGCTGCTTGGCTATACGATCGGGGGCCACTCTCTCGTGGGCCAATCTAGCTATACGATCAGGGAGGAACTCTACAATACTCTCGCGGGCTGCTCAACTATACAATTGGGAGCCACTCCCTCGCAGGTCAAGCTAGCTATACGATCGTGGAGGAACTCTCCTGTAACCTCGCGGGCTGCCCGGCCATACGATTGGGTGCCACTTCCTCGCGGGCCAAGATAGCTATACGATCCGGGAGGACCTCTCTAGTACCATTGTGGGCTGCTCAGCTATATGATCAGGGGCTACTTCCTCGCGGGCCGAGCTAGGTAAACGATCTGGGATGAGTTTTCAACACCATCCGCAGGTTGCTTAGCTATACGATCGGGGGCCACTCTCTCGTGGGCCAAGCTAGCTATACGATCAGGAAGGAACTCTACAATACTCTCGCGGGCTATTCAGCTATACAATCGGGAGCCACTCCCTCGTGGGCCGAGCAAGCTATACGATCGTGGAGGAACTCTCCAGTACTCTCACGGGCTGCTCGGTTATATGATCAGGGGCCACTCCCTTACAGGCCGAGCTAGCTATACGATCAGGGACAAGCTCTCAGCACCCTCGCGGGCTGCTCAGCTATACGATCGGGGCCACTCTCTTGCTGGCCAAGCTAGCTATACGATCGGGAATAAACTCTCCAATACCCTCGTGGAATGCTCGGCTATACAATCGATGGACAGCCCATCGCGGGCCAAGCTAGCAATACGATCGGGGATGAACTCTCCAATACCCTCACGGTCTACTCGGCTATACGATCAGGGCCACTCCCTCATAGATCGAGCTAGCTATATGATCAGGGACGAACTCTATACTCTGCTTCCTTACAAGCTAAGTTGAGAGATAAAGATGTTTACTGATGGTTATAAGTCGTTATTCAACAGCCTCGTGCTCCATATTTTTCCGGTATGTTAGTCCGAGCCGTTGAGGGGGCATACAGACGACTTTACGATCCGAGACTCGGAAAAAATATATGACATTTTTATTCATCTACCATATATATGAGGTACTCCACAACAAGCCAAAAACATATTCTTTGATGAATCAATTCCATTAACAAAATGAGAAAGTGTGGATCCTGTACAAAGGGGTAAATACAATAGCAACAAGCTCATGGAGTAGTGGCGACAGATGGTTGGCCTTCTAAGGGCACCACTGCAGTTTTCCTAGCAAAGTAATGTTGGACTCTCTTTCGGGCATCGTCTTTGGCTACCTAAAGTCGCCCCCAAGCTGAGGAATCTGCATTGAATTTCATCTTAGCACTTAGAGAGGTTCGCCTTAAACAAATCAACGATCTCGGAACCAAGAGTTTCCTTTTATCTCGCCACAGCCTCGGCAGCAACCCTCGAGGGGTTGACCTCCCTCAAATCGGCATTTTGAGGTAGGAAGTCGGATCTCTCCTTCCACCGTTCTTTGGCTTCCTTCTTCGCAAGTAACAAGGTAGCAGTTGTGTGTTCAATTGCTGCTGATCGACCCCACTCAGCAACTGCCCGCACATCTCTCTCATTGACCAATGATGTCTTTAGCTCCTTCACTTGAGATTTGAGCTCAACAACTTGAGACTCAAGCTCGGCGGCTTTATTGGACGATACCTCATCTCGGCCTTTGCCTCCTCAAGAGCTTTTTCGGTGGCAATCGTCCTTCGATGCTCCATGTCTATTTTAATTTCTGTACCGATCGTTTTCACGACGAGATGGCGCAGCTCCGTGACCACCATAGACATCTACGTAAAAGGAAAATCAGATCTAAATACCTCGCAAAACTAAAGAGTAAGTAAGAACACCACCTAATTGCTATGGCAAACCATAAAGTTGGCCAACCTCTCATGATCGACTTGTCGCAGAACAGACTGATTCCACGGAAGGATGTAATTCTCCACGAGCCGAGCAGCAGTCTCACAATCCAAGAGGGCCGACTCCTCATCCCCTACGACAATAGTGGACTTGTGGAGCTCCCTTTGGAACGTTGTGGAGGAGCCTGCATCGGCCTATTCAACAACAAAATCCATTTATACTCGGAAGGAATCACCCGGACTAACAGTGTTAAAGGGACAGAATCCCCCCCATGGCCAGGTATCTTCATAACTAACTGGTCCAAGGGGGTGGCGTCGATGCCCCCGAGGGTACACTATGGGTCACAATTTGAGCCTGGGCTACAGAGAGGGCCTGGGCCTTGGCTGCACCAGTGTCCAGAGGAGTTGGGCTCGGGAGAATAACCTTGCTCTTCTTCCTCTTCCCTCGCCACATCCTGCTTCGACCGAGGTGTGGGTTCTCTTCCTCTTCGTCAGTTCCTCAGACTTTGAGCCCGAGCCCCCCGTAGCTGGAGCCATGCCTTTAATGACGGGGATCGAGCCTGGGACCATATCTCCAACAAACGGGGCCGAGATCGGGTCCAAGTTTTCAGAAGCCAGAGTTGAATTCCTAGCTCCCTTGGACGACCTTTGCTGGGGATGGGATGATGGGCAAGCAGACGAGCTGCTCATCGACTACATAAGCATCGATCGAAGGAGCTTCTATAGCTCAGGGGACAGACTGAACTCTTGACCGACCATCTCTATAAAGAGAAAGGAAATTAAGATGAGCAACTATGTAGGCTGAATCTAAATTTTAATTTTACCCGAGCTCCATAGGACATTCTTCAACAAGCTGTTGTCCAATAAGTCGTTGATCGACATCCCTTCCTTTGGAAGGTTCAACAGTAGCATAGTCACTTTAGCCTCAATGTCGAAAATCCCTAGTTCTGCAAAAGCTAAAGGGTTGATGCTACCCCCAATAAGTAAATAATGTCGTCGTAATTGGAAAATTGATGAAGACAAAAGCGTCCTTCCAGTAATGGATGGAACTTGGGAGATCCCAGATGACATTTCTATTATTCTAGGTAGTGTTATAATACCACACTTCTTAAGGATGAAGTTGCACCTGGAAGAAGTAGAATAGCAGAATGGATGATGTTATCTTGTGCAACAGGCAAAGCATGATAAAACCGACCAAAGAGGAAATGGTGTTGGGTGCAAGTTGGCAGAGGAAAAGTTCGAGAAAATTCAAGACCTCAAGGATAAAGTGGTGAAGAGGAAAATGAAGACCATGATGGAAGGCCTTGAAATAAATCATGGCCTCTCGTTTCTTGGAAAAGTAAATCCTCTCATTAACCTCGGGGATCCGACACCCGTAAAGGGAATAAATACAATCAGTCCAGATCTTATCAGTCCAGACCTCAAGAACAAATAGAAAGAAAGTTTGGGGACCAAATTCAAGATTTCTAAGGGCACCTTGGATGATCATTGACCTGCATAATGGGAAGCTCTAGCTCCATAAGTAAGCCTTTACCTTTGCCAGGAGCAAAACTATACTTTGAAGACTGGGAAACTCTTGGTGATGTTTCAAGTTGGGGGCAGGCTTCGGGCTGGGATACTTCTCCAATTCTCAACATCCAAGACTTTAATCTATAGAAAGAAGAAACCAAGAAAAGCACGAGCAAGAGAGAAAGCTACCTTGCTTTTAACACTAAGATAGAGCGAGGAAGGCGAGAGCAGAAGCAAAGGAGGAGGCAAATGTGTTTTCAGAACCGAAAGCAGAGAAGCTCGCATCTTCCCCTCTCTTTCTCAACTTTTACCAATAGCCATCTTTTTTAATTAACATCGGTCGTTCGATTGGAGGCACATGTCAACACCCAAGAACATCGATGCCCTTTGGGCTTCCAAACAACCAAATCAAAGGGTCGAGAATTCTGGCGGACAAAATCAAATCTCCCTCCTCGACTACCGCGTCCAATTAATAAGATGGCACATCACCCGACCTCAACCGTTGCCTCATTCGAGCTTGGGAGATGGAGCTATTGTTACTACACTGGGCCAGACCACGTGGCAAAGAAAATGTTTTACTTAAATAAAAAAGCCCAAGCTGAATACATCACCTCAGCCCAAAAGCCCATATGCCCACATAGGAGGCTAACTGCTTGCCTAGTTAAAGTGACAGATCATCCACTCATTGGGCTCTCGAATATTAAGGAGTCAGTTAGTAACGGCATGAGTGGTTGTCCGCATTTATGCTCCTATTCATGGACGACGACACAAATGAAGGACAATGACATATCATAAAGACAATGTCGTTATCAACTAACGACACTGGGGGAACCACCACCTATAAGAAGTCTCAATAGCGATAGGACAATGGCCTCTTAAGAAAAGACTAAAAACTCAAGTACTCTGACACTCAGTTATCTGATTCCATTTTACATTTTCTCCATAACTCGACGAGACAATGATCGAACGATCTCTCAATAGATCGGACCTAGCTATCCCGAGCCCTTCCTAGTCATACACCGACTTAATTTATTGGAGGAGATTGCAGTCGGAACCCAGATCCAACCCCATGTCGATCTTGCATGTATTGCAGACATACCAATATAGATCAGAGTTAGGTCATGTTTCAACCCAGCAGCTCAGGCCTAGCTCTCACTGACCCGGGATCTCTCTCCTCTAGTTCCACTCGTCAGCTGACGAAATGCTACGTCACCAGAGGCATCCTCGTCAGCGTCATACTCATCATTGGTGAATTCACCCGTTAAAAGAAGTCAATTTTAATTAATATCTTTAAATTATTTTACTTAAAATGTCAAATTAATCAACTAATTGTGCACGTGGACCAAATAAAAAACACATACATAGGATGCGGGACTCCAGCGCCGCTGAAAGGAAAAGAGAAGTATGGGTGTGTTTGGGTATCCACCGAGGGTAAAAGGAGGAAAAGTAGTGACTAAAGCGCAAAAAATGCGAGGGAACAAAGTGAAAAAAATAATGAAAACCATGTAAATATGGAGAAGAGTGAGGTTTGTTGGAGTGCCCCTTGGGTTCATGAATATTCAATGACAAACATGTACGTAACGGGCATTGGGGTTTTTTTGGGGTTGAGGTGGTATCCCATGTGGCGATGTGACATTGCCACATGGGACAAACATGCCACCTCGGACAATGGCACAATCGTAATTTCCTCTTTTATCAAATAGAATTGGAATTCAATTTAATCCAAAATTTATATTAATTAATTTTTATAATGCAATTCTTATTTGATTATGGGTTTCAATCTTTTACTATGGAAAAATTCTTATTTAATTAAATCAGGATTCTTTCATTAAAACTAAATGGTAAAGTGGATACAAGAGTTTTAAAGTGTTGTGGCAAGTAGAACATTATGAATAGCTAGATTAGAATCATTGCGAGACTTAATGATAGTTCATTTGCTCGGAAGAGAAGGATATGAACACCACTACTGTTGACACAGTGGTTGAATATCCTCCTTAGCACTAGAGGTTCCTTCTCACACCCTCTTTGAATTTGACTCTTCGACAAGGAAGGATGGGTCATATCGAGGGGGGTGTATCAAAATTTTTATCACTATCAATGCAAGCAAGGAGGTATGACATGGAGTTGAGATGATTGATCTTTGTAAACTAATCATTGATCAAGAGTGAAGGAACCGAGGCTTAGATTACTATATCATTTAAAGGAATCCTTTTTGGGAATCCTTTGCTTTTGCTGTTTCATGAATCTATCTGCACGAAGAAGGGGGTGAGCTTGAACCACAATCAAGTTAGAGGACAAGGATGCGGAATGTGGCATGGGTTTCAACTTGGTGATGCAACTACAAAAGGATGTATATATATTGCCACTTCTTATGTGTACTAGATTTTATTATTTTCTTTCTTCTTTTTATTTTTCTTTTTTAAGAGGTCATGTTATATGCGATGTTGTCATGTATATTTGCATCTCTTCCTTTACAGAAATGTTCCATAGCTAGTTTCATTTTAATGAAACTCTGGGGCTTATGCCTCACATAATAGCCTGAACAAAAGGATGTAGAATTACCATGACAATTGTACTCCTCATTACAAAATGCATCATAATGGATTGTAAATATGTGACAAATGATGAACGAACATACCTTCTTGAAATTGGTCAAGCCTGTCCCTCCGGCATCTAGGAGTAGCATAACTGTGGCCCGTGGCGATGACAAGATAATCGTAAGGCACAAGCCGGCCCTCCGACGTCAACACCTCTGTCTCAGTGATGTTTACTGCTGTGGATGTAATAACCGTTCCCTCGTTCAAGTACTCTCTGTGGTTAATCACCGATCTCTCTGCAACTGATGGTTCGACTTTCGATCGCAAGTTTGCCCATGGAATCTCGAAATATTCCTTCCTGCAATCACGAGAATATGTATCATTTGGGATCAACGCGGAAATGATATAAATCAAAACGCCGGCTTGCTTGCACAAACATTAATCAATTCGCGTAAAAATTGACGAGCAGAAGCAGAACGGACGGAACATTTACATACGGGTCGATTAGGTAAACGTCGGCCTTGCTCTGTAAGATATTGGCGATGAGAGCGCCGGCGATTCCTCCACCGACGACAACCACCTTCTTCTTGTTGTCCGCTGAACATTCCATTTTTCTCACAAGCAATAGGTCGAACACCTGGTCTGCGGTCGGATTCAAACCAAATGCGACAATGGCTTGTTTGCTTTTGAGAAGAGAGGGGTGAGAGCCCCTCCTCCTTTTCAAGTTCTTTGGTGATGGTTGTGGAAGGATGAAGCCTCATTCGTGTAGAGATAGGGAAAACAGAGGAACAACGGGCTGTTATTCCTAACGATTTCCGAAGATAATGCCGATTATTTTTTTCTATTTCGGACCAAGGTGGATCATTGGCGGCAATCAAACCAACGGTCGAAAGTAGGAGAAATAAACTTACACTAAGGGACTAGGTTTAAGGTGAAAAAACTCTCATTAAAGAAGGATTGCTTCCTACAATTAACTGTTTTAAATCTTGGCCCAAATCGTAACGATCATCCGCAAACCATCCTAGCCTTCAAGTAGGATCAGTGCTGCAGAAGCTTCAAGGTGGGCCCGTTGGTGGTCAACGAGCCGGTCCTGTCCGGGCCCGGTCGGGCCTTGACCAGGGCCATGAGCCGGACCGGCCTGTTTCATCGGGAGGCCCGGCCCAGCCCGTCCCATTTAAATAAGTAGAAAATTTAAAAAAAGTTGAAAACAAATCTTTAAAAATCTTAAAAATTCCAAAAAAATTCCAAAAAATTCCAAAAAATTGTAAGTATATGTAAAAAGTTGTACAATTAATATATGATATTTATACTTGGTATTAAATTTTTAAAGATATATACTTTTATAAAAACATAGTATTTTAGAAAAAATTAGAAATAGATAAACATTTGTAAATTGTTCGTAGATAAAAATTTTATAAATGAGAAATAATTAACTTATATTATTGCTAAATAGATACAGTAGTGCCACAGGACAGAAACATATTTAAGACCGAAATTCTCGAAGATCTCTGGATGAAACTTTAAATTTTATTAATGAAATTATTTTTGAGGGGATTACTTAAGTCGGCCAGACTTAACCCTCATACAATGGCCAAAAAAGAACACCACTGCAAATAAGAAAATGATAATAGACGGAAGAAATGAATATCACTCATCTTGTACCTTTTCTTCGTTGGAATCTTCGGAAAGGTCCTTCTTGTTCTGCGAGCGGTTTTCAGCATGGAACTAATCTTTCGCACAAACCGCAACTTCAACTATGTCTTCCTTCAGCCTTGACCTCTTGTTGCTCAGAACATGACTACTTGCACTAAAAGCAGACTCCGAAGCAACTGTGGATATAAGGACAGCTAACAAATCCCGAACCATGATGGAAAAAATGGCATAAACTGATTCATATCCTTTCCACCAAGCAAAAGCATCAAAATTCTCATTATCCATTTCTGCCTCAAAAAAGGGAAATAGATTTACTAAATACTAAGACAGTTCACTAGAAGGACTATCTGACTCTACTGTTTTTTATTTCTTCTTCCCTAACATCTGTCGGATCTGACTCGAATAAGAAGTAAAAGCATGCACAGAAAAAGTATGTGAAGCCCTACCAAATCTAATCTCATAGGTTGCAAACAGAGTTCTTAAGCTATGTTTAAACGTAGCTAGATGTTCAACATGGAAAAATCCCATGATTTCATAATACATTTCTAATAACCCAATTGCAATATCCTCCTTTAAACGAGGATCAAAAACTTTAGCTGTAGAGTAAAGCTTAGGAACAAGATTCCAATACTTAGCTAGTTTTATCGACATGTCTTCTATCATAGGCATTATAGCAGTGTTAGATTGTGGACTGTCTCTAAGCTTAGATAAAACTTCGGAACTCAAAACTAATTGTTCTAATCCTAAAACTGATGTTGGGTAGTAAACCTCTAAAAATTTATTTGTAGCAGTACAATATATCAAAAAATTCGTGAAGATGAAGTATAGTTATCCATTCGTATTCACTAATTAAATACGAATGGTCATGTGGAAGGTATGTAATTGCAAAATCTGTAAGCGGATCTCCATTCTTAATCATGGAACGCAGCATTATATTAGTTGAATTCCACCTATGTAGAACATCAAATTTAAAGGCAAGGTAAGGTGTTTGGCTAGTATGACACAGATATTTGTACAGAATTCGCCTAGTACCAGAAGTATTTAAATACAACATGAGATTCCTAATTTTATCTAAATAAATCAAGAAGTTTTAAGTCTGTCTTGAACTATCAAGTTCAAGACATGACATTCACATCTTTGATGAAACAACAACCCAATCATATCGGGGGTCAAATTTTTTTCAACAACTAATTGCACTATTGTTAGTAGATGCATTATGAAAAGTAAATCTTTCCAGCAATATTAAAAATGAATAACAGATGTGATAAACAGAAGAAATAACACCCCAGTATGAGCATGCTCTAACATTCTAAATCATATAATCATCTTGTTAAGCATGTAAGCATGCTCTACATAAATGCGAGGTAACACATAAATAGGACGCTCCCCACTTTGTTTTCCAAATTGTTAGTTCTTGTTTTCAAGACTAACATTGTTTTGATAATGATCAATACAATATGTTAGTGTGCTAATCAATCTCGTGTTATAGTTTCAGTTTATCTTAATGATTATATGTTGATGAGACAAAGCATAAAGCTGGGAGGATGATGAAATGGATATTTTAAAGGCCTCCAAAAGTGATGGATTTCTCAAGCTTGGATGAAGTCATGAAGATCATCTATTGAAGTCAAAGCTTGGAGCATGATGGCGGCTAGGACCTCAAGGCATCAAGAGCTTGAAGACCAGACTTTAGGAGAAGCTATTGTAATCCATGTATTTTATTTCTTGCTTCTTTCCTTTTGAGTCATAGGATTATTGTAATGCCTTGATTAGATGGTCATTCACTTGCACGCATCTTAAACCATCTTAGTGAACCTTAGGATCATTATAGAAACCAATCCAATAGGTTCCCCATGCGAAAAACTCAATTGGAGTTTTTGGACTTCCAACAGGCACCTGTTGAAGGCATGACAAGCAACTGGTGGTTCATCAGGCGCCTGGCCATCCTTCTACATGCGGCTGTTATGCACTTGCTCAAGTCAATTTTCTTGACTCCATACCTAAGCATTTGGTACAGGCGACTGAAGTACATTTGACAGGCACCTGTCAACAAATAGGCACCTGAAATTTGTTCTACATTTGCCTGGTGCATGAAGTACATAAGTTGTCATTTTTGTGCTCCAAGGCTCCCTTGTGGTAGTCGCCTGCTGAAGTCTTTACATGCGCATGCACAGTGGTACAGGTGCATGTGTATTCTTTTGCAGCCGCCTATCCTGGCTCAAATTATAGTCGTTGGGAAAATCTAGCTATTACATAAGGCGCCTGACTCTTTGCCTACATGCGCCTGTTGAGCACTTTCAGCCAAAATCTAGCCGTTGCAAATTGGTTTGTTTGGGCTTTTTGCTTGGATTTAGTGGGTTATTTTGGCTTCCTATAAATAGGAGATAGCTTAGTTCATTTAGAACTCTTGGAAATCTTTGAAGATCATATAATCTCTTCATTAAGCCTCTCCTCCCTCATTCCCTTCATTAGAGCTTCATTTTTATGCTATAGCATCTAAGCTCTAGAGAATTTCTCCAAGGGATTTCAATCTAATTCCTTTCTTGGAGAACATCCTTCTTCTCTTCATTCTTACACTCAATTGAGAAGTCGTCGGGTTCATTTCTAGAAGAGAGAAAGATCAACAAGTGCAATCAAAGCCTGATCTCAAGCGCTTGGCTTCCACACTTGCATGCCTTCTTCTTCACATTGGTAAGATCATCTCAAGGCATAGGTAAGTGTTATTTTGTTTCATCGTTTGTGAGAAACCCTAACTCTCTTTGTTAGAGTTAGTTTCTCCCTTTGTGGGAGGTTGAGTTACTGTGTAGGACTAACCCTTATGTAGGGTTTGAGTTCTCCCTTCGTGGGAGTGAGTGAGAGTGTCCTTGTGTAGGACTATCCCTTGTGTAGGGTTTCCCTTGTGTAGGGTTTGTATTCACTACCTTGTGTAGGATTAATAGTGGATATTGGCGTGGCTGGATGTACTCAACTTTGGGGAACCATGGTAAAACACTATGTGTTTGCGATTGTTATTGTTGAGCATACTATTTAATTTTTGCTGCTTATTGTGTCTTAATTTCAGTAACTTTTAATTAAGCACTTTTCTTGCCTTTACACTATTCACCCCTCTCTAGTATATTGTGTAGCCCCGCTATGTCCTAACAATTGGTATCAAAGCCTTGGTTTGGTGGCTTTTGCAAGCATGACTTCTAACTCTCAATAACTCCTCTCTCTTCCTCTAAAGTTCAAGGGTGAATACTAATCAAGATGGAAGAAGAGGATGTGCAAATGGCTTGCCGTGCAACAATAATCGATGATCGTAACTTCCGACACCCAAGTGTGGGAAGCCTTGCTAATTTCCATAGATGAAGAAAAGATTGCAAGGAAATTGGTGAAGTTTGATTCATCTTGCGAGATATGGGATTATCTTGATGGGAAGTATGGTTGAGAGGAATCTTGCGATGATGAGAACATCGTTGATAATAAGGTATCTCGTAACTGTCTCGTTCAACGTAGTGATTTTATTGAAAATAATAATGCGTTGTTTATAGACTCTCCAAAAGCTAAAAAGTTTAAGATTAAAGAGAGTTGCACACACACATACACATCAACATCCAATCCTTGATATGATGCACGTTTTATTGCTTTGAATCAAGAAAAAGTTGCTCTTGATTCTCATGTGTGCATGTTGAGCAAAGAGAATGAGTCTCGTAAAGCTCAAGTAGTGTATGTCAATGAATTTCATATTTATTTAAATAAGAGTGCATATGCTACTTATGAAGAGCAAATTCATTGTTTGCATGCCGAGAAAGAAGGATTTCTTTCTCAATTGAGTGCCTTGAGAGATGAGAATGCTTCCATCAAACTCCAAATGGAGATGACGCACTCGGATTGTGATTATAACATTTTAAGAGATGAGACATTGGCTCTCAAGTCAAAATGTTGTGAGCTTAGCTCATGTCTATCCAAGAGGGATGACGACATTTCTTCACTTTTGAAGAAGTGTGAGCTATTGTCTATTCAAATTGAAAATTTTAAATTAAGTAAGGACAAGGTTTTGGGATCATTATATTGAAGGTGAACAAACCAAGCTCTTCTCCTAGAAGCAACCAAATAAATTTTATGGGGGAGCATTCTAATGGAAAAGTCACATCCAACTCTTTTGGCCTAAAATCAATTTCTATTTCTAAGCCAAATAGAAATCATGCATATTTGTATTCCGGTCTTGCTTATGTTAAGAAGCCTATTCAAAAACATATTGTTATAAATGCTTCTTCTTTGAATGATATGCATGATGTGTCTACTCATATGAAATCTTTTCATTGCTTGCATGCTAGAATTGATGCTAATCCTTTGCATGCTTCACTTGTTCCTATGGTGGGTAGAAATGCTTGTGTGAATATTTCTAATGCTAATGGTATGTTTCACACACGGGACACACCAATGTTTATGTTCCACCTCATAAGTGTGAACCCTCACCTCCTACTCATGCCTTAACTAAACCTCGTCTTAAGAATCCCAAATCACTTTCTTTGTGGATTCCTAAGAATGTTTTTAGGCTTGTTAGGAATTCGTATATAGATTCATATGTTCGAAATGTATATTTTTATATGACTATATACGGAAACTAAACTCCACTTTTGTTTGGTTTTCACCTTACTAGCTCACTCACATTGTTATTCATTACTCGGGTATCATACTTGTATGTTTACATTTTGTATCCATATTTATGTGAGTGTGTTCATTACTCCCAATTTTGCATGTTTTGTATGTTTATGGGGGAGTATGGAACTTTTTGCTTGCTAGCATTAGTTTTTCTATTCATATGTTACATTGAATGTCATTCACATTATGTGTGTGCATATGGGGTGGTTATTTCTCTTGCCCTTGGGTTTTCATATTTGGCTATTATCCATCTTTTTGATATGCCAATGGGAGAAAGAAATGGGTAACGTAAAAATATATCTTATGCTTTTTATGCATTATTAACAGTTGGTATTGTTTTTGCATAACTGATGTGTCATTATATTCCACATTTTATCTATATGATTACACGTCAAAATGCTTGCTCAATTACATATTTCATACGCTTTTACGCTCATAATTGGAACTATCGTACTTTAAGAGCGTTTGGTTGCATTTCAGAGAATATCGAGCGATTTGGAGTATATTGGAGGAGAGAGTGATCACTCCATATTTTATACCTTTTTTCTGCATGTTTGCATGCCATTTTGATCGCCCATATCGCGTTTTTCATGATTATTCGACGATATTGTGATGCTTTTCACTATTTCTTGTTTTTGTCGTATTTCGGGAAATATGGAGCGATTTGGAGCGAATTTGAGATCAAGGGATTTGCAAGCGCTTAAGAGTGTCACCCACGGCTCATTTGAGGGCTTATCAGTGATGGAGGATGAGCGGAAGAAGAAGGAAATCAATAGGAGCGACGAGGATGCAAAAAGAAGAGAAACATGCATTTCAGCACATCACTCGGTCGAGCAGAACATCCACTCGGCCGAACAAGAAGTCCCACTCGGCCGACCAGAACGGATACGCACACGGATTTTTTCAGCGTATACTCGGCCGAACGAAGAAAGCCTACTCGGCCGAATGAGAAATCTCACTCGCCCGAGTGGTACAGGGAAATTGTCCAGAGAAAGGCCAGAGACATTGGAATTTTCAGAGATCCTGTCGAAGCCCCACTCGGCCGAACGATAAAGCCACTCGGCCGAATGGATAAGTCCACTCGGCCGAGCCATCCCCCAAAGACAGACCCTGAAACATCTGAAGTTACTGTATTTTTACAGGGTTTGTCACTCGGCCGAGTGATAAGGTCACTTGGCCGAGTGAACCGCTCCGCCTGCTGCTAGGGTTGCGATTTCTGGGCTGCGCATGGGCATTTTGGCACGATTTTTTGGACGATTTTAGAGGGTATTTAAACCCAGTTTTTGCCCTAGTTTAGGGAGCTTTTTGAACAATTAATTTTTAGACTTTCTTTTAGGATTTTGACAGCTACTCTTTGGTGAATTCTCAGCTGGAAATCATTGACATCTACATTGATTTGTCTATTCCTATTGAAAAAACTCTATTTTTATGCATTTTCTCTCTTTTGCAATGAATTGTGCCGTGATTATTGTTGATTTTTCTGAGATTTGCATGGTGTCTAGTGAGTAGTGCCGTCGTTCTAGGGCATAGGGATGAACCCTATTTCTAAATTGTGATGAATTTGTGTAATTGTTGCTAGAATTGATTAGGGTTAGGTTGTGATTGATTAATTACAGATAGCTAGGAATTCATATCGATTGGGATTTGCAAGAGATTGGATCCCAATTGATAGGAAGGCCTAGATATTCGATTTAGATTGACAATTGGATTTCTCTAGGTTTGGTTTGCAAGAGATTGGACCAAAGCTAGGATTTTTAATTGTGATTCTATACCCATATCTGTTTGCAAGAGATTGGACGGATAGGAACTATCATAACCTAGGTCGTAGCTCGAGTTTGCACGAGAGTGGGCTCGAGATATGATTAAACAATGATGTCATTCTTCACGCTAGCGGCTTAGGCTAGGGTTTGCACGAGAGTGGGCTCTATCCTAGGTTTGCTATAGACCGGCAATAGCGCGAGAGCGTGAGCTTGGTTCTACATTAAGTTGCGACTAGTTCACCTGTATTCAAGCTTAGCAACAACGAAACTTATGAATCACAAGGATGATAGACGGTCCGTAGTGGGGATTCCCTATCCCTAGACGTTTTATTAAATTGATATTTCTCTTGATAATTGAACGATTGTGATTGTTATACCCCAAACTATTCTCGATTCTCTTGATAGCTAGGTGATTGGAAAGAGACACGGTCATTTGTTCCTCCCGGAGTTCGATACTCGCTCGCCGCTACACCGTGCGCTTGCGGTAAAACTACAAGTCGTTTTTCGGGTGTACACTCGGACGCGATCATGTTTTTGGCGCCGTTGCCGGGGAGGCGACACTGTTTTATTTTCCTTACTTAGCTATTTCTTTTTGTTTTATTTTTTTTGATTTTACTCCTCTATCGTGCTAACAATTCCATCGAAACTCTGTTTTTCTTAGCATGTACACGAGATCGACGGCGGATCAAGAGGATATTATATTTGATCCGGAGATCGAACGTACTGAGAGGAGGATCAGAGCCGAGAAAAGGCTCAATATAGAGGACAATTGTATGAACCGACCGGAGACACCGGAGGAACTAGCGGCATGTATGGCGAGGATTATATCCATCAGAGGTAGGCTTCGGCCTAAGACTTCCTTCACTACTTCTTCCATCGCTATGCCAGAGTTGGCGGCGGATAAGAATTTTGAGCTCAAGACGGGATTAGTGGTCTTAATGCAACAAGACCCATTCCATGGGAACTCCCATGAGAATCCAAATTATCACATCCAGCTATTCTTGTCCAAGTGCGCCACCTTTCAAATGGCGGGTGTTTCCGCCGATGCGATCCGTTTGAGACTCTTCCCCTTCACCCTCAGAGACAAAGATCTATATTGGCTGAGGACGCATGCGGAAGGTATATTCACTACTTGGGATGAGTTGGCTAGTGCTTTTGTTGATAAATTCTACCCGCCATCTAAGACGGTGAAGATTAGAAGTGCACTCATGTCCTTCAAGCAAGGGCCGTAAGAGACCCTATACGAGGCATGTGAGCGCTTTAAGGATCTGCAGCATCAGTGCCCCCATCACAACATAGAAGCATGTGAGCTAGTTCACAGTTTTTATAATGGACTCGAACCGGGCACTAAGCAAATCATAGATGTAACCGCTAACGTGTAATGCCCTCATAGCTACTGCACAAGTACTAAAGGGGGGTGAATAATACTTTAAAGTAGTTAAGAGTATAATTCCTAATTATTGTGCAATCACAACCAACAATGCGGAATAAATATAAACAACAAGAATTAAGCAATACAAACAGGCGATTTAATGGGTTCGGATCCACCCAAGTCTCCCCGACTTGTTCCCGGTGATCCTACGTCCCAGACCCAGATCCCCTCCGGCTACTTGAGCTAGAATCCTCTAACTCAAGTTTTGCACTATGAAATTCTTGTAGAAAACTACTACAAGATCAAATCATACAAAGATCGAAATGTGACTCCCACAAATCGGGATCACGATCTTCTCTCACAACCGAGAGATAAACTTGAAATATCAAAGTAAATGAAACAATAAAACACTTACCACAAAACCATATGCCTTGAGTAAAACTTACAGATTTTAGGGCAAGAAGGATTTTGAGGAAGAAGATAGCACCAAACCCTAGCTACACCAAGATGAACAGCAATAGATGGCTAGGGTGAAGTTGGTGACTTGGATTCAAGCTCTTAGCTTGAGTAGCTACAATGAATGAGAATCTCTCTTGAGGAAATTAGGGCTCAAAGAGTGAGGGAGAGATTCTTGTGAGAAGAGAGAGCTTAGAAATGAGAGTTTAATGCTTTCTCTTTGATTCTCTAAATCTCAATAATGACAGCCTTGAATGCAAGCTTGAAGCTCAACAAGTTTATATAGAAGAGAGAAAAGAGTTCAGCAAAAATCGTGGCATTAAATGCCCAACGGATCTATTTCTGAAGCTGCTTAATCGGTCTAAGAAGGATCATTGACCGATTAGTTTTGCAACTAGTCGGTCGGTGAACCTTCTTGGACCGACTAGATGGTTGACAGGGAAGATAGTGAAATAATGGGAGAGAACTAGTTGGTCTAAGAAGAAACACCAACCGACTAGTTTGACAACTAGTTGGTTAGTGAACCTTCTTGGACCGACTAATTGATCAACAGTAACTGAGCTGAATTTCACAAGGAAAACTAGTCGGTCAAAGAAGGATTGCCAACCGACTAGTTTGACAACTAGTCGGTCGGTGAATGTTCTTTGACCGACTAACTTGTCAACATTAGCTAGGCTGAATTGAACTAGGATATCTAGTCGGTTCAAGAAGGATTTCCAACCGACTAGATTGTCATCTAGTCGGTTGGTTCTTCTTCTTGAACCAACTAAGATGCATAAGAAGCCGTGAAATGAAGCGACAAGCTTCGGGAAAGTTTCTAATGGCTTCTAAGGCAATCCTAGATCTAAGATATGAGCATTATGAAGATTGTTAAGTAAGTCCTACTCAAGGCTTAACATTCTATACGATGAAGCTAGAAGACAATAAAATAAACATGACGAACTGTCTTCAAAGCTTCAATCAGAATCCCTTAACTTCATTAATAACTCCTTGAGTTTCAACGAAGCTTCAGGTACACGATCACGCGCTTTAAGAAGTCTTGGGGCGTCGCTTGAGATGTACGAAGTAATTTGGCGATGATCTCCATAACTGCGCTCAAAGAGAATTAGTGCACGATATTTATGTCTGTTCATCATCAAAACCAAATCCGGAGAATCAATACTCAACATTCTCCCTCTTTTTGGTGATGACAAACCAACATAAATATTAATCAATAATAATGATACAAATGAAATTTACTTACTCCCCCTGCATTGATGACTCGTTAATTCTGAATTAAATAATAAACATAAGCATCAAGCAGACGAGAAAAGTATAAAACATGATCCAATTATTGAATTATAGGATCGGAATCCATTTTTATATCTTCACTCCCCCTGAATCTAACATATCAAATTAGATTCACGGTAAATTGCTTTAAATTATCATTTAGCTCAACGTCATTATTAATTCTCTCCCCCTTTGGCATTAGCAAAAAGAGCGGGAGGAGACCAACGACAACAACGAAGGCTAAATAAAAATCTAAACACGAGAGTCGAAGAATACGACAATGGTCCAAATGACACCAAGGAAAACATATCGAAGAATATCAAAGCGTGCCAACGAGACCATAGTCGAAAAGCGAAAAGTGAAATCATCAAAACACAAAATCAAATTCACTTATTGAGTAAAGGAACATACTCTCAAATATCAACATTTTTAGCTAATTTAGTGCATGAAAAACAATTCTATGTTTTCATACAAACAAATCTATTTAATCAATATAGTCGTCGAGCGACGAAGTCAACATCAGAGACATAAATTCAATGTGCACACAGAAATGAATGGCAACATGATGTGTATGTGTATGTATATATATATATATATATGGATACAACAAAAGAATTATACATCAGCCAACAAAAGTATAGACCATCAGCAGGTCGGTGCACAGCATACACCACATGTCACAAAATATATCGAAGTGTATCACAAAACATACATACATCAAAATAAATCACAAAACATACAAAAATACATCCACCCATCTATCCTAACCCCACTCTCTCACAACAGATATATCATCCAAAGGCTAAGTGGAGAGTCCTCCAACGAAGGCTCAGGAGGCGGAGGCAGGATCGGCACCAGCAGCAGGCTGTGCAGACGGGTGGTCTCTGGAGCGACAGAAGTGTCCACCGAAGGGATGGTGGCAGTAGGAGTGCTCTCGGGAGCATGAGCAGAAGAAGTGCCAACAAAAGTACCCTCGGGGGCACGAGGAGGAGAAGCAACATCACGCTCATCCTCAGCAGCATCCATAGCCTCTTCATCAGAGACTAACGGAGGGATCTCAACGCCCAAATGCTCACAGATACTCACGAGCATCGCCTCACAATGCAAAAGACGAGCCTCCTGACGGCTCGTGGAGCGAGACGACAGAGGAGGAACAGAAGGGGTAGTCCTCTGAATGTGACGCAAGGCCGCAAGAGACTTCTTGACGGCAGTCGCGTTCAGGGGAGGACCCAGCGGACGCTGATCATCATGAGGGAGAGGAACGCCAAAGCGACGGAAGACTAAAGTCAACAAGCTAGGATAAGGAATATGAGCTGACTTGTTGGAATTCCTGATGCACTCAAAGGAATCCATCTTATCTAAGATAATGTGGGCCCAATTTATCTCGCTCCCAGCAAAAAGAGCGTAGATAAGCTTAAGGAATGGCTGGGATGGCAAGCTGGAGGAGCCGTACTTCGGGAGAAGACACGACTTCAGAATGAGATTTAGGACACAAGCATTAGGCTTGAATGATTTCGATGGAACGCCAATCATGGTGGGAGGAATGACATGGAACATCTCAGCAAGAATGGACTGGTCAAGATCGTGGATCTTATCCACGGAGATATCTGAGGGGAGCAGGCCAGAGGAGGAGACACCAAGCAACTGCCCTAAGATCTCTGCCGTGAGGACAATGGGTGTCCCCAAGACAGTGGTCTCAATGCAGTGGGTGTCATCATACTCACCCCGAACTCGATTGGCATAGAATAGTTTGACGAGTCTAGGATAGGGATGATGATTTGCCTTGGGATCATGGCGAAGATAATCTAGGAGGCCGCTATAAGAGAGGAGATCTGTGAGCAGAGGAAAGTCAGAGAACTGAACGAAATGCTCGAGAATCAACGGACAGTGCTCGATACGGTTTTATGCCGCAAGACACAATGGGTCATCGCGACAAAACGATATATCAACCCCACCCGAAGGCATGGGTTCCTTCCCATTGAATTTACGGGAGGTAGGGCGAGGAGGAGGGGTAGGAGCCTGCTCGGTAGCCTCTGTCTCTGGGATATAGTCAGCGTCAGAGTCAGAGGAGGCCGCAGGAGGAGTGGGAGCACGAAAGGAGCCCTGGGTCAAAGGCTTGGTCTGGGGCTTGGAAGATGATCAGGCTGTAGGCCTAGAGGGAGCCGTCTTCTTCTTCTTGAGAGGAGGCGAAGAAGAGGATGGACGAGTGGTTTTGGAGCGGCATTTGGGTTGAGGAGGGTTGGTTGAAGGCTTGACGGTCATGGGGGATGGAGCGGTAGGACGGATAGGGATGCATGTTTTCGCCATGAGATTGCGACGAGACAACACACAAACGCACGAGATCAAACGAAATTGAAAGTGATCGAACGAAATTGAAAGTGATCGAACGAAATTGAACTAGATAGAAACCCTAATATGAACGAGATTTTAGCCCTAAAATCTGAGAGATTGAGAGGAGATATACCAAGGGATCCCTAGGAAGGAGGAGAGAGGGTCGGCGACAGTTGACAGTGGCCAGAAACGGCGGCGCACGGTGGAGGGAGCTGAGGAGATGCGGGATATGAGGGTTTAGGGAAGTTTTCGCACCGATTAGAATGAGTTCTAATCGATGCAGACGAGATATAAATCGATTCAGGGAGACAAAGACACAAATGCCCACGTGCAACTAGTCGGTCTGAGTTCAAGAGCTGACCGACTAGAATGCAATCTAGTCGATCGGCAGATGAGCTTGGACAGACTAAAATGCAAACATCAAGAGAAGTCAAAAATAGGGCATGAATTAGTCGGTCTGAGTTCAATCACTAACCGACTAGAAGTGAAACTAGTCGGTCGGCAAATGAACTGGGACCGACTAAGTGAGTTCAAAAATTTGAAAAAACGAAATTTTGAGTTTTCTCCAAAGAACACTTGGACACATCATCTAAACACTCTCAAACGATCGTATTCTACCCCATAAAACTAGCAAATTCATAAATCCGATGCGCAAATCGAAAAACCAATCATAAATCCAGAATATCACAACAAATCTAGCATGAACATATAAATATCATTATCATGCAGGATTATAGAAAATATGAACCCTAAATCTCAGATTCACCCATAATCCCCAATTCTCGACGTAGCCGCACAAAGGAATCTTCCTTGAGTGGTTTCGTGAAAATATCGGTGATTTGCTTCTGGGTTTCAACGTACACTAAAATGATGTCCTTTTTAGCAACATGATCATCTAGGAAATGGTGACGGACATCTATGTGTTTGGTACGGGAGTGGTGTACCGGATTATTAGAGAGACATATTGCACTTAGGTTGTCCACCATGATAGGGCAAGTATCACAGTTTATACCGAAGTCTTTAAGTGTGTGTCTCATCCAAAGAACCTGTGCACATGCAGCACCGGCGGCAATATATTCCGCCTCGGTGGTTGAAAGTGATACAGAATTCTGCTTCTTGGAAAACCAAGAGACAAGAGAATTTCCTATAAAATGGCAAGTGCCACTAGTACTCTTCCTGTCAGATTTGCATCCAGCATAATCTGCGTCACTATATGAGATTAACTCATAAGTGCTAGACTTTGGATAGAATAATCCGTAGTCGAGTGTGTAACTTAAATAACAGAAAATACGTTTAACCGCTACTAAGTGTGATTCCTTAGGTTGTGACTGATACCGAGCACAAACACATACTGTGAACATTATATCAGGCATACTGGCATTAAGATATAATAAACTACCTATCATACCTCGATATAGACGAATATCTACATCTTTACCGCCCGTATCTTTATCAAGATGTGTAGTAGTGCTCATAGGAGTCTTCTTGCCAGAAGCATTCTCCATTCCAAATCACTTTAGTAGCTCCACCGTATACTTGGTTTTGTGGATGAAGATTCCATCGTGCATTTGGCGAATTTGGAGTCCTAAGAAATATTTGAGCTCACCCATGTGGCTCATCTCAAATTGGTCCTTCATGACATTAGAAAACTCTTCGCAAAGAGTGAAGTTAGTAGCACCGAAAATGATATCATCAACATAAATTTGAACTAAAATAATATCATGATTCGCATACTTAACAAAAAGTGTTGAATCAACCTCACCCATTTTGAAACCCAAATCCAAAAGAAAGTTCTTTAGGCGGTCATACCAAGCTCTAGGAGCTTGTCTCAAACCATAAAGTGCTTTCTTAAGTTTGAAAACGTGATTTGGAAATTTTTCATTTATAAAACCCGGAGGTTGAGAGACATAAACTTCCTCAACGACGTCTCCGTTCAAAAACACACTTTTTACATCCATTTGAAAGAGTTTGAAATCTTTATGGCATGCAAACGATAATAACAACCTAATAGATTCTAATCTAGATACAGGTGCGAAAGATTCCTCGAAATCTATACCTCCTCTTGCCTGTAGCCTTGAGCAACTAGCCGAGCTTTGTTCCGGACGACGTTTTGGTTCTCGTCGGTCTTATTCTTGAAACTCCACTTCGTTCCTATAACGGTGTGGTTCTTCGAAGGCAATGGAACTAGCTCCTAGACCTCATTCCTCTCAAACTGAATGAGTTCCTCTTCCATGGCTAGGATCCAAGAACTATCTTTGCACGCCTCATTGATATTCTTTGGCTCCACTGAAGAGGCAAAGGCACAATGAGCAAAGAAGTTGACTTGAGATCTTGTCTTGACACTATCTAGTATGTTGCCAATGACTTGCTCACGGGGATGGTCACGAACTGTATGAAGCCGTTTGGGAACTCCCTGATCACTAGGAACATTCTCAAAAGAATCATCAGTAGGGTTAGTATCAATAGAATCAATAGAATTAGAATTACCAATAGAATCACAAACTACTTCCATAGAGTCATCATCATTGATAATTCTAGGAGGGACAAAATTTTCATTGAAAGAAACATAAAGAGATTCCTCGATCGTTGAGGTTCTTTTGTTGTAAATCCGGTAGGCTTTGCTACGGGAGTAATATCCAACAAATATCCCCTCATCGGATCTTGGATCAAATTTTTCCAAACTACCATACGTGTTTTTGATAAAATATTTTGCACTAAAAACTCTAAAATGTTTAACTTGAGGCAACCTACCAAACAACAATTCATAATAAGTTTGTTTGGTGCCGGGCCTCAAGAGTATCCTATTAAACACATAGCAAGCGGTATGTACCGCTTCTGCCCAAAATTGATGGCCAAGTTGGCTATCATCAAGCATCGCGCGAGCACATTCCACTAGCGTCCTATTCTTTCTCTCAACAACACCATTTTGAGGGGGTGCGCGAGGGAAAGAAAAGGTGTGAGTAATACCAACTTCATCACAAAAATTTGAGAAAGACTCGTTCTCAAATTCCCCTCTATGATCACTACGAATAGTGACAATGGTGGTTCCAATGAGATTTTGTACTTTCTTAACAAATACTGTGAAGTTTTCAAAAGCATCATTTTTATTAGTTAAATAAAATACCCAAGTAAATCTAGAAAAGTCATCAACGATGACAAGTCCATATCGAGCATTTCCTAATGAAGCAACTCTAGTTGGCCCAAAAAGATCTAGATGTAAAAGCTCTAGAGGCCGTTTAGAGGAAATGCTTTTCTTAGGTTTGAATGACGATTTTGGAAGTTTGCCTCGTTGACACGAGTCACAAAAGCTTTTCTTTTGAAAAGTAAGCTTAGGAAATCCTTTTATAGAGTTTAACTTGGAAAGTTTGAAAAGTGTTCCAAAGTTCACATGACCAAAACGTCGATGCCATACATGTTATTCACTTGTGTTGGCAATGAGACATTGTTCATGTGATTTTGGAATATCTAAGATATATATATCCTTATGGCGTGTGCCAGAGAATAACACATTATTATTATCTTTTCTCAAAATATGACACTTTCCTTTCACAAAGCTAACTTTCTGACCCTTGTCACAAAGTTGGCTTATTGAAATAAGATTGTGATTTAAGCCTTTAACAAGGTAAACATCACTTATAAGGGGTTTAGAGGGGTTACCAACTCTTCCAACACCAATGATGGTTCCGCTCTCGTTGCCTCCAAAGACAACTCGGTTTCCATTTTCAATGGGCACCACTCCGGATAACAACTGAGCTTCACCCGTCATGTGTTTTGAACACCTGCTATCAAGTATCCAATTATTCTTGGAGCTAAATTTTGATTTGTTTCTCCTTTTCTTTTTCTTGAGTACATGGAGATAAAAATATCATTCCATGGTACCCAAGGTCATTGGGTCCTAAAAGATTAGACCTTTGGAAGCCAAGTCCAATTGGACTTAGACTTCTCAATATAATCATCATTGTGCACTACATTCATGAAATAAGAATTAATGTATGCTTGTTTTTCATGCATGCTTGTGTCCTTCGGGCCCCAAATAGTGAATGTCTTGGGACCCCTATTCCTATTGGGAGCATGCACATGTGGTTGATTTCTACGTGATGCATGTGGCCTACGAGGAAGTGGCCTAGGGTATGCATGACGTGGATAAGCATACGGCACATGATGAAATGGTGGCGGCGACATATGATATGGTGCATGATGGTAATCGTTCATATAGTAATGATGTGGTTGAACATATGCATGTGGAGGAACACGTGCGTGAGTGTGTCTCACTTGGTGTGTACGTGCTCGTGGACGTGGAGTATAGAAATCATCATATATGTGAACATGTGGAGTAGGAGGTGTGTTCCTACGTGGCATAGTATTGGTGTACATAAATGCATGACCCTTCTTTGGAGGTCCACCCAAAGTGGGTTTCTTTCCAAACGGGGGTGTGTACCTAGTGGAAGCACCATTGGTAGATGAACTATACATGGGGTGTTTACGCCCACTAGTTGAGGCATCGGAAGTTGGCCTTACAAAGGTGGTGGAAGATTTGGATAAATTTTCCTTTTTATACCCTAAGCCAATACGATGATTGGCTGGAAGTAAATCATTTAGGATATTATCCAAATGGTCCTTGCCTTTGTTGAATTTATTAATTCGGCCTAATGTGGACTGATACTTCTCGGTGAGAGAAAGTATTGAAGTATCCAAAGTGGACACTTGAGTTGTGACTACACAAACACGAGACTTGAGATTCTCATTCTCAATACTCAAAGTTGAGTTTCAAGAAATCAAATCTGCTATCTCGCGTTCATCCGAATTCTCAATGTGAACATGCTCAAGTTGAGATTTGAGATTTACAATCTCATTTCTCAAGCCTTCAACAACGGTGTCGTTGTTGATGATGATAGGCTTAGGTGAGGTTTGGAGACTAGTTAGCTCATCTTTAATCTTAGTATATCTATTTACCAATTTAGTATACTTAGACCAAATTTGTTCGTTAGCTAATCTAAGTTCATCCATAGTTACCTCTTCGCCTTCATCCTCGCTTTCATCGGAAGATGTCTCTTGATCATGTTCCTCTCTTGCCATGAAGCACATGTGTGCTTGCTCTACTTGTTCATCATCCGACTCTCCACTTGAGGAGTCCTCTTCGGAGTCGGTGAATGTGCCGACAAGCCCTTTCTTGTACACTTTCTTGTACTTTCGTGACTTGTCAAACTTTGGTGCCTTCCACTTCTCCTTTTGTTTGTTGAGAGGACAATCCGCCTTGATGTGTCCTGGCTTGTTGCATTTAAAACACAAAGGAGCTGAGGAATTAGTAGAACTAAATTTTGATTTATTCTTGAAGTTACCTTTTCGGAAGAATCGGTTGAGCTTCTTTGTCATAAGGGCAATGGATTCTATGTCCAACTCGTCTTCTGATTCTTCACCATCGGTAGATGTAGAAGGAGCGGCCTTGAAAGCAATTGCCTTTTTCTTTGGCTCTTCTTGCTTCAAGAATGACTTCATCTTATCCTGCATCTTTATCTTACTGTCCTTCCGTACCTCATGCGATATTAAGGTACCCATAGTTGAACGAGAGTATATTTATTCATATCGTTACCTTCCTCGATAGCGTAGGTACGCTTTTCCCAACTCGAAGGAAGTCCATCAATAATCTTCGCGACTTTCTCCTTTTAGGTATAGTTCTTCCCAAGAGCTTCCAACTCGTTGGTTATATCCATGAAGCGAGCATAGTACTCCTTCATACTTTCACCCTGTTCCATGTGAAATGACTCGAACTCTTTGTTAGCAACAACGAGTTTAGAGTCTTTTACCCTACTCGTTCCTTCGTGCAAGATGAGGAGTTGGTTCCAAATTTGATATGCACTCTTACAGGTGCATATCTTGTTGAAGTCTTCAGGCTCCAATGCACATTGTAAGGCATTCATTGTCTTGGCATTGTTCACCTCCACGGAGACCTCCGCGGTAGTCCACTTCGCGAAGTCTTCTTCAGCGGGCTCGACATACTCCGTTAGCGTGGCTCTCCAAAGTGAAGTGCTCCGGAGGAAGGTTTCCATCCGGCATTTCCAGTACCCATAATTGGCACCGTTGAAGTGAGGAGCCCTAATTGAGGAGTGTCCTTCCATCACTGAAGAAGCTCCTTCACGATTCTTGAAGGTGCTGTAGTCGAAAGGTGGACGAATGGTCTTGTTGTCGTTGGTAGTCATAGCTATGAACTTGGCTCTGATACCAAATATAATGCCCTGATAGCTACTGCACAAGTACTAGAGGGGGGTGAATAGTACTTTAAAATAGTTAAGAGTATAATTCCTAATTATTGTGCAATCACAACCAACAATGCGGAATAAATATAAACAACAAGAATTAAGCAATACAAACAGGCGATTTAATGGGTTCGGATCCACCCAAGTCTCCCCGACTTGTTCCCGGTGATCCTACGTCCCAGACCCGGATCCCCTCCGGCTACTTGAGCTAGAATCCTCTAACTCAAGTTTTGCACTATGAAATTCTTATAGAAAACTACTATAAGATCAAATCATACAAAGATCAAAATGTGACTCCCACAAACCGGGATCACGATCTTCTCTCACAACCGAGAGATAAACTTGAAATATCAAAGTAAATGAAACAATAAAACACTTACCACAAAACCCTATGCCTTGAGTAAAACTTACAGATTTTAGGGCAATAAGGATTTTGAGGAAGAAGATAGCACCAAACCCTAGCTCCACCAAGATGAACAACAATAGATGGCTAGGGTGAAGTTGGTGACTTGGATTCAAGCTCTTAGCTTGAGTAGCTCACAATGAATGAGAATCTCTCTTGAGGAAATTAGGGCTCAAAGAGTGAGGGAGAGATTCTTGTGAGAAGAGAGAGCTTAGAAATAATAGTTTAATGCTTTCTCTTTGATTCTCTAAATCTCAATAATGGCAGCCTTGAATGCAAGCTTGAAGCTCATCAAGTTTATATAGAAGAGAGAAAAGAGTTCAGCAAAAATTGTGGCATTAAATGCCCAACGGATCTATTTCTGAAGCTGCTTAATCGGTCTAAGAAGGATCACTGACCGATTAGTTTTGCAACTAGTCGGTCGGTGAACCTTCTTAAACCGACTAGATGGTTGACAGGGAAGATAGTGAAATAATAGGAGAGAACTAGTCGATCTAAGAAGAAACACCAACCGACTAGTTTGACAACTAGTCGGTCGGTGAACCTTCTTGGACCGACTAATTGATTAACAGTAACTGAGCTGAATTTCACAAGGAAAACTAGTCGGTCTAAGAAGGATTGCCAACCGACTAGTTTGACAACTAGTCGGTCGATGAATGTTCTTTGACCGACTAACTTGTCAACAGTAGCTAGGCTGAATTGAACTAGGATATCTAGTCGGTTCAAGAAGGATTTCCAACCGACTAGATTGTCATCTAGTCGGTTGGTTCTTCTTCTTGAACCAACTAAGATGCATAAGAAGCCATGAAATGAAGCGATAAGCTTCGGGAAAGTTTCTAATGTCTTCTAAGGCAATCCTAGATCTAAGATATGAGCGTTATAAAGATTGTTAAGTAAGTCCTACTCAAGGCTTAACATTCTATACGATGAAGCTAGAAGACAATAAAATAAACATGACGAACCGTCTTCAAAGCTTCAATCCGAATCCCTTGACTTCATTAATAACTCCTTGAGCTTCAACGAAGCTTCAGGCACACGATCACATGCTTTAAGAAGTCTTGGGGTGTCGCTTGAGATGTACGAAGTAATTTGGCGACGATCTCCATAACTGCGCTCAAAGAGAATTAGTGCACGATATTTATGTTTGTTCATCATCAAAACCAAATCCGGGGAATCAATACTCAACATAACGGAGCCATTCTTTCCAAAATACCGAATGAAGCTACGGCCCTATTAGAGGAGATGGCCTCTAATTATCAACAATGGGGCGATGAGCGAGGGTAATCTTCTGCCTCCTTGAAGCCAACGAGCATATATGAGGCCAAGGCCGTAGCAGAGCTTTCCAATAAGTTCGACTCTCTCCACAAGGTAGTGGATAGATTGGAGAAGTATATCACCGAGCCACATGGAGCTCCCTCCACATCTACGACGGGAAGCAATATGAGTGATTGGCAAGACCAATCTCAAGTCAAGTTTGTTGGAGGAGAGCATGGAGAGGGAGCCTTGGAACAAGTGCAATATGTTGCTGGGAACTCCGGTTATTGGGCCAACCCGGTCGCAAGGAACCATCCGGGATTTTCATATGCAAACACTGAAGGGGCTCTAAACCCACCACCGCTGCAACAAACTCAAGCTAGGCCTCTACCTCCACAACCTCAATACCAACCAAGGGGGCCACCACAACAAAATTACCCGCCTAGGTAACAAGCGTGACCGTGTAGGCCGCCCAGTTATAACCAAGGTTGGAGAGCTCCGAACCCACCACAAGCTTAACCACGATCGGATCATGAAGCTAGGGTGGAGGAATTCATGGTGGAGCAAAGAAAAATCAATGCTAGGTTGACGGCGCAACAAGATTCGCTAAATACCGTCGTTGCGCAACTTGGAGAGCAACTTGCGTTGCTAAACAAAAATACTCAACAATTACCGGCTCAACCGGAGCCCAATCCACGGAGCAATACCGGTCACATAAATGCAGTAGTGGCGGTCACAACTAGGGGCGGGAAGGATACCACTCCCGCCATGGTCCAAACCAAGGAGCCTGTGGAAGAGATTTTGAACGAGAAAGAGCCGGCTATTGAAGAGGAGAGCACAAAAGAGCCGTAAGAAGTAGGAAATTCTTAAATGAAGAAGCCTAATGAGGAGCGCACCTACATGCCGCCGGTGCCCTTTCCACAACGGTTGGCGAGAGCCAAAATAGAGAAGAGGCTCGCCAAGTTCCTTGAATATTTGAGGGGAGTAAGCCTCAACATACCTTTCTTGGATGCTATAGTGGAGATCCCGTCATATGCAAAGTTCTTGAATTACTTAATATCGAAAAAGAAGAGAAATGAGAAAATAATGCTTGCCGAACAAGGAACTTGGTTCACCCGGAGGGAAAAGGAGCCCGCGAAGTTCAAGGATCCCGGAAGCTTCCGCATCCCATACACACTTGGAGGAGTCCCATTGCAAAATGCCTTAGTTGACTTGGGAGAAAGTGTGAGCCTAATGCCCCTTAGCATGTTCCGAAAATTGAATACGGGGACCGACTTGAAGCCAACCAACATGAGAATACAACTAGCGGATGGTCGGGTTACTAGGCCGGTGGGGATCGTAGAGGACATTCCGCTTCAAGTTCCGGGAGGGATATGCTTGCCTTGCGACTTTGTCGTTTTGGACATTAAGGAGGAGGGCAACACTTCACTTATACTTGGACGCCCGTTCTTAGCCACCGCCGGCGTTATAGTCGACGTGAGAGAATGTACATTATCCTTGAATGTCAGGAACGTCGAGGTTGAGCTCCACATACCCAAAGCCATGAAGCATATTCTCTACCAAGAGGAGTTGGACTATGTGGACCTCCTTGATGAGGTAATCGACGAAGCCATTCCGCACTCCATCGGCGTTCTCCATGATGATGGCCTTGAAGAAGGCCAAATTTCTAGCATTGAAGAAAAGTTGGAGGACCCTCTGGATAGCTCTATGGCCGATGATAAAGATGACACTGATGTCGTGAGGATAAGGGAGCTTTGCAAGCTCTCAACGTCCAACAATTCGAAGAAAGCTCCACCAAATAGAAGATCGGTGTCACCGGTGAGGAAGAAGATTGGTTCTAGCTCTAGCTTGGGGGACTTATCCCCCAACCCTATCCATGATGAGGGGACGCCAAGGAAAGCCCACGAGCATCAACAACCAAATCCAGTGGCTTTCCCGGCAAGTTTGACGGGCGTATCTCGCATGCGCCCAATATCACGCGCTAAACAAAAATCATAAGGGGTCAAGCTCATGACCTTAAACGAGCGCTTGTCAGGAGGCAACCCGATGGGTTTATATCATTTTTAGTTGATTTTCATTTTTATTCTAGATTTTTCTTAGTGTTTAGAGTCTAGTGTTTATAAAAATCGTGACAACAGGCTTTATTTTTGATGATAGGAGATGGAGGACGAGAGATAATTCATATGGAGGATGACCAAGGCAAGGGAGAGACGCCCGGGAATGCGCTCAGGCCTCAGAAGAAGGCAGGAACTGACTGGAAGAAGAAAAAACAGAGAATGGAGCGAAAACAGAGAGCCGTTGTAGAAAACAGGATTCCACTCGGCCGAGTAACATATGTCACTTGGCCGAGCAAAGGATCCATTTGGCCGAGTGGAGTACAGATCAGGGAAGCTCGTTCTGACCAACTCTCTGTTATTTTTTCGATTTACAGTATAATTTGCCACTCGGGCGAGTGACTTGTCACTCGGCTGAGTGAATCAGATACCATGCACGCTCTAAAAACTTGCTGAGTGCCTATGTCACTCAGCCGAATGGAACTTATCCATTCGGCCGAGTGGAAAAAGTCATTCGGTCGAGTCGTAAGTTACGACGACATTTCGAAATCTTTTCTACTCGGCCGAGTGAGATAGTTACTCGGCCGAGTTACGACTTTCCTATATATATTCTGAGCGGCTGCGCGAATTTTGAAACATCAAAATTTCCCAAATTTTGCCCGAACCGCTGCCGCTCCTTCTTCCTTCGCCCGAAACACAAAAACACCTCGCCCCGCCGCCGCACGCCGGCCGACGACTGACCGCCGACCGGCGGCGACATCAGCACGCCGTCGCTCGCCGCCGTCGCCGCCCTCCCCCGTCGCCGGTCACCCTCCTTCGCCCGAAATTCGATTTTCTCCTCGTTTCTCCCATTTTGTACACCCATTGCCCCCGAACTCAAATCAACTCCTATATAATCTGTTATCCCCTACCTCCCCCACGTATATTGATTATTATTCGCTAATTTTATTGTTTACGTTTCAGGTTAGCTTGGGGAAGCTTGGGGGAGCTTTTGGAAGCATTCGGAGACTCGCGGAGGAGGCGTTCTTCGCACACATCATATTTTGCTCTCGCGTCGTGCTCAGGTATACTCGTTCCATCATCTAGCACTTCGCATTTTTACTTGGGTAGTGGGCACGTCTCGCGGCACATATGCCGCCTTGCCTTAGCCCACGCACGCGGGAGCCCGCTTCCAAGCGGAAGAAGTCAGGTGATCCTGCCTCCTCTTCCGCTAGGGCGGACTCCCCTCCACCTAGCCCACCACCACCACCTACACAGCCACCTCCTGCCGATCCTATTCCACCACCTGCACAGCTTGTCCCCGCGTTCGATGCGATGGGGATTACGTTTCGAGATGATGCCCAGCGCGCCAGATTCAAGCGTATCTCCCATCGCTCGATCGTACCCACTAGGTTCACGCACCTCACCGACTTTGAGCGCCTAGGGGTTCTTGAGGGGCTACTCACGTTGTACGACAACGTGGGGGTGGCATGATTTCTTGTCGGTGTTGGCAGACACTTATATCCGCCCGACACTAGAAGTCCTTAGCTCTATTGAGCGGATCCCTGGAGGATGCTCATTTCGCCTGATGGATCAGGAGTGCCAGGTTACTTTTGACATGCTCCGAGCATTCTTCCAGTGGTCCGCTGTCCCTGACCTAGACCGCGGTTACGCTCCAACGCACATCCCACCCCCGTCGTTCGACACCCACGCCTTCTGGACCCAGATTACAGGATCACCCCTTGCCTTTGACCCTAGTAGGGCCAAGGCCTCTGCCGTCCTCCACCCGTGCCTCCGCATTGCACAGCGCCTTATGGCGACTACTTTTCTTGCGAGGTACGAGCCCGGGACGTTGTCGACACCAGAGATCTACATGCTATATGCGATGACACGTCCCAGGGTTTTTGATGGAGCTGACATTCTGGTCCCCGCTGTAGAGATTGATATCGCCAGTTGGTACATCGACCACATCATCATTTCTGTCGGCACTCGTACGCCTATTTGTTACGGCGATCTGATTACCCTCTTGGCTCTGTTATGCGGAGTTGACCTGCCTGCTGACTTGCTTCGACCACCGGGCCCCACTTCACTATCGATAGATGTTATGGCCCAGATGAGGATGCTGTGTCCTCATGGTCGTCAGCACTGGGTGTGGCTCCATGGTCCTTTCGTTACCGATTGCATGATTCTTCCGAGCCCTGCTCGGACTCATATAGGACCCGCGGGCGGAGATTGGATTCCAGCAATGGATCTCCTCATCCCCGCCCCTTACGTACTAGAGCCAGAGGGTGCTCAGCAGGAGCCGCTCATTCCACCCCAGGACCCCGTGATCCCTCAGCCTGCACATGACCCGTCTACACCTCCCGACACTTCTGTCCACACTTCTGTCAGTGTCGACAGCACTTTTGCTGAGTCCTCGTCCACCCCCGCCACCACCTCTGTGCCCATTTCTGTCGATCCCATTTCCGCTAATAGCCCTGAGCATCCCACTACTATTTTAGAGAGCGGCGATACCTCCTTTACCGCCGCAGTGGCAGCCCTGTCCTCACTTTTGTTCACGGCCACCCCAGACGTTGACCCGTCTGTCCCCACTGCTGCTGTTTTCTCTGAGAGCGTCGTGACGTCTGTCCCCACTTCTGTGTCACTGACCTCTCTGCCTGCCTCGTCGCCTGTTTCCTCAGCTTCTGCTGCTGCCCTTCCTCGTCTACCTTGTCTGCATCTCAGCCTCACACAGAGGCTGAGCGACACTTAGCGAGCACAGCACCCAAACACCACCCCATAGCTGCACCCATCCTTTACGGCGGCCGTGTGAGACAGCCCTGTTCTTCACCTGTCCGACCTGTTCGACCCTCTGTTCCACCCCCCCCGACACTCTAGTTCAGAGCATTCGTGCTCTTGAGGGGGCAGTTAGTGGACTCAGAGGAGACTTTAGGGCTCTCTCCACCACCGTCAATGCAGTCCAGACCCGCGTCGCCATACTTCCTAGTATTCAGGCTTGCCTGAATCAGATTCTTGCGCGTCTACTCCTACCACCTACACCCACCCAGCAGCCACCACCCCCGCCACCACCTCCGCCACAGGATGGTGCTGGTGCACCCCCACCCCCTTAGGCACACACTGGATGCCTTCCACATTTTTACTGTCGATACGCTGGATACTTTTTGTGAGACTGCTGATTTTGCACCCCTCCTCCACACACTGTTTTGTTGACATTTTGGTCCTTTCTGTATATATCCGTTTGGGAGAGAGGGAGTACTTTTTGGGGACACTCATATCTGCACTATCTTGATCTCTGCATGCATCACCTACATTCTCATATCATTTTCTTTCTTTTTCTTCTTTTTTCCATCATGCATGCATCCTCACCCACTTCACCCACTTTTTGTCTCTCGGTGTGCCACACTTTGCACATTGAGGACACTGTGCACTTTAGCTTGGGGGAGTGAGTTCTCACACCTTTCATTTTTTGTCGCCTTTTATTTTTATTTTTCCACCTTTTCCTCGTTTTTACACTTATTTTCACCCACTTTTTCCTTTATTATCATGCATCACGTTTTTTCTATCTCTTGAGTGTGCTGCATTGTACAGTAGTAGTTCTCATTTCCTTTTTATCCTTATTTCTTTCATCTTTTTGCTAGAGATGAATTTTCTGTGATGATGATGACGTGGTGCTAGCTTATCTCTATATGCATATTACTTTGTCATGCCATAGTTTTCATTTCAGATATCATATGCCATGTCTTGCTATGCATTTGAGATAGTAACCCGCACTTTCATGTATGAATATGGATGAAATTCTTTTATTAGCTGAGTCTGATAATTTATATGTATACTTTTCGTAGAAAACACACCAAGCTTCACACATTGATTGCTTATATCTGGAGTACTGCTTTCCTTTTTTATATCACTTCTTATTGCATGAAAATTGTACGCTTCACTTTCAGGTTGAATGAATGTATGTTAGGTTGATATAACTGGACTAGTTTACTTTGTGAGATTAAACTGAGTAGATTACATTACTCTGCTGAAAGTTATCGTGCGCGTCCTATAGAGTGAACCGAGTGTTACATTTATTTCTTTCTCCACATATCTTGAGCATTATTTCTACACTTATATTCATTGGTGAATCTCCCTTTAGCGATTCTATCATTGGCATTTCCCCCGCTATTAAATTCCATGCTCCATTTCCCCAAAATTAAAAAGAAAAAAAATATGAATATCTTTCTATCTTTTGATTTGGGATCTCAGATGTATATATGCTATATTTCTATAAAAAAACAAAAAAAGGGAAAAGAAAATAGAAAAGAAGCTTATACATGATCCCATATCATACTCTTTCTCTCTGTCTTCCCTCTTTTGTTTTTATTTTTATTGGAGCTTCAAAAATGGGGAGTATACTTATTGATTTACTTATGCCACCACACTTATAGATAAGCTTGGGGGAGAGGATCCAATGATGTGTGAGAGAGTGACTACTTGACTGTGCATGACAACCTAAGCTAGGTAATTTTCTATACTCGGTGAGATTACTAAAAGTTTTACGAAATCCAGGAATTGATACTTAGCATGCACTTCATGAAAACCATACCTTTCTATTCTTATCGATCCATATTGTATGATATCTCTTATACTCCAAATAGAAAGCATTCAATTGAAAAGTGTGTGGTCTATGATTATGTATACCGCTTTAGATGCTTCAGACGATGTTAATTCTAGAACGATTCCATATTTCATACTATTTTGATATTCTCGGGTTTTCTATTTTGAATGCATCCATATGATTATGATATCGAAATGAAAATCTTTGGCATGTGCTTTATATTCACCGTATGCTATATGAGTAAGCAAGGCCCGCGTTGTAACGACCACTTTTCGTTGTACGTGCACGTGCTTTTGTCCGTGCACGTGTTTGTTTTAGACCTTATTTGATTGAGAACACTTTTGTGTGATATGCCGTTGCGAACGTCTCCGAGAGTATTAAATAGTGGCACTAATTTGGAACGACGCTTCTCGAGTCGTTTTCCCACAATTTAATCTTACTCGATGAGACGTGGCGATTTTCACTTTTGACGGGAGACATTTCTAATTTTAGTTTCGTCGTCCGACGTCGAAATTGAGATCCGTCTTCTTAGTTAGCTCACTTTCGTCATCACGATCACCCCGATATTTATTTTATAATTTTTTGAGTTCATTTGACCACTTTTATATTTTTAACAAGTTTTATAATATTTTTAATAATTAATTTTTAAATTAATTTCGGCCAAATAAAATTTATTTGAGTTTAAAACGTTTTAAAGAATTTTTGAGCCAATTTCCAGCTCATTTGGACTAGGTCAAAGCCTTGGGTGAGTTGGAGTTGGTTAGTTTTGAATTTTAAATTATTTTAAACTCCTAATCTCATTAGGATTAGCCCTAGACCTAGTCAACCCCTCTACACTATATAAACAACCTCTAGGAAGACCTATTTTCGCAAGAAAATAACCCTAGCCGCTCCCAAAACCCAAATTTGACGTTGCGACGATTCGTCGCAACGTTGCGACAAGCAGCTGCCGCACGACCGACGGAATCAGCTCCGTTCCCCTGCTCAGACCGGTCGCCCGCTCCGCACCCGCTGCTGCCGCCCACTCCGTTCGACCGCACCGACCGAGAGGGTCCCTCGGTCAGACCGAGAGACCCGCTCCGCACAGCCGCATCCCCGCTCCGCACCAAGCCCCCGCTCAGCGCCCGCACCGTTCGCCCGCATCGCTCCGTGCCCGACCGGCCCGCATCTCCGCACCGACCCACGTTGCAATGTTGCAACGTTGCAGCGCCCCAAGCCCCGCATCCAAGGCGCCCGACCGACGCTCTCGCCCGCACCGACCGAGAAAACCCACCGCACCCGCCATCGCGATCGACCCCCCGCTGCTGCACATCCCGTTCCTAGCGCCTGACCGAGAGAGCTCCCCGCATTGGCCATGTACGACCGATGGCCATACGTCGCAACACCGCAACCGTCGCACCACTTGCCACCGTGGGCCCCCCAAGTTCTCCAGAGGTATTGTGGGTCCCCCAAAGGTCCCTAGGACTACTGTGGGCCCCACCTAGATGCTTCCTCTCCGACGACTCGCCGCGTACGACGTTGCGACACGTCGTAGCCCGTCGTCGCACGTGCTAGCTTTGGAATCTGGAACCGTTGCTCCGGTTGATGCACTGAACATTCCAGCGAGGAAACTAATTTGGAATCTGGACTTGGAGCGCGTTCTATTATTCCAACCCCCGGCGTCGCTACCCGACGCCGGTGTAGCTTTCGCGTCGTGTTGAGGTAACGCTTTGCACCCCTAGGACCCCCAACCCAATTGCATGCTAACCAAGACTAAAAATCAGTATTTTAAAGTATTTTAAATGTTTTAGCAATCACTAATCAAGATTAATAAAACGGATGTAGGCCGGTGGACTTGTGCACGTAGGAATTGTGACTTTGGACTCGTTGGACGGTGTTTCTCTGACGTGATAGTTGCAGGCAAGTGAAACTTGCCAACTCTTGTGTAGGGCCATGTTTTTAGGCCACTTCCTTGTTTTCAACGTAAAAGAGACTAGTCAGTGAAATGATAGCTGGCTAGACGCCTACTTGATCTAGTTTGACAACGAAACTAGATCCGTCACCTAATTGATCTAGTTTGACAAAGAAGATAGATCCAACCCTTAAACTTGTTGTTCATGCATACTAAACTGTCACGTTTACTTTCCTTACCTGTACGCACTTTTAACTGCCATGCATTGCATTCTACATGTCATCCAAGTTGATTTTTGCATTCGTAGCACACGCTACAATACTTGTACTCCTTGAATACTACTTCCGGGGAAACAGGTATCATGTGTTGGTCAAAAGCCAATGCCCGGTTTCCCTGGACCGGCTAGGTGCACCCCTATGCCATACTTGTTAAAAACACTTCCTGGCTCGTGATCATTACCGTTCGGGGGTAAGGCCCTGGCTCGATACACGTGGAGGGGTAGGGATAAACGATCACTTGAGCTAGGAGCTGGCCGTGCAGCCACTCTAGCCAAAAGACGGAATCTCTGTGCACGAGGTGCTTACTTTCTTGTCTTGTACTTGTCTTGTGAATGATTCATGTAATACTTGTCATCCATGCCATGTTTAAATGCCCTGCTCGTACTTTACTTTACTTTACCTGTTGCACTCATACTTTAACTGCCATGTCATCGCATTCATGCTAGAACTGCTAGGTTGCTTTACTTTTGCATACTTTCAGTTTCCTTGCACAAGTCTCCTGTAGACTTGCTGACATGTGCCCCTTGCTCTTTTGGGTGTCGCATGTTAGACCTGAGCCAGAGACTGTTGCTGTGTACGTGATGAGTTGCTGACGCTGAGCCTGAGTCCATGTCTGCCTAGGAGGAGTCTTGTGGATGTCAGTGATCTTTCTTGGTGACTTTTGCTGAGCTTTCTTTTGTTTTAGGTTTGTTGTTAGTTGTCGGTGCGTAGCACCGTTGTTTTGTACGTTGTACTTTTGTTGGCCATGTTGGGCCTTTAGACTCTCTTTTATTTCAGCCTGGTGGCTTTTCTGCGATGTTGGAATTTATATTTATGGATATTATGAGATTATTCTTTTGTCTCATTTCATTATTATTATCTTGTTTCGCTCGCGTTGCAAGGACCTGCAGTTTTAAATTTGATTGACGCTTATCGGACTTGCAGCTTTGTAGCTTCAAGTCTGAGCGGACCTTCTCACGCTTCGCCTCCATATTTTTGGGAAGCAGGGCGTGACACGCGTCCTGAGAAAATGATCTAGCATCTCTCTCTTTGCTTTCTTACTTCATTTTCTATCTCTTCCGATTTTTTCCTTTTTATTATTTTCCCGTCGGGTTCGCCTTTTACTTATCTTCCTCGGGGACGAGTAAGAGGTAAGCTTGGGGGATTTTGATCACTCCATATTTTATACCTTTTTTCTGCATGTTTGCATGCCATTTTGATCGCCCATATCACGTTTTTCATGATTATTCGACAATATTACGATGCTTTTCACTATTTCTTGTTTTTGTCGTATTTCAGGAAATATGGAGCGATTTGGAGCGAATTTGAGATCAAGGGATTTGCAAGCACTTAGGAGTGTCACCCACGGCTCATTTGAGGGCTTATCAGCGATGGAGGATGAGCGGAAGAAGAAGGAAATCAATAGGAGCGACGAGGAGGCAAAAAGAAGAGAAACATGCATTTCAACACATCACTCGGCCGAGCAGAACATCCACTCGGCCGAACAAGAAGTCCCACTCGGCCGACCAGAACGGATATGCACACGGAGTTTTTCAGCGTATACTCGGCCGAACGAAGAAAGCCTACTCGGCCGAATGAGAAATCTCACTCGCCCGAGTGGTACAGGGAAATTGTCCAGAGAAAGGCCAGAGACACTGGAATTTTCAGAGATCCTATTGAAGCCCCACTCAGCCGAACGATAAAGCCACTCGGCCGAATGGATAAGTCCACTCGGCCGAGCCATCCCCCGAAGACGGACCCAGAAACATCCGAAGTTACTGTATTTTTACAGGGTTTTTCACTCGGCCAAGTGACAAGGTCACTCGGCCGAGTGAACCGCTCCGCCTGCTGCTAGGGTTGCAATTTCTGGGCCGCGCAAGGGCATTTTTGGCATGATTTTTTGGATGATTTTAGAGGGTATTTAAACCCAGTTTTTGCCCTAGTTTAGGGAGCTTTTTGAACAATTAATTTTTAGACTTTCTTTTAGGATTTTGACGGCTACTCTTTGGTGAATTCTCAGCTGGAAATCATTGGCATCTACATTGGGTTGTCTATTCCTATTGAAAAAACTCTATTTTTATGCATTTTCTCTCTTTTGCAATGAATTGTGCCGTGATTATTGTTGATTTTTCTGAGATTTGCATGATGTCTAGTGAGTAGTGCCGTCGTCCTAGGGCGTAGGGATGAACCCTATGGACCCTATTTCTAAATTGTGATGAATTTGTGGAATTGTTGCTAGAATTGATTAGGTTTAGGTTGTGATTGATTAATTACGGATAGCTAGGAATTCATATCGATTGGGATTTGCAAGAGATTGGATCCCAATTGATAGGAAGGCCTAGATATTCGATTTAGATTGACAATTGGATTTCTCTAGGTTTGGTTTGCAAGAGATTGGACCAAAGCTAGGATTTTTAATTGTGATTCTATACCCATATCCGTTTGCAAGAGATTGGACGGAAATTAACTATCATAACCTAGGTCGTAGCTCGAGTTTACACGAGAGTGTGCTCGAGATACGATTGAACAATGATGTCGTTCTTCACGCTAGCGGCTTAGGCTAGGGTTTGCACGAGAGTGGGCTCTATCCTAGGTTTGCTATAGACTGGCAATAGCGCGAGAGCGTGAGCTTGGTTCTACATTAAGTTGCGACTAGTTCACCTGTATTCAAGCTTAGCAACAATGAAACTTATGAATCACAAAGATGAGAGACGTTCCGTAGTGGGGATTCCCTATCCCTAGACGTTTTATTAAATTGATATTTCTCTTGATAATTGAACGATTGTGATTGTTATACCCCAAACTATTCTCTATTCTCTTGATAGCTAGGTGATTGGAAAGAGACACGGTCATTTGTTCCTCCCTGAGTTTGATACCCGCTCACCGCTACACCGTGCGCTTGCGGTAAAACTATAAGTCGTTTTTCGGATGTACACTCGGACGCGATCATGTTTTTGGCGTCGTTGCCGGGGAGGCGACAATGTTTTATTTTCCTTACTTAGCTATTTCTTTTTGTTTTATTTTTTTATTTTACTCCTATATCGTGCTAACAATTCCATCGAAACTCTGTTTTTCTTTGCATGTACACGAGATTGACGACGGATCCAGAGGATATTATATTTGATCCGGAGATCGAACGTACTGAGAGGAGGATCAGAGCCGAGAAAAGGCTCAATATAGAGGACAATTGTATGAACTACCCGGAGACACCGGAGGAACTATCGGCACATATGGTGAGGATTATATCCATCAGAGATAAGCTTCGGCCTAAGACTTCCTCCACTACTTCTTCCATCGCTATGCCGGAGTTGGCGGCAGATATGAATTTTGAGCTCAAGACGGGATTAGTGGTCTTAATGCAACAAGACCCATTCCATGGGAACTCCCATGAGAATCCACATTATCACATCCAGCTATTCTTGTCCAAGTGCGCCACCTTTCAAATGCCGGGTGTTTCCGCCGATGCGATCCGTTTGAGACTCTTCCCCTTCACCCTCAGAGACAAAGCTCTATATTGGCTGAGGACACATGCGGAAGGTATATTCACTACTTGGGATGAGTTGGCTAGTGCTTTTGTTGATAAATTCTACCCGCCATCTAAGACGGTGAAGATTAGAAGTGCACTCATGTCCTTCAAGCAATGGCCGCAAGAGACCCTATACGAGGCATGAGAGCACTTTAAGGATCTGCAGCATCAATGCCCCCATCACAGCATAGAAGCATGGGAGCTAGTTCACAGTTTTTATAATGGACTCGAACCGGACACTAAGCAAATCATAGATGCAACCGTTAACAGAGCCATTCTTTCCAAAACACCGGATGAAGCTACGGCCCTATTAGAGGAGATGGCCTCTAATAATCAACAATGGTGCGACGAGCGAGGGCAATCTTTTACCTCCTTGAAGCCAACAAGCATATATGAGGCCAAGGCCGTAGCAGAGCTTTCCAATAAGTTCGACTCTCTCCACAAGGTAGTGGAGAGATTGGAGAAGTATATCACCGAGCCACATGGAGCTCCCTCCACATCTACGACGGGAAGCAATATGAGTAATTGGCAAGACCAATCTCAAGTCATGTTCGTAGGAGGAGAGCAAGGAGAGGGAGCCTTGGAACAAGTGCAATATGTTGCGGGGAACTCCGGTTATTGGGCCAACTCGGCCGCAAGGAACCATCTGGGATTTTCGTATGCAAACTGTAACGACCTGAATTTTCGGATACTAGAGTGGAGTTCCATTAATTTAAGTCTTTCATTAATATAATTTGATGTATGGATACTATTAATATACTTGTTAGTTAAGTTATTAATAATGTTATTAATGATTTGAGATTTAAAATTTAAATGTTTTAAAAGTTAAAATGTTTTTGAAATTTAAATTCGAATTCATTTAAAACCCTTCTTTTTATAATCCTAATTTAATAATAACTATTTTGGAAATATTTACTCATTCAAACCCCTTTAATTCCTCTAATTATTTTTATTCAACCTTCCTTTTTATTTTACTCTTAATTTCTCCAATTAATGTTATCATTCAAAAACTTTCCTAATTATTCCTTATTATTAATCTCCCCTATTAAATTCTAATTTCAGATTTTCCTTTTTTTAATCCTATTGAAACCTGATTGAATAGCCCTGATTTCCCATTTAAACCTATTAATTATAATCATATTAAATCCTTTCAAATTACTTCCTATTAAACCCTATCCCATTATTATCAATTTCAAATCTACTTCCTAATATAACTCTAGCCCCATCTCTTCTTCTCCACGCAAGGAATCCCCTTCTTGTTCTTTTTTAAACCAAGAGAAATTTTCCCCAGCCTCTCTCTCGACAACGCCTCACCATCACGTACTGCCCCCCCACCTCCTCCTTCTCCCTCAATACCGCTAGCGGCCGTCCCCCATCTCGCACGACAACCTCCAACCCTGTAGCCGCCACCACAACCCAACTCTCCGACCACCCCTCTTCCTCCGTCCAACACCATCGTGGCAACACCCCGCACAGCCTACGACCACCAACCCTCCGCCCTAACTCCGGTAAACACCAAGCACCCCGCCTCGATAACCTTTACCGTCCTCCCCTTAGTCATTCATCAACACCCCCTCTTCCTTGCTCCGCATGCCACACCGCATCTCTGGTGATTCCTCCCTCTCCTCCCCTAAAGACCCATCTCCCCCTCCGGCAACCACGCCCAAGCCTCCCGCCATTGAACCCCGGAGCTCCCATCATCACCACAGCGGCATCACCTCCACTCGCCAACACCCCCGTGACCCTATCTTCTCTCCTCCACCCAAGTAAGCACCCACGGCCGTCATCAACGTCCGCCGGCCTCTTCTCGTCGCTCCGGCAACCGCCAAGCACACGGAGCTCGCGGCTTCCCACCTCCAAGCCTCGCCAACCTCCTCGAGATCCAAGCCCGCCTCCCTTGCCCTGTCACTAGCCCCCACGCTGGCGGCACCTCCTATCCGCGCTTCCCCTGTCTCCGCTCCCCATCCTCTGTTTCGAACAGAGGATCCCGATCTCCCACTCGCCCTCTTCTCTCTTCCGACGCCCTGGCCACCCCGACGCCACCGTGGAGTGGCCACCTCCCCTCCGCACGTCCGACAACTGCACCGCCGCTCAGGCCGCCCGATCCCCGCAGCAGCACCCATCTCTCCGCACGCCCAGATCTGGAAGTCGTCGCCTGGGAACGCCGCCGCGAGTTCCTCCAGCCATCATCTCCGGTCGACGTCGCCGTTAACCGTCGATCCTCCCTTCTCCGTTCGCCCGTCGGACCCCCATGAGCCCCGATCTGTGAAACTCGCCCCCTCCCCTCTCAGCTACCCTGCCGCTGTACCGCTCGGAGAGCCATAGCCGCCGCCACCGCTCTACCTGACCACGCGCGTGGCCGCCTGAGGAACCCGGACCCGCCGACGACCACATCCCCTCAGCCACCGAGCCAATTTCCCCTTGTTGCCAGGAATCCTGCTGCAAAGAGAAAGATAAGAGGAGGAGAAGTAGGAATGGGGGTGGGGGTTACGAGGTAAGATATATATATATATATATATAGATTAATGAATTGATTGTTATGAAAGCTAGTTATTATCATATGTTAGTTATAATATAAGTTATACACAGTAATTAATATTTTATTATGGTAATTATTATGCGCTTACATGTTAGTCCTTAGGAGTTATATTATTATGTAAGTTTAGTTACAGTATCCAGGATCAGTGTATGATAATTATTACGGTTAATAGGTTATAATCGTATGGTCTGTTATCGCAGATTTAACTACCCTTTTGCTGGGATCCCCTGGACACCCGAAACCATGACCATCAGGCAAGTATATTATTTTCTACAAACTTTCAATGATGCAGGTATTTTTATCGTGGACAAACTTTTTAAGATATCACATGCATCACTAAGATGTCAACTAATCACTTTCATAAGTTTGTTACTTAATGACTTTTGAAATAATGTAATGTGTCTGTTGATGAATTGGTTTGTTCTTGCTATCTAATGTTACCGCCAATTTTAATGATGCACGCAAAGGTTCTACTTCTTTGTTTTACCATTCTTGTGGAATGAACGCCCTAACTAAGGACAAGTGATACTGGGCCTCAGGGCAAATTACAGATTATTGGGCCTTCGGGCATTACGGATAAAGGGCCTTCGGGCATTACGGATATTGGGCTGCGGGCCATTTACGGAATGTTTGCCATACGGCAAACATTGAACTACGGATTGACTTATGGACACTTTGGGTGGGGTAGTCTAGTGTAATAGAGGCTGGAAAGCTGGATTACACTCTATTGGTGAACTTGACCGACACCTGGCCGGGTCGGTGAGTATAGAGTCATGGGTAGCTCCCGTTGACTTGGGTGTGATGCTGGTCACCTCCCCCTCAGACACTGGGCTTGTCACTAGATAGGAGATTGATTGATTGATTGATTGATTGATGTACTCTTTTTACCTCTGCTAATGCCATGGAGTAACCTGCTAAGATTATTGTCACGATTGACTATTGCTGTACACACTACACTTGTCACGATTTACTATTGCTGTACACACTACACTTGTCACGATTGACTATTGATGTACACACTACACTTGTCACGATTGACTATTGCTGTACCCACTACACTTGTCACGATTGACTATTGTTGTACACACTACACTTGTCATGGTTAACTATTGTTGTATGTACTACACCTGTCACGACTATTGCTGTTTACACTACACTTGCCATGCTAGTTATGTAGTGCCCTGCTAAGCTACTGCACACGTACTAGAGGGGGGGGGGGGGGGTGAATAGTACTTAAAATAATTAAGAGAGTTATTCCTAACTATTGTGCAATGAACAAACGACAATGCGGAATTAAACAACAATCAACAAGAATTAAACAATGCAAACAAAGTATGTTACTGGGTTCGGATCCACCCAAGTCTCCCCGACTTGTTCCCGGTGATCCTACGTCCCAACCACCCGGATCCCCTCCGGATATACTTGAGTTAGAAACCCCAACTCAAGATTTCCACTATGAAATACTTGTGAAAAACCTTCACAAGTCAAATCATACAAATGACATGTGACTCCCACAAACCGGGATCACACCCTCGCTCACAACCGAGAGACACATTTCAAATACGATTGAAATGAAATAAACTCTTACCTTACAAAATCCTATGCCTTGAGTATACTTACCAAATTAGGGCAATGATGGATTTTGAGGAAGAGGATGTCACCAAACCCTAGCTTCAAGAAGATGACCAGCAATGGAAGCCTAGGGTGGAGTATGATGACTTGAATCAAGCTCTTGACTTGAGAAGCTCACAATGGAGAGAATCTCTCTTGAGGAAGTTGCTCAAAGAGTGAAGGGAGAGATTCTTGTGAGGGAGAGAGAGCTTGGAATTAGCTTGGGAGAGCTCTTCTCTTAGGTCTGAAATAGCTTGGAAAATGGACCTCTAACCCCTCTTCAAACGAATCAGGATTCTATTTAAAGGGGCAAGAGAAATCGAGTTTGAAAGAATCCCAACGGCTCTATTCTGAACCAGACTAGTCGGTCAAAGAAGGATCACTGACCGACTAGTCTATCAACTAGTCGGTCGGTGATACAACGTAGACCGACTAACGGTTGAACAGCCAAAAGTTCGAAGTACAGGCAATGACAACTAGTCGGTCTAAGAAGACTTGCCGACCGACTAGTTTCACAACTAGTCGGTCGGTGAATGTTCTTTGACTGACTAACAGTCGAAATAGAATAGGCTGACTTCAAGTTGACTTAGTCGGTTTAAGAACAAATGCTGACCGACTAGTTTCTCAACTAGTCGGTCGACAAACGTTCTTTGACTGACTAACTCGAAACAATAGCTTAGGCTGAAAAAGACTGAACACAACTAGTCGGTCTAAGAAGGATTCCTAACAGACTAGATCGTCATCTAGTCGGTCGGTGACTCTTCTTTGACCGAATAACTGTAGACAGAGAAAGAGCTGAATATAGAGAGGCAAACTAGTCGGTTCATGTAGAGTTGCCGACCGACTAGATCGTCATCTAGTCAGTTGATGACTCTTCTTGAACCAACTAACATACACTCGAAGCCGAGGGAAGAAGCGATAGGCTTCGGGAAAGTTTCTAATGGCTTCTAAGATTATCCTAGCTCTAAGATATGAGCGAAATGAAGATAATAATGTAAGTCCTACTCAAGGCTTAACATTCTAAACTATAAAGCTAGAAGACTATAAAATAAACCTTACGAGCCGTCTTCAAAGCTTCAATCTTCATTCTTCTTGACTTCAATATTGCTCCTTGAGCTTCAACGAAGCTCCAGGCACACGATCATGCGTATTGAGAAGTCTTGAGACGTCGCTTTAGATGTTCATAGTAATTTGGCGACGATCTCCGTAACTGCGCTCACAAACAGTTAGTATACGTTATTTATGTTTGCTCATCATCCAAAACCAAATCCGGGGAATCAATACACAACATTCTCCCCCTTTTTGGTGATGACAAACTAACATAAATAATAAGCAATAATAATGATTCAATTGAAATTTACTTACTCCCCCTGCATTGATGACACGTTAGTTCCATATTCAATAATATTCATATGCATCAAGCAGCGAGGGAAATATAAAATATGAATCCTATTATTGACATATAGGATCTAAATCCATTTTTATATCTTCACTCCCCCTGAATCTAACACATCAAATTAGATTCATGGTAATTTCCTTTGAATTATTAATTAGCACATTGTCATTATTATATCTCTCCCCCTTTGGCATTAGCAAAAAGAGCGGGAGGAGATCAACGACAAAACCAATGGCTAAAAATAACGCATGGGAGTCGAAGAATACGATCACGGTCCAAAATGACACCAAAGCAAAATATCAAAAGAAAAATACCGAATAAAAGCAAAGCGTGCCAATGAGACCAAAGTCGAAAATCGAAAACTGAAATCATTAAACCATCAGTGAAATTCGAAATACGAAATCATCAAGCCATAGGCGAAAATCGAAATGCGAAATCATCAAGCCATAGGCGAAAATTGAAATACGAAATCTTCAAGCCATAGGCGAAAATCAAAATGCAAAATCATCAAAACTCAAATCAATTTCACTTATTGAGTTTTGGAACATACTCTCCAAAATCAATAGAATGCATGGAAAACAATTCTATGTTTCCATAGAAAGAATTCTAATTAATCCAATAAAATCGTCGAACGACGAAATCAACATCAGAGACAAAAGTAATCCGATGTGCATACCAAATGTAGCATGCAAAAGTGTTATGCCAAAAAAATAGAAAGAACATCATAGAACAATAGCATACACTAATCTAGCATACTAAATGAAGCAAAATGATGCCAATCGTAATATAAACTACCAATGGATACCAATATGAATCAAAAGTATGAATATACTTACAACATTAAGCTCTCCCTACTTTGGTGCATCACTTAAGCACCAACAACTCCAATTGAATGAAAAATCCTTGCAAATCACGGAGTTGGTAAGGTTGGTATCCCATGGTGAATTTAACCTAGAGAAAATCATTTTGGTATCCAAAAATCTTTTTGGATCCTATGGGTTAGGAAATAAATTTAATGAACTAAATTCAAATCAAATGTAACCCATTCTTACCACAATTGCTTTGGTACCCATAAAAATGAAATCAAACTTATGGTACCAAGCAATGAAGGGTCAAAGGAAACTAACCCTTCGGAAACCAAGTCCACGAGGACCGTGATTTTCCAACATAATCATCATTCAAAATAATATCATTTATAAACGATTGTACATACAAATTCTTATTATGCATGCTTGTGTTCTTCGGACCCCAAATAGTGTATGTCTTGGGAGTCCTAATCCTATTGGGAACATGCATACGTTGTTGATTTCTATGTGATGCATGTCGTGGGTAGGCATAAGGAACATGATGCAAAGAAGCACGACGATAATTATTCATATGAGAATGAGGATGAACATATGAATGTGGAGGAACACGTGCATGAGTGTGTCTCACATGGTGTGCACGTGCTCGTGGATGCGGAGCATAGAAATCATCATTCGTGCTAACATGTGGGGTAGGATGTGTGTTCCTACGTGGCATGGTATACATGAAAGCATGACCCTTCTTTGGAGGTCCACCCAAAGTGGGTTTCTTTCCAAATGGGGGCGTGTTCCTAGCAGAAGCACCATTGGTAGAAGAACTACCCATGACGTGTTTACTTCCACTAGTAGAAGCATCGGAAGATGGCCTAACAAAGGTGGCGGACGATTTGGATGACTCTCCCATCTTATACCCCAAGCCAATGTGATGATTGGCCGGAGGTAAGTCATTTAGAATATCATCCAACTTGCCCTTACCTTTGTTGAATTCATGAATTCGGCCTAATGTGCTCTCATGCTTCTCGGTGAGAGAATGCAAAGAAGCATCCAAAGTGGACACTTGCGATGCGAGTGCACAAACACGTGATTTGAGATTTTTATTCTCAATACTCAAAGTTGAGATTTGAGACGTCAAATCCGCTATCACATGTTCATCCGAATCCTCGATATGAATATGCTCAAGTTGAGATTTGAGATTTACAATCTCATTTCTCAACTCTTCAACAACGGTGTCGTTGTTGACGATGAAAGGCTTAGGCGAGTTTTTAAGACTATCTAATTCATTTTTAGTCTTCATAAACCTAGTAGCCAAATTAGAAAATTTATTCCATAGTTGTTCGTTGGCTACTCTAAGTTCATCATTGGTTACCTCTTCGCCTTCATCCTCGCTTCCATCCTCACTTTCATCGGAGGAGGTGTCTTCATCACGATCCTCTTTACCCATGAAGCACGTGTGTGCTTTCTCCACTCTTTCATCGTCCGACTCTCCACTTGAGGAATCGGAGTCGGTGAAAGTGCCGACAAGTCCTTTCTTGTGCTTTCTTGACTTGTCGTGCTTGGATGCCTTCCACTTCCCTTTGTGTTTGTAGAGAGGACAATCCGGCTTGATATGTCTTGGCTTATTGCATTTATAACACACGGGAGTAGAAGCATTAGTCGAACTAACTTTAGATTTATTTCTAAAGTTACCTTTTTGGAAGCATAAGTAGAACTCCTTTGCCATATCGGCAAGAGTTTCCATGTCCAATTCTTCTTCCGATTCTTCATCATCGGTAGATGGAGCGGCCTTGTATGCAATCGCCTTTTTCTTAGGCTCGTCTTGCTTCAAGTACGACTTCATCTTTTCTTTCATCATGAGCTTGCTATCCTTGCGTACCTCGTATGACATTAAAGTACCCATTAGTTGAACAACGGTATATGTTTTCATGTCATTACCTTCCTCGATGGCGAAGGTACGCTTCTCCCAACAAGAAGGAAGTCCATCGATTATCTTCGAGACTTTCTCCTTTTGGGTGTAGGTCTTCCCAAGAGCTTCCAACTCGTTTGTGATGTCGACGAATCGAGCATAATACTCTTTCATCTTTTCACCCTGCAGCATATGAAATAATTCGAAATCTTTATTCACTACCACGAGTTTAGAATCTCTTACCCGACTCGTCCCTTCATGTAAGATGAGGAGGGAGTTCCAAATTTGATATGCACTCTTACATGTGCATATCTTATTGAAGTCCTCGGGCTCCAATGCGCATTGCAAGGCGTTCATTGCCTTGGCATTGCTTACCTCCGCGGCGACATCCGCGGGAGTCCACTTCGCGAAATCTTGTTCGGCGGGCTCGACATACTCATTCATCGTGGCTCTCCAAAGTGAAGCACTCCGAAGGAAGGTTTCCATCCGGCATTTCCAGTACCCGTAATTGGTACCATTGAAGGAGGGAGGCCTAGATGAAGATTGCCCTTCCAAAACTGAAGAAGCTCCTTGACGGTCCTTGAAGACGTTGTAGTCGTTGTTTGTCATAGCTTTGACCTTGTAGCTTTAACCTTGGCTCTGATACCAATTGTAGTGCCCTGCTAAGCTACTGCACACGTACTAGATGGGGGGTGAATAGTACTTAAAATAATTAAGAGAGTTATTCCTAACTATTGTGCAATGAACAAACGACAATGCGGAATTAAACAACAATCAACAAGAATTAAACAATGCAAACAAAGTATGTTACTGGGTTCGGATCCACCCAAGTCTCCCCGACTTGTTCCCGGTGATCCTACGTCCCAACCACCCGGATCCCCTCCGGATACTTGAGTTAGAAACCCTAACTCAAGATTTCCACTATGAAATACTTGTGAAAAACCTTCACAAGTCAAATCATACAAATGACATGTGACTCCCACAAACCGGGATCACACCCTCTCTCACAACCGAGAGACACAATTCAAATACGATTGAAATGAAATAAACTCTTACCTTACAAAATCATATGCCTTGAGTATACTTACCAAATTAGGTCAATGATGGATTTTGAGGAAGAGGATGTCACCAAACGCTAGCTTTAAGAAGATGACCAGCAATGGAAGCCTAGGGTGGAGTATGATGACTTGAATCAAGCTCTTGACTTGAGAAGCTCACAATGGAGAGAATCTCTCTTGAGGAAGTTGCTCAAAGAGTGAAGGGAGAGATTCTTGTGAGGGAGAGAGAGCTTGGAATTAGCTTGGGAGAGCTCTTCTCTTAGGTCTGAAATAGCTTGGAAAATGGACCTCTAACCCCTCTTCAAACGAATCAGGATTCTATTTAAAGGGGCAAGAGAAATCGAGTTTGAAAGAATCCCAACGGCTCTATTCTGAACCAGACTAGTCGGTCAAAGAAGGATCACTGACCGACTAGTTCATCAACTAGTCGGTCGGTGATACAACGTAGACCGACTAACGGTTGAACAGCCAAAAGGTCGAAGTACAGGCAATGACAACTAGTCGGTCTAAGAAGACTTGCCGACCGACTAGTTTCACAACTAGTCGGTCGGTGAATGTTCTTTGACTGACTAATAGTCGAAATAGAATAGGATGACTTCAAGTTGACTTAGTCGGTTTAAGAACAAATGCTGACCGACTAGTTTCTCAATTAGTCGGTCGACAAACGTTCTTTGACCGACTAACTCGAAACAGTAGCTCAGGCTGAAAAAGACTGAACACAACTAGTCAGTCTAAGAAGGATTCCTAACCGACTAGATCGTCATCTAGTCGGTCGGTGACTCTTCTTTGACCGATTAACTGTAGACAGAGAAAGAGCTGAATATAGAGAGGCAAACTAGTCGGTTCATGTAGAGTTGCCGACCGACTAGATCGTCATCTAGTCGGTTGATGACTCTTCTTGAACCAACTAACATGCACTCGAAGCCGAGGGAAGAAGCGATAGGCTTCGGGAAAGTTTCTAATGGCTTCTAAGATTATCCTAGCTCTAAGATATGAGCGAAATGAAGATAATAATGTAAGTCCTACTCAAGGCTTAACATTCTAAACTATGAAGCTAGAAGACTATAAAATAAACCTTACGAGCCGTCTTCAAAGCTTCAATCTTCATTCTTCTTGACTTCAATATTGCTCCTTGAGCTTCAACGAAGCTCCAGGCACACGATCATGCGTATTGAGAAGTCTTGAGACGTCGCTTTAGATGTTCGTAGTAATTTGGCGACGATCTCCATAACTGCGCTCACAAACAGTTAGTATACGTTATTTATGTTTGCTCATCATCCAAAACCAAATCCGGGGAATCAATACACAACAAGTTACTTTACACACTACACCTTGTTGTGTTTGCTACTTTGCACACTACACTTCGCCTGCTCACTACTTTGCACATTACACATTGCTTACGCTCACTTGTGTCCTTATGATGCTATGTTTCATCTTGTTGTAATGATAATGTGCTTCTCATATCCTTAAGCTTTGAAAACTATGTCATCACCTTGCCGAGGGTCAATTATTTCTAACGTTTTAAATCTTGTTGAGCGACCCTCGCTGACGTATATTTCTTGTCTTGTGAAATATACGTCAGGTATTAGACAGATTTGCAGAGGAGCAAGCCTTGAGACTGAGCAGCTTGACCAGGGTGCCCAGACGCTGAGATCCACCGCTGGAGAACAACGTGACTTCACAACGCCGCTAAAGTTTAATATTTGTATTGATTATATTTGAGTGTAATTCTGTTTGCGTTTCTGTCTTTAATGGCCATGCTCGTCCTCGTTTGTGTACTTGTAAATCTAGACCTCGATGTAATAATAATGAAATTCTCTTTTGTTCCGAGTTTGTAATGCAAGAACCTGTTTACGGTTTACCCACAGACGCTTATTGGGTTGGAGTTTCACCGCTCCAGCCCAAGCGGGCCCGCTCACGTCCTCGCTCCCAAGTATAATGGGAAGCGGGGCGTGACAGGTTTTAATGGTGGCCCATGCAGGTCATGCGTTCTACAAATTACTCGGAACAATAGGGATGTCATTAGTAGCTAGATTGTCTAGATAGACCTTGTACGCAAATGTTTATCTTGTTTCTTTTGCAGCATGGCAGGTAGACCACACACTCGAAACGGAGATGGAGCCAACGGGAGTTCTCTATGGTCGTCGAGGAAGTTAGAGATGACGAGCTGGTGACAAACGATAACATCTGAGTCCTATCCTATCTTCACATTTGATGATTTCTATCATAAATGTGCCTATCTTGACTTTGTCTTATCCTAGGTGTCGTTTTCGTTCCTATCTTAGACCCTTTTTCAGTTCAGCAGTTTCATACCTCGACATGTCTTTTGCTTCCTTAATACTAGGATATCACCTTCACCTTTCATCTATCCGGTGCTCTCTTGATTCTTATCTAACTTAAGAAATTCCGAGGACGGAATTCTTTTAAGGTGGATAGGATGTAACGACCTGAATTTTCGGATACTAGAGTGGAGTTCCATTAATTTAAGTCTTTCATTAATATACTTTGATGTATGGATACTATTAATATACTTGTTAGTTAAGTTATTAATAATGTTATTAATGATTTGAGCTTTAAAATTTAAATGTTTTAAAAGTTAAAATGTTTTTGAAATTTAAATTCGAATTCATTTAAAAACCTTCTTTTTATAATCCTAATTTAATAATAACTATTTTGGAAATATTTACTCATTCAAACCCTTTTAATTCCTCTAATTATTTTTATTCAACCTTTCTTTTTATCTTACTCTTAATTTCTCCAATTAATGTTATCATTCAAAAACTTTCCTAATTATTCCTTATTATTAATCTCCCCTATTAAATTCTAATTTCAGATTTTCCTTTTTTTAATCCTATTGAAACCTGATTGAATAGCCCTGATTTCCCATTTAAACCTATTGATTATAATCCTATTAAATCCTTTCAAATTACTTCCTATTAAACCCTATCCTATTATTATCAATTTCAAATCTACTTCCTAATATAACTCTAGCCCCATCTCTTCTTCTCCACGCAAGGAATCCCGTTCTTGTTCTTTTTTAAACCAAGAGAAATTTTCCCCAGCCTCTCTCTCGACAACCCCTCACCATCACGTACTGCCCCCCACCTCCTCCTCCCTCAAGCCCGCTAGCGGCCGTCCCCCATCTCGCGCGATAACCTCCAACCCCGTAGCAGCCACCACAACCCAACTCTCCGACCACCCCTCTTCCTCCGTCCAACACCGTCATGGCAACACCCCGCACAGCCTACGACCACCAACCCTCCGCCCTAACTCCGGTAAACACCAAACACCCCGCCTCGATAACCTTTACCGTCCTCCCTGTAATGCCCTACCAGCTACTGCACAAGTACTAGAGGGGGGGGGGGGGGGTGAATAGTACTTTAAAATAATAAGGAGTATAATTCCAAATTAAATTGCAAACAACTACCAAATCAATTTGCGGAAGCTTAAATTGAATGACAACACAAAATTAACAAAGCAAACAAATGATGTTAATGGGTTCGGATCCACCCAAGTCTCCCCGACTTGTTCCCGGTGATCCTACGTCCCAACCACCCGGATCCCCTCCGGATACTTGAGTTAGAAACCTTAACTCAAGATTTCCACTATGAATATCTTGTGAAAAACCTTCACAAGATCAAATCATACATGCAATGGAAAAGTGAATCCCACAACCTGGGATCACAATCTTCTCTTACAACCGAGAGAACCAATAAGCAATATTAAAGAATTTAAATGAAATAAATACTCTTACCACAAAATCCTATACCTTGAGTTTTTCTTACCCAATAGGTGGAATGAAGGATTTGAGGAAGATGAAGTCACCACGACCTAGCACCAAGGAAATGACCAGCAATGGGTGCCTAGGGATGATTTGGAGACTTGGATCAAGCAATAGCTTGAAGAGCTCACCAAGAACAAGCTTCTCTCTAGATCTAGAAATGAGAGAGAATGGGTTTCTTGTGAGGAAGAGAGCTTTAGATTTGAGGGAGAATAGCTATCTCTTTTGATCTCAATGAATCTCTGAATGGAAGCTCTTACCTAGATAGAAATGACCTAGGTTCGTATTTATAGGAACCCAAAAACACAAGTTAGGTCATTCATCAACGGATAGAAATCTGTGAGAATTAGTCGGTCAAAGAACAATCACTGACCGACTAGTTCATCAACTAGTCGGTCAGCCAAACAACGTGGACCGACTAAGAGTAGATCTGAGAAGAGATAGAATTTCAGACCTAGAAATCTAGTCGGTCCAAGAACACTTTCTGACCGACTAGTTTCACAACTAGTCGGTCAGCCAATGAACGTAGACCGACTAAGAGGCAAAATAACTTAGTCTGAATGCAAAGTGACTTAGTCGGTCCAAGAACAAAAGTTGACCGACTAGATTGTCAACTAGTCGGTCATCAAACGTTCTTAGACCGACTAACGGTAAACAGTAGCTTAGGAGAATTTTGGAGTGAATAGTAAGTCTCAACTAGTCGGTCAAAGAAGCATCACTGACCGACTAGTTCACAAACTAGTCGGTCGGTGAGTCAACGTAGACCGACTAACTGTAAACAGTAAAGTCCAAGAAATTAAGGAATCAAACTAGTCGGTCCAAGAACAGTTGCCGACCGACTAGATCACCATCTAGTCGGTCAGTACTTGTTCTTGTACCAACTAACATGCACAACAAAGTCCGAATCGAAGTGCGACGCTTCGAGGAAGTTAGAATGAACTTGTGCAAGGATCCTAGAGCTACGTAAAGAGCGAAATGAAGATAGAAACGTAAGATATACTCAAGGCTTAACATTCAATATATCGAAGCTAAAAGACTATAAATAAAACCTTAATAAACGGTCTTTGAGAGCTTCGATTGAATCTTCATATCTTCCAAAGCGTCGCAAGAGCTTCAACGAAGCTTTAGGCATGAATATGAGCTTTGGAAAGTGTTGAGATGTCGCTTTGAATGTTCTCGTGAAATTGGCGACGATCTCCAATACTGCGCTCACAAATTGTTAGTTCATGAATTATTTATGTTTGCTCATCATCCAAAACCAAATCCGGGGAGTCCAATATTCAACATTCTCCCCCTTTTTGGTGATGACAAACCAACGTAAATAATAATCGAAAATAATGATTCAAATGTAAAATACTTACTCCCCCCTGCATTGATGACACGTTAATTCCAAAATGAGTATATATGAATTGCATCAAGCAGACGAGTAAGATAAATAAAGATAATCGATTTTCGAAATATCGGATTCTGAAAATCCTTATATATATCTTAACTCCCCCTGAATCTAACATATCAAACTAGATTCTTGGAAATTGAGTTAAATTTTCATTTGCGCTATTTATTATCATTATCTCTCCCCCTTTGGCATTATCCCAAAAATGGGGGGCATACAACGACAACAACTAGGAAATGGAAAATCCAACATCGGGAGTCGTAGACAAAGGCAATGGACCAAATTGACACCAAGGGAAAAAGTGTGGAAATCAAAACAAGGTGTGCCAAATTTTCCATTATCAATAAAATTCAACGATAATCAAAATCATCAAAAATACCAAATAATTATTCATTTCTTGAATAAAGAAACATACTCTTCAATATTCAATATTCTTGGTTAAATTTGAGCATGAAAAACAATTCTATATAATTATAGAAATATAGTCTATTTAACCAAGTTTGTAATCGTCGAACGACGAAATCACATTTCAAATGTATTCAACGAATATTAAAATTTGCACGACAAATAAAAGACAAAGTGAACGACGATGAACATACATATATATAGAGACAACATGAGTACATCCAAAAAGATATCACATCGAATATATGAGGTACATCATATGAAGTGAGACACATCATCTATATAAACAACAAAAAGTACATCATCATCATCAACATCGTCATAACATAAAATCCAACTCCGACATCCAGAAAGCACAAAAAAAAATACATCAAAACATCTCTCAACCCCATCCTAACCCAAAACACTCTCACTAAGATATATCATCCAAGGCGTAGTGGAGAGTCCTCGATACGAACGATCACGAGGAGGTGGCAGGATCTGCAGTCTCCGTGGGTCCAGTCGACGGAGTGGACTCAGGATCTGCAGGGAGAAGAGGTGTCTCAACAGATGGAATCGTCGGGGTAGGAGTGGAGATCTCAGCAACATGCTCAACAGCAGCAAGGGTCTCGACAGCAGAAGTGTCAGCAGGAATATCAGCAGGCTCAGCAACAGGGTCAGAAGCAGGCTCAGACGACTGAAGTGCTGAAGCAGAAGGCTCTGGAGCACCGGAAGTGGTGCCAACTCCAGGAGCAGAAGTGGAAACACCAGCAGCAGCAGCAGCAGTGGCCTCATCGCCACGGGCATAAGAAGTGACAAGCTCGTCAAGCTCCTCATCATCCATCTCCTCGGCCTCAGACACCGAAGGAGGAAGCTCAATCCCCATCGTACGAGCCATACGACATACGACCTCCTCAGTACGAGCCAAACGGGAGTTGTGCTGACGAAGTAGACGTACGACATCGTCCAAAGTAGCAGGGGAAGAGGAGGCTGCAGCAGCTGACGGAGTAGACTGGGAAGCAGATGCGGTAGACCTCTGCACGTGACGTAGTGCCGCTAAAGATTTCTTCACGGCCGTCGCGTTCAGAGGAGTACCCAAAGGACGCTCATCGTCAGGAGGGAGGGGAACACGGTAATGACGAAATACGAGGGTCAACAAGCAAGGGTATGGAATGTGCGCAGACTTATTGGTCTTGCGTATACACTCGAAAGAATCCATCTTATCGAGTATCACGCGAGCCCAATTAATCTCGCACCCCAAGAAAAGAGCGTATATGAGCTTCAAAAATGGCTGAGAGGGAAGTGAAGAGGATCCATATTTTGGGAGGAGGCATGACTTCAAAATCAGGTTAAGAACCCACGCATTCGGCTTAAAAGATTTCGATGGAACACCAATGAATGCGGAGGGGAAAACCTGGAAGATATCTGCAAGAATAGACTGATCCAAGGAAGAAATGTCGTCTACGGAAATGTCCGAGGGGAGGAGACCACACGACGCACAACCAAGGATCTCCCCCAAGATTTCTGCCGTGAGAACTATAGGAGTTCCCAAGACAGTCGTCTCAATGGAGTGGCTGGCGTCGTACTGACCTCGAATACGGTTGGCATAGAACAATTTCACGAGGCGAGGATAAGGTTTTGGGTTGGCCTTGGGATCGTATCGGAGATAATCTAGAAGGCCACTATAAGAGAGAAGATCAGCAAGGCCGAGAAAATCAGAGAACTGAACGTAATGCTCTAACAACAGTGGACAGTGCTCTATACGGTTGTACGCGGCGAGACACTGAGGGTCATCGCGGCACAACGATATGTCTACACCGCTGACTGGCATAGGAGCTTTACCCTTAGCCTTACGGGTCTTCGGAGGAGTAGTAGGTTCCCTAGTAGGCTCATCCTCAGGGATAAATTCAGTGTCGGAATCGGGAGGAGTAGCCGGAGTGTGTTGAATGGGCTTTTTGGTCTTGGATTTGCAGGGCTTGACGGTCGCAGTCCTAGGCTTCTTAGGAGGAGGCGACGATGGAGAGGCTTGGGTTGACTTGGCACGACGCTTAGGCTTCGGGGGATTCCTAGCGGTAGGTTGTTCTACGGTCATAGGAGAGGCCCCGGAAGAGGCGATAGGAATTCGAGTCTTAGCCATAGCACTATGAGCACAAGCAAATGATGAAAAGATCGAAAACAGCCTAGAGATCACAAGCTTACAACCCTAAGAATCGATAATCACAAGCCCTAGGTTAGAAATTGAAACCCTAGGAGCTAGAGCTTGAAATCAAGGAGAGACAACCCTAGAATAGGAAATCGACACCTAGGAGAGGGAGTTTTACCTAGGAGGAGGAGTCGACGGCGGCGGACGGCGGCGATCGACGGAGAAACGGCCGGAAGACGAAGGGTTTCGAGTTGGGGGTTTGGGGGATATCGGGTTTGAGCTGGAGAGAATACCGACTAAAAGTGAGTTTAGTCGGAAGAAATCGAGTATAAGTCGGTCGAGAAACGAAAAGACACAAATGCCCTAACCCACTTAGTCGGTCACAGTTCAAGCACTGACCGACTAGATTACGATCTAGTCGGTCGGTCAATGAGCTTGAACCGACTAAGTCGAAACAGGGGCACAGAGAGATTTTCAGGGCAAGATTTAGTCGGTCGCAGTATATTCACTGACCGACTAGTTTTCAATCTAGTCGGTCGGTAAGTGTACTGAGACCGACTAACGAAAGAAAATGATAGGAGTTAGATATTGGCTTGATCTAGTCGGTCTGAGTTCATTTGCTGACCGACTAGATGAGCATCTAGTCGGTTGACAAGTGAACTGAAACCGACTAGAAGAGTCCAAAAATTGAAATTTGATTTCTCTTCACAAACCACTTGGATGAAACATCTCAACTCACTCATTAGTCATCTAAATTACCCCATAAAACGTCGAAATCTTAAATACGACATTGAAATACGAATTCGATCATAAATTCAAATATATCACATAAAATTCCCAAAAATTCAATAAATCTAGCAAGAATGAAATATCGCGAAATATAATAGCATGAGAGATATTTGAATAAAATATGAATCCTATATCTCGGATTCACCCATAATCCCCAATTCTCGACGCAACCGCACAAAGGAGTCCTCCTTTAGGGGTTTCGTGAAAATATCGGCGATTTGCTTTTGGGTTTCAACGTACACTAATATGATGTCCTTTTTAGCAACATGATCATCTAAGAAATGGTGTCGGACATCTATGTGTTTCGATCAGGAATGGTGCACCGGATTCTTTGAAAGACAAATAGCACTTTGGTTATCCACCATGATAGGGCTAGTATCACAATGAATACCAAAATCCTTCAATGTGTGTCTCATCCAAAGAACCTGGGCACAAGCGGCACCGGTGGCAATGTATTCCGCCTCGGTGGTTGAAAGTGATACCGAATTTTGCTTCTTGGAAAACCAAGAGACAAGAGAATTTCCTAGAAAATGGCAAGTGTCACTAGTACTTTTCCTGTCGGATTTGCATCCCGCATAATCAGCGTCACTATATGAGACTAACTCATATGTGCTAGATTTCGGATAAAGTAATCCAAAATCTAAAGTGTAACTTAGATAACGGAAAATACGCTTTACCGCTACTAAGTGAGAATCCTTAGGTTGAGACTGATAACGAGCACATATACATACGGCAAACATAATATCGGGCCTACTCGCGGTAAGATAAAGTAAGCTACCTATCATACCTCGATATAGACGAATGTCTACATCTTTACCGCCCGTATCCTTGTCAAGATGCGTAGTCGTGCTCATAGGAGTCTTTTTCCCGGAGGCATTCTCCATTCCAAATCGCTTTAGCAACTCCATCGTGTACTTCGTTTGGTGGATGAAGATTGCATCGTTCAATTGGCGAATTTGGAGACCTAAGAAATATTTGAGTTCGCCCATGTGGCTCATCTCAAATTGTTCCTTCATAACATTAGAAAACTCTTCGCAAAGAGCGAAGTTAGTAGCACCGAAAATGATATCATCAACATAAATTTGAACTAATAATATATCATTATTCGCATGCTTAATAAAAAGTGTTGAATCGGCTTCACCCATTTTAAAATTCAAATCCAAAAGAAAATTCTTTAGGCGATCATACCAAGCTCGAGGAGCTTGTCTCAAACCATAAAGAGCTTTCTTTAGTTTAAAAACGTGATTTGGAAATTTTTCATTAATGAAGCCCGGAGGTTGAGAAACGTAAACTTCCTCAACGACATCTCCGTTTAAAAATGCACTTTTAACATCCATTTGAAATAATTTAAAATTCTTATGGCATGCAAAAGACAAAAGTAATCTAATTGATTCTAATCTAGCTACCGGAGCGAAAGATTCTTCGAAATCGATACCTTCCTCTTGTCGATAGCCTTGAGCTACTAACCGAGCTTTGTTCCGGACGACGACTTGGTTTTCGTCGGTTTTGTTCTTGAAGATCCACTTTGTCCCTATGACGGTGTGGTTCTTCGATGGCAAAGGAACAAGCTCCCATACCTCATTCCTTTCGAATTGAATGAGTTCCTCCTCCATGGCAAGGATCCAAGCACTATCTTCGCATGCTTCAACTATATTCTTTGGCTCTATCGATGAGGCAAAGGCACAATTGGCGAAGTGGTGGACTTGCGATCTCGTCTTGACACTATCATGAATATTGCCAATTACTTGCTCATGGGGATGGTCACGAACGGTATGAAGCCGTTTGGGAATACCTTGATCACTAGGAACATTCTCAACAACTTCATTAGTTGGGTTAGTCTCAATAGAATCAATAGAATCATTAGTCTTAGAATTATCAAACGAATCACATAAAACATCCATAGAATCATTATCATTTGAAATTCTAGTTGGAACAAATCCTTCATTAAATGAGACATGAAGCGACTCCTCGATCGTTGATGTTCGTTTGTTGAATATCCGGTAGGCTTTGCTACGCGAAGAATATCCAACAAAAATCCCCTCATCGGATCTTGGATCGAATTTGTCCAAACTACCATATGTGTTCTTAATAAAACATTTCGAACCAAAAACACGAAAATGTTTAACTTGAGGCAACCTACCAAACAACAATTCATAACAAGTTTGTTTAGTGCCGGGCCTCAAAAGTATTCTATTAAACACATAGCAAGCGGTGTGTACCGCTTCCGCCCAAAATTGATGGCCAAGTTGGCTATCATCAAGCATAGTGCGAGCACACTCCACTAGCGTCCTATTCTTTCTCTCAACTACACCATTTTGAGGAGGTGCACGAGGGAAAGAGAAGGTGTGAGTAATACCAACTTCATCACAAAATGTCTCAAAAGACTCATTCTCAAATTCACCTCCATGATCACTACGAATAGTGACAATGGTGGTTCCTAAGAGATTTTGTACTTTCTTAACAAAAATTGTGAAGTTTTCAAAAGCTTCATTTTTATTACATAAGAAGAATACCCATGTAAATCTTGAATAGTCATCTACGATGACAAGTCCATACCTTGCATTTCCTAAGGAAGCTACTCTAGTTGGCCCAAATAAATCTAGATGTAATAGCTCTAGTGGCCTTTTAGTAGAGATGCTTTTCTTAGGTTTAAATGAAGATTTAGGAAGCTTGCCGCGTTGACAACAATCACAAAAACTTTTCTTTTCAAAAACAAGCTTCGGAAAACCTTTAATAGAATTCAATTTTGAAAGCTTATATAGTGTTCCAAAGTTCACATGTCCAAAGCGTCGATGCCATAAGTGTTGTTCACTTGTGTTGGCAACGAGACATTGTTCATATGACTTAGGAAGATCCAAAATATAAATGTCTTTACGACGAGTTCCGGAAAATAATAATTTTTCATTATCCTTTCTTAAAATATGACACAATCCTTTCGCAAAGCTAACTTTGTAACCTTTGTCACAAAGTTGACTTATTGAAATAAGATTATGATTTAAACCACTAACAAGATAAACATCACTAATTAATGGTTTAGAAGGGTTACCGACTATACCAACACCTATGATGGTTCCGCTCTCGTTGCCTCCAAATACGACGCGGTTTCCATTCGCAATGGGAACCACTCCGGAGAGCAAACGAGCGTCACCCGTCATGTGTTTGGAGCACCCGCTATCGAGTATCCAATTCCCTTTGGAGCTAAATTTAAATTTGATGCTCCTTTTCTTTTTCTTTTCCTTGAGTACATAAAGATAGACACTTTCATATCATGGTACCCAAGGTCATTGGGTCCAAGGGATTAGACCTTTGGAAGCCAAGTCCAAGTGGACTTAGACTTCCCCACATAATTCTTACTATGCACAACATCCGAAAAATAAGCATTCATATACATTTGTTTTTCGTCCATGCTTGTGTCCTTTGGGCTCCAAATAGTGAAAATTTTGGGAGCCATCATTCTATTGGGTGCATGCATGCTACGTTGATTTCTACGTGATGCATGTTGTGGATAGGCATACGGGACATGATGGAATGGTGCACGACGTGAATTATTCATATGATGAGGTGGGTGTACATATGCATGTGTGGGAACACGTGCGTGAGGGTGTCTCACTTGGTGTGCACGTGCCCGAGAATGTGTTGCATAAAAATCATCATATGTGTGAGCCGGTGGAGTAGGACGTGTGTTCCTACGTGGCATGTTATTAGTGTACATGTAGGCATGCCCCTTCTTTGGAGGTCCACCCAAAGTGGGTTTCTTTCCGAAAGAGGGTGTGGACGAGGTGGAAGCACCATTGGTAGATGAACTACCAATAGAGTGTTTGCTCCCACTCGTTGAGGCTTCGGAAGTTGGCCTAACAAAAGTAGTGACCGACTTGGATGAATTTCCCATCATATACCCCAAGCCAATGTGGTGTTTGGCCGGAAGTAAATCTTTTAGGATATTATCCAAATGGCCCTTACCCTTGTTGAATTTGTTGATTCGGCCCAATGTGTCCTCATATTTCTCTTTGAGAGAACGCAAAGAAGTATCCAAAGTGGATATTTGTGATGTGAGCACATAAACACGAGATTTAAGATTCTCGTTCTCAATACTCAAAGTCGAGTTTTGAGAAGTTAAATCCGCTATCTCATGTTCTTCCGCATCCTCAATGCTAGCATGTTCAAGTTTAGATTTAAGATTCACAATCTCATTTCTTAACTCTTCAACAACGGTGTCGTTGTTGGTGATGATAGTCTTAGGCGATGTTTGAATGCTAGCTAGGTCATCTTTTACCTTAGTATATCTATTTACTAACTTAGTGTATTTTGACCATAGTTGAGTGTTAGCATCCCTAAGATCATCCATCGTTACCTCATCGCTTTCTTCATCACTATCATCGGATGAGGAGGATCCTTGATCGTGCTCCTCTCTTGCCATGAAGCACATGTGTGCTTGCTCCACTTGCTCATCATCCGACTCTCCGCTTGAGGAATCCTCGGAGTCGGTGAAGGTAGCTCCGACAAGTCCCTTCTTGTTTCCTTTCGTGTACTTCTTGGACTTTTCATACTTTGGCGCCTTCCACTTCTCCTTTTGCTTGTTTTGAGGACAATCCGCTTTGATGTGTCCTGGCTTATTGCATTTAAAGCACAAAGGTGGAGAGGCGTTAGTAGAAGTAAACTTAGATTTTTGTTTGAAGTTACCCTTTCGGAAGAAGCGATTGAACTTCTTTGCCATGAGTGCAATGGATTCCATGTCCATTTCTTCTTCCGAGTTCTCATCATCGGTAGAGGTGGATGAAGCCGCCTTGAATGCAATCGCCTTTTTCTTAGGCGCATCTAGGTTCAAATATGACTTCATCTTTTCTTGTAGCTTCACCTTGCTATCTTTGCGTACCTCGTATGACATCAAAGTACCCATTAGTTGAACTACGGTATATTTGTCCATGTCATTACCTTCCTCGATGGCGAAGGTACGTTTTTCCCAAGAAGAGGGAAGTCCTTCAATAAGCTTTAAGCACTTCTCCTTTTGAGTGTAGGTCTTGCCGAGGGCCTCTAACTCGTTTATTATGTCAACGAAACGAGCGTAATATTCTTTCATCTTCTCGCCCTGTTGCATATGAAACATTTCGTAATCTTTGGTTACGACTACGAGTTTAGAGTCTCTTACCCTACTCGTTCCTTCATGAAGAATGAGAAGGGAGTTCCAAATTTGATATGCACTCTTACATGTGCATATCTTATTGAAATCCTCAGGCTCCAATGCGCATTGCAAGGCGTTCATTGCCTTGGCATTGCTTACCTCCGCGGCGACCTCCGCGGTAGTCCATTTCTCAAAATCTTCTTCTTCGGGTTCAATATACTCCTTCATTGTAGTTCTCCATAAAGATGCACTTCGGAGGAAGGTTTCCATCCGACACTTCCAGTACCCGTAGTTGGTACCGTTGAAGAATGGAGGCCTCGTAGAGGAATGTCCTTCCATCACGGAAGATGCTCCTTCACGGTTCCTGAAGGTGTCATAGTTGGAAGGTGGCCGCACGGTCTTGTTGTCGTTGGCAGACATAGCTGAGTATCTGGCTCTGATACCAAATGTAATGCCCTACCAGCTACTGCACAAGTACTAGAGGGGGGGGGGGGGTGAATAGTACTTTAAAATAATAAGGAGTATAATTCCAAATTAAATTGCAAACAATTACCAAATCAATTTGCGGAAGCTTAAATTGAATGACAACACAAAATTAACAAAGCAAACAAATAATGTTAATGGGTTCGGATCCACCCAAGTCTCCCCGACTTGTTCCCGGTGATCCTACGTCCCAACCACCCGGATCCCCTCCGGATACTTGAGTTAGAAACCCTAACTCAAGATTTCCACTATGAATATCTTGTGAAAAACCTTCACAAGATCAAATCATACATGCAATGGCAAAGTGAATCCCACAACCCGGGATCACAATCTTCTCTCACAACCGAGAGAACCAATAAGCAATATTAAAGAATTTAAATGAAATAAATACTCTTACCACAAAATCCTATACCTTGAGTTTTTCTTACCCAATAGGTGGAATGAAGGATTTGAGGAAGATGAAGTCACCAAGACCTAGCACCAAGGAAATGACCAGCAATGGGTGCCTAGGGATGATTTGGAGACTTGGATCAAGCAATAGCTTGAAGAGCTCACCAAGAACAAGCTTCTCTCTAGATCTAGAAATGAGAGAGAATGGGTTTCTTGTGAGGAAGAGAGCTTTAGATTTGAGGGAGAATAGCTATCTCTTTTGATCTCAATGAATCTCTGAATGGATGCTCTTACCTAGATAGAAATGACCTAGGTTCGTATTTATAGGAACCCAAAAACACAAGTTAGGTCATTCATCAACGGATAGAAATCTGTGAGAATTAGTCGGTCAAAGAACAATCACTGACCGACTAGTTCATCAACTAGTCGGTCAGCCAAACAACGTGGACCGACTAAGAGTAGATCTGAGAAGAGATAGAATTTCAGACCTAGAAACTAGTCGGTCCAAGAACACTTTCTGACCGACTAGTTTCACAACTAGTCGGTCAGCCAATGAACGTAGACCGACTAAGAGGCAAAATAACTTAGTCTGAATGCAAAGTGACTTAGTCGGTCCAAGAACAAAAGTTGACCGACTAGATTGTCAACTAGTCGGTCATCAAACGTTCTTAGACCGACTAACGGTAAACAGTAGCTTAGGAGAATTTTGGAGTGAACAGTAAGTCTCAACTAGTCGGTCAAAGAAGCATCACTGACCGACTAGTTCACAAACTAGTCGGTCGGTGAGTCAACGTAGACCGACTAACTGTAAAAAGTAAAGTCCAAGAAATTAAGGAATCAAACTAGTCGGTCCAAGAACAGTTGCCGACCGACTAGATCACCATCTAGTCGGTCAGTACTTGTTCTTGTACCAACTAACATGCACAACAAAGTCCGAATCGAAGCACGACGCTTCGAGGAAGTTAGAATGAACTTGTGCAAGGATCCTAGAGCTACGTAAAGAGCGAAATGAAGATAGAAACGTAAGATATACTCAAGGCTTAACATTCAATATATCGAAGCTAAAAGACTATAAATAAAACCTTAATAAACGGTCTTTGAGAGCTTCGATTGAATCTTCATATCTTCCAAAGCGTCGCAAGAGCTTCAACGAAGCTTTAGGCATGAATATGAGCTTTGGAAAGTGTTGAGATGTCGCTTTGAATGTTCTCGTGAAATTGGCGACGATCTCCAATACTGCGCTCACAAATTGTTAGTTCATGAATTATTTATGTTTGCTCATCATCCAAAACCAAATCCGGGGAGTCCAATATTCAACACTCCCCTCAGTCATTCATCAACACCCCCTCTTCCTTGCACCGCACACCACACCGCATCTCTGGTGATTCCTCCCTCTCCTCCCCTAAAGACCCATCTCCCCCTCCGGTAACCACGCCCAAGCCTCCCGCCATTGAACCCCGGAGCTCCCCTCATCACCACAGCGGCATCACCACCACTCGCCAACACCCCCGTGACCCCATCTTCTCTCCTCCACCCAAGTAAGCACCCACGGCCGTCATCAACATCCGCCGGCCTCTTCTCGTCACTCTGGCAACTGCCAAGCACACGGAGCTCGCAGCTTCCCACCTCCAAGCCTCGCCAACCTCCTCGAGATCCAAGCCCGCCTCCCTTGCCCTGTCACTAGCCCCCACGCCGGCGGCAACTCCGATCCGTGCCTCCCCTGTCTCTGCTCCCCATCCTCTGTTTCGAACAGAGGATCCCGATCTCCCACTCGCCCTCTTCTCTCTTCCGACGCCCTGGCCACCCCGACGCCACCGTGGAGCGGCCACCTCCCCTCCGCACGTCCGGCAACTGCACCGCCGCTCAGGCCACCCCGATCCCCGCAGCAGCACCCATCTCTCCGCACGCCCAGATCTGGAAGTCGTCGCCTGGGAACGTCGCCGCGAGTTCCTCCAGCCATCATCTCCGGTCGACGTCGCCGTTAACCGCCGATCCTCCCTTCTCCGTTCGCCCGTCGGACCCCCATGAGCCCCGATCTGTGAAACTCGCCCCCTCCCCTCTCAGCTACCCTGCCGCTGTACCGCTCGGAGAGCCATAGCCGCCGCCACCGCTCTACCTGACCACGCGCGTGGCCGCCTGAGGAACCCAGACCCGCCGACGACCACATCCCCTCAGCCACCGAGCCAATTTCCCCTTGTTGCCAGGAATCCTGCTGCAAAGAGAAAGATAAGATGAGGAGAAGTAGGAATGGGGGTGGGGGTTACGAGGTAAGATATATATATATATATATAGATTAATTAATTGATTGTTATGAAAGCTAGTTATTATCATATGTTAGTTATAATATAGGTTATACACAGTAATCAATATTTTAGTATGGTAATTATTATGAGCTTACATGTTAGTCCTTAGGAGTTATATTATTATGTAAGTTTAGTTACAGTATCCAGGATCAGTGTATGATAATTATTACGGTTAATAGGTTATAATCGTATGGTCTGTTATCGCAGATTTAACTACCCTTCTGCTGGGATCCCCTGGACACCCGAAATCATGACCATCAGGCAAGTATATTATTTTCTACAAACTTTCAATGATGCATGTATTTTTATCGTTGACAAACTTTTTAAGATATCACGTGCATCACTAAGATGTCAACTAATCACTTTCATAAGTTTGTTACTTAATGACTTTTGAAATAATGTAATGTGTCTGTTGATGTATTGGTTTGTTCTTGCTATCTAATGCTACCGCCAATTTTAATGATGCACGCAAAGGTTCTACTTCTTTGTTTTACCATTCTTGTGGAATGAACGCCCTAACTAAGGACAAGTGATACTGGGCCTCAGGGCAAATTACGGATTATTGGGCTTTCGGGCATTACGGATAATGGGCCTTCGGGCATTACGGATATTGGGCCGCGGACCATTTACGGAATGTTTTCCATACGGCAAACATTGAACTACGGATTGACTTATGGACACTTTGGGTGGGGTCGTCTAGTGTAGTAGAGGCTGGAAAGCTGGATTACACTCTATTGGTGAACTTGACCGACACCTGGCCGGGTCGGTGAGTATAGAGTCACGGGTAGCTCACGTTGACTTGGGTGTTATGCTGGTCACCTCCCCCTCAGACACTGGGCTTGTCACTAGATAGTAGATTGATTGATTGATTGATGTACTCTTTTTACCTCTGCTAATGCCATGGAGTAACCTGCTAAGATTATTGTCACGATTGACTATTGCTGTACACACTACACTTGTCACAATTGACTATTGCTGTACACACTACACTTGTCACGAGTGACTATTGATGTACACACTACACTTGTCACGATTGACTATTGCTGTACCCACTACACTTGTCACGATTGACTATTGCTGTACACACTACACTTGTCATGGTTAACTATTGTTGTATGTACTACACCTGTCACGACTATTGCTGTATACACTACACTTGCCATGCTAGTTACTTTACACACTACACCTTGTTGTGTTTGCTACTTTGCACACTACACTTAACCTGCTCAGTACTTTGCACATTACACATTGCTTACGCTCACTTGTGTCCTTATGATGCTATGTTTCATCTTGTTGTAATGATAATGTGCTTCTCATCACCTTAAGCTTTGAAAACTATGTCATCACCTTGCCGAGGGTCATTTATTTCTAACGTTTTAAATCTTGCTGAGCGACCCTCGCTGACGTATATTTCTTGTCTTGTGAAATATACGTCAGGTATTAGACAGATTTGCATAGGAGCAAGCCTTGAGACTGAGCAGCTTGACCAGGGTGCCCAGACGCTGAGATCCACCGCTGGAGAACAACGTGACTTCACAACGCCGCTAAAGTTTAATATTTGTATTGATTATATTCGAGTGTAATTCTGTTTGCGTTTCTGTCTCTAATGGCCATGCTCGGCCTCGTTTGTGTACTTGTAAATCTAGACCTCGATGTAATAATAATGAAATTCTCTTTTGTTTCGAGTTTGTAATGCAAGAACCTGTTTACGGTTTACCCACAGACGCTTATTGGGTTGGAGTTTCACCGCTCCAGCCCAAGCGGGCCCGCTCACGTCCTCGCTCCCAAGTATAATGGGAAGCGGGGCGTGACACAAACAATGAAGGGGCTCTAAACCCACCACCGTCGCAACAAACTCAAGCTAGGCCTCCACCTCCACAACCTCAATACCAACCAAGGGGGCCACCACAACAAAATTACCCGCCTAGGCAACAAGCGGGACTGTATAGGCCGCCCGGTTATAACCAAGGTTGGAGTGCTCCGAACCCACCACAAGCTCAACCACGATCGGATCATGAAGCTAGGGTGGAGGAATTCATGGTGGAGCAAAGAAAAATCAATGCTAGGTTGACGGCGCAACAAGATTCACTAAATACCGTCGTTGCGCAACTTGGAGAGCAACTTGCGTTGCTAAACAAAAATACTCAACAATTGCCGGCTCAACCGGAGCCCAATCCACGGAGCAATACCGGTCACATAAATGCGGTAGTGGCGGTCACAACTAGGGGCGGGAAGGATACCACTCCCGCCATGGTCCAAACCAAAGAGCCCGTGGAAGAGATTTTGAACGAGAAAGAGCCGGCTATTGAAGAGGAGAGCACAAAAGAGCCGTAAGAAGTAGGAAATTCTGAAATGAAGAAGCCTAATGAGGAGCGCACCTACATGCCGCCGGTGCCCTTTCCACAACGTTTGGCGAGAGCCAAAATAGAGAAGAGGCTCGCCAAGTTCCTTGAATATTTGAGGGGAGTAAGCCTCAACATACCTTTCTTGGATGCTATAGTGGAGATCCCGTCATATGCAAAGTTCTTGAAGGACTTAATATCGGGAAAGAAGAGGAAGGAGAAAATAATGCTTGCCGAACAAAGAACTTGGTTCACCCGGAGGGAAAAGGAGCCCGCGAAGTTTAAGGATCCCGGAAGCTTCCGCATCCCATGCACACTTGGAGGAGTCCCATTGCAAAAGGCCTAAGTTGACTTGGGAGCAAGTGTGAGCCTAATGCCCCTTAGCATGTTCCGGAAATTGAATACAGAGACCGACTTGAAGCCAACCAACATGAGAATACAACTAGCGGATGGTCGGGTTACTAGGCCAGTGGGGATCGCGGAGGACATTCCGCTTCAAGTTCCGGGAGGGATATGCTTGCCATGCGACTTTGTCGTTTTGGACATTAAGGAGGAGGGCGACACTTCACTTATACTTGGACGCCTGTTCTTAGCCACCGCCGGCGTTATAGTCGACGTGAGAGAATGTACATTATCCTTGAATGTCGGGAACATCGAGGTTGAGCTCCACATACCCAAAGCCATGAAGCATATGCCCTACCAAGAGGAGTTGGACTATGTGGACCTCCTTGATGAGGTAATCGACGAAGCCATTTCACACTCCATCGGCGCTCTCCATGATGATGGCCTTGAAGAAGGCCAAATTTCTAGCATTGAAGAAAAGTTGGAGGACCCTCCGGATAGCTCTATGGCCGATGATAAAGATGACGCTGATGTCGTGAGGATAAGGGAGCTTTGCAAGCTCTCAACGGCCAACAATTCGAAGAAAGCTCCACCAAATAGAAGATCGGTGTCACCGGTGAGGAGGAAGATTGGTTCTAGCTCTAGCTTGGAGGACTTATCCCCCAACCCTACCCATGATGAGGGGACGCCGAGGAAAGCCCACGAGCATCAACAACCAAATCCAAGTGGCCTTCCCGACAAGTTTGACGGGCGTATCTCGCATGCACACAATATCACGTGCTAAATGAAAATAATAAGGGGTCGAGCTCATGACCTTAAACGAGCGCTTGTCGGGAGGTAAGCCGATGGTTTCATATCATTTTAGTTGATTTTCATTTTTATTCTATATTTTTCTTAGTGTTTAGAGTCTAGTGTCTATAAAAATCGTGACAACGGGCTTTATTTTTGATGATAGGAGATGGAGAACGAGAGATCATTCATATGGAGGATGACCAAGGTAAGGGAGAGATGCCCAGGAACGCGCTCAGGCCTTAGGAGAAGGCAGTAACTGACTGGAGGAAGAAAAAACAGAGAATGGAGCGAAAACAGAGAGCCGTTGCAGAAAACAGGATGCCAGTCGGTCGAGTACATATGTCACTCGGCCGAGCAAAGACTCCATTCGGCCGAGTGGAGTACAAATCAGGGAAGCTCGTTCTGACCAACTCTCTGTTATTTTTTCGATTTACAATATAATTTGCCACTCGGGCGAGTGACTTGTCACTCGATCGAGTGAATCAGATACCATGCACGCTCTAAAAACTTGCTGAGTGGCTATGTCACTCGGCCGAATGGAACATATCCATTCGGCCGAGTGTGAAAAGTCATTCGGCCGAGTCGTAAGTTGCGACAAAATTTCGAAATCTTTTCTACTCGACCGAGTGAGATAGTTACTCGGCCGAGTCGCGACTTTCCTATATATATTCTGAGTGGCTGCGCGAATTTCGAAACATCAAAATTTCCCAAATTTCACCCAAACCGCTGCCGCTCCTTCTTCCTTCACCCGAATCATAAAAACACCTCGCCCCGACGTCGCACGCCGGCCGACGATCGACTGCCGACTGGCGCCGACATCATCCCGCCGTCGCTCGCTGTCGGCGTCGCTCTCCCCTGCCGCCGGTTACCCTCCTTCGACCGAAATTCGATTTTCTCCTCGTTTCTCCCATTTTGTACGCCCATTGCCCCCAAACTCAAATCAACTCATATATATATCTGTTATCCCCTACCTCCCCCACGTATATTGATTATTATTCGCTGATTTTATTGTTTGCGTTTCAGGTTAGCTTGGGGGAGCTTGGGGGATCTTTTGGACGCATTCGGAGCCTCGCAGAGGAGGCGTTCTTCGCACACATCATATTTTGCTCTCGCGTTGTGCTCAGGTATACTCGTTCCATCATCTAGCACTTCGCATTTTTACATGGGTAGTGGGCACATCTCGCGGCACATATGCCGCCTCGCCTTAGACCACGCACACAGGAGCCCGCTTCCAAGCGGAAGAAGTAATGTGATCCTGGCTCCTCTTCCACTAGGGCAGACTCCCCTCCACCTAGCCCACCACCACCACATACACAGCCGCCTCCTGCCGATCCTATTCCACAACCTACACAGCTTGTCCCCGCGTTCGATGCGATGGGGATTACGTTTCGAGATGACGCCCAGTGCGCCAGATTTGAGCGTATCTCCCATCGCTCGATCATACCCACTAGGTTTGTGCACCTCGTCGACTTTGAGCACCAAGGGGTTCTTGAGGGGCTACTCACGTTGTACGACAACGTGGGGTGGCATGATTTCTTGTCGGTGTAGGCGGACACTTATATCCGCCCGACACTAGAGGTCCTTAGCTCTATTGAGCGGATCCCTGGAGGATGTTCATTTCGCCTGATGGATCAGGAGTGCCAGGTCACTCTTGACATGCTTCGAGCATTCTTCCAGTGGCCCGCTGTCCCTGACCCAGACCGCGCTTACGCTCCCACGCACATTCCACCCCCATCATTCGACACGCACGCTTTCTGGACCCGGATTACAGGATCACCCCTTGCCTTTGACCCTAGTAGGGCCAAGGCCTCTGCCGTCCTCCACCTGTGCCTCCGCATTGCACAGCGCCTTATGGTGACTACTTTTCTTGCGAGGTACGAGCCCGGGACGTTGTCGACACCAGAGCTCTACATGCTATATGCGATGACACGTCCCAGGGTTTTTGATGGAGCTGACATTCTGGTCCCCGCTGTAGAGATTGATATCGCCAGTTGGTACATCGACCGCATCATCATTTCTGTCAGCGCTCGTACACCTATTTGTTGCGGCGGTCTGATTACCCTCTTGGCTCTGTTGTGCGGAGTTGACCTGCCTGCTGACTTGCTTCGACCACCGGGCCCCACTTCACTATCGATAGACGTAATGGCCCGGATGAGGATGTTGCGTCCTCTTGGTCGTCAGCACTGGGTGTGGCTCTACGGTCCTTTCGCTGCCGATTACATGATTCTTCCGAGCCCTGCTCGGACTCAAATAGGACCCGCGGGTGGAGATTGGATTCCAGCGATGGATCTCCTCATCTCCGCCCCTTACGTACTAGAGCCCGAGGGTGCTCAGCAGGAGCCCCTCATTCCACCCCAGGACCCCGTGATCCCTCAGCCTGCACATGACCCGTCTGCACCTCCCGACACTTCTGTCCACACTTCTGTCAGTGTCGGGAGCACTTTTGCTGAGTCCTCGTCCACCCCCGCCACCACCTCTGTGCCCATTTCTGTCGATCCCATTTCTGCTGCTAGCCCTGAGCGTCCCACTACCATTTTAGAGAGCAGCGAGACCTCCTTTACCGCCGCAGTGGCAGCCCTGTCCTCACTTTTGTTCACGGCCACCCCAGCCGTTCACCCGTCTGTCCCCACTGCTGCTGTTTTCTCTGAGAGCGTCGTGACGTCTGTCCCCACTTCTGTGTCACTGACCTCTCTGCCCGCCTCATCGCCTGTTTCTGCCTCAGCTTCTGATGCTGCTCCTTCCTTGTCTACCTTGTCTGCGTCTCAGCCTCACACAGAGGCTGAGCGACACTTAGCGAGCACAGCACCCGAGCACCACCCCATAGCTGCACCCATCCTTTACGGCGGCCGTGTGAGACAGCCCCATTTTTCACCTGTCCGACCTGTTCGACCCTCTGCTCCACCTCCCCCCGACACTCTAGTTCAGAGCATTCGTGCTCTTGAGGGGGCAGTTAGTGGACTCAGAGGAGACTTTAGGGCTCTCTCCGCCACCGTCAATGTAGTCCAGACCCGCGTTGCCATACTTCCTAGTATTCAGGCTTGCCTGAATCAGATTCTTGCGCGTCTGCCCCTACCATCTACACCCACTCAGCAGCCACCACCTCCGCCACCACCTCCGCCACAGGACGGTGCTGGTGCACCCCCACCCCCTTAGGCACACACTGGATGTCTTCCACATTTTTGCTGTCGATACGCTGGATACTTTTTGTGAGCCTGCTGATTTTGCACCCCTCCTCCACACACTGTTTTGTTGACATTTTGGTCCTTTCTGTATATATCTGTTTGGGAGAGAGGGAGTACTTTTTGGGGACACTCATATCTGCACTATCTTGATCTCTGCATGCATCACCTGCATTCTCATATCATTTTCTTTCTTTTTCTTCTTTTTTCCATCATGCATGCATCCTCACCCACTTCACCCACCTTTTGTCTCTCGGTGTGCCACACTTTGCACATTAAGGACACTGTGCACTTTAGCTTGGGGGAGTGAGTTCTCACACCTTTCATTTTTTGTCGCCTTTTATTTTTATTTTTCCACCTTTTCCTCGTTTTTACTCCTATTTTCACCCACTTTTTCCTTTATTATCATGCATCGCGTTTTTTCTATCTCTTGAGTGTGCTGCATTGTACAGTAGTAGTTCTCATTTCCTTTTTATCCTTATTTCTTTCATCTTTTTACTAGAGATGAATTTTCTGTGATGATGATGACGTGGTGCTAGCTTATCTCTATATGCATATTACTTTGTCATGCCATAGTTTTCATTTCAGATATCATATGCCATGTCTTGCTATGCATTTGAGATAGTAACCCGCACTTTCATGTATGAATATGGATGAAATTCTTTTAGAGCGCTGTTAGTTGCACCGCACATCTTTATAATTTCACCGCAACACTGAATTAACCGCACTAAGCTATTGTAATTTATTAATTCACCAGGATTTGTTCCATTTTTACCCTTTATATAAACTTAGCACACCTTTCTCTCGGTGCTTCATTTTCAGTTAAGTACAAAACAAAACAACAAAAGGAAGAAAAAACTTGCAAGTTTTGCAGCCGCCACATGCGGTTGGTGTTTTCCAGCCGTTGGTGTTTTGCAGCTGCCCCCTGCACCGGTGACGATCTTCATGGCGGCCACCAGTAACCTCCAATGTCTCCACCCGCCGGAAAGCCAGGGTTTTGCAGCTAAGTCAGCAGTGACTGCGGGTCAAATCAACGTTGCCATTTCCTTGACGAGCTGACCGCTGCTAACATCTCGTGCACTTTCTTCTCAAAATTTCACAAATCACAATGTGATTAACACAGATTAATTAATCATCCTAATACTCGAATCTTGATATATATTAATGCTCAAGCATCTAACTTAGTGGTTGGCCCCCAATTCACATGCAATATAATATAAGCATGTGCCCACTCTGAACCTTATTGTTGGTAGATTTTGCTCCAGCGAGAAGAACACAGAGCAACGAGATCGATTTCATTTCGAATTACACATTTTTTGGAGAGAGACCATTGCGTAGCAGTTCAATCACATGTTTTTTTTGGAAGAAAGAAGATAGTGAGATCAAAAATATCTAATGGCAAAGTCTGTAATAAATTAACAAATTTAAGAGTAATAATTAAATTCTAATTAATGTTAAATTGGTAATTTCGAAAAAATTAACATTTGCGGTGAAATCATAAAAACGTATGGTGTAACTAACAGCACTCATTCTTTTATTAGCTGAGTCTGATAATTTATATGTATACTTTTCGTAGAAAACACACCAAGCTTCACGCATTGATTGCTTATATCTGGAGTACTGCTTTCCTTTCTTATATCACTTCTTATTGCATGAAAATTGTACGCTTCACTTTCAGGTTGAATGAATGTATGTTAGGTTGATATAACTGGACTAGTTTACTTTCTGAGATTAAACTGAGTAGATTACATTACTCTGCTGAAAGTTGTCGTGCACGTCCTATAGAGTGAACCGAGTGTTACATTTATTTCTTTCTCCACATATCTTGAGCATTATTTCTACACTTATATTCATTGGTGAATCTCCCTTTTGCGATTCTATTATTGGCATTTCCCCGCTATTAAAATCCATGCTCCTTTTCCCCAAAATCAAAAAGAAAAAAAATATGCATATCTTTCTATCTTTTGATTTGGGATCTCAGATGTATATATGCTATATTTCTATAAAAAAAGAACAAAAAGGGGAAAAGAAAAGAGAAAAGAAGCTTTTACATGATCCCATATCATACTCTTTCTCTCTTTCTTCCCTCTTTTGTTTTTATTTTTATTGGAGCTTCAAAAATGGGGAATATACTTATAGATTTACTTATGCCACCACGCTTATAGATAAGCTTGGGGGAGAGGATCCAATGATGTGTGAGAGAGTGACTACTTGACTGTGCATGACAACCTAAGCTAGGTAATTTTCTATACTTGGTGAGATTACTAAAATTTTTACGAAATCCAGGAATTGATACTTAGCATTCACTTCATGAAACCATACCTTTCTATTCTTATTGATCCATATTGTGTGATATCTCTTATACTCCAAATAGAAAGCATTCAATTGAAAAGTGTGTGGTCTATGATTATGTATACCGCTTTAGATGCTTCAGACGATGTTAATTCTAGAACGATTCCATATTTCATACTATTTTGCTATTATCGGGTTTTCTATTTTGAATGCATCCATATGATTGTGATATCGAAATGAAAATCTTTGGCATGTGTTTTATATTCGCCGTATGCTATATGAGTAAGCAAGGCCCGTGTCCTGAGAAAATGATCTAGCATCTCTCTCTTTGCTTTCTTACTTCATTTCCTATCTCTTCCGATTTTTTCATTTTTATTATTTTTCCCGTCGGGTTCGCCTTTACTTTTCTTCCTCAGGGACGAGTAAGAGGTAAGCTTGGGGGATTTTGATCACTCCATATTTTATACCTTTTTTCTGCATGTTTGCATGCCATTTTGATCGCCGATATCGCGTTTGTCATGATTATTCAACAATATTGCGATGCTTTTCACTATTTCCTGTTTTTGTCGTATTTCAGGAAATATGGAGCGATTTGGAGCGAATTTGAGATCAAGGGATTTGCAAGCGCTTAGGAGTGTCACCCACGGCTCATTTGAGGGCTTATCAGCGATGGAGGATGAGCGGAAGAAGAAGGAAATCAATAGGAGCGACGAGGAGGCAAAAAGAAGAGAAACATGCATTTCAGCACATCACTCGGCCGAGCAGAACATCCACTCGGTCGAACAAGAAGTCCCACTCGGCCGACCAGAATGGATACGCACACGGAGTTTTTCAGCGTATACTCGGCCGAACGAAGAAAGCCTACTCGATCGAATGAGAAATCTCACTCGCCCGAGTGGTACATGGAAATTGTCCAGAGAAAGGCCAGAGACACTGGAATTTTCAGAGATCCTGTCAAAGCCCCACTCGGCCGAACGATAAAGCCACTCGGCCGAATTGATAAGTCCACTCAGCCGAGCCATCCCCCGAAGACAGACCCTGAAACATCCGATGTTACTGTATTTTTACAGGGTTTGTCACTCGGCCGAGTGACAAGGTCACTCGGCCGAGTGAACCGCTCCGCCTGCTGCTAGGGTTACGATTTTTGGGCTGCGCAGGGGCATTTTTGGCACAATTTTTTTGGATGATTTTAGTGGGTATTTAAACCCAGTTTTTGCCCTAGTTTAGGGAGCTTTTTGGATAATTAATTTTTAGACTTTCTTTTAGGATTTTGACGGCTACTCTTTGGTGAATTCTCAGCTGGAAATCATTGGCATCAACATTGGTTTGTCTATTTCTATTGAAAAAACTCTATTTTTATGCATTTTCTCTCTTTTGCAATGAATTGTGCCGTGATTATTGTTGATTTTTCTGAGATTTGCATGATGTCTAGTGAGTAGTGCCGTCGTCCTAGGGCGTAGGGATGAACCCTATGGACCCTATTTCTAAATTGTGATGAATTTGTGGAATTGTTGCTAGAATTGATTAGGGTTAGGTTATGATTGATTAATTACGGATAGCTAGGAATTCATATCGATGAGATTTACAAGAGATTGGATCCCAATTGATAGGAAGGCCTAGATATTCAATTTAGATTGACAATTGGATTTCTCTAGGTTTGGTTTGCAAGAGATTGGACCAAAGCTAGGATTTTTAATTGTGATTCTATACCCATATCCGTTTGCAAGAGATTGGACGGATAGGAACTATCACAACCTAGGTCGTAGCTCGAGTTTGCACGAGAGTGGGCTTGAGATACGATTGAACAATGATGTCGTTCTTCACGCTAGCGGCTTAGGCTAGGGTTTGCACGAGAGTGGGCTCTATCCTAGGTTTGCTATAGACTGGCAATAGCACGAGAGCGTGAGCTTGGTTCTACATTAAGTTGCGACTAGTTCACCTGTATTCAAGCTTAGCAACAACGAAACTTATGAATCACAAGGATGAGAAACGGTCCGTAGTGGGGATTCCCTATCCCTAGACGTTTTATTAAATTGATATTTCTCTTGATAATTGAACGATTGTGATTGTTATACCCCAAACTATTCTCGATTCTCTTGATAGCTAGGTGATTGGAAAGAGACACAGTCATTTGTTCCTCCCTGAGTTCGATACCCGCTCGCCGCTACACTGTGCGCTTGCGGTAAAACTACAAGTCATTTTTCGGGTGTACACTTGGACGCAATCAAGTTTTTGGCGCTGTTGCTGGGGATTTATCTCCGTGTAATTTTCTTGTTGATCTTGGACGGGGATTTGATTACACTTGTTGATCTTTCTCTTTTCTAGGAATGAACCCTACCACTTGTAACTAGAGTTCAGGCGAACTAAAAGCGATTAGGAAGAATTATAAGAATTAGTAGAATGATCAGAAGGCAATCATTAGCTAAAGAAATGTTGCTAGTGATGAAGATCGATGGCGTTACAAAAGCATGGCTCAACCTGCATTGATGCAATGATTAGTTCGTTCGGCTTGGCCCGAAACCTGATAGGCCCAAGTGAACGGTTTCCTCTCATGAATTCAACACAGGATGATCAGGGATTTCAAACACTACTTTCTTGTTGTGACACTCGATAGTAGCGTAGAAATTTCCTAACCAATCCATGCCGAACATCGCATTGAAGTTTGTCATGTCGACTACCATAAAATCTGCGAACAACTCGTATCCACAAATCACTATGGGCAAAATCGACATCCAGTAGAAGTCCTCACTACTCCACTCGCAGTAGTGATGCTCAAGCGATTTGGTAAAAAGTCAACATGAATAAAATGTCTCTCTACAAATCCTCGGGATATGAAGCAGTGAGTGGCTCCCGAATCAAAAAGGGATAGGGCTGGATAAGAGGCTATCAATACAATATCTTAGCAAAAGATAAAAAGTAACTCATGCATGTAATATAAGCACTATAAAAGAAGGGTGTAAGTAATACCTGAAATCACTTGTCCATCCGACTCAGTCCCCGCGGCTGTTATGGTGAAGATTTGACGTCTCGACTGGTTCTGCCTCGCTGCAATCAAACAAAGTAAATATTTGTGTACTAGTTTGCCCAAACGATCTGGTTAGTAATAATATTTATACTATTTCTGAAGTGTCTCGCAGAGTGCAAGAGGACCTGCATGGGCCACTACCAAAACCTGTCACGCCCCGCTTCCCAGTATACTTGGGGGCGAGGACGCGAGCGGGTCCGCATGTGCTTAAAGCAAAGAAGGGGTGATTATTTTTTTCTCTCTTCTTTGACTTAAGCACACTAAGCGTTTAATTAGCGAAGGCAGGTCCCTGCACGCGAGTTTCTCAGAAACAGCACAAATATTTATTACATTACATTACCAGCGTCCAAAGCAAATACACAAACAGTTAAGGCCTAGCATGGCCGTACAATCTGCTGAAAGCAAACACACCTAAAAATAACAATACAAATAATAAACTGAAATATAAACGTTCCGCTTTAGCCTTCCGCGGGGAGGATCTCAATGTCTTCGTAAATCTGATCAGTGGTGTTCACCTCTAAGATGGGATCCTCAAAAGTAGGGTCCTCAAGGTACTCTGTCTCTAAACCTAACATATATTTCATAAAACATTGAAATATATGTCAGCGATAAGCTCGGCAAGATATTTAAAGTAATGAAACGAGGAACAACTATAAGAGGACAAAAGAGCGTTAGTACACAGTTATGAATATTAAGTGCAGAAAAGTAAAGTATGAGCATGCATGGATATTTTTGCAGTTAAAAGTAAAGAAGTTATAAGTAAAGTAAAACAGTTGTATGTTGAGTAATTGATTGTTTGTGCACGTGATAAGTCCATGTCTGAGAAAGTAATGTTCTCGATACACCCTATCATCGGGGGCTTACCGTGACGCTTCTTGCCATTCCAACCTGGAATATGGTCAAGCTGCTTGCCTCCGTTAGTGTGGTTTTGGAGGTAGCCGTAAGGTGTTCAAGCAACATTTACAGACTCTACTACAAGAACCAACCCCACCCAAGTGTCCTGTTTAGTCATTGACCAAGTTTCACCCCATCTGTATTCGATGGCTTTACCCCATCTGTAATCGATGGTTATCACATGTGTGTTTGTAACATACTCGTTTTTCCCAATTGATTTATCTTGTTAACATGCAGATAGTAAAACTGTAAAAGCAGTCCAATTTAGTTACAAGCATGTGGAAAATTGTTCCAAATGATCAACATTGATATGACTAGTCCATTTAAATTAGAAAGCAACAAAATTGAGAACAAGTTAAATGGGCTACCAGAAATTGACAAGTACATCAGATTTAGCACTAAGTTGGAACGACCAGATTTGTAATTCATTACTAAAAATACTTGCCTTGACGTGGGTGTGAGTGTCCAGGCGATGGTAACGTGATGCACGTTTTTCTGCGTCAATAGATTGGCGATATCAGTTCCATGGTTATTAACTAATTATAAGACATCAAATCAACCTATCAAAACATTATTAACTAACTAACCTATTTAACGGAATTTGTTAACGACTTAAACTGATTAAGACGGTGATGAAAAGCGTTCTAAATTTTTTATATATGCTATATATGCTAAAAATAGTTTTACTGTAAGAGGGAATATTTTTCTAAAGATTATAGAAATTTTTAGGATTTTTAAAAGCTCAAAAACAATTTAAAAACTATTTTCCAATTAGTGACGTATTTATTCAGGAATTTATTCCGGATGCAATCTACATCGGAATGTTGCAAATGAGGTGTCAAAATGACCGTCTCGGAGAGTATTATCACATATATTTTTCTCATATTTTATTATACGTAAAAATAAGAAGATACGGATTTTAGAATGAAAATCACGTATTTATCTTTTAGGCTTAAAAATTTATTCTGGAAAAACTAAGCGTCGGATTGAGACGAAACTAGCGCCATTGGGTCCAGAATGTCATTTCTGATTTTATGGAGCTAGTCTCACATTTTTCTGGGGCTTATATAATTACTTATCAATTTAAAACCAATAAACCCTAATTAATAATTAATATAAAATACGAAAATACGGATTTTCAGCATATTTACAAGTTTGCCATTACGAAGTTACTTACGCACGCCGTCGTTCGAGCGCTGCATGTCGGGGGCCTTCGACGTCGGAGGCGAGCGGCGTCGGGGGCGGTGGGCTTCAGCGGCGGCATCGAGCTCGGTGGCAGACGGGGCGGAGCGGCGAGGTGACGTGGGGGCGGCCGTTGGCGACGGCGGCGACTGCGGTTCGGCGATGGCGGAAGGCGGCAACAGCTGCTGCTGCTGCTCTCGATGGCAAGCGGCAGAGGGCGACTGTAGCTCCGGCGGGAGGCGAGGCGAGGAGCTTTGAGCAACGGCGGAGGGAGCTGTGGTCGGAGGTACTCGGGTGGAGCTGCTTCGGGGTCGGGGGTTTCGAAAAACGAGCGGAGCTTGGGGGGGCTCTTGTCGGTGTCATTGGCGTCGAGCGGTGGCGGAGCAGGCGGCGGTGAGGGCGGCGACTAACGGCGGTCGCGGTCGGAGCGCGGGTGAGGCCTCGTCGGAGAAGACAAAGAGGGGGAGAGAGTGAGTGAAAGAGAGAGGAAGCGACGTGGGCGGGGGCTTGGGTTGAAACTGAGGGTGGGGGTTTGGGTTAGTGAGAGAGAGAGAGTGTGTGTGCCTGTGTGTGTAAACTAGGGGGATGGGTTGTTAATATAGGGTGAGAGAGAGATTGAGAGGGGGTAGATGGGGGGTTAGATGGGGTAGATGAGAGGTGAGGGTTAGATGGGGGTAGCTGCGGGTTAGGTTAGGTAAAGTTAATTAGAAAGGTAATTAAGAAGGTAAAACCCCATTAACGAAAGTCATTGTTGAAAATACAAAAAAAGCGAAAATTACGAAAATGTCCCTACTAGTAAACGTGTCCGAAAAATTACGAAAACATACCCACGGGATCGTATCGTCACGAGAATCGTGAATACGAAGACCGTTCTAGGGTTTGGACTACGGAAATACTAGTTTTTGGCCAAAACGTTTAGAAAGCGGGTTTGCGGGTTCTCTATTGAAATGATATCAGAAAATTACGAAATTAATGTGGGAAGCCCCAAATGATCATAGGATGCTACTGCAGAAGTTTGAAAACGTTTTGGAGATGTTTGAATAGAAAATAAATTCATTGAGTCAAAACTGCAATATCTGAAAATGAATTTTTATCAGATCCTTTAGAGGTATTTGACGAAATCCGATTTTACTAAAATACTCCATAACTAGTCTGGTACTCCAAAATATTTTTATAGGAAATTTTTGAAATCAGTTTAAGACTGCTAACAAACCATTATAAAATACAATTAAAAATTGAATTTTCTTTAAATACTTAATTTGAAAGTATTGGAAAAATACAGGCCGTTACACAATCCAATAGGTTCCCTATGCCAAATACTCAATTAGAGTTTTTGGACTTCCAACAGGCACCTGTTGAAGGCATGACAGGTGATTGGTGGTTCACCAGGTGCCTGGCAATCCTTCTACAGGTGGCTGTAATGCACTAGTTCAAATCAATTTCTTGACTCCATACTTGAGCATTTGGTACAAGAAACTGAAGTACATTTGATAGGTGCCTGTCAAACAACACGCGCCTAAACTTTGTTCTACAGTCACCTGGTGCACGAAGTGCGTAAGTTGTCATTTTGTGCTCCAAGCCTCCCTTATGGCAGTCGCCTGCTGAAGCCTTTACATGCGCCTGCACAGTAGTACATGCTCCAGTGTTGTCTTCTACATCCGCCTGTCCTGGATAAGATTATAGACGTTGGGAAAATCTAGTCGTTATACTATGAGCCTGAATATTTGCCAACAGGCACCTATTCGAGCACTTTCAGCCAAAATCTAGCCGTTGCAAATTGGTTTGTTAGAGCTTTTTGCTTGGGTTTAGTGGCTTATTTTGTCTTCCCATAAATAGGAGATGGCTTAGTTCATTTAGAACTCTTGGAAATCTTTGAAGATCATATAATCTCTTCATTAAGCATCTCCTCCCCCATTCCCTTTATTAAAGCTTCATTCTTATGCTATAGTATCTAAGCTCTAGAAAATTTCTCCAAGGGATTTCAATCTAATTCCTTTCTTGGAGAACATCTTTCTTCTCTTCATTCTTACACTCAATTGAGAAGTGGTAGGGTTCATTCCTAGAAAAGAGAAAGATCAACAAGTGTAATCAAATCCTCATCTCAAGCACTTGGCTTCCACACTTGCATTTATTCTTCTTCACATTGGTACAATCATCTCAAGGCATAGGTAAATGTTATTTTGTTTCATCGTTTGTGAGAAACTCTAACTCTCTTTGTGAGAGTTAGTTTCTTCCTTTGTGGAGGTTGTGTCCTTGTGTAGACTAACCCTTGTGTAGGGTTTAAGTTTTCCCTTCGTGGGAGCGAGTGAGAGTGTTCTTGTGTAGGACTTGTTGAGTATTGGTGTTTCATTCCAATGTTATTTTAATGATGATCACAACATTATGTTGTTGCTAATGACTCTCTTGTTTTAGTCTCATATTTAACACTTCTAGAATATTATTTTTGGAGACTAAACACTTGGTGTAAGGATGGACATCAAGAGGATCAATGTCAAAGCTTGGACTCAAGGGGTGCCAAAGCTTGGAGATGATGTAGAGCATCAATGCATCAAGATTGAAGCCATGGACTCTAAGGAAACAATGTAATATATATATTATTTCATTTATAGCTTTTCTCTTTTTGAGTCTAGGTTTAATGTAATGCCTTGATAGATTGTCTACTCATTCATGCATATGCATTTAACCATCTTAGAGAGCCTTAGGATTATCATAGAATCCAACCGAATAGGTTCATCTTGCCCAAAGACTCAATTGGAGTCTCTGGCTCTCCAACAGTCGCCTGATGAAGGTTTTACAGTCGACTTGGTGATTCCAAGAGCCTGTCGAGCCTTCTACAGTCGACTGTAGTGCACTGCTCAAGTCAACCTTTTATTGACTCTTACTTGAGCATATGGTTCAATCGACTGACGGTCAATTTACAGTTGCCTCTCTTCCAACAGTCGCATGTGAATTGTTCTACAGTCTACAGTGCGCACTTGCACATTCTGGGCTTCATCCCAATTTGCAAGTCAGTCGACTCTTGCAGTTTTTACAGTCGCCTGTATATTTACAGTCGCCTGTGAAATGTCCATCAGTCATCTAAAAAGCATAAGTGCAAAAGTTGCATCTCTCTGTTTTATTTCCATCCCTGCAGCAGTCGGCTGCTGAAGGATTAACATGCACCTGTCTTGTATACAGTCGACTGTGTAGTCTTCTACAGTCGACTGTCTTGGCTTAGATTATAGCCGTTGGGATTTATTTATCCGTTGGCCAGTCGACTGTCAGTTGTTCATCAGTCGACTGTCGATGATGTTTCAACCCAGATTTTAGTTGTTACAACTTTATGCTTTTGGCTTTTTCCTTGGCTTTTGAGAGTTCATATAGGGTTCATATATATATGAGAGGGCTGAGTTCATTAGAGCTTCTTGATGCTATTGCAAATCTTTAGAGATTGATTAAGCCACTCTCAAACTCTCTCATTTTCCTCTTAGAGCTCTAAATCTCCTTCATGCATTGAAGTCAAGCTCAAGGGAAATCATCCAAGTGCTTTCAATCTAATCTCATCACTTGGAGATCCTCTTCCATTCCTTGCATTCATTAATAAGTAAGTTCATCTAAAGTCATAGGTAAGAGTATTTGTTTTACTTTGTTATTTTCATTGAAACCCTATCTTTCTGTGTAACCTTCTGTGTAAGGGTTGGTTGAGATCTCTCTGTGTGAGAGTTTGAGTCTCTTTGTGAGAGAGCATAAGTCTTTCTATGTGAAAGCAAGGATTTCTCTGTGTGAGAATCTAAATCCTCTGTGTGAGGTATTTCTGTGTGAGATTGTATTCACTTCTCTGTGTGAGAATTATAGTGGATATTGGTGTGGCTGGACGTACCCAAGTTTAGGAAACCAGGGTAACATCTTATGTTTCCATTTGGATTTTTGTGGTGTTTAAATTCCTCTTGCATTTATAATTCCGCATTTGCAAGTTTAATTTTTAAATACGCAATTTGTGCCATTACACTATTCATCCCATAGTGCGTTGTTGTTGGTATTGTAAGGGTAAGATGATCCTTACAATTGGTATCAGAGCGAGGTTATAGCATACAACAATGATGGCATTCAATGCTATATCTCCGTCTCATGAAGAAGGTCTATCAACCGTTCGACCCCCGCTCTTCAACGGAACCAACTAACCAAGTTGGAAGATCAGGATGCTGATTTATTTGGAGGGTCAAGACCTTTGGGACATCACTGAGTCGACCTTTGAGAATCCTACTACACCCGCGGCCTCAAGGACAAAGGCAAATAACGACTCTATCAAATTCAATGCGAGGGCTATGAATGCATTCCATTGCGCCCTCACTCCGAATGAGTTCAACCGCATCTCTTTATGCAAATCGACCAACGAAATTTGGCATATCTTGGAGATTACTTTTGAAGGGACATCCAAGGTAAAGAAATCTAAACAAAGTGAGTTTAGATCTAAATATGAATTGTTTAAGATGCAGGAAGGAGAAAGCATCTCAGAAATGTTCACAAGGTACACAGACATCGTGAACGCTTTGGAAGGACTTGGGAAGGTAATTTCCTAAAAGGATCGAGTGGAGAAGATCCTTGACTCTCTTACACCCAAATGGGAGTCAAAGGCCAACGGGATTTTGGAGTCTAACGACATGTCCAAATATACCGTTGAGGAGTACGTTGGGAATCTCATGGCATACGAAGTGAAGCTTCAACACAATAATGAGATTCAACTAACCAAGGCCGAGAAGCCCAAGAAGCAAAAGGGGGTTGCATTCCATGCCAAGGAGGAGCCAATCAAATGGAGGAAGAAATTCCATCGAGAAGCTCCAAGTGAAGAAGATGAAGAAGATGAGGCTAGTGGAGATGAAATCGTGGAGCTTGCTAAGTAACCAAGAGCATTCCTCAAAAGCAAGCAAGGTAAATCTTCTTCAAAGTTTGCCTCTAATTCTAACAATCCGATTTGTTTCAATTGTAGAGGAAAAGGTCATCTCTCCACTGAATGCCCTTCCAAACTCACCAAAGAGACTTATACGGGTAAATGACAGAAGCATTGGAAAGGCAAGTCCAAGTTCAAGAACCAAAAGAAGGGACTTATCGGCATATTTAATGACTCCGATGTGGACACATCAAGTGATGAAGAAGAGGATGCCAAGGAGCGAGCTCACATGTGCTTCGCAGCTTTTGATGATTCTTCATCAATCTCCTCGAGTTCTTGCGATAAGAGGTGGAGGCGTGGCTCAACCCCAACGAGAAAATATGCTTTATGGCAAAGGGGAAAGAGTCTTCGTCAATCTCTAGTGAGGAGGAAAGCGATGAGGAAGTTGAGAAGGAAAAGCTATCCTACGAGAAGCTCGAATACCGCTTCAAGTGGTCTCCAATGGGGCAAGTAAGTGCATCGACTCATATGCTAAATTGAAATCAAAATTTAAAAATGCTATGGATAGGTTGCATGCCTTAGAATCTACTAGTGTAAATAACAATGATGCTTTGCATGTTTGTGACATTAGTGAGAGAGACATTTTTTTCTCTCAAGTTAAGGATTTGAGCATTTCTAATGAAAAGTTATTAGCTCAAAATCTTAGCTTAGAATCTCGCATTCAACAACTTTTGTTGAAATGCGAAGAGGAATCCCAAAAGCTCAAAAGCTTTGTTTATTCTCGGGATTCACTCCACGGTTTGCTTGAAAAACAACATCCGACAAACCATATAGGAGGTTTGGGATACACTCCAAAGGTGGTTACCAAACTCACCTCTAATTCTTCTTTTGGTGCAAATTCAAGAAATACTGCAAAGGCACCTAAGAAGAATCACCATGCTTTCTTGTATAACAATAACACCAACAAGAAGCATGTAAATCACACGGTGGTGAGGAAGAATAAAAATCCTTCATTTTTTGCTAAGAAGCAAAATCCTCACTTTATGCATGCCAAGAAAATATTTTCTACACCTAAGCATGCCACATCCTTTGCTCTTGCAAAGGCAAACCCCTTGCTTAAGAAATCCTTGAGTTTATGGATTCCCACTAGGTGCAGTGTATAAGAGAGGGATAGCTACATCAACTGTCTAGTTAGGGATGTGATCACCTCATGTGATTACATTAGTAAATCAAACTCATCTTGGGTTTGGTTCCTTAATGTTTAGGTTTCTCACACATATGCATATTGCATGGGTATTGTGCTTAAATGTTTATTTTTAGCATACCCATTGTTTGTGTGTGTTTCATGATTTTGAAAATGTTTTCAAATTTATTTTTCATGAAAATAGGGACCTTGGGGAATACATTGTTATACATGCAAGTTTTTTAATCATGTGTATGACAATGGGGGAGTTGTTATATCTAATATGTTTAAAATATATTTAAAACATATTTTAACTCTCATTCTGGGTTGTTTTGATTGGAATCATTGTTTCAATTGGTGTCTTTTACAATTGGTTATTATTGGTCTCAAACTCAACCCCTTGGATATTGTCAACATGTTTCATGTTATATTTTGTTTTGGCAATGTCATTGTGTAACAATGAAGCTTGATTTTTCCATATCTATTGCTTTGATACACTTCAGGCACATGGCTCCAAGTATGATTAACAATTAGTAAAGAGGATTATCTTTCAAGATTCTTTTTCTACAATTGGTATTATCTCAATTGTTAGAGATCGTTTATCTTTTTCTTTACAACTGGTATTAGATCCTAGAAGTCAAATATTTAACATTTCTATGATCTAGGGGGAGCATGTGATAGTGATTAATGTCCACTAAGTTTAACAAATTTGGTGTCATACATCTCCTTAACTCTTACATATTGTAACATCTTTTATAAGGATGTCAAGATGGATATTATTGATGTCCACCTTTTTGAAAATGACAAGGGAAGAGATATATGCATTATGTAAATCTTGTATTTCATACATATGCATTTGGGGAGAGAGATATATCTATGGGGAGAGAGATATATCTATGGGGAGAGATATGTGGGATTATGTAAACCATTCATGTGTGCATATTATATACTTATTGCAATTGGTTTATATAATCCATGCCTATTATATGTCACCATGGTTTCTAATATTTCATTTGGTATAATGAGTATTTACAATTGTGTATCTCATTTTACAATTGGTGCATATAAGTATTGGGGCTCATTAGCATTGTGCTTTACTTTCATCATCAAAAAGGGGGAGATTGTTGAGTATTGGTGTTTCATATCAATGTTATTTTGATGATGATCACAACATTATGTTGTTGCTAATGCCTCTCTTGTTTTAGTCTCATAGTTAACACTTCTCGAATATCATTTTTGGAGACTAAACACTTGGTGCAAGGATGGACATCAAGAGGAGCAATGCCAAAGCTTGGACTCAAGGAGTGCCAAAGCTTGGACTCAAGGAGTGCCAAAGCTTGGAGATGATGTGGAGCATCAAGGCATCAAGATTGAAGCCATAGCCCTAGGAAAGCAATGTAATCCATGTATTATTTCATTTATTGCTTTTCTCTTTTTGAGTCTAGGTTTAATGTAATGTCTTGATAGATTGTCTACTCATTCATGCATATGCATTTAACCATCTTAGAGAGCATTAGGATTATCATAGAATCCAACCAAATAGGTTCATCTTGCCCAAAGACTCAATTGGAGTCTCTGGCTCTCTAACAGTTGCCTGATGAAGGTTTTACAGTCGACTGGGTGATTCCAGGCGCCTGTCGAGCCTTCTACAGTTGACTGTAGTGCACTGCTCAAGTCAACCTTTTATTGACTCTTACTTGAGCATATGATTCTGTCGACTGACGGTCAATTTGCAGTCGCCTGTCAGTCGCATGTGAATTGTTCTACAGTCGACTGTGCGCAACTTGCACTTTCTGGGCTTCATCCCAATTTGCAAGTCAGTCGACTCTTGTAGTTTTTACAGTCGCCTGTATATTTACAGTCACCTGTGAAATGACCATCAGTCGTCTGAAAGGCGTAAGTACGAAAGTTGCATCTCTATGTTTTATTTCCATCCCTGTAGCAGTCGCCTGTTGAAGGATTAACAGGCGCCTGTCCTGTATACAGTTGACTGTGTAGTCTTCTACAGTCGACTGTCTTGGTTCAGATTATAGCCGTTGGAATTTATTTAGCCGTTGGACAGTCGACTGTCAGTTGTTCATCAGTCGACTGTCGATGACGTTTCAGCCCAGATTCTAGCCGTTACAGCTTTATGTTTTTGTCTTTTTCCTTGGCTTTTGAGAGTTCATATAGGGTTCCTATATATATAAGAGGGCTGAGTTCATTAAATCTTCTTGATGTTGTTGCAAATGTTTAAAGATTGATTAAGCCACTCTCAAACTCTCTCATTTCCCTCTTAGATCTCTAAGCCTTCTTCATGCATTGAAGTCAAGCTCAAGGTAATCTCATCACTTGGAGATCCTCTTCCATTCCTTGCATTCATTAATGAGTAAGTTCATCTAAAGGCATAGATAAGAGTATTTGTTTTACTTTGTTATTTTCATTGAAACCCTGGCTTTCTGTGTGAGAACTAGTTACTCTCTGTGTGAGGGTATAACCTTCTTGTGAGGGTTGGTAGAGATCTCTCTGTGTGAGAGTTTGAGTCTCTCTGTGTGAGAGCATAAGTCTTTCTGTGTGAAAGCAAGGATTTCTCTATGTGAGAATCCAAATCCTCTGTGTGAGGTATCTCTCTGTGAGATTGTATTCACTTCTCTGTGTGAGAATTATATTGGATATTGGTATGGCTGGACGTACCCAAGTTTGGAGAACCAATGTAACATCTTGTGTTTGCGTTTGGATTTTTGTGGTGTTTAAATTCCTCTTGCATTTATAATTCCGTATTTGCAAGTTTAATTTTTAAATATGCAATTTGTGCCATTACACTATTCACCCCCCTCTAGTGTGTTGTTATTAGTATTACTAGGGGAAGACAATCCTTACATGACTAAACCTTGTGTATGGTTACCCGTGTGTAGGGTTTGTATTCGTACCTTGTGTAGAATTAATAGTGGATATTGGTTTGGCTGGATGTACCCAGCTTTGGGGAACCAGGGTAAAACCCTATGTGTTTGTGATTGTTGTTGTTGAGTATACTCTTTAATTTCTGCTGCTTATTATAAGGATCATGTCTATGGATAAAACACTAGAAGGGGGTTGAATAGTGTTTAAGCAATTTAAAGCGATAGTTACACCAAACTAAAAAGCTAACCAATAATATAGTGCAGAATTAGAATTAAACCCAAATAAGAAACAAATGCAAACACAATTATGTTTCTAGGGTTCGGATTATCCAAGTCACTTCCCGACTTGTACCCGGTAATCCTACGTCCCTTCCACCCGGATACCTCCGGATACTCAAGTTAGAACCCTTACTTGAGGTTTCCTTAAAACCCACTTGTAGCAACCCTACAAGTGAAATCGAATACAATCGATGTCCTTGACTCCCACAACTTGGGAGCAAGCAAACCGCTCTCACAACCTGAGAGCAAATTCAATTTACGAAAGTAATGAAATATGAAAGCAACACTTACAATCACCTATGCCTTGAAGTAGAACTTGAAAGAGAAGTGTGATGTGTGTTGAAGACTCTTTTGGAAGAGAGGAGAAAGCCCTTTCTCTTGATTGCACCAAATACCTAGAGGATCACTCTTTGGTTCTAGGTTGGAGAGCAAGAGATCAAAGATTGGAATTCTTAGGGCTTTGGATTTGAGAGCTTTAAACTTTAGAAATGAAAGCTTAAGAGATTTTGCAATAGCTTAGGTAACCTTTCAATGGAACAGTAGAAGCCCCATTTATAGGTTTCTCAAATCCACAAAACAATTTAGGCAAAAACCCTTTTGGAATCCATGAGAAAAATCTCAACGGATAGAAACTGAACTCGCGACAGTCGACTGTTGAAGAAACCTCAGTCGACTGTTGCACAGTCAGCAAGGGTATGTAAGAATTCATAACGGTAACTTACCACGTGGACAGTCGACTGATGAAGCAAAGACAGTCGACTGTTGAACCAACAAGCGACTGTAATTACTTCTACAGGCGACTGGCCGAAAGAATGGTAAGATGAAGAAATCTGGAAATCTTGTAAGATAACAGGACAGACGACTGATGAGGATAATACAGTCGACTGTTAATCAAAACAGGCGACTGTAAATCCTTATACAGACGACTGTCAAATACCCTGAGAATTTCCAGAGAGCTGAGTCAATAAATTTGCTCACAGACAGACGACTGTTACAGCATACACAGTCGACTGATCCAAGGGATAGTCGACTGTATATTCAACATTAGTCGACTGGCCGTAAAAGTCAGATCAACAAAGTTTGGGCAGAAGGATAGACAGGCGTCTGATTTACAAAACATAGTCAACTATCACTAGGACAGGCGCCTGTGAATCGTTCATCAGTTGCCTGTGCGAATTAAGACAGAAAAGCCCAAAACTAGATTGTAACAGTTTGTGCATAACAGGCGACTATAGAACAAAACACAGTCGACTGTTTTTGAGACAGACGACTGTAAAACGTTCAGCAGTCTATTGTTATAAACAATCCAAGCACAATCACAAAGAAATGAATTGGGGTCTAAGGACAATTGATCTAATGATGTCCTAAGACTGAAATGAAGATGTGTGTGAGTGCTCCAAGAAAGTTCTACTTCTAAGCTACATACTAGAAGAGATAAAAGAAATTTACATTCACGAATTCTCTCTTCTATCCATCGCATTAGCTTGAAGTCTTCAAGGAGCTTCAATCAACATCTACAGTCACCCAATCCTTTTTCATTTGCCTTCAATGAACTTTGAGAGTCATCCATTGCTAGTAGATCTTCATAAATAGCTTAGGCAATGGATTAACTGCAAAATAGAGGATTAGTCACAAGTATTTATATTTGCTCATCATTAACACCAAGTAGGGAGAAGTCCAATACTCAACACTTATAATGCCTTAATTTCAGTAACGTTTAATTAAGCACTTTGCTTGCCTTTACACTATTCTCCCCCTAGTGTATTGTGTAGCCCTGCTAGGTCCTAACACAAATGTCTAAAGTTAACGATAGTCTAGAATTTAATCTAGCAAAGGTTCCAGCAATTTAGTTTTCCCAGCTTGAAAAGATGACATAGTATTTCTTCGAAAAGTATTTCTAGGCACTCTTATAAAGGCAGGGTTAAGGGCCACTTGGTTAAACCGTTCTAATTCGGGGATTTCCCCATTACAAAATGGCAATTCTTGGCATAAAACCTTTCTAGCCATCTCTTTTCTCATTGTCTCAGCATAGTATGAGAAATTATAAAGAGACGAAGAAGATGTAGATAAGTTTAATGTGGTTTGTTTAAAATCTCTTTTTGAGTAGGATGCTATGTGTACCTTAAGGTGTGTTGTGCCGTCAGAAGCTTTTCAATTAAAATATGTTCTACATATTTTGCAAAATGCCCACTGTCCTTTTGCCAGTGACAGTTTCAACCATAAAGTGCTCCCAACCCGCAGATTTTCGTGATCTGAGTTGGGGTTGTTGTGTAGAAGGAATAGTAAGATTAATTGGTTGTGCATGAGTAGAAGTGTGTATAGAAGCAGTCTGTGCAGAAGTAGTATAAGCAGGTATAGGATTCGTGTACTCATACGTTTCGGTTTGTGACATATCATTATCAAAATTTGGTGTTTCTATTGGGTTATCCCGAATCATATTAAAATTATACTACTCCTCAGTGTTGTCAAAGTGGAAATTAAAATTCCTATGGTTTGGTCCATCCATTATGCTAAAATATATAGGAACCTGATTGTCGGGTTGCGACTTGCGAGTGGTGTAGGGAGCATATGAGATTGAGAGCAAAGGGAGCTGAGACTTGAGTGTGAAGTTGAGAGCGATAGCGAGTTGAGACTTGAGCTTGACAAACATGTGAGAGCGAAGTTGACAGTGAGTTGAGTCTTGCGATACCGCCTTGACCGATAGGCGAGAGCTACAAATTGATAGCTGAACGTAGATCTTATGCAAACAGAGAGAGTATGAGAGAGTTTGAGAGTTTCAGATCTGTTAAAAATGAGAGGGAGGTGTGCAATTTATAAGGTTTTCCCGGGTGTAAAAAGACCGAAACCCCCCAATGACCGTTTATGACCATTGGGGGGGTTTGTTCAAAAGACCAAAAACCCCAAAATAACTTCTCTGCAGGGAAACATGTGCCTGTAGTAAAGATGCAGGCGCATCAGATTTTTTTTTAAAAAAGTAATGGGCAGGCTGGGCCCGGGCCTGCCTGGCCTACAAGGGGCCAAAAGCTCGGCCCTGGGCTCGAGCCAGGCTGAGCCTACGGCCGGTCAACTCGCACGGGCCCGGGCCGGGTGGGCCGGGCCCTGGGCCCACGGGCCAAATGGCCACCTTGACACAAACTCAAGTTGTAACTGATATGACCCCTGACCTGCCCAGATGCCACCAAGTCAACCGCGACTAATTGTTCAGCCTAGTATTGCCTTGGGCTCTAACCCAATGACCCTTATGTGCAGGTCATCATCTCTCCATTCATGATAAAGGCCCGATTGACCACCCGATCCCATGACAAAGGAGACCATTCCTCAACCCGAGTGGTCAGTGATTGCCTTTTAACCCGTCATCAATACAGACAGCACAGCGGGGAGGCAATAAATGCCATGAATGCACGGGCATAAGAGGAGGAGGGTGTTGACAAAACAATCGCATATAAATAGCCCAATAAATGGAAAGCCTAGTGGATGGATCTCGGATATCTGACACTCAGATACTCAGATACTCTCAATCTGCTTCTAGCTAACAAATTTTTTCCTCCACACAGTTCAGCCCGTGAACTAGTAAATGACCTCCCAACAGGTCGAAATCAGTTCCACCGAGCAACTTTTCATCACGATTTGTCTTAAGTATTGAGGGGATTTTGTCGGAACCCAGATCCGACCCCCTGACGAGCTTTCTGTCTTGTAGAGTGCTGAGCAAATCATTCGGCTGAAGCTTCGTTCGGCACCTTTTGCTTGGCCCAAAACCCACTCGTCCCAGAGTAAGCTCAGCTAACGCCCCAAAGGTCAGACTCACCTACCACGTCATCTGTAGCCTTCGAACTCCCTTACATCAACATTCATGGTGAGAAAACTCCCTGAAACATCTGGCTTCATCTGCAGGAACGAAATCAACTCCCACGTCATCTTCCATACCAAATATGGCTCAGACCACAAATTGGGTGCCTTACTTGTCGACTATCATGGAAGAGGCTAGCTATTCGCCACCCGGCACGGACCTCGGCCCCTCCACTGAAGAAACGCCCGAGTCACAACTGGTGACTTTAGGGCAGTTTCACTTGTTCACTAGGGAAGTGAACAAAAACATCCAGGTGTTGGTGAGGGTTGTAAAATGGCTCACCAGTTTGCAGCACCAGCCGACGGGAAGCATGTCTAACTTCCCAAACCGCCCCCAACAATGCCCTACAATACGATCTGCCGTAGTCGCTGGCCAATAAGAGGCATCCACAAACATGGAGCAGTTTTTTGATGCCCCCCTCATCTCTGTAGTGATCACGGACCCCGGTCTCCCCTTGGGACGAGGGGAATGAAGGGATGAGAGGACTAGAATCAACTGGTCTGCCACCTCTTCTAAACGTCCATGACCTCCTCCTGAGCAAACGAGTAACCACCTCACCACCCGCACTGAAAAGCGACACACAGGGAGACAACGGGGATGGAGCAGGAGCCCGCATCAAAGGTCTCGAGCGAACCACATGAGGAAGTCTTGAAAGGACACCTCCTGATGAACGGCTCCCTCTGCCAACTCAGGCGACCGTGGTAGCGATTGCTCCAGCACTTCCAATGACCGACCGAGGCGACACAAGCACTGGAGCGATGACCAGCGGCACCAATCTCCCTCGATGATCTGTGGAGATGAACATAACCCACTGACGAAGAGGATCGCTATCTCTTGGTTATCTTTCAAGTTTAAAGTGCCAAATCTAGAGAAATACGATGGCATAAACGATCCCCTTGAGCACATCCAAAATTACAAGGGGATCATGGAACTCTAGGAGGATGACGATGTGTTGCTCTGCCGAGGCTTCTGTACCACCCACCAGAAGTTGATGAGGAAGTGGTATAATGGGCTCAGCAGCCAATCCAATGGGTGCTTCAGAAGCCTCGCCCAAGCTTCTATCGTCAATTCATTACGGGCAGGAGAAGGTAGAAATGGTTGAACCACTTATTCAACCTGGTGCAAAGGCAAGGTGAAATGCTGATGAGCTTCATGCATCTCTTTACCTCTGAGAAACTGGACATGGAAAACTGCCATAAGGAAGTCACCATTGCATGATGGCAGAGGACCTCAAGAAATCCTTGCATCATGACCTGCCCAAAGATCTAGATCAGCTCCTTACCAGGTAGACGGGTTCATGATGGCAGAGGAAGCGCTGCCTGCCCAAGAGGAATGTCCTTTCAAAATACCTGCCAAGCTCTAGGAGGAAGCCAAGCACACGGAAGGCACCTACCGAGAGCTAGGAGATTGCAAGAAGGAGAAAGGAACCCCTTGGGCCGACCAGACAAGAATGACGCGACCTTCACTAAGCTGAATGCCCCCATGACATCATAATGTCATACGCTCAAAGTGAGGACTACATCAACAAGCCATCCCCAAAATTGAAAGGTGGTTGACGAGATGTGACTTAGTACTGCAGGTACCACAAGGACCACATGCACAACACCGAGGACTACTGGCATACAAGGAAATACATCCAGCAGCTGATCAGTCGGTGGTACTTGAAGAACTTCGTTAACGCCCCAAAGGTGAAGCAGGGGGAGGGCCCCTCGATGGCAGTAGAACGAAGCAAATGGGTTACCATTGTCCAACCTGCTACCTGGATCATCGAATGAGCATGGGTCAGAAGACTAAGGGTGACCTACCTGGGTCAGAACAATACCACTAGTTTCTGGTCATGCAAGTAACGCTAGCCCACTTCTGTCGTTATGGTTTTATCTTCTTTTTCTTGTTGAGAAAAACTGTACTCTTTTTTATTTTTCTGAACTAATAAAATGTCACGCCCCGCTTCCCAAAAATGTGGAGGCAAGACGTGAGAAGGTCCGCACAGACGTGGAGCTGTGAAGCCACACGCCTGATAAGCGTCATGAAATCGTTATATCTGCAGGTCCTTGCAACGCGATACGAAACAAAGATAATAATAAAGGAAAAGAGACAAAAGACAATCTCAGAATATCCATCACATTAAATTCCAACATCACAGAAGAAGCCACCAGGCTAAAAGAGAAAAGAATCTAAGGGCCCAAACATGGCCAACAAAAGTACAAAGTACAAACAAAGGTGCCACGCACCGACAACTAACATGAATCCTAAAACAAAAGGAAACTGTAAGATCCTAAGAAAGATCATCGGTATTCTCAAGCTCCTCTTCAACCAACAGAATCGGGCACGAACTCCTCGAACTCGTCGCCCTCAACAACAATCTCAGGCTCGGCAACTAACATGCGACACCCAAAGAGAAAGGGGCACATGTCAGCAAGTCTAAAAAGACTTGGGCAAGGAAACTGAAAGGAAAGCAAACTAGCAGTTCTAAAAGCATGCATGACATGGCAGTTTTAGTAAGAGTGCACAAGTAAGACGTGGTGTAACAATAAGTGCAAGGGAACAATTATCATGGCATGACAGGAGTAGCCAAGCTACTAACATTCTCAATCCTTTCACTAGTCACGTTTTCAAGTTATTGTAGATGTTTACGCCTTACAGTAGAACTGTTTGACGTTCACACTGAGTGGACGCTTAACACTAGTCACGCTTCAAGTTGTTTGTAGATGTTTACGCCTTACAGTTGAACTGTTTGATGTTCACACTGAGTGGCCGCTTAACACTACCCCAGAACCCAGAGTTTACGCCTTACCACTGCAGTTGCTGATCGGGCAGACTCCCAGTTGATTGGCCGCTTAACTCTTACCCCAATACCCACATGTGGACGAGCCAGGGTCCCTGCACACGAGCTCAGTAAATGAGCCAGGGTTGCTCCGCACAGGAGCTCGCATTCTAGTTCACGATTCATAAGTATTTGGCGTAGGGTGCACCTAACCGGAAACAAGTAGATCGGGCATTGGCTATCAACCAACACATGGCCCGCTTCTGGAACACGAGCCAGGAAACACAAGTATTGTAGCGTGTGCTACGAATGCGACATTCAACATGGATGGCATGGCTTGCAGTAAGGTGTACAAATAAGGAATTAAACATGGCAGTTTAATATGCAGGAACAACAAGTTAAAAGGGTTGGATCTAGCTTCGTTGTCAAGCTAGATCAATTGAGGTGACAGATCTAGTTTCGTTGTCAAACTAGATCAATTGGCGTCTAGGCGGCTATCATTTCACCGTCTAGTCTCTTTTACGCTACAACAAGCAAATGGCCTAAAACATGGCCTAAACCCTAAGTGGCAAGTTTCACTTGCCTCACGCCAAGGAAGATGATCAACGAGGCACGCCACAAAATTTATCTATGGAGAGGAAATCGCTGCCACGGAGAAACAATCATCTAACAACATCCAACCTAATTTATTATTAGGGTTTCAATAAAATCACAAGGAGATTTATGAGAAAACCAAAGGATCGAACCCTACCGTATAGAAGTGGAAGATCGATGCCGAGCAAGCACGGCAATGGAAGAACGATCCGGGGAAACCTAGGGTTCAGATCTGGAATGGGGAGAAAATATGGAGAAATGGGGTTTTAGGGATTTTTGGGGGTTTTTCGGTGACCTAGAGGTGGTGGCCGGCCAAAATGGAGAGGGGGAAGGGCTCTTGATGAAGGAGGAAGGCTAGGGGAAGATAGAGAAGGATTTGGGGAAGAAGGAGGCTTAGGAGAAATGAATGAAGAAAAGAAAACGTTTGGGGGGTTTAAATAGAAAGAGCTGGCGGCTGCCCAGAAATTAGGGTTTCGACACTGATTAGTCGGTCAAAGAAGAGTTACTGACCGACTAGTTTAGCAACTAGTCGGTCGGTCGACCAACTGTGACCGACTAGAATCAAACAGCGAAAGAAGGGGAAAATCTGGGAAGTGAATTAGTCGGTCTGTGAAGTCCCGTCGACCGAATAGTTTGGAATCTAGTCGGTCGGTGAGTGTTCATGAACCGACTAACGAGGAACAGTAGCTTAGGTAAAATTAATCAAAGGAACTAGTCGGTCTGAGAGCAAGTTCTGACCGACTAGTTTCACATCTAGTCGGTCGGTGATTGTTCTTAGACCGACTAAGAGTAAACAGTAACTCCTGTACAGTAGATTTAAAGAACTAGTCGGTTGGAGAAGAGTTCCTGACCGACTAGATTGAATTCTAGTCGGTTGGTCCGCCTTCTCGAACCAACTAAGATGCACTAAAAGTACCGATTCGAATCGCGGAGCTTCGGGAAGATTCCTATGGCTTCTAAGATCACTCTAACTCTAAGATATGAGCGATTTGAAGCTCGTCACGAATGACTTACTCCGAAATCGACGATCGAAGGAAGAAGCTAGAAAATCACGACGAAACGATCGAAAGTGAAAGCTACAGCGACGAAAACCACACATCCAAGGAGAAAATCCACCAAGCATATATTTTAATATAGATAATCCAATTACACGAAAACCTGTCGTTACATCCTACCCACCTTAGAATAAAGTCCGTCCTCGGACTTTCTAACATATCTAGTCGCCCTATTAACTATCCCAAAACATTTCACGTCATACTTTAAACCAAAGGTAGTCATTACATGTGCTTATATATATATACGCACTAGATAGTCAAACATTATTACTACTAACACGTTTTCATTCACGCACGTTATGCTCTTATACCTATCACAGTCATTCGTACTCATACATGTATTTCAATCATTTATATACCTCCATTATATAGCTACTACTTACCTAGCACAAACAATAGTTCAGATTTTCACAAAAGATTTGTCTCACACTTAGCAAATACAACCATCGCTCTACGTGTAAATAGCTACCTATGCAACAAGCAACCATGGGTATATTACTCCCTAATATTTCCTAGTATACATCCAATACCAAACACATCGACACATGTAGTCGCACCACGCCATTATTCAAACAAGTCTTACTATATCTAATACACATTCACCATTACTATAATTTCACAAATATAGCCATTCAAAGTGCATGTAAATATTTCACCATATCTTCACATCACATACGGCCCTATAACTATACTCACGACACGCCAAACATATCATAGTCACCAAAACTTATAACTACGCACATACTTACCCGTGCATGGTGCACACCCATACACGCTAACATTTCATCCATGTATACCAATCATACAATTACAAACTCAGTACATTGACACGCTTAGTTTAGCTAGCACACATACGTTCACACGGGCAAGTCCTTAGTAAATATCTATACCACAAGACCAACACCTATAGCTATATACTGGTTAGTGACCCACAATTATGTGCGTAACACAACCGAAAACAAACAATCCAAACATTATACATACATCATCCATCACTATACACCAACCACATACAAATACACCAACGTACATAGAGTATACCCACTCAAGCTTGAGTGAGGCTCAAAATCATAGCAGAATAATTACATATACATAACATAGCATCCATACATATGCCAATACTATCTAATGCATACACGTCTACCAACATAACCACATACATATCTAAAAGTCAACACCCTTAATATCTAATCAGGTAATATCGCATATTTCAATCACTTCATATACCATGATATTATTACAAACATTAGCACACCTATAATTACAATATTCCCCCCTAATAAATACAGTCATCGTATAGTCACATACATGTATCATATATTCATACCATATCCATCCATCTATAATTGGCACACCAATACACTTACTTCATCCATTAGTTAAGATATGCAATAGCCGGGTATACCTCATGGCATACACGCACACAACATCCATAAAAGCAAGCAATACCAATCAAAATTATATTTCTACTACCACAGGTATATCATCTATATACTCACGCAGCAAGAACATAACTACTTACGTCTAAGCGCAATACGTAACTACGTACGAGCACACACTCACGCGTACAACACATAGGTCACAGAATAGGCCTACCCACCTTAACTATACGCACACATATTATTATCTCACCCAGCATACACATAGTTTCACCAATCATATTATTTCAACCATCATAAGTATCTCCAACTACATACACTCTATTCAGACATTCCAATACAGAATCTTATATACATAGACGCCCCTAGAGTGGTATAGCTATCCTCGCACATATCCATAAATATTAACACACTTACAATTTCATAACATCATGAATAACTCTGAGTATGTATATATCACACAATAGGCAAACATTATCATGCTATAGAGGGTACACTCATTCAAGCCTACATACTCAACTTAGGTACATGCACTACGACAACATCACCAAAAGTCTAAGGACCCACTACTAAACTGGCGCGACGTAAACAACAGTAAACACTAGTGAGATAACTAAGCAGAAGGAAGGAAACCAAGATTAGATGGCGTAACGAAACCAGATCGTAAAAATGGGTTCAGGTAGGGCGAGGACAAGGAGGTAAATAGATCAAGTGGAACGGAGATATAATTGTGGATGTTTAGGCGGGGAAGAAAGACGTAAACATTACTCTCATAATTTTTTCGGAAATGGTACGTCAATAGCGAAAGTCAAAAACACTAAAAGTATAAAACGGTCATATTTTGAAAAGTTGGAGTTCTCCTCCGCATAAACGATATTTGAAGATCGATAAAATAAGTTGTTCGAAATAAGTTTGAGTTGAATACACATAATAAGAGGAAATGATTTATTGGCTTAACGGAAATCATTATGAAAGGAAGTAAAGCGTTCATACGAACATTAAGGACGTAGTTTTAGAAAATATTATACGGCAGTGATTTAACAATGTTGGCAAAAGTTTCGAAACGAAATTAAATTAACGAAAGAATTTTAAACTCGTGCTAAATACTTTCAAAGTCTTTAAGCCAGGAAAAGCTTAAATAATCAATATTGAAACTACCTTTTAGTGTAACCAGGATTTGCCAAAAGAAATCGTTTTACACAAAGCTCTTAACACACGGGCTAATGAGCCTAGCACGGATATATGAAAATATTCGAAATTCAATTTAGTTTAGAAATTATTCTAAAAGCATGTATGGTGAACGGAAAACTTAGTAGTAGGTTTATCAAAATTCGTAATAAGCTTAAAAAACCAAATTATGGAAGGTCCAGGTCAGAAAATGGTAACGAAAACGTAATTTTCCAAAAATTGTAACAGAGAAAATGTTGAACATATCTTTGGTTTGTTGAAAGCTAAAATCATGTGTGACTCGGAAGGTATATTAAGGGAGCGTGATGAATCATTTGAATGGCATAAATAAGAAAGGAAAAGCTTATAAATCGAATTGGGAAAAATAGAAATACGATCAGGACTAAATTGATATATGAAAAGCGATGAGATATTTAAATAGGTATGAAAGTAAAGGCTGGAAAAACATTATAAACAGTAATCAAATCTCGTCAAAACTTTCGAAATTCAAATAAATAAATAAATTTAAGTCAAAGAAGGGTATGAGGTATAAGTATACACATTTTAAAGTTCCGAACAAATGTAAACTTAGGAAAAAGGAAGTCGAAAGGATACCTTCAGAAAAGTAAAGATTTGCAACGGAGAGGTTCGAAAATATTATACGGCAGTAGCTTAATATAACATTTCGGCAAAATTTCGAAATTTAAAGAATGAAATCCGATCAACTATAGTGTGAAAATTTAGGCCCATGCCAAATGCTTCCAAGTTTTAAAACTGAAGAGAAATTCCAATTAAATAACATTTAAAATACTTTTTAGAGGGACCCGGATTTGCCAAACAACTGATTTATACAAGAACTTAAAGTACGAGTACAATGAACCTAGTACTGATATATGAAAATAATTGAAGTTCTATTTATCTTGGAAGAGATTTTAAAGTGTGTATGCTATGCGATTAAAATGGATCTCATAGTTAGAAAAATGGTATGTCGAATTTTTCAAAATAGTAATAGAGTCCTTAAACCGAAATGCGAAATTATAGATTAGAAAATGGTTACGAGATAGCAATTATAATTACAACCATTAGACTCCGAAATCTACAAGGAATTTGACTCAATCGAAAAGTGAGAAATTTAAGTATATACGTAGCGGGTTTAAAACAAAATTTAAACTTAGCGAAAACTTTAATAAGGGAAATCAAAAAATAACTTTAAAAGAAATTAAGCCTTGCGAATGGGGACATTCGAAGGATCAACGATTATCGAAACATGGTGGTCGTGGGAATCGAGGCAAGGGATTTGGTCGGATGATCAAAACATAAATACGCCTAGGTTATGACTTAGGAAAATCTACGGAAACTCATACGGTCAACCAACTAAAGATTATGGAACTAAGCACTAAGACTCCCTAAGGGCTAGACAGCGATGAAATGAGTTCAGCTTGGTCCGAAATCGATGAACCCAAGCGAGAGACCAAAGAATTCTAGAAGTCTATCCTAGTCAAAGCTAGACAGGAACCACTAAGGTAACTCCTACGACGACCAAATCAACTCCAAGCGAGGAGTCTAACTAACAATCAGGGGCCTCTAACTAGCAAGCACGGACATCTAACTAAGTCTTCCTACCACCTAGTGACATAGGAAAACTACTAGACTCAAGGCTATAGACTCGGATGTTGCAATTTATTTAATGGACATTCCATAGTTATTATCGTTGTTCCGATAATTCGTAATTGCAAGACGGACCTGCATGGGCCACCAACAAAACCTGTCACACCCCGCTTCCCAAAAATATGGAGGCGAGACGTGAGAAGGTCCGCACAGACGTGGAGCTGTGAAGCCACACGCCTGATAAGCGTCATGAAATCGTTATATCTGCATGTCCTTGCAACGCGATACGAAACAAAGATAATAATAAAGGAAAAGAGAAAGGGCCAAGCTACTAACATTCTCAATCCTTTCACTAGTCACGTTTTCAAGTTATTGTAGATGTTTACGCCTTACAGTTGAACTGTTTGACATTCACACTGAGTGGACGCTTAACACTAGTCACGCTTCAAGTTGTTTGTAGATGTTTACACCTTACAGTTGAACTGTTTGATGTTCACACTAAGTGGCCGCTTAACACTACCCCAGAACCCAGAGTTTACGCCTTACCACTGCAGTTGCTGATCGGGCAGACTCCCAGTTGATTGGCCGCTTAACTCTTACCCCAATACCCACATGTGGACGAGCCAGGGTCCCTGCACACGAGCTCAGTAAATGAGCCAGGGTTGCTCCACACAGGAGCTCGCATTCTAGTTCACGATTCATAAGTATTTGGCGTAGGGTGCACCTAACCGGAAACAAGTAGATCGGGCATTGGCTATCAACCAACACATGGCCCGCTTCTGGAACACGAGCCAGGAAACACAAGTATTGTAGCGTGTGCTACGAATGCGACATTCAACATGGATGGCATGGCTTGCAGTAAGGTGTACAAATAAGGAATTAAACATGGCAGTTTAATATGCATGAACAACAAGTTAAAAGGGTTGGATCTAGCTTCGTTGTCAAGCTAGATCAATTGAGGTGGCGGATCTAGTTTCGTTGTCAAACTAGATCAATTGGCGTCTAGGCGGCTATCATTTCACCGTCTAGTCTCTTTTACGCTACAACAAGCAAATGGCCTAAACATGGCCTACACCCTAAGTGGCAAGTTTCACTTGCCTCACGCCAAGGAAGATGATCAACGAGGCACGCCACAAAAGTTATCTACGGAGAGGAAATCGCTGCCATGGAGAAACAATCATCTAACTGTTGGATATGGATGACGTTTGTACACCCTTGTAGGGGATGTACAAGGGAACACGGACCTCGAACGTCGCACACACAAAGTCGTGTGCAAAGGGAATCTGTTTCCTTGCGGAGAGGATCTCTAGATTAATGGGAAAGTCGCATTATATGTGCATAAGTGCATGCGACATATGGCTAATAAAGGGGTAATATCTTAAGCTTATGTTGTACCATGCATATGGTACAACTTAAGCTTATAATGTGCCATGTATGATGGTACACCTTAGTTAAATTGTTCCAAAGGAATAATTACTCCTAAAATAACTACCTTGGGGGCTGTAAATAAGACCCAAGGGTTAACCATTTCCTTACACTTTTGCATGGTATTCTTGCCTTGCATTTCATTCTAGCGAAGCTCTGCCGAAATCCTTCCTCTCTCTTTATCCAAGTTCTTAATCTAAAAGTAGAGATTTAGATTGTGGATTTAGTAGCCTTACTCCGTTCGTGAGAAGACTCGATCTGTCGTGGCGAATCCGAAGGCGAAGTTCCGTGACTACCGTACCGCATACGCAAGCATAAGTCTCAACTTCATTTATCGATCCTAACTCTGTTTTGGCAGGATCCTACATTGGTATCAGATCCATACGGGTTCGCCACGGTCACAACCACCGCCACGTCGAACCGATGAACGAGGCGTTGTCTTTTTCACGAATGGGTATCCTACCATTACGGATATGGTAGGAACGCTTCGTGACGGAGAGAACGCAGCGGTTGTTCTTTTCACGTTAGGGTCTTCTGTCATTACAGATATGGCAGGAACTCTCCGTGACGGGAAGAACCGACCGTTCACGTAGTATGTTATTTTTCATTTTTGGCACACGGCCATTAGAAAATAACTACTTTCTCGACGAACGGGTGCTTCATCGACGAACGGGTGCTTCATCGAGGAAGATGATGGTGGTTATCTACATTGGAGAAGATGAATTTTGGTGCATGTGCACCATGGCCAAATGGGCTATGAAGGCCATGCACCCCCCCTCCCCATGCGGAGGGCCTTGGCTACGGCCAATAACCACCGCGACCACCCCATCAAGGGGGAGGAGTGCATGCGGCCACCCCAGGAAAGGGGGGAGACCGGCCATGGCCAAAGGGCCATGGCCGGTCAAGGCCAATAAGCCATGGCCCTGGCCGCGGCCAGGCCAGGGCCTGGCCTCCCTGGCCGAGGCCAGGGCAGGGGCCCGGGCCCCCGGCCAGTGCCAGGCCGCCCTGGCCGAGGCCAGGGCAGGGGCCTTGGCCCCGGCCAGGGGGCTAGCCGCCCTGGCAGAGGCCAGGGCAGCGCCCTGGCCGAGGCCAGGGCAGGGGCCCTGGCCCCGGCCAGGGGCCTGGCCGCCCTGACAGAGGCCAGGGCCTGGCCGCCCTGGCCGAGGCCAGGGCAGGGGCCCTGGCCCCCGGACAGGGCCTGGCCAATGGCCGGCCCTGGCCGCTGCTAGTGCCACGGTCGGCCCTGGCAGCGGTCAGGGCCTGGCCGAGGGCCGGCCTGATCGGCACTGGCCGGGAGTGATGCAGACCAATTTTTGGTCGACCAATTTGGGTGTTTTTGTCGACCAATCCGACGAAAGGTCTAGGTCGATCACGAACTTGCCGACTAGCCCATACGGGGTGTCAAAAGGCCTTGGTCAAACACGAATGTGCCGACTAGCCCATGTTGGATATGGAAGACGTTAGTACACCCTTGTATGGGATGTACGAGGGAATACGGACCTCGAACGTCGCGTACACGAAGTCATGCACAAAGGGAATATGTTCCCTTGCGGAGAGGATCTCTAGATTGATGGGAAAGTCGCATTATATGTGCATAAGTGCATGCGACATATGGCTAATAAAGGGGTAATATCTTAAGCTTATATTGTACCATGTACGATGGTACAACTTAAGCTTATAATATGCCATGTACGATGGTACACCTTAGTTAAATTGTTCCAAAGGAACAATTTACCCTAAAATAACTACCTTGGGGGCTATAAATAAGACCCAAGGGTTAGCCATTTTCCTTACACTTTGCATGGCATTCTTGCATGCATATTCATTCTAGCGAAGCTCTGCCGAAATACTTCTTCTCCCTCTATCCAAGTTCTTAATCTAAAAGTCGAGATTTAGATTGTGGATTTAGTAGCCTTACTCCGTTCGTGAGAAGACTCGATCCGTCGTGGCGAATCCGAAGGCGAAGTTCATAGACTACCGTGCCGCATACGCAAGCGTAAGTCTAAACTTCATTTATCGATCCTAACTCTGTTTTAGCAGGATCCTTCATTGGTATCAGAGCCATACGGGTTCGCCCCGGTCAAACCGTCGCCCCGTCAAAACTATGAACGAGTCGTTGTCTTTTTCACGAATGGGTATCCTACCATTACGGATATGGTAGGAACGCTTCGTGACGGAGAGAACGCAGCGGTTGTTCTTTTCACGTTAGGGTCTTCTGTCATTACGGATATGGCAGGAACTCTCCGTGACGGGAAGAACCGACCGTTCATATCGTCAAACTCGCTCTCTTCATGGATGCTGAGTCTCCATTCACAGGGAATGGGCGCTCTCTTCATGTGGAGCGCGTAGTTTATGAATTTTTGATGTGGGTTTGTTTTTTGGCATACGGCCATTGGAGGCTAACTACTTCCTCGACGAACGGGTGCTTCACCGGAGAAGAAGATGGTGGTTATTCCCATCGGGGAAGATGGATTTTAGTGCATGTGCACCATGGCCAAATGGGCTATGAAGGCCATGCACCCCCTCCCCATGCGGAGGGGGTTGGCTACGGCCAATAACCACCGCGGCAACCCCCCACCGGCGGGGGTGTGCGGCCACCCCACACAAGGGGAGGCCGGCCATGGCCAAAGGGTCATGGCCGGCCAAGGTAAAGAATGGCCTTGGCCATGACCGGCCATGGCCAAGCCATGGCCGGCCAAGGCCAGGCCGGCAGTGGCCGGCCAAGGCCAGGGGCCGGCCTGGCCGGCCCTGAAAGTGGCCAGGGCTGGCGCCCTGGCCTCAGGCCAGGGCCTGGCCGCCCTGGCCGAGGCCAGGGCAGGGGCCCTGGCCCCGGCTAGGGGCCTCTGGCCTAGGCCGGGCCAGGCAGAGGCCTGGCCGGCCTCTGGCTGAGGCCAGGCCAGTGGCCCGGCCGGCCCTGGCAGTGGCTAGGGCTGCCGCAGGCCGCCCCTGGCCGGCCAGGGCAGGGGCCCTGGCCGGGAGTGATGCAGACCAATTTCGGCAAAAGGCCTTGGTCGAACATGAACGTGCCGACTAGTCCATACGGGGCCAAACGACAGTCGTCTGCACCAAAATTCTCTCATACGGGGGGAAACGCCTGGATCCATACGGGAGCCGGCGACGTTAGTTTGCAGAAAAAAACCCAAAAGGGGGATCCGACTTAGGCACGGCTACGGCTCATTCCCGACAAATGGTCAGGAAGTGCCGAATAATTCACTAGTATCATAAGGGTACTAAGTTGAAATATACATTTTTTTTTGAAAAATACGTTTTCATACGTTTTGAAAAATACGTTTTCAAAAACGCTTTTCCGCTGCAAAGTACTATACGAGTACTTCTATTTGATAAAGTGATGGGGAAATATTGAAATTTACTCTAGATGGTGATTGGAAACGTAGTGACCTTTTCGATTCTAGAGTAATATTTTTCAATATTTTTCGAAAGTAACTTATCAAATGTAATAATATCATTCCAAGTGGGATTTTTTTCCAAGTGGGAGTGATATTAAACTAGTTTGAAATTTCACATTCGATTGATTCAGTATCTCAATGGATCATGATTCGACCAGTGGTCTTTTGGACTAGTTTGTGGGACACCTCAGTTAGTCTGGGGGTAGTGAACCATGACTTAGCCATTTCCCTGGTCGGTCCGCTGGCTGAGACTAATGAATCATGAAAATGTATGATGACTATGTGTATAAGAAATTTATGCAATGATTTTTGATCAAACCTTTGGTTTTATGTCTTTTGCAGCATTTTAAAAGTAAAATGTCTTCCGCTTCAAAGAATATCGTCGCTGAGTTAAACAAAGGTGAAAAACTCAACGGCGATAATTACAAACTTTGGTCCATCAAGATACAATACGTTCTAGAGGAGCAAGAAGTGCTCGAAACTCTAAAGAACGTTATGATTGAACCTGAGTTGGGCACTACGGCCCAACACCGACGAGACAAGGAAGCCTTTGATGCTTGGTCTCGGAAGAACAAGATAGCACGCATTACGTTATTAAGCAGTATGTCTGATGACATAATGCGCATCTTCCGAGAACATGACCTAGCCATGGACATATGGTCCAAGCTAGAGGAGAAGTTCGGTGGCACATCGGTGTCCAAACTTCGCGCCTTAACTATAAGGTTCGATACATATAAGAAACGTCCAGATCATTCCATGGGGAAACATCTGCGACATATGGCGAACCTTATCTCGGAGTTAAAGGACGCAGGTCATGTGCTCACTGATGAGCAACAAATCCAAGCAGTTATACGTTCCCTACCAAATGGGTGGGATCAAATGAAGATGCATCTCACTCACAATGAGAGCATCAAGACCTTCAGCGATGTTTCCAAGCACCTCGAATTAGAGGAAGAGCGGCTTGCGGCTGCAAAGCCAAGTGCAGAAGTGCACATGGTTGCTAGTTCCTCACAGGGGAAAGAAACGGAAAGATCGTTCGAAGTTCACAAATGAACGTAATAAGCAACCTGAGTCTACCAAGAAACCCAAACAAGAAATGGCACAAGAAGAAAGACTTGAAGAAGATCAAGTGCTTCAAGTGCAACAAGCTCGGTCACTATGCTCGTTCGTGTACGAGTGGAGGCGACGAGGTAACTTGTAAATATACTAGTTACATATGTGTTTCTAGTTCAATATTTCTTGTGGAATCTAATCCATTTTGGATAATTGATTCAGGTGCCACCGACCACATATCAAGGGACAGACGGTCCTTCGTGGAGTATCACCAGATACCCCAAGGAACGAAGTGGATCTATGTAGGAAACAACACACGTGTTGAAGTGAAAGGCGTTGGGACTTGCAAGCTAGTCTTGGACAACGGCCGCACTCTCCTACTTCATGATGTCCTCTTCGCTCCAGATATTCGAAGGAATATAATTTCTGTGGTCGTATTAATGGGTCTTGGATATAACTGGTTTTTTCATGATTGTAATGTGGACTTAAGTTGTAATAATACTCTTATTGGTACTGGGTTTGTATTTAAAGGATTTATTGTAATGAGTACAATGTATGATTCCTCATGTAATGAAAATTTCCTTATTGCAAATTCTAAGACTTATGAGTCTGATGTGATTTGTTGGCACGCAAGGCTTGGTCATATTGGACCAACGCGTATGGATAGACTTGCCAAACGTGGCCTTCTATCCAATGTTTCAAAGGTTGAAATGTCGACCTGCGAACATTGCCTAGTGGGGAAATCTTGTCGCAAGCCGTTTGGAACCGGCACAAGGGCCGAGGTTCCACTACAGCTTATCCATTCGGACATATGTGGTCCGATGAATGTCAAGACAAGACGCGGAAAGTCCTATTTCATCACTTTTATTGATGATTTCACCTGATTCGGACATATCTATTTGATATCCCACAAAAGTGAAGCTTTGGCTTGCTTTAAAAACTATATGAGTTTAGTGGAAAATCAATTAGAACACAAGATTAAGGTTTTGCGAACCGATAGGGGCGGTGAATATCAATCAATAAGTTTAAAGGAACTTTGTGATGAAAAAGGCATAGTACATCAGGTAACTATGCCTTATACTCCTCAACAAAACGGTGTTGCAGAAAGGAGAAATAGGACTTTAATGGAAATGGTCCGTTCAATGATGGCGCAAGCTAACTTGCCAATCACTTTTTGGGGTGATGCATTATTGATGGCCGCTTTCGTATTAAACCGCGTACCCTCGAAATCAGTTAGCTCCACTCCTTATGAGTTGTAGAACCAAAGGTCTCCTGACTTAAACATTTTAAAACCTTGGGGTTGTGCATCCTACGCACATATTTCCTCCCATAAGTATGGCAAACTTGGGCCAAGGGGAAGGAAATGTATCTTCATACGATACGCAGAAAACTCCAAAGGTTATGTTTTTGTTAGTCAGGAAGACAATGGTGGGCTAATTGAGTTTGAATCGAGGGATGTCACTTTCTTGGAAAACGAGTTTCCAAGACAGGGCGAGATAAGTCAGGACTTATCTCTATTTGAGATTTATGATCAAGAAGGATTACCTCATTCGAGTGGGAGAATTCTTGGTGAAAACGAAAATACGTTTCAACTTTCACCAATGGATTATACGAATGATGATTATCCTATTCCATACGGGAAAAATGATCCAAGTGGGAGCAATTCTAACGACATTCCAAGTGGGAGTGATATTAGAATTGATCTAAATTCAAGTCAACAAGGACTTGAAGAATCTCAAATACGACGTAGTAGTCGTACAAGGTTGGCTCCTCTAAGATTTGAGGATGAATTTCCGCAAACCTTTATGACTTTACTACAAGAAGATGACGAGCCTGCTACTTTCAAACAGGCCATATCTTGCCCTGCTAAAGACAAATGGATGGAAGCGATGCAAGAGGAGTTAGAATCCATGAAAGTTAACCAAGTCTGGGACTTAGTTGACTTACCCAGAGGACGTAGAGCTATTGGGAACAAATGGGTTCTCAAGATCAAGCATAAGGCTGATGGCTCTATTGACAGATATAAAGCTCGCCTTGTCGCGAAAGGTTTTACGCAACAGGAAGGGATAGACTACGAAGAGACCTTCTCACCTGTTGTGCGTTTTACCTCGATTCGCCTGATTCTGGCAATGGTAGCTTGCTTAGACCTCGAATTACATCAAATGGATGTAAAGACTGCCTTTCTCAATGGAGAACTGGACGAGGAGATCTATATGGAACAACCAACAGGGTTTGTAAAAGAAGGAAACGAACATAAGGTTTGTAAACTTCTTAAATCCATATATGGTCTTAAACAATCCTCGAGGCAATGGTATATACGATTTCAAGAGGTTGTCTTATCAAATGGATTTTCCATGCTTGATGAAGATAACTGTGTATATATCAAGAGGAATAAAAACAAGTATATTATTATGTCTCTATATGTAGATGACATTTTAATAGCCGGAAATGACAAGGGCTTTGTGATGGATATCAAGGCTTGGCTTTCATCAGTTTTTGAGATGAAAGACATGGGAGAAGCCGCATATATCCTTGGAGTTAAGATTTCAAGGAATTGTTCGAAGAAACTTCTTTCTCTTTCACAGGAGACTTATATAAAGAAGGTTCTAGAACGTTTTAATATGCAGGACTGCAAGTCCATTGATACTCCAATAAGCAAGTGCGACAATTTATGTCTGAAATCATGTCCGAAGAACCAAAAAGAGAAGGAGATTATGGAAAAAGTTCCATATTCCAGTGCAGTTGGTAGTCTAATGTACGCTATGATGTGTACAAGACCGGACATCTGTTTTGCCGTTGGAATGGTAAGTCGTTACCAATCCAACCCAGGGCAAGTACACTGGAAAGCGGTTAAGAGGATAATGCGGTATCTCAAAGGAACTGCAGACTTTGCTTTATGCTATCGAGGAGATGCCTTGAGGCTCGAAGGCTACACTGATGCTGATTGGGCGGGTGATCTCGATGAGCGACGATCGACCTCAGGATATGTTTTTCTACTCGGATCTGGTGCAATATCCTGGAGTAGCAAGAAACAATCCTGCATCGCACTTTCAACCATGGAAGCCGAGTTTGTAGCATTTAGCATGGCAGTCCAAGAGGTTGTTTGGCTTAGGAAGTTCTTAGACAGGCTAATTAATGCAAGTGACTCAGGTGCTGTACCCATACACAGCGACAATCAAGCATCTATAGCCTATGTCAAAGATCCGAAATTCCATTGTAAGACCAAACACATAGATATCCGCTACAAATTTGCAAAAGACTATGATAAGACCAAGAAGGTAGACATAAGGTACATATTTACGCATGAGATGATAGCGGATCCGCTTACGAAGGCTATCCACAGAGATGTGTTTTACAAACACTTATCATCTCAAGGATTGCGTAAGAGCTGAGTTGTACCAATGTAAATTCCCATGTCTGTAAATGATCAAAATAATAAAAGAATAAGTTCTTTTTCAAACATTGCATATGAATTTCTTAAGAAATGTTTGTGTACATTTTTGAAATCTCAGCTGAATTCTAGTATGTCGGACAGATTGAGGTTGGCTCTCTCACATGAGCAACCGCCTTATTCTATCAGACGGATGGAATAGAGATGAGACCTGTTTGAAGTCAAAATCATCAGACAGATGATTTAAGAGTCATGACTTAAACAAAATGGTCGCATGAAAGATCTGCATCATATGGATGCTTACAAAAGATCTAAAGAGGATTTTTTGGAAATCCTATCTGTCTAAATGCGGGATGTGAGTCCAAAGGACTATTTGAGTAGAATAAGGGACTCAAAGTTAGACATTGTGGTGTCTGATCATCATCCTTACAACATCATTGAGACATACACTCCCTGGGAAAGGAGCGATGTTGTAATACGTGTTCATACCACGTATGCATTTCGACCACTGAGTTAGTAGCAATAGTGTTTGCTATTATGTGAGACTCAAAGGCCATATGGGCCTTAACTCTTACCCTCAAGGACTCCAATTGGTTCCTTTAGATTTGACGAGATGATCGCTATCTTAGCGTGTTACTTATGGGCTATGATAATTCGGCTCGGCGGGGCACGTTAGAAAAGCGAGTCTAGTCAAGATCAGAAGGTTTGCAAGAAGAGGAAGATTGATTTCATATTCACATTTGGACTTTAATGATTCAAAGCTGGCCAGCCAATTGTAATCCAGATGGGATTCAATTGTTGAATATAAAGTATAAGAAATGTGAAGAAATAATCTAGGGTAAAGCATGCGTTGTACTACTCAACTTTGCACCTTCGAGGTCGTTGTGTATCTCTAACAAGTGCACAACAACAGACTCTGCGCGCATGACGGTCGCACGGTCTATTTCTCGGTATGATAGATGAAAGAACTAAGAGAAAGACGTTCTCTTACAATCCCCTCAAGTGTGAGTGGGAGATGTTGGATATGGAAGACGTTAGTACACCCTTGTAGGGGATGTACGAGGGAATACGGACCTCGAACGTCGCGTACACGAAGTCGTGCGCAAAGGGAATATGTTCCCTTGCGGAGAGGATCTCTAGATTGATGGGAAAGTCGCATTATATGTGCATAAGTGCATGCGACATATGGCTAATAAAGGGGTAATATCTTAAGCTTATATTGTACCATGTATGATGGTACAACTTAAGCTTATAATATGCCATGTACGATGGTACACCTTAGTTAAATTGTTCCAAAGGAACAATTTACCCTAAAATAACTACCTTGGGGGCTATAAATAAGACCCAAGGGTTAGCCATTTTCCTTACACTTTGCATGGCATTCTTGCATGCATATCCATTCTAGCGAAGCTCTGCCGAAATACTTCTTCTCCCTCTATCCAAGTTCTTAATCTAAAAGTAGTGATTTAGATTGTGGATTTAGTAGCCTTACTCCGTTCGTGAGAAGACTCGATCCGTCGTGGCGAATCCGAAGTCGAAGTTCGTAGACTACCGTGCCGCATACGCAAGCGTAAGTCTAAACTTCATTTATCGATCCTAACTCTGTTTTGGCAGGATCCTTCAGCCCATACGGGGCTAACGACAGTCGTCTGCTCTTATTTTATAAAGTTTTTTTACTTGGGCTCTACTCCTTGAAGATTGGCCGTAGTGCTCTACTTCATGCAAGATTAGCCATGTCATTGTGCTCTACTCTACGGAGATTAGCCAATGTACTTATAACATTGTGCTCTACTCTACGGAGATTAGCCAATGTATTTCAAATTTTTTGAAAAAGATGTTTTCAAATAGGTTATGTCCCATCCTTAATCGGGATAGCGCAATTTAGAATTCCAAGTCCTACCACGATCCGGCCATGGTTATCTAACCCATGGGTGTGTAGAACAGGTCTCGTGGCTTGGCAATTGTTGCGCTAAAATTCTTTGCGCAAACTCTCACCTATTCCATTTTGAAAGATATGTTTTTCAAAAGTATTTTTCCGCTGCTAGTACCATACGGTGTTTCTCTGACGTGATAGTTGCAGGCAAGTGAAACTTGCCAACCCTTGTGTAGGGCCATGTTTTTAGGCCACTTCCTTGTTTTCAGCGTAAAAGAGACTAGTCAGTGAAATGATAGCTGGCTAGATGCCTACTTGATCTAGTTTGACAACGAAACTAGATCCGTCACCTAATTGATCTAGTTTGACAACGAAGATAGATCCAACCCTTAAACTTGTTGTTCATGCATACTAAACTGTCACGTTTACTTTCCTTACCTGTACGCACTTTTAACTGCCATGCATTGCATTCTACATGTCATCCAAGTTGATTGTTGCATTCGTAGCACACGCTACAATACTTGTACTCCTTGAATACTACTTCCGGGGAAACGGGCATCATGTGTTGGTCAAAAGCCAATGCCCGGTTTCCCTGGACCGGCTAGGTGCACCCCTATGCCATACTTGTTAAAAACACTTCCTGGCTCGTGATCCAGAAGCGAGCATTACCGTTCGGGGGTAAGGCCCTGGCTCGATACACGTGGAGGGGTAGGGATAAACGATCACTTGAGCTAGGAGCTGGCCGTGCAGCCACTCTAGCCAAAAGACGGAATCTCTGTGCACGAGGTGCTTACTTTCTTGTCTTGTACTTGTCTTGTGAATGATTCATGTAATACTTGTCATCCATGCCATGTTTAAATGCCCTGCTCGTACTTTACTTTACTTTACCTGTTGCACTCATACTTTAACTGCCATGTCATCGCATTCATGCTAGAACTGCTAGGTTGCTTTACTTTTGCATACTTTCAGTTTCCTTGCACAAGTCTCCTGTAGACTTGCTGACATGTGCCCCTTGCTCTTTTGGGTGTCGCATGTTAGACCTGAGCCAGAGACTGTTGCTGTGTACGTGATGAGTTGCTGACGCTGAGCCTGAGTCCATGTCTGCCTAGGAGGAGTCTTGTGGATGTCAGTGATCTTTCTTGGTGACTTTTGCTGAGCTTTCTTTTGTTTTAGGTTTGTTGTTAGTTGTCGGTGCGTAGCACCGTTGTTTTGTATGTTGTACTTTTGTTGGTCATGTTGGGCCTTTAGACTCTCTTTTATTTCAGCCTGGTGGCTTTTCTGCGATGTTGGAATTTATATTTATGGATATTATGAGATTATTCTTTTGTCTCATTTCATTATTATTATCTTGTTTCGCTCACGTTGCAAGGACCTGCAGTTTTAAATTTGATTGACGCTTATCGGACTTGCAGCTTTGTAGCTTCAAGTCTGAGCGGACCTTCTCACGCTTCGCCTCCATATTTTTGGGAAGCAGGGCGTGACACGCGTCCTGAGAAAATGATCTAGCATCTCTCTCTTTGCTTTCTTACTTCATTTTCTATCTCTTCCGATTTTTTCCTTTTTATTATTTTCCCGTCGGGTTCGCCTTTTACTTATCTTCCTCGGGGACGAGTAAGAGGTAAGCTTGGGGGATTTTGATCACTCCATATTTTATACCTTTTTTCTGCATGTTTGCATGCCATTTTGATCGCCCATATCACGTTTTTCATGATTATTCGACAATATTACGATGCTTTTCACTATTTCTTGTTTTTGTCGTATTTCAGGAAATATGGAGCGATTTGGAGCGAATTTGAGATCAAGGGATTTGCAAGCACTTAGGAGTGTCACCCACGGCTCATTTGAGGGCTTATCAGCGATGGAGGATGAGCGGAAGAAGAAGGAAATCAATAGGAGCGACGAGGAGGCAAAAAGAAGAGAAACATGCATTTCAGCACATCACTCGGCCGAGCAGAACATCCACTCGGCCGAACAAGAAGTCCCACTCAGCCGACCAGAACGGATATGCACACGGAGTTTTTCAGCGTATACTCGGCCGAACGAAGAAAGCCTACTCGGCCGAATGAGAAATCTCACTCGCCCGAGTGGTACAGGGAAATTGTCCAGAGAAAGGCCAGAGACACTGGAATTTTCAGAGATCCTATTGAAGCCCCACTCGGCCGAACGATAAAGCCACTCGGCCGAATGGATAAGTCCACTCGGCCGAGCCATCCCCCGAAGACGGACCCAGAAACATCCGAAGTTACTGTATTTTTACAGGGTTTGTCACTCAGCCAAGTGACAAGGTCACTCGGCCGAATGAACCGCTCCGCCTGCTGCTAGGGTTGCAATTTCTGGGCTGCGCAGGGGCATTTTTGGCATGATTTTTTTGACGATTTTAGAGGGTATTTAAACCCAGTTTTTGCCCTAGTTTAGGGAGCTTTTTGAACAATTAATTTTTAGACTTTCTTTTAGGATTTTGACGGCTACTCTTTGGTGAATTCTCAGCAGGAAATCATTGGCATCTACATTGGTTGTCTATTCCTATTGAAAAAACTCTATTTTTATGCATTTTCTCTCTTTTGCAATGAATTGTGCCGTGATTATTATTGATTTTTCTGAGATTTGCATGATGTCTAGTGAGTAGTGCCGTCGTCCTAGGGCGTAGGGATGAACCCTATGGACCCTATTTCTAAATTGTGATGAATTTGTGGAATTGTTGCTAGAATTGATTAGGTTTAGGTTGTGATTGATTAATTACGGATAGCTATGAATTCATATCGATTGGGATTTGCAAGAGATTGGATCCCAATTGATAGGAAGGCCTAGATATTCGATTTAGATTGACAATTGGATTTCTCTAGGTTTGGTTTGCAAGAGATTGGACCAAAGCTAGGATTTTTAATTGTGATTCTATACCATATCCGTTTGCAAGAGATTGGACGGAAATTAACTATCATAACCTAGGTCGTAGCTCGAGTTTACACGAGAGTGTGCTCGAGATACGATTGAACAATGATGTCGTTCTTCACGCTAGCGGCTTAGGCTAGGGTTTGCACGAGAGTGGGCTCTATCCTAGGTTTGCTATAGACTGGCAATAGCGCGAGAGCGTGAGCTTGGTTCTACATTAAGTTGCGACTAGTTCACTTGTATTCAAGCTTAGCAACAATGAAACTTATGAATCATAAAGATGAGAGACGGTCCGTAGTGGGGATTCCCTATCCCTAGACGTTTTATTAAATTGATATTTCTCTTGATAATTGAACGATTGTGATTGTTATACCCCAAACTATTCTCTATTCTCTTGATAGCTAGGTGATTGGAAAGAGACACGGTCATTTGTTCCTCCCTAAGTTTGATACCCGCTCACCGCTACACCGTGCGCTTGCGGTAAAACTATAAGTCGTTTTTCGGATGTACACTCGGACGCGATCATGTTTTTGGCGTCGTTGCCGGGGAGGCGACAATGTTTTATTTTCCTTACTTAGCTATTTCTTTTTGTTTTATTTTTTTATTTTACTCCTATATCGTGCTAACAATTCCATCGAAACTCTGTTTTTCTTTGCATGTACACGAGATTGACGACGGATCCAGAGGATATTATATTTGATCCGGAGATCGAACGTACTGAGAGGAGGATCAGAGCCGAGAAAAGGCTCAATATAGAGGACAATTGTATGAACCGCCCGGAGACACCGGAGGAACTATCGGCACATATGGTGAGGATTATATCCATCAGAGATAAGCTTCGGCCTAAGACTTCCTCCACTACTTCTTCCATCGCTATGCCGGAGTTGGCGGCAGATATGAATTTTGAGCTCAAGACGGGATTAGTGGTCTTAATGCAACAAGACCCATTCCATGGGAACTCCCATGAGAATCCACATTATCACATCCAGCTATTCTTGTCCAAGTGCGCCACCTTTCAAATGCCGGGTGTTTCCGCCGATGCGATCCGTTTGAGACTCTTCCCCTTCACCCTCAGAGACAAAGCTCTATATTGGCTGAGGACACAGGCGGAAGGTATATTCACTACTTGGGATGAGTTGGCTAGTGCTTTTGTTGATAAATTCTACCCGCCATCTAAGACGGTGAAGATTAGAAGTGCACTCATGTCCTTCAAGCAATGGCCGCAAGAGACCCTATACGAGGCATGAGAGCGCTTTAAGGATCTGCAGCATCAATGCCCCCATCACAGCATAGAAGCATGGGAGCTAGTTCACATTTTTTATAATGGACTCGAACCGGACACTAAGCAAATCATAGATGCAACCGTTAACAGAGCCATTCTTTCCAAAACACCGGATGAAGCTACGGCCCTATTAGAGGAGATGGCATCTAATAATCAACAATGGTGCGACGAGCGAGGGCAATCTTTTACCTCCTTGAAGACAACAAGCATATATGAGGCCAAGGCCGTAGCAGAGCTTTCCAATAAGTTCGACTCTCTCCACAAGGTAGTGGAGAGATTGGAGAAGTATATCACCGAGCCACATGGAGCTCCCTCCACATCTACGACGGGAAGCAATATGAGTAATTGGCAAGACCAATCTCAAGTCATGTTCGTAGGAGGAGAGCAAGGAGAGGGAGCCTTGGAACAAGTGCAATATGTTGCGGGGAACTCCGGTTATTGGGCCAACTCGGCCGCAAGGAACCATCTGGGATTTTCGTATGCAAACTGTAACGACCTGAATTTTCGGATACTAAAGTGGAGTTCCATTAATTTAAGTCTTTCATTAATATAATTTGATGTATGAATACTATTAATATACTTGTTAGTTAAGTTATTAATAATGTTATTAATGATTTGAGATTTAAAATTTAAATGTTTTAAAAGTTAAAATGTTTTTGAAATTTAAATTCGAATTCATTTAAAACCCTTCTTTTTATAATCCTAATTTAATAATAACTATTTTGGAAATATTTACTCATTCAAACCCCTTTAATTCCTCTAATTATTTTTATTCAACCTTCCTTTTTATTTTACTCTTAATTTCTCCAATTAATGTTATCATTCAAAAACTTTCCTAATTATTCCTTATTATTAATCTCCCCTATTAAATTCTAATTTCAGATTTTCCTTTTTTTAATCCTATTGAAACCTGATTGAATAGCCCTGATTTCCCATTTAAACCTATTAATTATAATCCTATTAAATCCTTTCAAATTACTTCCTATTAAACCCTATCCCATTATTATCAATTTCAAATCTACTTCCTAATATAACTCTAGCCCCATCTCTTCTTCTCCACGCAAGGAATCCCCTTCTTGTTCTTTTTTAAACCAAGAGAAATTTTCCCCAGCCTCTCTCTCGACAACGCCTCACCATCACGTACTGCCCCCCCACCTCCTCCTTCTCCCTCAATACCGCTAGCGGCCGTCCCCCATCTCGCACGACAACCTCCAACCCTGTAGCCACCACCACAACCCAACTCTCCGACCACCCCTCTTCCTCCGTCCAACACCATCGTGGCAACACCCCGCACAGCCTACGACCACCAACCCTCCGCCCTAACTCCGGTAAACACCAAGCACCCCGCCTCGATAACCTTTACCTTCCTCCCCTCAGTCATTCATCCACACCCCCTCTTCCTTGCTCCGCATGCCACACCGCATCTCTGGTGATTCCTCCCTCTCCTCCCCTAAAGACCCATCTCCCCCTCCGGCAACCACGCCCAAGCCTCCCGCCATTGAACCCCGGAGCTCCCATCATCACCACAGCGGCATCACCTCCACTCGCCAACACCCCCGTGACCCCATCTTCTCTCATCCACCCAAGTAAGCACCCACGGCCGTCATCAACGTCCGCCGGCCTCTTCTCGTCGCTCTGGCAACCGACAAGCACACGGAGCTCGCGGCTTCCCACCTCCAAGCCTCGCCAACCTCCTCGAGATCCAAGCCCGCCTCCCTTGCCCTGTCACTAGCCCCCACGCTGGCGGCACCTCCGATCCGCGCTTCCCCTGTCTCCGCTCCCCATCCTCTGTTTCGAACAGAGGATCCCGATCTCCCACTCGCCCTCTTCTCTCTTCCGACGCCCTGGCCACCCCGACGCCACCGTGGAGCGGCCACCTCCCCCCGCACGTCCGGCAACTGCACCGCCGCTCAGGCTGCCCCGATCCCCGCAGCAGCACCCATCTCTCCGCACGCCCAGATCTGGAAGTCGTCGCCTGGGAACGCCGCCGCGAGTTCCTCCAGCCATCATCTCCGGTCGACGTCGCCGTTAACCGCCAATCCTCCCTTCTCCGTTCGCCCGTCGGACCCCCATGAGCCCCGATCTGTGAAACTCGCCCCCTCCCCTCTCAGCTACACTGCCGATGTACCGCTCGGAGAGCCATAGCCGCCGCCACCGCTCTACTTGACCACGCGCGTGGCCGCCTGAGGAACCCGGACCCGCCGACGACCACATCCCCTCAGCCACCGAGCCAATTTCCCCTTGTTGCCAGGAATCCTGCTGCAAAGAGAAAGATAAGAGGAGGAGAAGTAGGAATGGGGGTGGGGGTTACGAGGTAAGATATATATATATATATATATTAATGAATTGATTGTTATGAAAGCTAGTTATTATCATATGTTAGTTATAATATAGGTTATACACAGTAATTAATATTTTAGTATGGTAATTATTATGAGCTTACATGTTAGTCCTTAGGAGTTATATTATTATGTAAGTTTAGTTACAGTATCCAGGATCAGTGTATGATAATTATTACGGTTAATAGGTTATAATCGTATGGTCTGTTATCGCAGATTTAACTACCCTTTTGCTGGGATCCCCTGGACACCCGAAACCATGACCATCAGGCAAGTATATTATTTTCTACAAACTTTCAATGATGCAGGTATTTTTATCGTGGACAAACTTTTTAAGATATCACATGCATCACTAAGATGTCAACTAATCACTTTCATAAGTTTGTTACTTAATGACTTTTGAAATAATGTAATGTGTCTGTTGATGAATTGGTTTGTTCTTGCTATCTAATGTTACCGCCAATTTTAATGATGCACGCAAAGGTTCTACTTCTTTGTTTTACCATTCTTGTGGAATGAACGCCCTAACTAAGGACAAGTGATATTGGGCCTCAGGGCAAATTACAGATTATTGGGCCTTCGGGCATTACGGATAAAGGGCCTTCGGGCATTACGGATATTGGGCTGCGGGCCATTTACGGAATGTTTGCCATACGGCAAACATTGAACTACGGATTGACTTATGGACACTTTGGGTGGGGTAGTCTAGTGTAATAGAGGCTGGAAAGCTGGATTACACTCTATTGGTGAACTTGACCGACACCTGGCCGGGTCGGTGAGTATAGAGTCATGGGTAGCTCCCGTTGACTTGGGTGTGATGCTGGTCACCTCCCCCTCAGACACTGGGCTTGTCACTAGATAGGAGATTGATTGATTGATTGATGTACTCTTTTTACCTCTGCTAATGCCATGGAGTAACCTGCTAAGATTATTGTCACGATTGACTATTGCTGTACACACTACACTTGTCACGATTTACTATTGTTGTACACACTACACTTGTCACGATTGACTATTGATGTACACACTACACTTGTCACGATTGACTATTGCTGTACCCACTACACTTGTCACGATTGACTATTGTTGTACACACTACACTTGTCATTGTTAACTATTGTTGTATGTACTACACCTGTCACGACTATTGCTGTTTACACTACACTTGCCATGCAAGTTATGTAGTGCCCTGCTAAGCTACTGCACACGTACTAGAGGGGGGGTGAATAGTACTTAAAATAATTAAGAGAGTTATTCCTAACTATTGTGCAATGAAAAAACGACAATGCGGAATTAAACAACAATCAACAAGAATTAAACAATGCAAACAAAGTATGTTACTGGGTTCGGATCCACCCAAGTCTCCCCGACTTGTTTCCGGTGATCCTACGTCCCAACCACCAGGATCCCCTCCGGATATACTTGAGTTAGAAACCCCAACTCAAGATTTCCACTATGAAATACTTGTGAAAAACCTTCACAAGTCAAATCATACAAATGACATGTGACTCCCACAAACCGGGATCACACCCTCTCTCACAACCGAGAGACACATTTCAAATACGATTGAAATGAAATAAACTCTTACCTTACAAAATCCTATGCCTTGAGTATACTTACCAAATTAGGGCAATGATGGATTTTGAGGAAGAGGATGTCACCAAACCCTAGCTTCAAGAAGATGACCAGCAATGGAAGCCTAGGGTGGAGTATGATGACTTGAATCAAGCTCTTGACTTGAGAAGCTCACAATGGAGAGAATCTCTCTTGAGGAAGTTGCTCAAAGAGTGAAGGGAGAGATTCTTGTGAGGGAGAGAGAGCTTGGAATTAGCTTGGGAGAGCTCTTCTCTTAGGTCTGAAATAGCTTGGAAAATGGACCTCTAACCCCTCTTCAAACGAATCAGGATTCTATTTAAAGGGGCAAGAGAAATCGAGTTTGAAAGAATCCCAACGGCTCTATTCTGAACCAGACTAGTCGGTCAAAGAAGGATCACTGACCGACTAGTTTATCAACTAGTCGGTCGGTGATACAACGTAGACCGACTAACGGTTGAACAGCCAAAAGGTCGAAGTACAGGCAATGACAACTAGTCGGTCTAAGAAGACTTGCCGACCGACTAGTTTCACAACTAGTCGGTCGGTGAATGTTCTTTGACCGACTAACAGTCGAAATAGAATAGGCTGACTTCAAGTTGACTTAGTCGGTTTAAGAACAAATGCTGACCGACTAGTTTCTCAACTAGTCGGTCGACAAACGTTCTTTGACCGACTAACTCGAAACAATAGCTCAGGCTGAAAAAGACTGAACACAACTAGTCGGTCTAAGAAGGATTCCTAACCGACTAGATCGTCATCTAGTCGGTCGGTGACTCTTCTTTGACCGACTAACTGTAGACAGAGAAAGAGCTGAATATAGAGAGGCAAACTAGTCGGTTCATGTAGAGTTGCCGACCGACTAGATCGTCATCTAGTCGGTTGATGACTCTTCTTGAACCAACTAACATACACTCGAAGCCGAGGGAAGAAGCGATAGGCTTCGGGAAAGTTTCTAATGGATTCTAAGATTATCCTAGCTCTAAGATATGAGCGAAATGAAGATAATAATGTAAGTCCTACTCAAGGCTTAACATTCTAAACTATGAAGCTAGAAGACTATAAAATAAACCTTACGAGCCGTCTTCAAAGCTTCAATCTTCATTCTTCTTGACTTCAATATTGCTCCTTGAGCTTCAACGAAGCTCCAGGCACACGATCATGCGTATTGAGAAGTCTTGAGACGTCGCTTTAGATGTTCGTAGTAATTTGGCGACGATCTCCGTAACTGCGCTCACAAACAGTTAGTATACGTTATTTATGTTTGCTCATCATCCAAAACCAAATCCGGGGAATCAATACACAACATTCTCCCCCTTTTTGGTGATGACAAACTAACATAAATAATAAACAATAATAATGATTCAATTGAAATTTACTTACTCCCCCTGCATTGATGACACGTTAGTTCCATATTCAATAATATTCATATGCATCAAGCAGCGAGGGAAATATAAAATATGAATCCTATTATTGACATATAGGATCTAAATCCATTTTTATATCTTCACTCCCCCTGAATCTAACACATCAAATTAGATTCATGGTAATTTCCTTTGAATTATTAATTAGCACATTGTCATTATTATATCTCTCCCCCTTTGGCATTAGCAAAAAGAGCGGGAGGAGATCAACGACAAAACCAATGGCTAAAAATAACGCATGGGAGTCGAAGAATACGATCACGGTCCAAAATGACACCAAAGAAAAATATCAAAAGAAAAATACCGAATAAAAGCAAAGCGTGCCAATGAGACCAAAGTCGAAAATCGAAAACTGAAATCATTAAACCATCAGTGAAATTTGAAATACGAAATCATCAAGCCATAGGCGAAAATCGAAATGCGAAATCATCAAGCCATAGGCGAAAATTGAAATACGAAATCTTCAAGCCATAGGCGAAAATCGAAATGCGAAATCATCAAAACTCAAATCAATTTCACTTATTGAGTTTTGGAACATACTCTCCAAAATCAATAGAATGCATGGAAAACAATTCTATGTTTCCATAGAAAGAATTCTAATTAATCCAATAAAATCGTCGAACGACGAAATCAACATCAGAGACAAAAGTAATCCGATGTGCATACCAAATGTAGCATGCAAAAGTGTTATGCCAAAAAAATAGAAAGAACATCATAGAACAATAGCATACACTAATCTAGCATACTAAATGAAGCAAAATGATGCCAATCGTAATATAAACTACCAATGGATACCAATATGAATCAAAAGTATGAATATACTTACAACATTAAGCTCTCCCTACTTTGGTGCATCACTTAAGCACCAACAACTCCAATTGAATGAAAAATCCTTGCAAATCACGGAGTTGGTAAGGTTGGTATCCCATGGTGAATTTAACCTAGAGAAAATCATTTTGGTATCCAAAAATCTTTTTGGATCCTATGGGTTAGGAAATAAATTTAATGAACTAAATTCAAATCAAATGTAACCCATTCTTACCACAATTGCTTTGGTACCCATAAAAATGAAATCAAACTTATGGTACCAAGCAATGAAGGGTCAAAGGAAACTAACCCTTCGGAAACCAAGTCCACGAGGACCGTGATTTTCCAACATAATCATCATTCAAAATAATATCATTTATAAACGATTGTACATACAAATTCTTATTATGCATGCTTGTGTTCTTCGGACCCCAAATAGTGTATGTCTTGGGAGTCCTAATCCTATTGGGAACATGCATACGTTGTTGATTTCTATGTGATGCATGTCGTGGGTAGGCATAAGGAACATGATGCAAAGAAGCACGACGATAATTATTCATATGAGAATGAGGATGAACATATGAATGTGGAGGAACACGTGCATGAGTGTGTCTCACATGGTGTGCACGTGCTCGTGGATGCGGAGCATAGAAATCATCATTCGTGCTAACATGTGGGGTAGGATGTGTGTTCCTACGTGGCATGGTATACATGAAAGCATGACCCTTCTTTGGAGGTCCACCCAAAGTGGGTTTCTTTCCAAATGGGGGCGTGTTCCTAGCAGAAGCACCATTGGTAGAAGAACTACCCATGACGTGTTTACTTCCACTAGTAGAAGCATCGGAAGATGGCCTAACAAAGGTGGCGGACGATTTGGATGACTCTCCCATCTTATACCCCAAGCCAATGTGATGATTGGCCGGAGGTAAGTCATTTAGAATATCATCCAACTTGCCCTTACCTTTGTTGAATTCATGAATTCGGCCTAATGTGCTCTCATGCTTCTCGGTGAGAGAATGCAAAGAAGCATCCAAAGTGGACACTTGCGATGCGAGTGCACAAACACGTGATTTGAGATTTTTATTCTCAATACTCAAAGTTGAGATTTGAGACGTCAAATCCGCTATCACATGTTCATCCGAATCCTCGATATGAACATGCTCAAGTTGAGATTTGAGATTTACAATCTCATTTCTCAACTCTTCAACAACGGTGTCGTTGTTGACGATGAAAGGCTTAGGCGAGTTTTTAAGACTATCTAATTCATTTTTAGTCTTCATAAACCTAGTAGCCAAATTAGAAAATTTATTCCATAGTTGTTCGTTGGCTACTCTAAGTTCATCATTGGTTACCTCTTCGCCTTCATCCTCGCTTCCATCCTCACTTTCATCAGAGGAGGTGTCTTCATCACGATCCTCTTTACCCATGAAGCACGTGTGTGCTTTCTCCACTCTTTCATCGTCCGACTCTCCACTTGAGGAATCGGAGTCGGTGAAAGTGCCGACAAGTCCTTTCTTGTGCTTTCTTGACTTGTCGTGCTTGGATGCCTTCCACTTCCCTTTGTGTTTGTAGAGAGGACAATCCGGCTTGATATGTCCTGGCTTATTGCATTTATAACACACGGGAGTAGAAGCATTAGTCGAACTAACTTTAGATTTATTTCTAAAGTTACCTTTTTGGAAGCATAAGTAGAACTCCTTTGCCATATCGGCAAGAGTTTCCATGTCCAATTCTTCTTCCGATTCTTCATCATCGGTAGATGGAGCGGCCTTGTATGCAATCGCCTTTTTCTTAGGCTCGTCTTGCTTCAAGTACGACTTCATCTTTTCTTTCATCATAAGCTTGCTATCCTTGCGTACCTCGTATGACATTAAAGTACCCATTAGTTGAACAACGGTATATGTTTTCATGTCATTACCTTCCTCGATGGCGAAGGTACGCTTCTCCCAACAAGAAGGAAGTCCATCGATTATCTTCGAGACTTTCTCCTTTTGGGTGTAGGTCTTCCCAAGAGCTTCCAACTCGTTTGTGATGTCGACGAATCGAGCATAATACTCTTTCATCTTTTCACCCTGCAGCATATGAAATAATTCGAAATCTTTATTCACTACCACGAGTTTAGAATCTCTTACCCGACTCGTCCCTTCATGTAAGATGAGGAGGGAGTTCCAAATTTGATATGCACTCTTACATGTGCATATCTTATTGAAGTCCTCGGGCTCCAATGCGCATTGCAAGGCGTTCATTGCCTTGGCATTGCTTACCTCCGCGGCGACATCCGCGGGAGTCCACTTCGTGAAATCTTGTTCGGCGGGCTCGACATACTCATTCATCGTGGCTCTCCAAAGTGAAGCACTCCGAAGGAAGGTTTCCATCCGGCATTTCCAGTACCCGTAATTGGTACCATTGAAGGAGGGAGGCCTAGATGAAGATTGCCCTTCCAAAACTGAAGAAGCTCCTTGACGGTCCTTGAAGACGTTGTAGTCGTTGTTTGTCATAGCTTTGACCTTGTAGCTTTAACCTTGGCTCTGATACCAATTGTAGTGCCCTGCTAAGCTACTGCACACGTACTAGATGGGGGTGAATAGTACTTAAAATAATTAAGAGAGTTATTCCTAACTATTGTGCAATGAACAAACGACAATGCGGAATTAAACAACAATCAACAAGAATTAAACAATGCAAACAAAGTATGTTACTGGGTTCGGATCCACCCAAGTCTCCCCGACTTGTTCCCGGTGATCCTACGTCCCAACCACCCGGATCCCCTCCGGATACTTGAGTTAGAAACCCTAACTCAAGATTTCCACTATGAAATACTTGTGAAAAACCTTCACAAGTCAAATCATACAAATGACATGTGACTCCCACAAACCGGGATCACACCCTCTCTCACAACCGAGAGACACAATTCAAATACGATTGAAATGATATAAACACTTACCTTACAAAATCATATGCCTTGAGTATACTTACCAAATTAGGTCAATGATGGATTTTGAGGAAGAGGATGTCACCAAACGCTAGCTTTAAGAAGATGACCAGCAATGGAAGCCTAGGGTGGAGTATGATGACTTGAATCAAGCTCTTGACTTGAGAAGCTCACAATGGAGAGAATCTCTCTTGAGGAAGTTGCTCAAAGAGTGAAGGGAGAGATTCTTGTGAGGGAGAGAGAGCTTGGAATTAGCTTGGGAGAGCTCTTCTCTTAGGTTTGAAATAGCTTGGAAAATGGACCTCTAACCCCTCTTCAAACGAATCAGGATTCTATTTAAAGGGGCAAGAGAAATCGAGTTTGAAAGAATCCCAACGGCTCTATTCTGAACCAGACTAGTCGGTCAAAGAAGGATCACTGACCGACTAGTTCATCAACTAGTCGGTCGGTGATACAACGTAGACCGACTAACGGTTGAACAGCCAAAAGGTCGAAGTACAGGCAATGACAACTAGTCGGTCTAAGAAGACTTGCCGACCGACTAGTTTCACAACTAGTCGGTCGGTGAATGTTCTTTGACCGACTAACAGTCGAAATAGAATAGGATGACTTCAAGTTGACTTAGTCGGTTTAAGAACAAATGCTGACCGACTAGTTTCTCAATTAGTCGGTCGACAAACGTTCTTTGACCGACTAACTCGAAACAGTAGCTCAGGCTGAAAAAGACTGAACACAACTAGTCAGTCTAAGAAGGATTCCTAACCGACTAGATCGTCATCTAGTCGGTCGGTGACTCTTCTTTGACCGATTAACTGTAGACAGAGAAAGAGCTGAATATAGAGAGGCAAACTAGTCGGTTCATGTAGAGTTGCCGACCGACTAGATCGTCATCTAGTCGGTTGATGACTCTTCTTGAACCAACTAACATGCACTCGAAGCCGAGGGAAGAAGCGATAGGCTTCGGGAAAGTTTCTAATGGCTTCTAAGATTATCCTAGCTCTAAGATATGAGCGAAATGAAGATAATAATGTAAGTCCTACTCAAGGCTTAACATTCTAAACTATGAAGCTAGAAGACTATAAAATAAACCTTACGAGTCGTCTTCAAAGCTTCAATCTTCATTCTTCTTGACTTCAATATTGCTCCTTGAGCTTCAACGAAGCTCCAGGCACACGATCATGCGTATTGAGAAGTCTTGAGACGTCGCTTTAGATGTTCGTAGTAATTTGGCGACGATCTCCGTAACTGCGCTCACAAACAGTTAGTATACGTTATTTATGTTTGCTCATCATCCAAAACCAAATCCGGGGAATCAATACACAACAAGTTACTTTACACACTACACCTTGTTGTGTTTGCTACTTTGCACACTACACTTCGCCTGCTCACTACTTTGCACATTACACATTGCTTACGCTCACTTGTGTCCTTATGATGCTATGTTTCATCTTGTTGTAATGATAATGTGCTTCTCATATCCTTAAGCTTTGAAAACTATGTCATCACCTTGCCGAGGGTCATTTATTTCTAACGTTTTAAATCTTGTTGAGCGACCCTCGATGACGTATATTTCTTGTCTTGTGAAATATACGTCAGGTATTAGACAGATTTGCAGAGGAGCAAGCCTTGAGACTGAGGAGCTTGACCAGGGTGCCCAGACGCTGAGATCCACCGCTGGAGAACAACGTGCCTTCGCAACGCCGCTAAAGTTTAATATTTGTATTGATTATTTTTGAGTGTAATTCTGTTTGCGTTTCTGTCTTTAATGGCCATGCTCGTCCTCGTTTGTGTACTTGTAAATCTAGACCTCGATGTAATAATAATGAAATTCTCTTTTGTTCCGAGTTTGTAATGCAAGAACATGTTTACGGTTTACCCACAGACGCTTATTGGGTTGGAGTTTCACCGCTCCAGCCCAAGCGGGCCCGCTCACGTCCTCGCTCCCAAGTATAATGGGAAGCGGGGCGTGACAGGTTTTAATGGTGGCCCATGCAGGTCATGCGTTCTACAAATTACTCGGAACAATAGGGATGTCATTAGTAGCTAGATTGTCTAGATAGACCTTGTACGCAAATGTTTATCTTGTTTCTTTTGCAGCATGGCAGGTAGACCACACACTCGAAACGGAGATGGAGCCAACGGGAGTTCTCTATGGTCGTCGAGGAAGTTAGAGATGACGAGCTGGTGACAAACGATAACATCTGAGTCCTATCCTATCTTCACATTTTATGATTTCTATCATAAATGTGCCTATCTTGACTTTGTCTTATCCTAGGTGTCGTTTTCATTCCTATCTTAGACCCTTTTTCAGTTCAGCAGTTTCATACCTCTACATGTCTTTTGCTTCCTTAATACTAGGATATCACCTTCACCTTTCATCTATCCGGTGCTCTCTTGATTCTTATCTAACTTAAGAAATTCCGAGGACGGAATTCTTTTAAGGTGGATATGATGTAACGACCTGAATTTTCGGATACTAGAGTGGAGTTCCATTAATTTAAGTCTTTCATTAATATACTTTGATGTATGGATACTATTAATATACTTGTTAGTTAAGTTATTAATAATGTTATTAATGATTTGAGCTTTAAAATTTAAATGTTTTAAAAGTTAAAATGTTTTTGAAATTTAAATTCGAATTCATTTAAAACCCTTCTTTTTATAATCCTAATTTAATAATAACTATTTTGGAAATATTTACTCATTCAAACCCTTTTAATTCCTCTAATTATTTTTATTCAACCTTTCTTTTTATCTTACTCTTAATTTCTCCAATTAATGTTATCATTCAAAAACTTTCCTAATTATTCCTTATTATTAATCTCCCCTATTAAATTCTAATTTCAGATTTTCCTTTTTTTAATCCTATTGAAACCTGATTGAATAGCCCTGATTTCCCATTTAAACCTATTGATTATAATCCTATTAAATCCTTTCAAATTACTTCCTATTAAACCATATCCTATTATTATCAATTTCAAATCTACTTCCTAATATAACTCTAGCCCCATCTCTTCTTCTCCACGCAAGGAATCCCGTTCTTGTTCTTTTTTAAACCAAGAGAAATTTTCCCCAGCCTCTCTCTCGACAACCCCTCACCATCACGTACTGCCCCCCACCTCCTCCTCCCTCAAGCCCGCTAGCGGCCGTCCCCCATCTCGCGCGATAACCTCCAACCCCGTAGCAGCCACCACAACCCAACTCTCCGACCACCCCTCTTCCTCCGTCCAACACCGTCGTGTCAACACCCAGCACAGCCTACGACCACCAACCCTCCGCCCTAACTCCGGTAAACACCAAACACCCCGCCTCGATAACCTTTACCGTCCTCCCCTCAGTCATTCATCAACACCCCCTCTTCCTTGCACCGCACACCACACCGCATCTCTGGTGATTCCTCCCTCTCCTCCCCTAAAGACCCATCTCCCCCTCCGGCAACCACGCCCAAGCCTCCCGCCATTGAACCCCGGAGCTCCCCTCATCACCACAGCGGCATCACCACCACTCGCCAACACCCCCGTGACCCCATCTTCTCTCCTCCACCCAAGTAAGCACCCACGGCCGTCATCAACATCCGCCGGCCTCTTCTCGTCGCTCTGGCAACTGCCAAGCACACGGAGCTCGCAGCTTCCCACCTCCAAGCCTCGCCAACCTCCTCGAGATCCAAGCCCGCCTCCCTTGCCCTGTCACTAGCCCCCACGCCGGCGGCAACTCCGATCCGCGCCTCCCCTGTCTCTGCTCCCCATCCTCTGTTTCGAACAGAGGATCCCTATCTCCCACTCGCCCTCTTCTCTCTTCCGACGCCCTGGCCACCCCGACGCCACCGTGGAGCGACCACCTCCCCTCCACACGTCCGGCAACTGCACCACCGCTCAGGCCACCCCGATCCCCGCAACAGCACCCATCTCTCCGCACGCCCAGATCTGGAAGTCGTCGCCTGGGAACGCCGCCGCGAGTTCCTCCAGCCATCATCTCCGGTCGACGTCGCCGTTAACCGCCGATCCTCCCTTCTCCGTTCGCCCATCGGACCCACATGAGCCCCGATCTGTGAAACTCGCCCCCTCCCCTCTCAGCTACCCTGCCACTGTACCATTCGGAGAGCCATAGCCGCCGCCACCGCTCTACCTGACCACGCGCGTGGCCGCCTGAGGAACCCGGACCCGCCGACGACCACATCCCCTCAGCCACCGAGCCAATTTCCCCTTGTTGCCAGGAATCCTGCTGCAAAGAGAAAGATAAGATGAGGAGAAGTAGGAATGGGGGTGGGGGTTACGAGGTACGATATATATATATATATATATATAGATTAATTAATTGATTGTTATGAAAGCTAGTTATTATCATATGTTAGTTATAATATAGGTTATACACAGTAATCAATATTTTAGTATGGTAATTATTATGAGCTTACATGTTAGTCCTTAGGAGTTATATTATTATGTAAGTTTAGTTACAGTATCCAGGATCAGTGTATGATAATTATTACGGTTAATAGGTTATAATCGTATGGTCTGTTATCGCAGATTTAACTACCCTTCTGCTGGGATCCCCTGGACACCCGAAATCATGACCATCAGGCAAGTATATTATTTTCTACAAACTTTCAATGATGCAGGTATTTTTATCGTGGACAAACTTTTTAAGATATCACGTGCATCACTAAGATGTCAACTAATCACTTTCATAAGTTTGTTACTTAATGACTTTTGAAATAATGTAATTTGTCTGTTGATGTATTGGTTTGTTCTTGCTATCTAATGCTACCGCCAATTTTAATGATGCACGCAAAGGTTCTACTTCTTTGTTTTACCATTCTTGTGGAATGAACGCCCTAACTAAGGACAAGTGATACTGGGCCTCAGGGCAAATTACGGATTATTGGGCTTTCGGGCATTACGGATAATGGGCCTTCGGGCATTACGGATATTGGGCCGCGGACCATTTACGGAATGTTTTCCATACGGCAAACATTGAACTACGGATTGACTTATGGACACTTTGGGTGGGGTCGTCTAGTGTAGTAGATGCTGGAAAGCTGGATTACACTCTATTGGTGAACTTGACCGACACCTGGCCGGGTCGGTGAGTATAGAGTCACGGGTAGCTCCCGTTGACTTAGGTGTTATGCTGGTCACCTCCCCCTCAGACACTGGGCTTGTCACTAGATAGGAGATTGATTGATTGATTGATGTACTCTTTTTACCTCTGCTAATGCCATGGAGTAACCTGCTAAGATTATTGTCACGATTGACTATTGCTGTACACACTACAGTTGTCACAATTGACTATTGTTGTACACACTACACTTGTCACGATTGACTATTGATGTACACACTACACTTGTCACGATTGATTATTGCTGTACCCACTACACTTGTCACGATTGACTATTGCTGTACACACTACACTTGGCATGGTTAACTATTGTTGTATGTACTACACCTGTCACGACTATTGCTGTATACACTACACTTGCCATGCTAGTTACTTTACACACTACACCTTGTTGTGTTTGCTACTTTGCACACTACACTTAACCTGCTCACTACTTTGCACATTACACATTGCTTACGCTCACTTGTGTCCTTATGATGCTATGTTTCATCTTGTTGTAATGATAATGTGCTTCTCATCTCCTTAAGCTTTGAAAACTATGTCATTACCTTGCCGAGGGTCATTTATTTCTAACGTTTTAAATCTTGCTGAGCGACACTCGCTGACGTATATTTCTTGTCTTGTGAAATATACGTCAGGTATTAGACAGATTTGCATAGGAGCAAGCCTTGAGACTGAGCAGCTTGACCAGGGTGCCCAGACGCTGAGATCCACCGCTGGAGAACAACGTGCCTTCACAACGCCGCTAAAGTTTAATATTTGTATTGATTATATTCGAGTGTAATTCTGTTTGCGTTTCTGTCTCTAATGGCCATGCTCGGCCTCGTTTGTGTACTTGTAAATCTAGACCTCGATGTAATAATAATGAAATTCTCTTTTGTTTCGAGTTTGTAATGCAAGAACCTGTTTACGGTTTACCCACAGACGCTTATTGGGTTGGAGTTTCACCGCTCCAGCCCAAGCGGGCCCGCTCACGTCCTCGCTCCCAAGTATAATGGGAAGCGGGGCGTGACACAAACAATGAAGGGGCTCTAAACCCACCACCGTCGCAACAAACTCAAGCTAGGCCTCCACCTCCACAACCTCAATACCAACCAAGGGGGCCACCACAACAAAATTACCCGCCTAGGCAACAAGCGGGACTGTATAGGCCGCCCGGTTATAACCAAGGTTGGAGTGCTCCGAACCCACCACAAGCTCAACCACGATCGGATCATGAAGCTAGGGTGGAGGAATTCATGGTGGAGCAAAGAAAAATCAATGCTAGGTTGACGGCGCAACAAGATTCACTAAATACCGTCGTTGCGCAACTTGGAGAGCAACTTGCGTTGCTAAACAAAAATACTCAACAATTGCCGGCTCAACCGGAGCCCAATCCACGGAGCAATACCGGTCACATAAATGCGGTAGTGGCGGTCACAACTAGGGGCGGGAAGGATACCACTCCCGCCATGGTCCAAACCAAAGAGCCCGTGGAAGAGATTTTGAACGAGAAAGAGCCGGCTATTGAAGAGGAGAGCACAAAAGAGCCGTAAGAAGTAGGAAATTCTGAAATGAAGAAGCCTAATGAGGAGCGCACCTACATGCCGCCGGTGCCCTTTCCACAACGTTTGGCGAGAGCCAAAATAGAGAAGAGGCTCGCCAAGTTCCTTGAATATTTGAGGGGAGTAAGCCTCAACATACCTTTCTTGGATGCTATAGTGGAGATCCCGTCATATGCAAAGTTCTTGAAGGACTTAATATCGGGAAAGAAGAGGAAGGAGAAAATAATGCTTGCCGAACAAAGAACTTGGTTCACCCGGAGGGAAAAGGAGCCCGCGAAGTTTAAGGATCCCGGAAGCTTCCGCATCCCATGCACACTTGGAGGAGTCCCATTGCAAAAGGCCTTAGTTGACTTGGGAGCAAGTGTGAGCCTAATGCCCCTTAGCATGTTCTGGAAATTGAATACGGAGACCGACTTGAAGCCAACCAACATGAGAATACAACTAGCGGATGGTCGGGTTACTAGGCCAGTGGGGATCGCGGAGGACATTCCGCTTCAAGTTCCGGGAGGGATATGATTGCCATGCGACTTTGTCGTTTTGGACATTAAGGAGGAGGGCGACACTTCACTTATACTTGGACGCCTGTTCTTAGCCACCGCCGGCGTTATAGTCGACGTGAGAGAATGTACATTATCCTTGAATGTCGGGAACATTGAGGTTGAGCTCCACATACCCAAAGCCATGAAGCATATGCCCTACCAAGAGGAGTTGGACTATGTGGACCTCCTTGATGAGGTAATCGACGAAGCCATTTCACACTCCATCGGCGCTCTCCATGATGATGGCCTTGAAGAAGGCCAAATTTCTAGCATTGAAGAAAAGTTGGAGGACCCTCCGGATAGCTCTATGGCCGATGATAAAGATGACGCTGATGTCGTGAGGATAAGGGAGCTTTGCAAGCTCTCAACGGCCAACAATTCGAAGAAAGCTCCACCAAATAGAAGATCGGTGTCACCGGTGAGGAGGAAGATTGGTTCTAGCTCTAGCTTGGAGGACTTATCCCCCAACCCTACCCATGATGAGGGGACGCCGAGGAAAGCCCACGAGCATCAACAACAAAATCCAAGTGGCCTTCCCGACAAGTTTGACGGGCGTATCTCGCATGCACACAATATCACATGCTAAATGAAAATAATAAGGGGTCGAGCTCATGACCTTAAACGAGCGCTTGTCGGGAGGCAAGCCGATGGTTTCATATCATTTTAGTTGATTTTCATTTTTATTCTATATTTTTCTTAGTGTTTAGAGTCTAGTGTCTATAAAAATCGTGACAACGGGCTTTATTTTTGATGATAGGAGATGGAGAACGAGAGATCATTCATATGGAGGATGACCAAGGTAAGGGAGAGACGCCCAGGAACGCGCTCAGGCCTTAGGAGAAGGCAGTAACTGACTGGAGGAAGAAAAAACAGAGAATGGAGCGAAAACAGAGAGCCGTTGCAGAAAACAGGATGCCAGTCGGTCGAGTACATATGTCACTCGGCCGAGCAAAGACTCCATTCGGTCGAGTGGAGTACAAATCAGGGAAGCTCGTTCTGACCAACTCTCTGTTATTTTTTCGATTTACAGTATAATTTGCCACTCGGGCGAGTGACTTGTCACTCGGGCGAGTGACTTGTCACTCGATCGAGTGAATCAGATACCATGCACGCTCTAAAAACTTGCTGAGTGGCTATGTCACTCGGCCGAATGGAACATATCCATTCGGCCAAGTGTGAAAAGTCATTCGGCCGAGTCGTAAGTTGCGAAAAAATTTCGAAATCTTTTCTACTCGACCGAGTGAGATAGTTACTCGGCCGAGTCGCGACTTTCCTATATATATTCTGAGTGGCTGCGCGAATTTCGAAACATCAAAATTTCCCAAATTTCACCCAAACCGCTGCCGCTCCTTCTTCCTTCACCCAAATCATAAAAACACCTCGCCCCGACATCGTACGCCGGCCGACGATCGACTGCCGACTGGCGCCGACGTCATCCCGCCGTCGCTCGCTGTCGGCGTCGCTCTCCCCTGCCGCCGGTTACACTCCTTCGCCTGAAATTCGATTTTCTCCTCGTTTCTCCCATTTTGTACGCCCATTGCCCCCAAACTCAAATCAACTCCTATATATATCTGTTATCCCCTACCTCCCCCACGTATATAGATTATTATTCACTGATTTTATTGTTTGCGTTTCAGGTTAGCTTGGGGGAGCTTTTGGACGCATTCGGAGCCTCGCAGAGGAGGCGTTCTTCGCACACATCATATTTTGCTCTCGCGTTGTGCTCAGGTATACTCGTTCCATCATCTAGCACTTCGCATTTTTACATGGGTAGTGGGCACATCTCGCGGCACATATGCCGCCTCGCCTTAGACCACGCACACGGGAGCCCGCTTCCAAGCGGAAGAAGTAATGTGATCCTGGCTCCTCTTCCACTAGGGCAGACTCCCCTCCACCTAGCCCACCACCACCACATACACAGCCGCCTCCTGCCGATCCTATTCCACCACCTACACAGCTTGTCCCCGCGTTCGATGCGATGGGGATTACGTTTCGAGATGACGCCCAATGCGCCAGATTTGAGCGTATCTCCCATCGCTCGATCATACCCACTAGGTTTGTGCACCTCGCCGACTTTGAGCACCAAGGGGTTCTTGAGGGGCTACTCACGTTGTACGACAACGTGGGGTGGCATGATTTCTTGTCGGTGTAGGCGGACACTTATATCCGCCCGACACTAGAGGTCCTTAGCTCTATTGAGCGGATCCCTGGAGGATGTTCATTTCGCCTGATGGATCAAGAGTGCCAGGTCACTCTTGACATGCTTCGAGCATTCTTCCAGTGGCCCGCTGTCCCTGACCCAGACCGCGCTTACGCTCCCACGCACATTCCACCCCCATCATTCGACATGCACGCTTTCTGGACCCAGATTACAGGATCACCCCTTGCCTTTGACCCTAGTAGGGCCAAGGCCTCTGCCGTCCTCCACCTGTGCCTCCGCATTGCACAGCGCCTTATGGTGACTACTTTTCTTGCGAGGTACGAGCCCGGGACGTTGTCGACACCAGAGCTCTACATGCTATATGCGATGACACGTCCCAGGGTTTTTGATGGAGCTGACATTCTGGTCCCCGCTGTAGAGATTGATATCGCCAGTTGGTACATCGACCGCATCATCATTTCTGTCGGCGCTCGTACACCTATTTGTTGCGGCGGTCTGATTACCCTCTTGGCTCTGTTGTGCGGAGTTGACCTGCCTGCTGACTTGCTTCGACCACCGGGCCCCACTTCACTATCGATAGACGTAATGGCCCGGATGAGGATGTTGCGTCCTCTTGGTCGTCAGCACTGGGTGTGGCTCTACGGTCCTTTCGCTGCCGATTACATGATTCTTCCGAGCCCTGCTCGGACTCAAATAGGACCCGCGGGTGGAGATTGGATTCCAGCGATGGATCTCCTCATCTCCGCCCCTTACGTACTAGAGCCCGAGGGTGCTCAGCAGGAGCCCCTCATTCCACCCCAGGACCCCGTGATCCCTCAGCCTGCACATGACCCGTCTGCACCTCCCGACACTTCTGTCCACACTTCTGTCAGTGTCGGGAGCACTTTTGCTGAGTCCTCGTCCACCCCCGCCACCACCTCTGTGCCCATTTCTGTCGATCCCATTTCTGCTGCTAGCCCTGAGCGTCCCACTACCATTTTAGAGAGCAGCGAGACCTCCTTTACCGCCGCAGTGGCAGCCCTGTCCTCACTTTTGTTCACGGCCACCCCAGCCATTCACCCGTCTGTCCCCACTGCTGCTGTTTTCTCTGAGAGCGTCGTGACGTCTGTCCCCACTTCTGTGTCACTGACCTCTCTGCCCGCCTCATCGCTTGTTTCTGCCTCAGCTTCTGATGCTGCTCCTTCCTTGTCTACCTTGTCTGCGTCTCAGCCTCACACAGAGGCTGAGCGACACTTAGCGAGCACAGCACCCGAGCACCACCCCATAGCTGCACCCATCCTTTACGGCGGCCATGTGAGACAGCCCCATTCTTCACCTGTCCGACCTGTTCGACCCTCTGCTCCACCTCCCCCCGACACTCTAGTTCAGAGCATTCGTGCTCTTGAGGGGGCAGTTAGTGGACTCAGAGGAGACTTTAGGGCTCTCTCCACCACCATCAATGCAGTCCAGACCCGTGTTGCCATACTTCCTAGTATTCAGGCTTGCCTGAATCAGATTCTTGCGCGTCTACCCCTACCATCTACACCCACCCAGCAGCCACCACCTCCGCCACCACCTCCGCCACAGGACGGTGCTGGTGCACCCCCACCCCCTTAGGCACACACTGGATGTCTTCCACATTTTTGCTGTCGATACGCTGGATACTTTTTGTGAGCCTGCTGATTTTGCACCCCTCCTCCACACACTGTTTTGTTGACATTTTGGTCCTTTCTGTATATATCTGTTTGGGAGAGAGGGAGTACTTTTTGGGGACACTCATATCTGCACTATCTTGATCTCTGCATGCATCACCTGCATTCTCATATCATTTTCTTTCTTTTTCTTCTTTTTTCCATCATGCATGCATCCTCACCCACTTCACCCACCTTTTATCTCTCGGTGTGCCACACTTTGCACATTAAGGACACTGTGCACTTTAGCTTGGGGGAGTGAGTTCTCACACCTTTCATTTTTTGTCGCCTTTTATTTTTATTTTTCCACCTTTTCCTCGTTTTTACTCCTATTTTCACCCACTTTTTCCTTTATTATCATGCATCACGTTTTTTCTATCTCTTGAGTGTGCTGCATTGTACAGTAGTAGTTCTCATTTCCTTTTTATCCTTATTTCTTTCATCTTTTTGCTAGAGATGAATTTTCTGTGATGATGATGACGTGGTGCTAGCTTATCTCTATATGCATATTACTTTGTCATGCCATAGTTTTCATTTCAGATATCATATGCCATGTCTTGCTATGCATTTGAGATAGTAACCCGCACTTTCATGTATGAATATGGATGAAATTCTTTTATTAGCTGAGTCTGATAATTTATATGTATACTTTTCGTAGAAAACACACCAAGCTTCACGCATTGATTGCTTATATCTGGAGTACTGCTTTCCTTTCTTATATCACTTCTTATTGCATGAAAATTGTACGCTTCACTTTCAGGTTGAATGAATGTATGTTAGGTTGATATAACTGGACTAGTTTACTTTCTGAGATTAAACTGAGTAGATTACATTACTCTGCTGAAAGTTGTCGTGCACGTCCTATAGAGTGAACCGAGTGTTACATTTATTTCTTTCTCCACATATCTTGAGCATTATTTCTACACTTATATTCATTGGTGAATCTCCCTTTTGCGATTCTATTATTGGCATTTCCCCGCTATTAAAATCCATGCTCCTTTTCCCCAAAATCAAAAAGAAAAAAAATATGCATATCTTTCTATCTTTTGATTTGGGATCTCAGATGTATATATGCTATATTTCTATAAAAAAAGAACAAAAAGGGGAAAAGAAAAGAGAAAAGAAGCTTTTACATGATCCCATATCATACTCTTTCTCTCTTTCTTCCCTCTTTTGTTTTTATTTTTATTGGAGCTTCAAAAATGGGGAATATACTTATAGATTTACTTATGCCACCACGCTTATAGATAAGCTTGGGGGAGAGGATCCAATGATGTGTGAGAGAGTGACTACTTGACTGTGCATGACAACCTAAGCTAGGTAATTTTCTATACTTGGTGAGATTACTAAAATTTTTACGAAATCCAGGAATTGATACTTAGCATGCACTTCATGAAACCATACCTTTCTATTCTTATTGATCCATATTGTGTGATATCTCTTATACTCCAAATAGAAAGCATTCAATTGAAAAGTGTGTGGTCTATGATTATGTATACCGCTTTAGATGCTTCAGACGATGTTAATTCTAGAACGATTCCATATTTCATACTATTTTGCTATTATCGGGTTTTCTATTTTGAATGCATCCATATGATTGTGATATCGAAATGAAAATCTTTGGCATGTGTTTTATATTCGCCGTATGCTATATGAGTAAGCAAGGCCCGTGTCCTGAGAAAATGATCTAGCATCTCTCTCTTTGCTTTCTTACTTCATTTTCTATCTCTTCCGATTTTTTCCTTTTTATTATTTTTCCCGTCGGGTTCGCCTTTACTTTTCTTCCTCAGGGACGAGTAAGAGGTAAGCTTGGGGGATTTTGATCACTCCATATTTTATACCTTTTTTCTGCATGTTTGCATGCCATTTTGATCGCCCATATCGCGTTTGTCATGATTATTCAACAATATTGCGATGCTTTTCACTATTTCCTGTTTTTGTCGTATTTCAGGAAATATGGAGCGATTTGGAGCGAATTTGAGATCAAGGGATTTGCAAGCGCTTAGGAGTGTCACCCACGGCTCATTTGAGGGCTTATCAGCGATGGAGGATGAGCGGAAGAAGAAGGAAATCAATAGGAGCGACGAGGAGGCAAAAAGAAGAGAAACATGCATTTCAGCACATCACTCGGCCGAGCAGAACATCCACTCGGTCGAACAAGAAGTCCCACTCGGCCGACCAGAATGGATACGCACACGGAGTTTTTCAGCGTATACTCGGCCGAATGAAGAAAGCCTACTCGGTCGAATGAGAAATCTCACTCGCCCGAGTGGTACAGGGAAATTGTCCAGAGAAAGGCCAGAGACACTGGAATTTTCAGAGATCCTGTCAAAGCCCCACTCGGCCGAACGATAAAGCCACTCGGCCGAATTGATAAGTCCACTCAGCCGAGCCATCCCCCGAAGACAGACCCTGAAACATCCGATGTTACTGTATTTTTACAGGGTTTGTCACTCGGCCGAGTGACAAGGTCACTCGGCCGAGTGAACCGCTCCGCCTGCTGCTAGGGTTACGATTTTTGGGCTGCGCAGGGGCATTTTTGGCACAATTTTTTTGGATGATTTTAGTGGGTATTTAAACCCAGTTTTTGCCCTAGTTTAGGGAGCTTTTTGGATAATTAATTTTTAGACTTTCTTTTAGGATTTTGACGGCTACTCTTTGGTGAATTCTCAGCTGGAAATCATTGGCATCTACATTGGTTTGTCTATTTCTATTGAAAAAACTCTATTTTTATGCATTTTCTCTCTTTTGCAATGAATTGTGCCGTGATTATTGTTGATTTTTCTGATATTTGCTTGATGTCTAGTGAGTAGTGCCGTCGTCCTAGGGCGTAGGGATGAACCCTATGGACCCTATTTCTAAATTGTGATGAATTTGTGTAATTGTTGCTAGAATTGATTAGGGTTAGGTTGTGATTGATTAATTACGGATAGCTAGGAATTCATATCGATGAGATTTGCAAGAGATTGGATCCCAATTGATAGGAAGGCCTAGATATTCAATTTAGATTGACAATTGGATTTCTCTAGGTTTGGTTTGCAAGAGATTGGACCAAAGCTAGGATTTTTAATTATGATTCTATACCCATATCCGTTTGCAAGAGATTGGACGGATAGGAACTATCACAACCTAGGTCGTAGCTCGAGTTTGCACGAGAGTAGGCTTGAGATACGATTGAACAATGATGTCGTTCTTCACGCTAGCGGCTTAGGCTAGGGTTTGCACGAGAGTGGGCTCTATCCTAGGTTTGCTATAGACTGGCAATAGCACGAGAGCGTGAGCTTGGTTCTACATTAAGTTGCGACTAGTTCACCTGTATTCAAGCTTAGCAACAACGAAACTTATGAATCACAAGGATGAGAAACGGTCCGTAGTGGGGATTCCCTATCCCTAGACGTTTTATTAAATTGATATTTCTCTTGATAATTGAACGATTGTGATTGTTATACCCCAAACTATTCTCGATTCTCTTGATAGCTAGGTGATTGGAAAGAGACACAGTCATTTGTTCCTCACTGAGTTCGATACCCGCTCGCCGCTACACCGTGCGCTTGCGGTAAAACTACAAGTCGTTTTTCGGGTGTACACTTGGACGCAATCAAGTTTTTGGCGTCGTTGCCGGGGATTTATCTCCGTGTAATTTTCTCCATAGCTAGGTCTCTCTAGGGTTACATTTTGGATCGATCAGAGAGTGCGTGCTTCGACACTGGAGCTCCTGAGGCGCCGCGTTCGGTAACTCAAAGCTGCTGAGGAGCAAGGAAGGGGCAAGAGAGAAGGAGTGAAGAAGAGGAGAATTAAGAAAGCATGGTTCTATAATACCATGACTCATGGATTCCAGGTCACTCGATCGAGCTATGAGGCGGCGAAGGAATCGAGCGATCCAAAGTGCTGGAAACAGGACATCCGTGCACTCTTTTCAAATCTGATATCACATGGGATTTTTTAATATTTTTCTGATATTTTTTCCAGATAGTATACTTCAAGACGGTTCCAACGCCACTAATAACGCGCCAATCGGAGGTCGGATGACCTCTGGAGAATTTCTGCAAGCTGATGCCACAGTGCTGAAATCTGTTTTTGATCTCATACTCAACCGAGCAACCACCTACTCGACCGAGCAGCCACCTACTCGATCGAGCAGAGTGACAAATGCTGCTGAAATCTGTTTTTGGCCTCCTACTCGACTGAGCAACCACCTACTCGACCGAGCAGAGTGACAAATGCTGCTGAAATCTGTTAAATGCCACTGAAATCTATTTTCGACCACTATTAGACCGAGCATCCACCTACTCGACCGAGCAGAGTGATAACTCGACCGAGCAGACCCTACTCGGTCCGAGCAGGCAGTACGATGTTTTGGGCGATGGATTCAGACTTCTGACGACTCGACCGAGCAGCCACTTACTTGATCAAGCAGGCCTTACTCTGTCCGAGCAGGGAGAGCGCGGTTTTGGACTACGGATTCATATTTTCTGACGACTCGACCGGGCAGCTTCCTACTCGGACCGAGTTGCCGTGGGCCCAGAATTTAAGTTGCGTCCGGATCTTATCTAGGGCACGACTTTGAGAGGGTTTTGAAAAGGAGGATAAATGGGATAGTGGCCGTCATTAGGGAGATTTTTTTAGATGAACTATTGAAGAGGAGAGTTTTTAGGGAGTTTTTAAGAGTTTTTTGGAGACGATCTTTTGGGAGTTAGACTATGCCCTAGGCCCTTCCCTTGTATCAAGATAAGTACTTTTGTCCTCTTGAATTCCATCGTTATTTCTTTTTGATTTCTTATTGAATATCTCTTTGATGCATGATATGATGCATTCTCTTGCTATTATCGAATCTTATATTGCTTTTCCTATGATGCATGCGTAGTTCTATCTAGGGCTAATGGATTAGCCCTAGGATTTTAGGATCTAGATACAAAGATATGATTTTTATGATGCGTTGGGTATAAAAGGGGTTGTATTTTGGTTGATTTAGCAAAATCCAAAGGAGAACTCATACTGAGATCGTGCCCACGGTCAGTGGAATCGATTAAATTAAGGAGTATCCTACAGATTTAATTAGGGAGTTAGTGGATTCAACCTAGGCACGTGACCATGCCCGGCTCGTGCCTTGAGGGGATCCACTGACGAACTATTTCACTAATTGACGGTTACCGCCATTGCGTCAATAAGAGCCACCAAAATTTCTCGAAGCTCTAACCAACGAGAATGGTACGAGTTGAGAGCGTTCGAACCACGAGAGTGGCGAGAACTTTGTAGATCCTTAAGGCACGTATCATATGCACCTATCACGAGAGCGGGGTTAATGTGATACGTTAGATTCATGATGCCCAGACGCATGAATTCACTTTCTAGAAGCTACAATCCCCGAATAAAACCAATGCAACGTAAGAGTCCTAGCCTAGCGTCGACATCCGATGATCCTAGTTGCGAGTCCTGAGGCCTTAGTCTTTATATATTGTATTCTTTTATATTGTGTGGAATCCCTCGTTTGCGATATCGAGTGACACGATCTTTGCATCCATCACCATTACAACATTCCATATTCCACATCCACCAATAAACCCGCAAGTCTAACTCAACCTAGGAGTAGATAGGTAGTATAGCACCGTTTCCCCGTGTTCGATACCCGCTCACCACTATACCGTGCGCTTGCGGTTAGACGACATCGTTTCGGAGTTAGTTCCGGGTCGATCAATAACATCCATCAATATGATTTGTGCATTGCATGTTTATATTTTGTGCACTTTTGCATATTGATTGGGGAGTTTCTTAGCACACATTGTTTATTTCAAGGTTTATTATATTTTGAATAGATTGTCAACATCAAAAGGGGGAGAGTGTTAGTTCTTAGGTTCAAGACTAACGTTGTTTTGATGATGATCAATACATTATATTGTGTGCTAATCAATCTCATGTTTAGTCTCAGTTTATCTTAATGATTATATGTTGATGAGACAAAGCATGAAGCTTGGAGGATGATGCAATGGATATCTTAAAGACATCCAAGAGTGATAGATTGCTCAAGCTTGGATGAAGTCATGAAGATCATCTATTGAAGCCAAATCTTGGAGCATGATGGTGGCTATGACCTCAAGGCATCAAGAGCTTGAAGAATAGACTCTAGGAGAAGCTATTGTAATCCATGTATTATATTACTTGCTTCTTTCCTTTTGAGTCATAGGATTATTGTAATTCTTTGATTAGATGGTCATTCACTTGCACGCATCTTGTGTGAATGTTTATACTGCTAAATTGCATGTTTCACACACGGGACATGCCAATATTTATATTCCACCTCATAAGCATACACCCTCACCTCCTACTCATGCCTTAACTAAACCTCGTCTTAAAATCCCAAATCACTTTCTTTGTTGATTCCTAAGAATGTTTCTAGGCTTGGTAGGAATTCGTATATAGATTCATATGTTCGAAATGTTATTTTTTTCATATGACTATATACAGAAACCAAACTCCACTTTTGTTTGGTTTCCACCTTGCTAGCTCACTCACATTGTTATTCATTACTTAGGTATCATGCTTGTATGTTTACATTTTGTACACATATTTATGTGAGTGTGTTTATTACTCCCAATTTTGCATGTTTTGTATGTTTATGGGAGAGTATGGAACTTTTTGCTTGCTAGCATTAGTTTTTCCATTCATATTCACATTGAATGTCATTCACATTATGTGTGTGCATATGGGGTGGTTATTTCTCTTGCCCTTGGTTTTCCTATTTGGCTATTATCCATTTTTTTGATATGCCAATGGGGGAGAGAAATGGGTTATGTAAAAATATACCTTATGCTTTTTATGCATTATTAACAGTTGGTATTATTTTTGCATAACATTCATCAATATGATTTGTGCTTTGCATGTTTATATTTTGTCCACTTTTGCATATTGATTGGAGGATTTTCTTAGCACACATTGTTTATTTCAATGTTTATTATATTTTGACATAATTGATTGCCAACATCAAAAATCGGGGAAAATGTTAGTTCTTGGGTTCAAGACTAACGTTGTTTTGATGATGATCAATACATTATGTTAGTGTTCTAATCAATCTCATGATTAGTTTCAGTTTATCTTAATGATTATATGTTGATGAGACAAAGTATAAAGCTTGGAGGATGATGCAATGTATATCTTAAAGACCTCCAAGAGTGATGGATTGCTCAAGCTTGGATGAAGTCATGAAGATCATCTATTGAAGCCAAAGCTTGGAGCATGATGGTGGCTATGACCTTAAGGCATCAAGAGCTTGAAGGATAGACTCTAGGAGAAGCTATTGTAATCCATGTACTTTATTGCTTGCTTCTTTCCTTTTGAGTCATAGGATTATTGTAATTCTTTGATTAGATGGTCATTCACTTGCACGCATTTTAAACCATCTTAGTGAACCGTAGGATCATTATAGAAACCAATCCAATAGGTTCCCTATGCCAAATACTCAATTAGAGTTTTTGGACTTCCAACAGGCACCGGTTGAAGGCATGACAGGTGATTGGTGGTTCACCAGGTGCCTGGCAATCCTTCTACAGGTGGCTGTAATGCACTAGTTCAAATCAATTTCTTGACTCCATACTTGAGCATTTGGTACAAGAAACTGAAGTACATTTGATAGGTGCCTGTCAAACAACACGCGCCTAAACTTTGTTCTACAGTCACCTGGTGCACGAAGTGCGTAAGTTGTCATTTTGTGCTCCAAGCCTCCCTTATGGCAGTCGCCTGCTGAAGCCTTTACATGCGCCTGCACAGTAGTACATGCTCCAGTGTTGTCTTCTACATCCGCCTGTCCTGGATAAGATTATAGACGTTGGGAAAATCTAGTCGTTATACTATGAGCCTGAATCTTTGCCAACAGGCGCCTATTCGAGCACTTTCAGCCAAAATCTAGCCGTTGCAAATTGGTTTGTTTGAGCTTTTTGCTTGGGTTTAGTGGCTTATTTTGTCTTCCCATAAATAGGAGATGGCTTAGTTCATTTAGAACTCTTGGAAATCTTTGAAGATCATATAATCTCTTCATTAAGCATCTCCTCCCCCATTCCCTTTATTAAAGCTTCATTCTTATGCTATAGTATCTAAGCTCTAGAAAATTTCTCCAAGGGATTTCAATCTAATTCCTTTCTTGGAGAACATCTTTCTTCTCTTCATTCTTACACTCAATTGAGAAGTGGTAGGGTTCATTCCTAGAAAAGAGAAAGATCAACAAGTGTAATCAAATCCTCATCTCAAGCACTTGGCTTCCACACTTGCATTTATTCTTCTTCACATTGGTACAATCATCTCAAGGCATAGGTAAATGTTATTTTGTTTCATCGTTTGTGAGAAACTCTAACTCTCTTTGTGAGAGTTAGTTTCTTCCTTTGTGGAGGTTGTGTCCTTGTGTAGACTAACCCTTGTGTAGGGTTTAAGTTTTCCCTTCGTGGGAGCGAGTGAGAGTGTTCTTGTGTAGGACTTGTTGAGTATTGGTGTTTCATTCCAATGTTATTTTAATGATGATCACAACATTATGTTGTTGCTAATGACTCTCTTGTTTTAGTCTCATAGTTAACACTTCTAGAATATTATTTTTGGAGACTAAACACTTGGTGTAAGGATGGACATCAAGAGGATCAATGTCAAAGCTTGGACTCAAGGGGTGCCAAAGCTTGGAGATGATGTAGAGCATCAATGCATCAAGATTGAAGCCATAGACTCTAAGGAAACAATGTAATACATATATTATTTCATTTATAGCTTTTCTCTTTTTGAGTCTAGGTTTAATGTAATGCCTTGATAGATTGTCTACTCATTCATGCATATGCATTTAACCATCTTAGAGAGCCTTAGGATTATCATAGAATCCAACCGAATAGGTTCATCTTGCCCAAAGACTCAATTGGAGTCTCTGGCTCTCCAACAGTCGCCTGATGAAGGTTTTACAGTCGACTTGGTGATTCCAAGAGCCTGTCGAGCCTTCTACAGTCGACTGTAGTGCACTGCTCAAGTCAACCTTTTATTGACTCTTACTTGAGCATATGGTTCAATCGACTGACGGTCAATTTACAGTTGCCTCTCTTCCAACAGTCGCATGTGAATTGTTCTACAGTCTACAGTGCGCACTTGCACTTTCTGGGCTTCATCCCAATTTGCAAGTCAGTCGACTCTTGCAGTTTTTACAGTCGCCTGTATATTTACAGTCGCCTGTGAAATGTCCATCAGTCATCTAAAAAGCATAAGTGCAAAAGTTGCATCTCTCTGTTTTATTTCCATCCCTGCAGCAGTCGGCTGCTGAAGGATTAACAGGCACCTGTTTTGTATACAGTCGACTGTGTAGTCTTCTACAGTCGACTGTCTTGGCTTAGATTATAGCCGTTGGGATTTATTTATCCGTTGGCAAGTCGACTGTCAGTTGTTCATCAGTCGACTGTCGATGATGTTTCAACCCAGATTTTAGTTGTTACAACTTTATGCTTTTGGCTTTTTCCTTGGCTTTTGAGAGTTCATATAGGGTTCATATATATATGAGAGGGCTGAGTTCATTAGAGCTTCTTGATGCTATTGCAAATCTTTAGAGATTGATTAAGCCACTCTCAAACTCTCTCATTTCCCTCTTAGAGCTCTAAATCTCCTTCATGCATTGAAGTCAAGCTCAAGGGAAATCATCCAAGTGCTTTCAATCTAATCTCATCACTTGGAGATCCTCTTCCATTCCTTGCATTCATTAATAAGTAAGTTCATCTAAAGGCATAGGTAAGAGTATTTGTTTTACTTTGTTATTTTCATTGAAACCCTATCTTTCTGTGTAACCTTCTGTGTAAGGGTTGGTTGAGATCTCTCTGTGTGAGAGTTTGAGTCTCATTGTGAGAGAGCATAAGTCTTTCTATGTGAAATCAAGGATTTCTCTGTGTGAGAATCTAAATCCTCTGTGTGAGGTATTTCTGTGTGAGATTGTATTCACTTCTCTGTGTGAGAATTATAGTGGATATTGGTGTGGCTGGACGTACCCAAGTTTAGGAAACCAGGGTAACATCTTATGTTTCCATTTGGATTTTTGTGGTGTTTAAATTCCTCTTGCATTTATAATTCCGCATTTGCAAGTTTAATTTTTAAATACGCAATTTGTGCCATTACACTATTCATCCCATAGTGCGTTGTTGTTGGTATTGTAAGGGTAAGATGATCCTTACAATTGGTATCAGAGCGAGGTTATAGCATACAACAACGATGGCATTCAATGCTATATCTCTGTCTCATGAAGAAGGTCTATCAACCGTTCGACCCCCGCTCTTCAACGGAACCAACTAACCAAGTTGGAAGATCAGGATGATGATTTATTTGGAGGGTCAATACCTTTGGGACATCACTGAGTCGACCTTTGAGAATCCTACTACACCCGCGGCCTCAAGGACAAAGGCAAATAACGACTCTATCAAATTCAATGCGAGGGCTATGAATGCATTCCATTGCGCCCTCACTCCGAATGAGTTCAACCGCATCTCTTTATGCAAATCGACCAACGAAATTTGGCATATCTTGGAGATTACTTTTGAAGGGACATCCAAGGTAAAGAAATCTAAACAAAGTGAGTTTAGATCTAAATATGAATTGTTTAAGATGCAGGAAGGAGAAAGCATCTCAGAAATGTTCACAAGGTACACAGACATCGTGAACGCTTTGGAAGGACTTGGGAAGGTAATTTCCTAAAAGGATCGAGTGGAGAAGATCCTTGACTCTCTTACACCCAAATGGGAGTCAAAGGCCAACGGGATTTTGGAGTCTAACGACATGTCCAAATATACCGTTGAGGAGTACGTTGGGAATCTCATGGCATACGAAGTGAAGCTTCAACACAATAATGAGATTCAACTAACCAAGGCCGAGAAGCCCAAGAAGCAAAAGGGGGTTGCATTCCATGCCAAGGAGGAGCCAATCAAATGGAGGAAGAAATTCCATCGAGAAGCTCCAAGTGAAGAAGATGAAGAAGATGAGGCTAGTGGAGATGAAATCGTGGAGCTTGCTAAGTAACTAAGAGCATTCCTCAAAAGCAAGCAAGGTAAATCTTCTTCAAAGTTTGCCTCTAATTCTAACAATCCGATTTGTTTCAATTGTAGAGGAAAAGGTCATCTCTCCACTGAATGCCCTTCCAAACTCACCAAAGAGACTTATACGGGTAAATGACAGAAGCATTGGAAAGGCAAGTCCAAGTTCAAGAACCAAAAGAAGGGACTTATCAGCATATTGAATGACTCCGATGTGGACACATCAAGTGATGAAGAAGAGGATGCCAAGGAGCGAGCTCACATGTGCTTCGCAGCTTTTGATGATTCTTCATCAATCTCCTCGAGTTCTTGCGATAAGAGGTGGAGGCGTGGCTCAACCCCAACGAGAAAATATGCTTTATGGCAAAGGGGAAAGAGTCTTCGTCAAGCTCTAGTGAGGAGGAAAGCGATGAGGAAGTTGAGAAGGAAAAGCTATCCTACGAGAAGCTCGAATACCGCTTCAAGTGGTCTCCAATGGGGCAAGTAAGTGCATCGACTCATATGCTAAATTGAAATCAAAATTTAAAAATGCTATGGATAGGTTGCATGCCTTAGAATCTACTAGTGTAAATAACAATGATGCTTTGCATGTTTGTGACATTAGTGAGAGAGACATTTTTTTCTCTCAAGTTAAGGATTTGAGCATTTCTAATGAAAAGTTATTAGCTCAAAATCTTAGCTTAGAATCTCGCATTCAACAACTTTTGTTGAAATGCGAAGAGGAATCCCAAAAGCTCAAAAGCTTTGTTTATTCTCGGGATTCACTCCACGGTTTGCTTGAAAAACAACATCCGACAAACCATATAGGAGGTTTGGGATACACTCCAAAGGTGGTTACCAAACTCACCTCTAATTCTTCTTTTGGTGCAAATTCAAGAAATACTGCAAAGGCACCTAAGAAGAATCACCATGCTTTCTTGTATAACAATAACACCAACAAGAAGCATGTAAATCACACGGTGGTGAGGAAGAATAAAAATCCTTCATTTTTTGCTAAGAAGCAAAATCCTCACTTTATGCATGCCAAGAAAATATTTTCTACACCTAAGCATGCCACATCCTTTGCTCTTGCAAAGGCAAACCCCTTGCTTAAGAAATCCTTGAGTTTATGGATTCCCACTAGGTGCAGTGTATAAGAGAGGGATAGCTACATCAACTGTCTAGTTAGGGATGTGATCACCTCATGTGATTACATTAGTAAATCAAATTCATCTTGGGTTTGGTTCCTTAATGTTTAGGTTTCTCACACATATGCATATTGCATGGGTATTGTGCTTAAATGTTTATTTTTAGCATACCCATTGTTTGTGTGTGTTTCATGATTTTGAAAATGTTTTCAAATTTATTTTTCATGAAAATAGGGACCTTGGGGAATACATTGTTATACATGCAAGTTTTTTAATCATGTGTATGACAATGGGGGAGTTGTTATATCTAATATGTTTAAAATATATTTAAACATATTTTAACTCTCATTCTGGGTTGTTTTGATTGGAATCATTGTTTCAATTGGTGTCTTTTACAATTGGTTATTATTGGTCTCAAACTCAACCCCTTGGATATTGTCAACATGTTTCATGTTATATTTTGTTTTGGCAATGTCATTGTGTAACAATGAAGCTTGATTTTTCCATATCTATTGCTTTGATACACTTCAGGCACATGGCTCCAAGTATGATTAACAATTAGTAAAGAGGATTATCTTTCAAGATTCTTTTTCTACAATTGGTATTATCTCAATTGTTAGAGATCGTTTATCTTTTTCTTTACAACTGGTATTAGATCCTAGAAGTCAAAAATTTAACATTTCTATGATCTAGGGGGAGCATGGGATAGTGATTAATGTCCACTAAGTTTAACAAATTTGGTGTCATACATCTCCTTAACTCTTACATATTGTAACATCTTTTATAAGGATGTCAAGATGGATATTATTGATGTCCACCTTTTTGAAAATGACAAGGGAAGAGATATATGCATTATGTAAATCTTGTATTTCATACATATGCATTTGGGGAGAGAGATATATCTATGGGGAGAGAGATATATCTATGGGGAGAGATATGTGGGATTATGTAAACCATTCATGTGTGCATATTATATACTTATTGCAATTGGTTTATATAATCCATGCCTATTATATGTCACCATGGTTTCTAATATTTCATTTGGTATAATGAGTATTTACAATTGTGTATCTCATTTTACAATTGGTGCATATAAGTATTGGGGCTCATTAGCATTGTGCTTTACTTTCATCATCAAAAAGGGGGAGATTTTGAGTATTGGTGTTTCATATCAATGTTATTTTGATGATAATCACAACATTATGTTGTTGCTAATGCCTCTCTTGTTTTAGTCTCATAGTTAACACTTCTCGAATATCATTTTTGGAGACTAAACACTTGGTGCAAGGATGGACATCAAGAGGAGCAATGCCAAAGCTTGGACTCAAGGAGTGCCAAAGCTTGGACTCAAGGAGTGCCAAAGCTTGGAGATGATGTGGAGCATCAAGGCATCAAGATTGAAGCCATAGCCCTAGGAAAGCAATGTAATCCATGTATTATTTCATTTATTGCTTTTCTCTTTTTGAGTCTAGGTTTAATGTAATGTCTTGATAGATTGTCTACTCATTCATGCATATGCATTTAACCATCTTAGAGAGCATTAGGATTATCATAGAATCCAACCAAATTGGTTCATCTTGCCCAAAGACTCAATTGGAGTCTCTGGCTCTCTAACAGTTGCCTGATGAAGGTTTTACAGTCGACTGGGTGATTCCAGGCGCATGTCGAGCCTTCTACAGTTGACTGTAGTGCACTGCTCAAGTCAACCTTTTATTGACTCTTACTTGATCATATGATTCTGTCGACTGACGGTCAATTTACAGTCGCCTGTCAGTCGCATGTGAATTGTTCTACAGTCGACTGTGCGTAACTTGCACTTTCTGGGCTTCATCCCAATTTGCAAGTCAGTCGACTCTTGTAGTTTTTACAGTCGCCTGTATATTTACAGTCACCTGTGAAATGACCATCAGTCGTCTGAAAGGCGTAAGTACGAAAGTTGCATCTCTATGTTTTATTTCCATCCCTGCAGCAGTCGCCTGTTGAAGGATTAACAGGCACCTGTCCTGTATACAGTTGACTGTGTAGTCTTCTACAGTCGACTGTCTTGGTTCAGATTATAGCCGTTGGAATTTATTTAGCCGTTGGACAGTCGACTGTCAGTTGTTCATCAGTCGACTGTCGATGACGTTTCAGCCCAGATTCTAGCCGTTACAGCTTTATGTTTTTGTCTTTTTCCTTGGCTTTTGAGAGTTCATATAGGGTTCCTATATATATAAGAGGGCTGAGTTCATTAAATCTTCTTGATGTTGTTGCAAATGTTTAGAGATTGATTAAGCCACTCTCAAACTCTCTCATTTCCCTCTTAGATCTCTAAGCCTTCTTCATGCATTGAAGTCAAGCTCAAGGTAATCTCATCACTTGGAGATCCTCTTCCATTCCTTGCATTCATTAATGAGTAAGTTCATCTAAAGGCATAGATAAGAGTATTTGTTTTACTTTGTTATTTTCATTGAAACCCTGGCTTTCTGTGTGAGAACTAGTTACTCTCTGTGTGAGGGTATAACCTTCTTGTGAGGGTTGGTAGAGATCTCTCTGTGTGAGAGTTTGAGTCTCTCTGTGTGAGAGCATAAGTCTTTCTGTGTGAAAGCAAGGATTTCTCTGTGTGAGAATCCAAATCCTCTGTGTGAGGTATCTCTCTGTGAGATTGTATTCACTTCTCTGTGTGAGAATTATAGTGGATATTGGTATGGCTGGACGTACCCAAGTTTGGAGAACCAAGGTAACATCTTGTGTTTGCGTTTGGTTTTTTGTGGTGTTTAAATTCCTCTTGCATTTATAATTCCGTATTTGCAAGTTTAATTTTTAAATATGCAATTTGTGCCATTACACTATTCACCCCCCTCTAGTGTGTTGTTATTAGTATTACTAGGGGAAGACAATCCTTACAGGACTAAACCTTGTGTATGGTTACCCGTGTGTAGGGTTTGTATTCGTACCTTGTGTAGAATTAATAGTGGATATTGGTTTGGCTGGATGTACCCAGCTTTGGGGAACCAGGGTAAAACCCTATGTGTTTGTGATTGTTGTTGTTGAGTATACTCTTTAATTTCTGCTGCTTATTATAAGGATCCTGTCTATGGAAAAAACACTAGAAGTGGGTTGAATAGTGTTTAAGCAATTTAAAGCGATAGTTACACCAAACTAAAAAGCTAACCAACAATATAGTGCAGAATTAGAATTAAACCCAAATAAGAAACAAATGCAAACACAATTATGTTTCTAGGGTTCGGATTATCCAAGTCACTTCCCGACTTGTACCCGGTAATCCTACGTCCCTTCCACCCGGATACCTCCGGATACTCAAGTTAGAACCCTTACTTGAGGTTTCCTTAAAACCCACTTGTAGCAACCCTACAAGTGAAATCGAATACAATCGATGTCCTTGACTCCCACAACTTGGGAGCAAGCAAACCGCTCTCACAACCTGAGAGCAAATTCAATTTACGAAAGTAATGAAATATGAAAGCAACACTTACAATCACCTATGCCTTGAAGTAGAACTTGAAGGAGAAGTGTGATGTGTGTTGAAGACTCTTTTGGAAGAGAGGAGAAAGCCCTTTCTCTTGATTGCACCAAATACCTAGAGGATCACTCTTTGGTTCTAGGTTGGAGAGCAAGAGATCAAAGATTGGAATTCTTAGGGCTTTGGATTTGAGAGCTTTAAACTTTAGAAATGAAAGCTTAAGAGATTTTGCAATAGCTTAGGTAACCTTTCAATGGAACAGTAGAAGCCCCATTTATAGGTTTCTCAAATCCACAAAACAATTTAGGCAAAACCCCTTTTGGAATCCATGAGAAAAATCTCAACGGATAGAAACTGAACTCGCGACAGTCGACTGTTGAAGAAACCTCAGTCGACTGTTGCACAGTCAGCAAGGGTATATAAGAATTCATAACGGTAACTTACCACGTGGACAGTCGACTGATGAAGCAAAGACAGTCGACTGTTGAACCAACAAGCGACTGTAATTACTTCTACAGGCGACTGGCCGAAAGAATGGTAAGATGAAGAAATCTGGAAATCTTGTAAGATAACAGGACATACGAATGATGAGGATAATACAGTCGACTGTTAATCAAAACAGGCGACTGTAAATCCTTATACAGACGACTGTCAAATACCCTGAGAATTTCCAGAGAGCTGAGTCAATAAATTTGTTCACAGACAGACGACTGTTACAGCATACACAGTCGACTGATCCAAGGGATAGTCGACTGTATATTCAACATTAGTCGACTGGCCGTAAAAGTCAGATCAACAAAGTTTGGGCAGAAGGATAGACATGCGTCTGATTTACAAAACATAGTCAACTATCACTAGGACAGGCGCCTGTGAATCGTTCATCAGTTGCCTGTGCGAATTAAGACAGAAAAGCCCAAAACTAGATTGTAACAGTTTGTGCATAACAGGCGACTATAGAACAAAACACAGTCGACTGTTTTTGAGACAGACGACTGTAAAACGTTCAGCAGTCTATTGTTATAAACAATCCAAGCACAATCACAAAGAAATGAATTGGGGTCTAAGGACAATTGATCTAATGATGTCCTAAGACTGAAATGAAGATGTGTGTGAGTGCTCCAAGAAAGTTCTACTTCTAAGCTACATACTAGAAGAGATAAAAGAAATTTACATTCACGAATTCTCTCTTCTATCCATCGCATTAGCTTGAAGTCTTCAAGGAGCTTCAATCAACATCTACAGTCACCCAATCCTTTTTCATTTGCCTTCAATGAACTTTGAGAGTCATCCATTGCTAGTAGATCTTCATAAATAGCTTAGGCAATGGATTAACTACAAAATAGAGGATTAGTCACAAGTATTTATATTTGCTCATCATTAACACCAAGTAGGGAGAAGTCCAATACTCAACACTTATAATGCCTTAATTTCAGTAACGTTTAATTAAGCACTTTGCTTGCCTTTACACTATTCTCCCCCTAGTGTATTGTGTAGCCCTGCTAGGTCATAACACAAATGTCTAAAGTTAAAGATAGTCTAGAATTTAATCTAGCAAAGGTTCCAGCAATTTAGTTTTCCCAGCTTGAAAAGATGACATAGTATTTCTTCGAAAAGTATTTCTAGGCACTCTTATAAAGGCAGGGTTAAGGGCTACTTGGTTAAACCGTTCTAATTCGGGGATTTCCCCATTACAAAATGGCAATTCTTGGCATAAAACCTTTCTAGCCATCTCTTTTCTCATTGTCTCAGCATAGTATGAGAAATTATAAAGAGACGAAGAAGATGTAGATAAGTTTAATGTGGTTTGTTTAAAATCTCTTTTTGAGTAGGATGCTATGTGTACCTTAAGGTGTGTTGTGCCGTCAGAAGCTTTTCAATTAAAATATGTTCTACATATTTTGCAAAATGCCCACTGTCCTTTTGCCAGTGACAGTTTCAACCGTAAAGTGCTCCCAACCCGCAGATTTTCGTGATCTGAGTTGGGGTTGTTGTGTAGAAGGAATAGTAAGATTAATTGGTTGTGCATGAGTAGAAGCGTGTATAGAAGCAGTCTGTGCAGAAGTAGTATAAGCAGGTATAGGATTCGTGTACTCATACGTTTCGGTTTGTGACATATCATTATCAAAATTTGGTGTTTCTATTGGGTTATCCCGAATCATATTAAAATTATACTACTCCTCAGTGTTGTCAAAGTGGAAATTAAAATTCCTATGGTTTGGTCCATCCATTATGCTAAAATATATAGGAACCTGATTGTCAGGTTGCGACTTGTGAGTGGTGTAGGGAGCATATGAGATTGAGAGCAAAGGGAGCTGAGACTTGAGTGTGAAGTTGAGAGCGATAGCGAGTTGAGACTTGAGCTTGACAAACATGTGAGAGCGAAGTTGACAGAGAGTTGAGTCTTGCGATACCGCCTTGACCGATAGGCGAGAGCTACAAATTGATAGCTGAACGTAGATCTTATGCAAACAGAGAGAGTATGAGAGAGTTTGAGAGTTTCAGATCTGTTAAAAATGAGAGGGATGTGTGCAATTTATAAGGTTTTCCCGGGTGTAAAAAGACCGAAACCCCCCAATGACCGTTTATGACCATTGGGGGGGTTTGTTCAAAAGACCAAAAACCCCAAAATAACTTCGCTGCAGGGAAACATGTGCCTGTAGTAAAGATGCAGGCGCATCAGATTTTTTTTTAAAAAAGTAATGGGCAGGCTGGGCCCGGGCCTGCCTGGCCTACAAGGGGCCAAAAGCTCGGCCCTGGGCTCGAGCCAGGCTGAGCCTACGGCCGGTCAACTCGCACGGGCCCGGGCCGGGTGGGCCGGGCCCTGGGCCCACGGGCCAAATGGCCACCTTGACACAAACTCAAGTTGTAACTGATATGACCCCTGACCTGCCCAGATGCCACCAAGTCAACCGCAACTAATTGTTCAGCCTAGTATTGCCTTGGGCTCTAACCCAATGACCCTTATGTGCAGGTCATCATCTCTCCATTCATGATAAAGGCCCGATTGACCACCCGATCCCATGACAAAGGAGACCATTCCTCAACCCGAGTGGTCAGTGATTGCCTTTTAACCCGTCATCAATACAGACAGCACAGCGGGGAGGCAATAAATGCCATGAATGCACGGGCATAAGAGGAGGAGGGTGTTGACAAAACAATCGCATATAAATAGCCCAATAAATGGAAAGCCTAGTGGATGGATCTCGGATATCTGACACTCAGATACTCAGATACTCTCAATCTGCTTCTAGCTAACAAATTTTTTCCTCCACACAGTTCAGCCAGTGAACTAGTAAATGACCTCCCAACAGGTCGAAATCAGTTCCACCGAGCAACTTTTCATCACGATTTGTCTTAAGTATTGAGGGGATTTTGTCGGAACCCAGATCCGACCCCCTGACGAGCTTTCTGTCTTGTAGAGTGCTGAGCAAATCATTCGGCTGAAGCTTCGTTCGGCACCTTCTGCTTGGCCCAAAACCCACTCGTCCCAGAGTAAGCTCAGCTAACGCCCCAAAGGTCAGACTCACCTACCACGTCATCTGCAGCCTTCGAACTCCCTTACATCAACATTCATGGTGAGAAAACTCCCTGAAACATCTGGCTTCATCTGCAGGAACGAAATCAACTCCCACGTCATCTTCCATACCAAATATGGCTCAGACCACAAATTGGGTGCCTTACTTGTCGACTATCATGGAAGAGGCTAGCTATTCGCCACCCGGCACGGGCCTCGGCCCCTCCACTGAAGAAACGCCCGAGTCACAACTGGTGACTTTAGGGCAGTTTCACTTGTTCACTAGGGAAGTGAACAAAAACATCCAGGTGTTGGTGAGGGTTGTAAAATGGCTCACCAGTTTGCAGCACCAGCCGACGGGAAGTATGTCTAACTTCCCAAATCGCCCCCAACAATGCCCTACAATACGATCTGCCGTAGCCGCTGGCCAATAAGAGGCATCCACAAACATGGAGCAGTTTTTTGATGCCCCCCTCATCTCTGTAGTGATCAAGGACCCCGGTCTCCCCTCGGGACGAGGGGAATGAAGGGATGAGAGGACTAGAATCAACTGGTCTGCCACCTCTTCTAAACGTCCATGACCTCCTCCTGAGCAAACGAGTAACCACCTCACCACCCGCACTGACAAGCGACACACAGGGAGACAACGGGGATGGAGCAGGAGCCCGCATCAAAGGTCTCGAGCGAACCACATGAGGAAGTATTGAAAGGACACCTCCTGATGAACGGCTCCCTCTGCCAACTCAGGCGACCGTGGTAGCGATTGCTCCAGCACTTCCAATGACCGACCGAGGCGACACAAGCACTGGAGCGATGACCAGCGGCACAAATCTCCCTCGATGATCTGTGGAGATGAACATAACCCACTGACGAAGAGGATCGCCATCTCTTGCTTATCTTTCAAGTTTAAAGTGCCAAATCTAGAGAAATACGATGGCATAAACGATCCCCTTGAGCACATCCAAAATTACAAGGGGATCATGGAACTCTAGGAGGATGACGATGTGTTGCTCTGCCGAGGCTTCTGTACCACCCACCAGAAGTTGATGAGGAAGTGGTATAATGGGCTCAGCAGCCAATCCAATGGGTGCTTCAGAAGCCTCGCCCAAGCTTCTATCGTCAATTCATTACGGGCAGGAGAAGGTAGAAATGGTTGAACCACTTATTCAACCTGGTGCAAAGGCAAGGTGAAATGCTGATGAGCTTCATGCATCTCTTTACCTCTGAGAAACTGGACATGGAAAACTGCCATAAGGAAGTCACCATTGCATGATGGCAGAGGACCTCAAGAAATCCTTGCATCATGACCTGCCCAAAGATCTAGATCAGCTCCTTACCAGGTAGACGGGTTCATGATGGCAGAGGAAGCGCTGCCTGCCCAAGAGGAATGTCCTTTCAAAATTCCTGCCAAGCTCTAGGAGGAAGCCAAGCACACGGAAGGCACCTACAGAGAGCTAGGAGATTGCAAGAAGGAGAAAGGAACCCCTTGGGCCGACCAGACAAGAATGACGCGACCTTCACTAAGCTGAATGCCCCCATGACATCATAATGTCATACGCTCAAAGTGAGGACTACATCAACAAGCCATCCCCAAAATTGAAAGGTGGTTGACGAGATGTGACTTAGTACTGCAGGTACCACAAGGACCACATGCACAACACCGAGGACTACTGGCATACAAGGAAATACATCCAGCAGCTGATCAGTCGGTGGTACTTGAAGAACTTCGTTAACGCCCCAAAGGTGAAGCAGGGGGAGGGCCCCTCAATGGCTGTAGAACGAAGCAAATGGGTTACCATTGTCCAACCTGCTACCTGGATCATCGAATGAGCATGGGTCAGAAGACTAAGGGTGACCTACCTGGGTCAGAACAATACCACTAGTTTCTGGTCATGCAAGTAACGCTAGCCCACTTCTGTCGTTATGGTTTTATCTTCTTTTTCTTGTTGAGAAAAACTGTACTCTTTTTTATTTTTCTGAACTAATAAAATGTCACGCCCCGCTTCCCAAAAATGTGGAGGCGAGACGTGAGAAGGTCCGCACAGACGTGGAGCTGTGAAGCCACACGCCTGATAAGCGTCATGAAATCGTTATATCTGCAGGTCCTTGCAACGCGATACGAAACAAAGATAATAATAAAGGAAAAGAGACAAAAGACAATCTCAGAATATCCATCACATTAAATTCCAACATCACAGAAGAAGCCACCAGGCTAAAAGAGAAAAGAATCTAAGGGCCCAAACATGGCCAACAAAAGTACAAAGTACAAACAAAGGTGCCACGCACCGACAACTAACATGAATCCTAAAACAAAAGGAAACTGTAAGATCCTAAGAAAGATCATCGGTATTCTCAAGCTCCTCTTCAACCAACAGAATCGGGCACGAACTCCTCGAACTCGTCGCCGTCAACAACAATCTCAGGCTCGGCAACTAACATGCGACACCCAAAGAGAAAGGGGCACATGTCAGCAAGTCTAAAAAGACTTGGGCAAGGAAACTGAAAGGAAAGCAAACTAGCAGTTCTAAAAGCATGCATGACATGTCAGTTTTAGTAAGAGTGCACAAGTAAGACGTGGTGTAACAATAAGTGCAAGGGAACAATTATCATGGCATGACAGGAGTAGCCAAGCTACTAACATTCTCAATCCTTTCACTAGTCACGTTTTCAAGTTATTGTAGATGTTTACGCCTTACAGTAGAACTGTTTGACGTTCACACTGAGTGGACGCTTAACACTAGTCACGCTTCAAGTTGTTTGTAGATGTTTACACCTTACAGTTGAACTGTTTGATGTTCACACTGAGTGGCCGCTTAACACTACCCCAGAACCCAGAGTTTACGCCTTACCACTGCAGTTGCTGATCGGGCAAACTCCCAGTTGATTGGCCGCTTAACTCTTACCCCAATACCCACATGTGGACGAGCCAGGGTCCCTGCACACGAGCTCAGTAAATGAGCCAGGGTTGCCCCGCACAGGAGCTCGCATTCTAGTTCACGATTTATAAGTATTTGGCGTAGGGTGCACCTAGCCAGAAACAAGTAGATCGGGCATTGGCTATCAACCAACACATGGCCCGCTTCTGGAACACGAGCCAGGAAACACAAGTATTGTAGCGTGTGCTACGAATGCGACATTCAACATGGATGGCATGGCTTGCAGTAAGGTGTACAAATAAGGAATTAAACATGGCAGTTTAATATGCATGAACAACAAGTTAAAAGGGTTGGATCTAGCTTCGTTGTCAAGCTAGATCAATTGAGGTGACGGATCTAGTTACGTTGTCAAACTAGATCAATTGGCGTCTAGGCGGCTATCATTTCACCGTCTAGTCTCTTTTACGCTACAACAAGCGAATGGCCTAAAACATGGCCTAAACCCTAAGTGGCAAGTTTCACTTGCCTCACGCCAAGGAAGATGATCAACGAGGCACGCCATAAAATTTATCTATGGAGAGGAAATCGCTGCCACGGAGAAACAATCATCTAACATCATCCAACCTAATTTATTATTAGGGTTTCAATAAAATCACAAGGAGATTTATGAGAAAACCAAAGGATCGAACCCTACCGTATAGAAGCGGAAGATCGATGCCGAGCAAGCACGGCAATGGAAGAACGATCCGGGGAAACCTAGGGTTCAGATCTGGAATGGGGAGAAAATATGGAGAAATGGGGTTTTGGGGATTTTTGGGGGTTTTTCGGCGACCTAGAGGTGGTGGCCGGCCAAAATGGAGAGGGGGAAGGGCTCTTGATGAAGGATGAAGGCTAGGGGAAGATAGAGAAGGATTTGGGGAAGAAGGAGGCTTAGGAGAAATGAATGAAGAAAAGAAAACGTTTGGGGGGTTTAAATAGAAAGAGCTGGCGGCTGCCCAGAAATTAGGGTTTCGACACTGATTAGTCGGTCAAAGAAGAGTTACTGACCGACTAGTTTAGCAACTAGTCGGTCGGTCGACCAACTGTGACCGACTAGAATCAAACAGCGAAAGAAGGGGAAAATCTGGGAAGTGAATTAGTCGGTCTGTGAAGTCCCGTTGACCGAATAGTTTGGAATCTAGTCGGTCGGTGAGTGTTCATGAACCGACTAACGAGGAACAGTAGCTTAGGTAAAATTAATCAAAGGAACTAGTCGGTCTGAGATCAAGTTCTGACCGACTAGTTTCACATCTAGTCGGTCGGTGATTGTTCTTAGACCGACTAAGAGTAAACAGTAACTCCTGTACAGTAGATTTAAAGAACTAGTCGGTTGGAGAAGAGTTCCTGACCGACTAGATTGAATTCTAGTCGGTTGGTCCGCCTTCTCGAACCAACTAAGATGCACTAAAAGTACCGATTCGAATCGCGGAGCTTCGGGAAGATTCCTATGGCTTCTAAGATCACTCTAACTCTAAGATATGAGCGATTTGAAGCTCGTCACGAATGACTTACTCCGAAATCGACGATCGAAGGAAGAAGCTAGAAAATTACGACGAAACGATCGAAAGTGAAAGCTACAGCGACGAAAACCACACATCCAAGGAGAAAATCCACCAAGCATATATTTTAATATAGATAATCCAATTACACGAAAACCTGTCGTTACATCCTACCCACCTTAGAATAAAGTCCGTCCTCGGACTTTCTAACATATCTAGTCGCCCTATTAACTATCCCAAAACATTTCACGTCATACTTTAAACCAAAGGTAGTCATTACATGTGCTTATATATATATACGCACTAGATAGTCAAACATTATTACTACTAACACGTTTTCATTCACGCACGTTATGCTCTTATACCTATCACAGTCATTCGTACTCATACATGTATTTCAATCATTTATATACCTCCATTATATAGCTACTACTTACCTAGCACAAACAATAGTTCAGATTTTCACAAAAGATTTGTCTCACACTTAGCAAATACAACCATCGCTCTACGTGTAAATAGCTACCTATGCAACAAGCAACCATGTGTATATTACTCCCTAATATTTCCTAGTATACATCCAATACCAAACACATCGACACATGTAGTCGCACCACGCCATTATTCAAAAAAGTCTTACTATATCTAATACACATTCACCATTACTATAATTTCACAAATATAGCCATTCAAAGTGCATGTAAATATTTCACCATATCTTCACATCACATACGGCCCTATAACTATACTCACGACACGCCAAACATATCATAGTCACCAAAACTTATAACTACGCACATACTTACCCGTGCATGGTGCACACCCATACACGCTAACATTTCATCCATGTATACCAATCATACAATTACAAACTCAGTACATTGACACGCTTAGTTTAGCTAGCACACATACGTTCACACGGGCAAGTCCTTAGTAAATATCTATACCACAAGACCAACACCTATAGCTATATACTGGTTAGTGACCCATAATCATGTGCGTAACACAATCGAAAACAAACAATCCAAACATTATACATACATCATCCATCACTATACACCAACCACATACAAATACACCAACGTACATAGAGTATACCCACTCAAGCTTGAGTGAGGCTCAAAATCATAGCAGAATAATTCCATATACATAACATAGCATCCATACATATGCCAATACTATCTAATGCATACACGTCTACCAACATAACCACATACATATCTAAAAGTCAACACCCTTAATATCTAATCAGGTAATATCGCATATTTCAATCACTTCATATACCATGATATTATTACAAACATTAGCACACCTATAATTACAATATTCCCCCCTAATAAATACAGTCATCGTATAGTCACATACATGTATCATATATTCATACCATATCCATCCATCTATAATTGGCACACCAATACACTTACTTCATCCATTAGTTAAGATATGCAATAGCCGGGTATACCTCATGGCATACACGCACACAACATCCATAAAAGCAAGCAATACCAATCAAAATTATATTTCTACTACCACAGGTATATCATCTATATACTCACGCAGCAAGAACATAACTACTTACGTCTAAGCGCAATACGTAACTACGTACGAGCACACACTCACGCGTACAACACATAGGTCACAGAATAGGCCTACCCACCTTAACTATACGCACACATATTATTATCTCACCCAGCATACACATAGTTTCACCAATCATATTATTTCAACCATCATAAGTATCTCCAACTACATACACTCTATTCAGACATTCCAATACAGAATCTTATATACATAGACGCCCCTAGAGTGGTATAGCTATCCTCGCACATATCCATAAATATTAACACACTTACAATTTCATAACATCATGAATAACTCTGAGTATGTATATATCACACAATAGGCAAACATTATCATGCTATAGGGGGTACACTCATTCAAGCCTACATACTCAACTTAGGTACATGCACTACGACAACATCACCAAAAGTCTAAGGACCCACTACTAAACTGGCGCGACGTAAACAACGGTAAACACTAGTGAGATAACTAAGCAGAAGGAAGGAAACCAAGATTAGATGGCGTAACGAAACCAGATCGTAAAAATGGGTTCAGGTAGGGCGAGGACAAGGAGGTAAATAGATCAAGTGGAACGGAGATATAATTGTGGATGTTTAGGCGGGGAAGAAAGACGTAAACATTACTCTCATAATTTTTTCGGAAATGGTACGTCAATAGCGAAAGTCAAAAACACTAAAAGTATAAAACGATCATATTTTGAAAAGTTGGAGTTCTCCTCCGCATAAACGATATTTGAAGATCGATAAAATAAGTTGTTCGAAATAAGTTTGAGTTGAATACACATAATAAGAGGAAATGATTTATTGGCTTAACGGAAATCATTATGAAAGGAAGTAAAGCGTTCATAGGAACATTAAGGACGTAGTTTTAGAAAATATTATACGGCAATGATTTAACAATGTTGGCAAAAGTTTCGAAACGAAATTAAATTAACGAAAGAATTTTAAACTCGTGCTAAATACTTTCAAAGTCTTTAAGCCATGAAAAGCTTAAATAATCAATATTGAAACTACCTTTTAGTGTAACCAGGATTTGCCAAAAGAAATCGTTTTACACAAAGCTCTTAACACACGGGCTAATGAGCCTAGCACGGATATATGAAAATATTCGAAATTCAATTTAGTTTAGAAATTATTCTAAAAGTATGTATGGTGAACGGAAAACATAGTAGTAGGTTTATCAAAATTCGTAATAATCTTAAAAACCCAAATTATGGAAGGTCCAGGTCAGAAAATGGTAACGAAAACGTAATTTTCCAAAAATTGTAACAGAGAAAATGTTGAACATATCTTTGGTTTGTTGAAAGCTAAAATCATGTGTGACTCGGAAGGTATATTAAGGGAGCGTGATGAATCATTTGAATGGCATAAATAAGAAAGGAAAAACTTATAAATCGAATTGGGAAAAATAGAAATACGATCAGGACTAAATTGATATATGAAAAGCGATGAGATATTTAAATAGGTATGAAAGTAAAGGCTGGAAAAACATTATAAACAGTAATCAAATCTCGTCAAAACTTTCGAAATTCAAATAAATAAATAAATTTAAGTCAAAGAAGGGTATGAGGTATAAGTATACACATTTTAAAGTTCCGAACAAATGTAAACTTAGGAAAAAGGAAGTCGAAAGGATACCTTCAGAAAAGTCAAGATTTGCAACGGAGAGGTTCGAAAATATTATACGGCAGTAGCTTAATATAACATTTCGGCAAAATTTCGAAATTTAAAGAATGAAATCCGATCAACTATAGTGTGAAAATTTAGGCCCATGCCAAATGCTTCCAAGTTTTAAAACTGAAGAGAAATTCCAATTAAATAACATTTAAAATACTTTTTAGAGGGACCCGGATTTGCCAAACAACTGATTTATACAAGACCTTAAAGTACGAGTACAATGAACCTAGTACTGATATATGAAAATAATTGAAGTTCTATTTATCTTGGAAGAGATTTTAAAGTGTGTATGCTATGCGATTAAAATGGATCTCATAGTTAGAAAAATGGTATGTCGAATTTCTCAAAATAGTAATAGAGTCCTTAAACCGAAATGCGAAATTATAGATTAGAAAATGGTTACGAGATAGCAATTATAATTACAACCATTAGACTCCGAAATCTACAAGGAATTTGACTCAATCGAAAAGTGAGAAATTTAAGTATATACGTAGCAGGTTTAAAACAAAATTTAAACTTAGCAAAAACTTTAATAAGGGAAATCAAAAAATAACTTTAAAAGAAATTAAGCCTTGCGAATGGGGACATTCGAAGGATCAACGATTATCGAAACGTGGTGGTCGTGGGAATCGAGGCAAGGGATTTGGTCGGATGATCAAAACATAAATACGCCTAGGTTATGACTTAGGAAAATCTACGGAAACTCATACGGTCAACCAACTAAAGATTATGGAACTAAGCACTAAGACTCCCTAAGGGCTAGACAGCGATGAAATGAGTTCAGCTTGGTCCGAAATCGATGAACCCAAGCGAGAGACCAAAGAATTCTAGAAGTCTATCCTAGTCAAAGCTAGACAGGAACCACTAAGGTAACTCCTACGACGACCAAATCAACTCCAAGCGAGGAGTCTAACTAACAATCAGGGGCCTCTAACTAGCAAGCACGGACATCTAACTAAGTCTTCCTACCACCTAGTGACATAGGAAAACTACTAGACTCAAGGCTATAGACTCGGATGTTGCAATTTATTTAATGGACATTCCATAGTTATTATCGTTGTTCCGATAATTCGTAATTGCAAGACGGACCTGCATGGGCCACCAACAAAACCTGTCACACCCCGCTTCCCAAAAATGTGGAGGCGAGACGTGAGAAGGTCCGCACAGACGTGGAGCTGTGAAGCCACACGCCTGATAAGCGTCATGAAATCGTTATATCTGCATGTCCTTGCAACGCGATACGAAACAAAGATAATAATAAAGAAAAAGAGACAAAAGACAATCTCAGAATATCCATCACATTAAATTCCAACATCACAGAAGAAGCCACCAGGCTAAAAGAGAAAAGAATCTAAGGGCCCAAACATGGCCAACAAAAGTACAAAGTACAAACAAAGGTGCCACGCACCGACAACTAACAGGAATCCTAAAACAAAAGGAAACTGTAAGATCCTAAGAAAGATCACCGGTATTCTCAAGCTCATCTTCAACCAACAGAATCGGGCACGAACTCCTCGAACTCGTTGCCCTCAACAACAATCTCAAGCTCGACAACTAACATGCGACACCCAAAGAGAAAGGGGCACATGTCAGCAAGTCTAAAAAGACTTGGGCAAGGAAACTGAAAGGAAAGCAAACTAGCAGTTCTAAAAGCATGCATGACATGGCAGTTTTAGTAAGAGTGCACAAGTAAGACGTGGTGTAACAATAAGTGCAAGGGAACAATTATCATGGCATGACAGGAGTAGCCAAGCTACTAACATTCTCAATCCTTTCACTAGTCACGTTTTCAAGTTATTGTAGATGTTTACGCCTTACAGTTGAACTGTTTGACGTTCACACTGAGTGGACGCTTAACACTAGTCACGCTTCAAGTTGTTTGTAGATGTTTACACCTTACAGTTGAACTGTTTGATGTTCACACTAAGTGGCCGCTTAACACTACCCCAGAACCCAGAGTTTACGCCTTACCACTGCAGTTGCTGATCGGGCAGACTCCCAGTTGATTGGCCGCTTAACTCTTACCCCAATACCCACATGTGGACGAGCCAGGGTCCCTGCACACGAGCTTAGTAACTGAGCCAGTGTTGCTCCGCACAGGAGCTCGCATTCTAGTTCACGATTCATAAGTATTTGGCGTAGGGTGCACCTAACCGGAAACAAGTAGATCGGGCATTGGCTATCAACCAACACCTGGCCCGCTTCTGGAACACGATCCAGGAAACACAAGTATTGTAGCGTGTGCTACGAATGCGAAATTCAACATGGATGGCATGGCTTGCAGTAAGGTGTACAAATAAGGAATTAAACATGGCAGTTTAATATGCATGAACAACAAGTTAAAAGGGTTGGATCTAGCTTCGTTGTCAAGCTAGATCAATTGAGGTGACGGATCTAGTTTCGTTGTCAAACTAGATCAATTGGCGTCTAGGCGGCTATCATTTCACCGTCTAGTCTCTTTTACGCTACAACAAGCAAATGGCCTAAACATGGCCTAAACCCTAAGTGGCAAGTTTCACTTGCCTCACGCCAAGGAAGATGATCAACGAGGCACGCCACAAAAGTTATCTACGAAGAGGAAATCGCTGCCATGGAGAAACAATCATCTAACTGTTGGATATGGATGACGTTTGTACACCCTTGTAGGGGATGTACAAGGGAACACGGACCTCGAACGTCGCACACACAAAGTCGTGTGCAAAGGGAATCTGTTCCCTTGCGGAGAGGATCTCTAGATTAATGGGAAAGTCGCATTATATGTGCATAAGTGCATGCGACATATGGCTAATAAAGGGGTAATATCTTAAGCTTATGTTGTACCATGCATATGGTACAACTTAAGCTTATAATGTGCCATGTATGATGGTACACCTTAGTTAAATTGTTCCAAAGGAATAATTACTCCTAAAATAACTACCTTGGGGGCTATAAATAAGACCGAAGGGTTAACCATTTCCTTACACTTTTGCATGGTATTCTTGCCTTGCATTTCATTCTAGCGAAACTCTGCCGAAATCCTTCCTCTCTCTTTATCCAAGTTCTTAATCTAAAAGTAGAGATTTAGATTGTGGATTTAGTAGCCTTACTCCGTTCGTGAGAAGACTCGATCCGTCGTGGCGAATCCAAAGGCGAAGTTCCGTGACTACCGTACCGCATACGCAAGCGTAAGTCTCAACTTCATTTATCGATCCTAACTCTGTTTTGGCAGGATCCTACATTGGTATCAGATCCATACGGGTTCGCCCCGGTCACAACCACCGCCACGTCGAACCGATGAACGAGGCGTTGTCTTTTTCACGAATGGGTATCCTACCATTACGGATATGGTAGGAACGCTTCGTGACGGAGAGAACGTAGCGGTTGTTCTTTTCACGTTAGGGTGTTCTGTCATTACGGATATGGCAGGAACTCTCCGTGACGGGAAGAACCGACCGTTCACGTAGTATGTTATTTTTCATTTTTTGGCACACGGCCATTAGAAAATAACTACTTTCTCGACGAACGGGTGCTTCATCGACGAACGGGTGCTTCATCGAGGAAGATGATGGTAGTTATCTACATCGGAGAAGAAGAATTTTGGTGCATGTGCACCATGGCCAAATGGGCTATGAAGGCCATGCACCCCCCCTCCCCATGCGGAGGGGCTTGACTACGGCCAATAACCACCGCGACAACCCCATCAAGGGGGAGGAGTGCATGCGGCCACCCCATGAAAGGGGGGAGACCGGCCATGGCCAAAGGGCCATGGCCGGTCAAGGACAATAAGCCATGGCCGGGCCATGGCCGGCCGGTCATGGCCCTGGCCGCGGCCAGGCCAGGGCCAGGCCGCCCTGGCCGAGGCCAGGGCAGGGGCCCTGGCCCCCGGCCAGGGCCAGGCCGCCCTGGCCGAGGCCAGGACAGGGGCCCTAGCCCCGGCCAGGGGGCTAGCCGCCCTGGCAGAGGCCAGGGCAGCGCCCTGGCCTCAGGCCAGGGCCTGGCCACCCTGGCCTCAGGCCAGGGCCTGGCCGCCCTGGCCGAGGCCAGGGCAGGGGCCCTGGCCCCGGCCAGGGGCCTGGCCGCCCTGACAGAGGCCAGGGCAGCGCCCTGGCCTCAGGCCAGGGCCTGGCCGCCCTGGCCGAGGCCAGGGCCTGGCCAATGGCCGGCCCTGGCCGCTGCTAGTGCCACGGTCGGCCCTGGCAGCGGTCAGGGCCTGGCTGAGGGTCGGCCTGATCGGCACTGGCCGGGAGTGATGCAGACCAATTTTTGGTCGACCAATTTGGGTGTTTTTGTCGACCAATCCGACGAAAGGTCTAGGTCGATCACGAACTTGCCGACTAGCCCATACGGGGTGTCAAAAGGCCTTGGTCAAACACGAATGTGCCGACTAGCCCATGTTGGATATGGAAGACGTTAATACACCCTTGTATGGGATGTACGAGGGAATACGGACCTCGAACGTCGCGTACACGAAGTCATGCGCAAAGGGAATATGTTCCCTTGCGGAGAGGATCTCTAGATTGATGGGAAAGTCGCATTATATGTGCATAAGTGCATGCGACATATGCTAATAAAGGGGTAATATCTTAAGCTTATATTGTACCATGTACGATGGTACAACTTAAGCTTATAATATGCCATGTACGATGGTACACCTTAGTTAAATTGTTCCAAAGGAACAATTTACCCTAAAATAACTACCTTAGGGGCTATAAATAAGACCCAAGGGTTAGCCATTTTCCTTACACTTTGCATGGCATTCTTGCATGCATATTCATTCTAGCGAAGCTCTGTCGAAATACTTCTTCTCCCTCTATCCAAGTTCTTAATCTAAAAGTAGAGATTTAGATTGTGGATTTAGTAGCCTTACTCCGTTCGTGAGAAGACTCGATCCGTCGTGGCGAATCCGAAGGCGAAGTTCGTAGACTACCGTGCCGCATACGCAAGCGTAAGTCTAAACTTCATTTATCGATCCTAACTCTGTTTTAGCAGGATCCTTCATTGGTATCAGAGCCATACGGGTTCGCCCCGGTCAAACCGTCGCCCCGTCAAAACTATGAATGAGTCGTTGTCTTTTTCACGAATGGGTATCCTACCATTACGGATATGGTAGGAACGCTTCGTGACGGAGAGAACGCAGCGGTTGTTCTTTTCACGTTAGGGTCTTCTGTCATTACGGATATGGCAGGAACTCTCCGTGACGGGAAGAACCGACCGTTCATATCGTCAAACTCGCTCTCTTCATGGATGCTGAGTCTCCATTCACAGGGAATGGGCGCTCTCTTCATGTGGAGCGCATAGTTTATGAATTTTTGATGTGGGTTCGTTTTTTGGCATACGGCCATTGGAGGCTAACTACTTCCTCGACGAACGGGTGCTTCACCGGAGAAGAAGATGGTGGTTATTCCCATCGGGGAAGATGGATTTTAGTGCATGTGCACCATGGCCAAATGGGCTATGAAGGCCATGCACCCCCTCCCCATGCGGAGGGGGTTGGCTACGGCCAATAACCACCGCGGCAACCCCCCACCGGCGGGGGTGTGCGGCCACCCCACACAAGGGGAGGCCGGCCATGGCCAAAGGGCCATGGCCGGCCAAGGTAAAGAATGGCCTTGGCCATGACCGGCCATGGCCAAGCCATGGCCGGCCATGGCCAGGCCGGCAGTGGCCGGCCAAGGCCAGGCCAGCAGTGGCCGGCCCCGGCCAAGGCCAGTGGCCGGCCTGGCCGGCCCTGGCAGTGGCCAGGGCTGGCGCCCTGGCCTCAGCCAGGGCCTGGCATCCCTGGCCGAGGCCAGGGCAGGGGCCCTGGCCCCGGCCAGGGCCTGGCCGCCCTGGCAGAGGCCAGGGCAGCGCCCTGGCCTCAGGCCAGGGCCAGGCAGAGGCCTGGCCGGCCTCTGGCTGAGGCCAGGCCAGTGGCCCGGCCGGCCCTGGCAGTGGCCAGGGCTGCCGCAGGCCGCCCCTGGCCGGCCAGGGCAGAGGCCCTTGGCCAGCCTCGGCCAGGGCAGGGGCCCTGGCCGGGAGTGATGCAGACCAATTTCGGCAAAAGGCCTTGGTCGAACATGAACGTGCCGACTAGTCCATACGGGGCCAAACGACAGTCGTCTGCACCAAAATTCTCTCATACGGGGGGAAACGCCTGGATCCATACGGGAGCCGGCGACGTTAGTTTGCAGAAAAAAACCCAAAAGGGGGATCCGACTTAGGCACAGCTACGGCTCATTCCTGACAAATGGTCAGGAAGTGCCGAATAATTCACTAGTAGCATAAGGGTACTAAGTTGAAATATACATTTTTTTTGAAAAATACGTTTTCATACGTTTTGAAAAATACGTTTTCAAAAACGCTTTTCCGCTGCAAAGTACTATACGAGTACTTCTATTTGATAAAGTGATGGGGAAATATTGAAAGTTACTCTAGATGGTGATTGGAAACGTAGTGACCTTTTCGATTCTAGAGTAATATTTTTCAATATTTTTCGAAAGTAACTTATCAAATGTAATAATATCATTCCAAGTGGGATTTTTTTCCAAGTGGGAGTGATATTAAACTAGTCTGAAATTTCACATTCGATTGATTCAGTATCTCAATGGATCATGATTCGACCAGTGGTCTTTTGGACTAGTTTGTGGGACACCTCAGTTAGTCTGGGGGTAGTGAACCATGACTTAGCCATTTCCCTGGTCGGTCTGCTGGCCGAGACTAATGAATCATGAAAATGTATGATGACTATGTGTATAAGAAATTTATGCAATGATTTTTGATCAAACCTTTGGTTTTATGTCTTTTGCAGCATTTTAAAAGTAAAATGTCTTCGGCTTCAAAGAATATCGTCGCTGAGTTAAACAAAGGTGAAAAACTCAACGGCGATAATTACAAACTTTGGTCCATCAAGATACAATACGTTCTAGAGGAGCAAGAAGTGCTCGAAACTCTAAAGAACGTTATGATTGAACCTGAGTTGGGCACTACGGCCCAACACCGATGAGACAAGGAAGCCTTTGATGCTTGGTCTTGGAAGAACAAGATAGCACGCATTACGTTATTAAGCAGTATGTCTGATGACATAATGCGCATCTTCCGAGAACATGACCTAGCCATGGACATATGGTCCAAGCTAGAGGAGAAGTTCGGTGGCACATCGGTGTCCAAACTTCGCGCCTTAACTATAAGGTTCAATACATATAAGAAACGTCCAGATCATTCCATGGGGAAACATCTGTGACATATGGCGAACCTTATCTCGGAGTTAAAGGACGCAGGTCATGTGCTCACTGATGAGCAACAAATCCAAGCAGTTATACGTTCCCTACCAAATGGGTGGGATCAAATGAAGATGCATCTCACTCACAATGAGAGCATCAAGACCTTCAGCGATGTTTCCAAGCACCTCGAATTAGAGGAAGAGCGGCTTGCGGCTGCAAAGCCAAGTGCAGAAGTGCACATGGTTGCTAGTTCCTCACAGGGGAAAGAAACGGAAAGATCGTTCGAAGTTCACAAATGAACGTAATAAGCAACCTGAGTCTACCAAGAAACCCAAACATAAGGGTAGGCACAAGAAATGGCACAAGAAGAAAGACTTGAAGAAGATCAAGTGCTTCAAGTGCAACAAGCTCGGTCACTATGCTCGTTCGTGTACGAGTGGAGGCGACGAGGTAACTTGTAAATATACTAGTTACATATGTGTTTCTAGTTCAATATTTCTTGTGGAATCTAATCCATTTTGGATAATTGATTCAGGTGCCATCGACCACATATCAAGGGACAGACGGTCCTTCGTGGAGTATCACCGGATACCCCAAGGAACGAAGTGGATCTATGTAGGAAACAACACACGTGTTGAAGTGAAAGGCGTTGGGACTTGCAAGCTAGTCTTGGACAACGGTCGCACTCTCCTACTTCATGATGTCCTCTTCGCTCCAGATATTCGAAGGAATATAATTTCTGTGGTCGTATTAATGGGTCTTGGATATAACTGGTTTTTTCATGATTGTAATGTGGACTTAAGTTGTAATAATACTCTTATTGGTACTGGGTTTGTATTTAAAGGATTTATTGTAATGAGTACAATGTATGATTCCTCATGTAATGAAAATTTCCTTATTGCAAATTCTAAGACTTATGAGTCTGATGTGATTTGTTGGCACGCAAGGCTTGGTCATATTGGACCAATGCGTATGGATAGACTTGCCAAACGTGGCCTTCTATCCAATGTTTCAAAGGTTGAAATGTCGACCTGCGAACATTGCCTAGTGGGGAAATCTTGTCGCAAGCCGTTTGGAACCGGCACAAGGGCCGAGGTTCCACTACAGCTTATCCATTCGGACATATGTGGTCCGATGAATGTCAAGACAAGACGCGGAAAGTCCTATTTCATCACTTTTATTGATGATTTCACCCGATTCGGACATATCTATTTGATATCCCACAAAAGTGAAGCTTTGGCTTGCTTTAAAAACTATATGAGTTTAGTGGAAAATCAATTAGAACGCAAGATTAAGGTTTTGCGAACCGATAGGGGCGGTGAATATCAATCAATAAGTTTTAAGGAACTTTGTGATGAAAAAGGCATAGTACATCAGGTAACTATGCCTTATACTCCTCAACAAAACGGTGTTGCAGAAAGGAGAAATAGGACTTTAATGGAAATGGTCCGTTCAATGATGGCGCAAGCTAACTTGCCAATCACTTTTTGGGGTGATGCATTATTGATGGCCGCTTTCGTATTAAACCGCGTACCCTCGAAATCAGTTAGCTCCACTCCTTATGAGTTGTAGAACCAAAGGTCTCCTGACTTAAACATTTTAAAACCTTGGGGTTGTGCATCCTACGCACATATTTCCTCCCATAAGTATGGCAAACTTGGGCCAAGGGGAAGGAAATGTATCTTCATACGATACGCAGAAAACTCCAAATGTTATGTTTTTGTTAGTCAGGAAGACAATGGTGGGCTAATTGAGTTTGAATCGAGGGATGTCACTTTCTTGGAAAACGAGTTTCCAAGACAGGGCGAGATAAGTCAGGACTTATCTCTATTTGAGATTTATGATCAAGAAGGATTACCTCATTCGAGTGGGAGAATTCTTGGTGAAAACGAAAATACGTTTCAACTTTCACCAATGGATTATACGAATGACGATTATCCTATTCCATACGGGAATAATGATCCAAGTGGGAGCAATTCTAACGACATTCCAAGTGGGAGTGATATTAGAATTGATCTAAATTCAAGTCAACAAGGACTTGAAGAATCTCAAATACGACGTAGTAGTCGTACAAGGTTGGCTCCTCTAAGATTTGAGGATGAATTTCCGCAAACCTTTATGACTTTACTACAAGAAGATGACGAGCCTGCTACTTTCAAACAGGCCGTATCTTGCCCTGCTAAAGACAAATGGATGGAAGCGATGCAAGAGGAGTTAGAATCCATGAAAGTTAACCAAGTCTGGGACTTAGTTGACTTACCCAGAGGACGTAGAGCTATTGGGAACAAATGGGTTCTCCAGATCAAGCATAAGGCTGATGGCTCTATTGACAGATATAAAGCTCGCCTTGTCGCGAAAGGTTTTACGCAACAGGAAGGGATAGACTACGAAGAGACCTTCTCACCTGTTGTGCGTTTTACCTCGATTCGCCTGATTCTGGCAATGGTAGCTTGCTTAGACCTCGAATTACATCAAATGGATGTAAAGACTGCCTTTCTCAATGGAGAACTGGACGAGGAGATCTATATGGAACAACCAACATGGTTTGTAAAAGAAGGAAACGAACATAAGGTTTGTAAACTTCTTAAATCCATATATGGTCTTAAACAATCCTCGAGGCAATGGTAAATACGATTTCAAGAGGTTGTCTTATCAAATGGATTTTCCATGCTTGATGAAGATAACTGTGTATATATCAAGAGGAATAAAAACAAGTATATTATTATGTCTCTATATGTAGATGACATTTTAATAGCCGGAAATGACAAGGGCTTTGTGATGGATATCAAGGCTTGGCTTTCATCAGTTTTTGAGATGAAAGACATGGGAGAAGCCGCATATATCCTTGGAGTTAAGATTTCAAGGAATTGTTCGAAGAAACTTCTTTCTCTTTCACAGGAGACTTATATAAAGAAGGTTCTAGAACGTTTTAATATGCAGGACTGCAAGTCCATTGATACTCCAATAAGCAAGTGCGACAATTTATGTCTGAAATCATGTCCGAAGAACCAAAAAGAGAAGGAGATTATGGAAAAAGTTCCATATTCCAGTGCAGTTTGTAGTCTAATGTACGCTATGATGTGTACAAGACCGGACATCTGTTTTGCCGTTGGAATGGTAAGTCGTTACCAATCCAACCCAGGGCAAGTACACTGGAAAGCGGTTAAGAGGATAATGCGGTATCTCAAAGGAACTGCAGACTTTGCTTTATGCTATCAAGGAGATGCCTTGAGGCTCGAAGGCTACACTGATGCTGATTGGGCGGGTGATCTCGATGAGCGACGATCGACCTCAGGATATGTTTTTCTACTCGGATCTGGTGCAATATCCTGGAGTAGCAAGAAACAATCCTGCATCGCACTTTCAACCATGGAAGCCGAGTTTGTAGCATTTAGCATGGCAGTTCAAGAGGTTGTTTGGCTTAGGAAGTTCTTAGACAGGCTAATTAATGCAAGTGACTCAGGTGCTGTACCCATACACAGCGACAGTCAAGCATCTATAGCCTATGTCAAAGATCCGAAATTCCATTGTATGACCAAACACATAGATATCCGCTACAAATTTGCAAAAGACTATGATAAGACCAAGAAGGTAGACATAAGGTACATATCTACGCATGAGATGATAGCGGATCCGCTTACGAAGGCTATCCCCAGAGATGTGTTTTACAAACACTTATCATCTCAAGGATTGCGTAAGAGCTGAGTTGTACCAATGTAAATTCCCATGTCTGTAAATGATCAAAATAATAAAAGAATAAGTTCTTTTTCAAACATTGCATATGACTTTCTTAAGAAATGTTTGTGTACATTTTTGAAATCTCAGCTGAATTCTAGTATGTCGGACAGATTGAGGTTGGCTCTCTCACATGAGCAACCGCCTTATTCTATCAGACGGATGGAATAGAGATGAGACCTGTTTGAAGTCAAAATCATCAGACGGATGATTTAAGAGTCATGACTTAAACAAAATGGTCGCATGAAAGATCTGCATCATATGGATGCTTACAAAAGATCTAAAGAGGATTTTTTGGAAATCCTATCTGTCTAAATGCGGGATGTGAGTCCAAAGGACTATTTGAGTAGAATAAGGGACTCAAAGTTAGACATTGTGGTGTCTGATCATCATCCTTACAACATCATTGAGACATACACTCCCTGGGAAAGGAGCGATGTTGTAATACGTGTTCATACCACGTATGCATTTCGACCACTGAGTTAGTAGCAATAGTGTTTGCTATTATGTGAGACTCAAAGGCCATATGGGCCTTAACTCTTACCCTCAAGGACTCCAATTGGTTCCTTTAGATTTGACGAGATGATCGCTATCTTAGCGTGTTACTTATGGGCTATGATAATTCGGCTCGGCGGGGCACGTTAGAAAAGCGAGTCTAGTCAAGATCAGAAGGTTCGCAAGAAGAGGAAGATTGATTTCATATTCACATTTGGACTTTAATGATTCAAAGCTGGCCAGCCAATTGTAATCCAGATGGGATTCAATTGTTGAATATAAAGTATAAGAAATGTGAAGAAATAATCTAGGGTAAAGCATGCGTTGTACTACTCAACTTTGCACCTTCGAGGTCGTTGTGTATCTCTAACAAGTGCACAACAACAGACTCTGCACGCATGACGGTCGCACGGTCTATTTCTCGGTATGATAGATGAAAGAACTAAGAGAAAGACGTTCTCTTACAATCCCCTCAAGTGTGAGTGGGAGATGTTGGATATGGAAGACGTTAGTACACCCTTGTAGGGGATGTACGAGGGAATACGGACCTCGAACGTCACGTACACGAAGTCGTGCGCAAAGGGAATATGTTCCCTTGCGGAGAGGATCTCTAGATTGATGGGAAAGTCGCATTATATGTGCATAAGTGCATGCGACATATGGCTAATAAAGGGGTAATATCTTAAGCTTATATTGCACCATGTATGATGGTGCAACTTAAGCTTATAATATGCCATGTACGATGGTACACCTTAGTTAAATTGTTCCAAAGGAACAATTTACCCTAAAATAACTACCTTGGGGGCTATAAATAAGACCCAAGGGTTAGCCATTTTCCTTACACTTTGCATGGCATTCTTGCATGCATATTCATTCTAGCGAAGCTCTGTCGAAATACTTCTTCTCCCTCTATCCAAGTTCTTAATCTAAAAGTAGTGATTTAGATTGTGGATTTAGTAGCCTTACTCCGTTCGTGAGAAGACTCGATCCGTCGTGGCGAATCCGAAGGCAAAGTTCGTAGACTACCGTGCCGCATACGCAAGCGTAAGTCTAAACTTCATTTATCGATCCTAACTCTGTTTTGGCAGGATCCTTCAGCCCATACGGGGCTAACGACAGTCGTCTGCTCTTATTTTATAAAGTTTTTTACTTGGGCTCTACTCCTTGAAGATTGGCCGTAGTGCTCTACTTCATGCAAGATTAGCCATGTCATTGTGCTCTACTCTACGGAGATTAGCCAATGTACTTATAACATTGTGCTCTACTCTACGGAGATTAGCCAATGTATTTCAAATTTTTTGAAAAAGATGTTTTCAAATAGGTTATGTCCCATCCTTAATCGGGATAGCGCAATTTAGAATTCCAAGTCCTACCACGATCCGGCCATGGTTATCTAACCCATGGGTGTGTAGAACAGGTCTCGTGGCTTGGCAATTGTTGCGCTAAAATTCTTTGCGCAAACTCTCACCTATTCCATTTTGAAAGATATGTTTTTCAAAAGTATTTTCCCACTGCTAGTACCATACGGGTATTATTTCTGATTTCTTTTTACATGAGATAAGTAAGAGGGATACTTTGAAAGTTACTTCTAGATGGTAGTTGGGAACGTAGTGAACTTCTCGATTCTAGAGTAACATTTCAGCGCATCCAAGGAACTTATCAAGTGTTTAAAGAATCGAAACTTTATGCATAGAATTTTGATCGTGTTTTTCATTTTCTTTGCAGTTTTTTGATTCGAATATGTCTACCGCTTCTAAGAACATTGTCTCCGAGCTTAACAAAGGTGAGAAGCTCAACGGCGACAATCATAAACTTTGGTCAATAAAAATCCAATATGTTTTAGAGGAGAAAGATGTGCTTGAAACACTCCAAAACGTAATGGAAGAACCAGAGTTGGGCAATACGGCCCAACACAAGACGGACCGAGAAGCTTATGAGACTTAGACTCGAAAGAACAAAATAGCACGTATTACGTTATTGTCCGCAATGGACAATGACATAATGCGTCTATTTCGGGAATTCGACCTAGCCAAAGACATATAGTCTGGGCTAGAAATAAAGTTTGGTGGAACTTCGGTCACCAAACTCCGCTCCTTAAACATTCAATTTGATTCATACAAAATGCGGCGAGATCACTCTATGAAAAAGCATCTCCGCCACATGGCGAATCTTATAGCTGAATTGAAGGATGCGGGTCTTACGCTGTCTGACGAACAGCAGATCCAAGCAGTCATTCGTTCACTCCCAAGTAGCTGTGATAACATGAAAATGCACCTCACTCATAATGAGTGCATTAAAACTTTAAGCGATGTATCCAAACACCTCGAACTCGAGGAAGAGCGGATTCAAGCCGCAAAACCTAGTGCCGAAGTGCACATGGCCGCTAGTTCCTCACATGGAGGAAAGAAGCGGAAGGATAAACGCTTAAGGTTTATGAACGAACGAAAGCAAGAACCGGAAACCTCAAAGTAGACTAAGAACAATAAGTGGCAAAAGAATGTGCACTCAAAGAAGAAAAACTTGAAGAAGATCAAGTGCTTTAAGTGCAACAAGTACGGTCACTTCGCCCGTATGTGTACGGATGGAAGTGATAAGGTAACTTGTAGGGCTAGTTACATATGTGTTTCTAGTTCCATGTTTCTTACTGAATCTAACTATTTTTGGTTGATTGATTCAGGGGCCACAGACCACGTAGCGAATGACCGAAGGTTCTTCGTAGAGTATCGAAGGATAACTCAAGGAACAAAGTGGATATACGTCGGCAACAACACACGTGTTGAAGTCAAGGGCGTCGGAACATGCAAGCTAGTTCTCGACAACGGTCGGACTCTATTATTGCACGACGTCCTCTTTGCTCCAGATATTCGAAGGAATATCGTATCCGTGGTCATGTTAATGTCTTTAGGTTATGAATGGAGGTTCTATGAACAGAATGTTGACCTTGTTTGTAATAGTTCTTTAGTTGGGTCGGGTAATGTTTGTAATGGATTGATTGTTTTAAACACTATGCATGATGATTCTTCTTCTATTAATGAAAGTTTCCATTTGACAAATGCTTCTAACTCTAAATCTGAGATCATTTGTTGGCATGCAAGACTTGGTCACATTGGACCAACTAGAATGGATAGACTTGCCAAAAGTGGCTTGCTATCTAATGTTTCAAAAGTTGAAATGTCAACTTGCGAACATTGTCTTGTAGGGAAAACTTGTCGTAAGCCGTTTGGAACTAGCACAAGGGCCGAAGTTCCATTACAGCTTATCCATTCGGACATTTGCGATCCAATGAATGTTAAGACAAGACACGGGAAGTCCTATTTCATCACCTTCATTGATGACTTCACCCGTTTCGGTCACATTTATTTGATTTCCCACAAACATGAAGCTTTATCTTGCTTCAAAAACTATATGAGTTTAGTGGAAAATCAACTAGATCGCAAGATAAAGGTCTTGCGAACCGATCGGGGTGGAGAATATCAATCAACGAGTTTTAAGGAACTCTGTGATGAAAAAAGACATAGTTCATCAAATAACTATGCCTTATGCTCCGCAACAAAACGGTGTTGCGGAAAGAAGAAATATGACATTGATGGAAATGGTCCGATCAATGATGTCTCAGGCAAATTTGCCCATCACCTTTTGGGGTGATGCATTATTGACGACAGCATTCATCTTCAACCGTGTACCCTCGAAGTCGGTAAGTTCTACTCCTTATGAATTGTGGAACAATAGAACTCCAGACTTAAGCATTCTAAAACCTTGGAATTGTGCCTCTTACGCACATTTATCCTCTCACAAATATGGCAAACTTGGGCCATGTGGGAGGAAGTGTATCTTCATCTGATACGCTGAAAAATCCAAAGGATATGTTTTCGTCGGTCAAGAGGACAATGGGGGTCTAATAGAATTCGAATCGAGGAATGTTGTCTTCTTGGAAAACGAGTTTCCAAGACAGGGTGAGATAAGTCAAGACTTATCCTTGTTTGAGACTTGGGATCAAGAAGGATCGGAACGTTCGAGTGGGAGAATTCTTGGTGAAGAGGAAAATGACCCTCATACTTCACCTATGGATGATACGAACGATACCAATCCTATTCCGAGTGGGAGTGATGTTATTCCAAGTGGGAGTGATGTCATTCCAAGTGGGAGTGATCAAACTCAAACAAGACGTAGTAATCGAACGAGGCTAACACCTCTGAGATTTGAGGATGAATTTCCTCAAACATTCATGACATTACTACAAGATGATGACGAACCTGCAAATTTCAAACAGGCCGTCACATGCCCTGCTAAAGATAAATGGATAGCGGCGATGGAAGAAGAACTTCAATCCATGAAAACAAACCAAGTCTGGGACTTGGTTGATTTACCTAAGGGACGTAGAGCCATTGGGAACAAGTGGGTTCTCAAAATCAAGCATAAGGCTGATGGCTCTATCGAGAAATATAAAGCTCGCCTTGTTGCGAAAGGTTTTACGCAACAGGAAGGAATAGACTACGAAGAGACTTTCTCTCCTGTCGTGTGTTTTACCTCCAATAAGCAAAGGCGAGTGTCTATATTTGGAAATGTGTCCCAAAGATCCAAAAGAAAAGAAAGCTATGGAAAAGGTTCCATACTCCAGTGCTGTCAGGAGTCTGATGTACGCCATGATGTGTACCAGACCGGACATTTGCTATGCTGTTGGTATGGTAAGCCGTTACCAATCCAACCCAGGACAAGCACACTAGAAAGCGGTGAAGAGGATATTAAGGTACCTCAAAGGGACTGCGGACTATGCGTTATGCTATCAAGGCAATACCTTGAGACTCAAAGGCTATACCGATGCTGATTGGGCAGGTGATCCCGACGAGCGATGTCACGCCCCGCTTCCCAAAAATACGGAGGCGAAGCGTGACTAAGGCCCGCTTAGGCCAGAGCTGAGAAGCTCGGACCCAATAAGCGTCTGTATAGGTACCATTTTAAAATATTTTCAGGTTCTTGCATTAATATAGTTCGAAACAGCAGAAAGTACGGAAAGGAAGTTGCATTCATTAAATTAAAGATATAATATGCAACAAGTACAAAGTCTAAAAAGAAGCCTAAGCGTGGCAACAACTATCTAAAAGCAAACTGAAAGTAGTAACCTCTGAAAGTGACGACTAAAAGACCTCAAGGTCTGGTCCTTGTTAAGCACGTACTCTGGGTCGACGTCCTCGGCTCCTTGTACTCCAGTGAGTCTGCCTCGTCCACGAACTCTGGCAGCACCCAAGAGAAAGGAACTGTACGTCAGGTAAAGTCTACAAGAAGGGTTAGACTTTACTACAAGTGCACCGGACTTTAAACAATGGTTTATTGGTTGATTAGCATGCTGAGGTTCTATTACACAACAGTTTACTGGTTGATTAGCATGCTGTGGTTATAACAGGGTAACACAACAGGAAGTAACGTAGCAGGAAAGTAAAACGGGACAAGTAGTAGTCGTAGCGTGTGCTACCAACTACGGGACTATCCTAAAGGTGTCAGGACAAGACGGAACTAGACAAGACAAGACAGGACACGACACGACTGACAGGACTAGTAAAACACGAAGGGTTCACGCCTTACGGTTCGAGGGGGATCAGACCCTCTCACCGTGCGCACGCTCAACCCTACCCCAAACCCCAGAACTCAGGACAGGAAGCACGGAGATCACTTTCGCAAGGAAAGCACCTGAAACGCCCGTAGGCTTTTTGTAACACAGAGATCACTTCCGCAAGGGAAGCACCTGAAACGCCCGTAGGCTTTTTATAACACAGAGATCACTTCCGCTCGGGAAGCATCTGAAACGCCCGAAGGCTTTTTGTATCACAGAGATCAGTTCCGCTCGGGAAGCATCTGAAACGCCCGAAGGCTTTTTGTATCACAGAGATCACTTCCGCTCGGGAAGCATCTGAAACGCCCGAAGGCTTTTTGTATCACAGAGATCACTTCCGCTCGGGAAGCATCTGAAACGCCCGAAGGCTTTTTGTGTAACAGGGACAAGACATGACAAGTGTAAGGAATTGTTATTCTAGGGTGTCCACACGCACGCACACACAAGATAGCCCTACGGTGTCAAGAGTTGTTGTTTGTCGAGCTTAGACTTCGTCGTCAAGTTTAAGTCGTCAGGGGCGTCCCAGACGCTATCATTTCACGTCCGGTTCTATACATTCACAGTCTAACAGTTCTAGCAATCTAAGACCAAAGCACGGTCAAAAACACAAGTGGGTACACTTGCCTGCGATGGCGAGTGTGTCGTCCGTCCGGAGCGTCTCGTCCAGGCGTCGCGTCCGCGGTAGTCCGTCTGAAAAGTGTCACGGCGACGGTGTCAGGTCGCGTTTTTCAATAACTCCTATTTAGGTTCATTTCTAGGTTATTGGGATTACCCTAATCGTCAAGTCACAATTTGATGTTTTATCAGCCTAGATCGACCACTACCCTATATGAAAGTTTGTCCGATGGTCGATTTCTACGGTGAGCAGCGTTTTACTGGTGCGGAAAAGTAAATTTAATTATTGTTGTCCAGTTTTAGTTAAGGTTCAGTTTGCTACAGTGTGGGTTTCGCTATGAGTTTAGAGCTCACCAACCTGGTCTGACTGTCACGTGTAGCTTTGACGTCGGATCTGAAACAATGGATCACGTCTATCTCCCTCTGGTTCCACGACTGCGAGTAGCGTAACTGGAAGAGGTCGTCGGGGTGTTCCGGTGATCGGACGAGAAAGAGTCTTCCTTAACATTGCCAACATATACCACTTTAAAATTGCACAGTGTTGCTCGAATTGCTGAATCCATATCCTCCACAGTGGTTCGATCTTTCCATCCTCCAGCTTCCTATATAGCAGGGATACTCCATACACCAATAGTTCCATTGAAACCAAATAGTTTGAACATGGTAGAACCCGATTCTTGTTCAACCTTGAAATGGTAATCCATTGACATTTCTCGTATCCTCGTCATCATACACTCATTCGAGTTCACAAACTTCCCTGATTCCTCTCAAATCCAACGACAACCATGAAGCGAAGCAAACTGAGTCCATAACCTGAAGGAGAAGGATCTGAGCTGCATTGACAGATGCAGCCATTATCAGCAACTTCTCTGATGCTGCTGCAATAGGGAAAGTGTGGCACCGGCGCCTGAGAGGGCTCGTGCGGCAGCTGCAGATGATGAGTGGCGAGGGGCGGCAGACGGGGAGCTGGAGACGACGTCGCGGGCTGCGAGGCGGGATCTCGCCATGGAGAGGGAGGTCTGAGAGAGGGGAGCCGCTCGGGGTGCGCTCGGTGCTCTGTGCGGCGGCGGATCTCGTCGGAGGGCGAAAGGGGAGATGAGAAGGCGGCGACCTCCGATGTCGAGCGGCGTCGTACGGGCTGCAGCGGCGACGGGGTCAGGTGCTGGCGATCGGAGTCGGAGCTGCGGCGGTCACGGCGGCCTCGTGCGGCGTCGGGGGTCGGGATCTCGGTGGCTCAGCGACGGCTGCGGCGGAGATCGAGTTCGCGGCGGCACCGTGAGGGAGAGATCGGGAATGGGGTGTGCTCAGGCGGCCGCGGGGAGGCCGGCGGCAGGATTCCGCCGTGAAGAGGGTTATCGGGGAGAGAGAGAGGAAAAGAATTTGGGGATTCGTTTAGGGGCCGGCGGCTGTGATTTTGGGGTTAGGGTTTTTGTAGCTAGGGTTAAGGTTATTATATAATAATATTCAGGGTTGATAAATAACTATAGGATTGTGGTTAAAAAGAGGGGGATTTAGTGTTGTGGGTGTAGAAGGAGGGAAAAACTAGGGGAGGATAGAAGAAGCAATTCAGGAAATATTTTAAAACAGATTTGATAAGAGATTCAGCCAGATTTGGCTAACAATTTCGAAATTTGAACTGATTGGGGAGATCGACGGTCGAGGTTAATCCGGGTGATAATTCGCAATCCGGGCGTCAGAAAAATAATCCGAAAATACCGGGGCGATCGTGGAGACGAGACGTACGGATCTACGGAGCTCGATCGTGCGTAACACCTACCAAAAATTTACGTAAAATTGGAAACAGCATTTCGAGTCAGATGACTAAAACGCCCCCATCATTCAAAGTCGTTTCGCGAGAAAACGAGCCATGAAACGAGGTTCCCGATATTTACAATAAAATCCAACGCCCCAAAACGATCGCAACGGCACATCGCATCGCTAAATTCGGAATCCAGAAATAATCAAATAAAATACGTGCACGATAAAACACGTGCGCGCAGAAAATCACAAACGGTCGGAAAGCGGCCGTTACATTCTACACACCTTAGAAATGATTCCGTCCTCGGAATCACTCATACTAACAATAATAACATCTACATAACCTTATACCCAAAACTCTCATAACTACCCATATAGATCGCTAATCTTATAACTTCAACCTATGGTCTTTAATTAATCCTTCATAACCCTTCTTTTCACTGGATAATGCTACAACTAGAATCACGCCCTAGCATCTGACTATAGATCCATATTACCGTCCATAATTCAACAATCATCATGTCCCCAATATAACATCCGTCACCTTAGCTCATAATTCTATTCCCCAAAATCAATGAACCAAAAACTACATCTATCCTTACTCTTAACATCTAACCTCCTAATAATACTAAAATCCATCTTCATAACATCTCATTCATCTCGACATGTCGTATTACTTTCAATGTCTTCTCATGTTAGCCTAATGATCATGTCTTGATGCTACAAATGTTTTCATCGTTCCATGGTCACCCTAAATCTTACCATACCTTCCTAGCTACTCCTATCTATCACTTGACCAAGTTTCATGTCTAATAAGTTCTCATCTTAATGTATATAATTTTATCCAATCAGAGTTCTCCATTGAGTCCGCCACACTTCGGTTTTATAAATAAGTCTTGGACAGTCCATTCTCTTCATCTGAAGGAAAACTATTCCAATATCCTATTGTTCCAAAATCGGTTAAACATTTCTATAACAAATCTCATCTCTCCTTGAGCCTACCCGCAAACAAAATCCTACAACAATAATAGCTAGTCCCAAAACTATAACAACCATAACATAACATTCCAAAATGGAGAGGGAGAAGAGAAAGGGAAACTTAAAACCAGTGACACATTTTTTTAAAACATTTGGAAAAACGTGTGGAGTCGTGGTAATGGATGAGGAAGGATAATTGATTTGTGATCGTGTGAGATAATTTCAAAAACTTTATATGTTTGGTTTTAAAAAAAACAAAGTTTTAATACAATCACACGCAGTCAAAGATAAGCTATTCCATAATTGCAAAAAACTACGTCTAAGGAAAATGACTGCTATGACCCTATTCATATATGTATGAATACCGTCATTCAGACGACTTCAATCATATCATGGTTAACACCGAGTACACATTCAAGACACAAAAGGCAACTATCAGGATCCTAAAGATGACACACGCATACAGGTCTACACACTCTACCTATACTCACGCACCACAACAACATCACCTACCAAAGGGCCTACTCCTAAACTGGAGATAGCATGGACAACTACAAGGACTAATGTCTAGATAATAGAAAGAAAAGGAGACTAGATCAAGAGCGAAATGAAATAAGATCGGGAAGAACGAGTTCCATCAAGGCGGGGTAAGGAGATAGTTGGTTGGAAGAGACAAAATATTTCTCAGAATAATTAGATAGATGAAGGAGATTTACGTGTAAAATATGATATTGTATACTTTATACTTTAAAAAAATACGTAGAAAAGTGGACAGATGTAGTAAATTACAATTCTGGGAAAGAGTGAGAAGAAGGAAAGAAAGGTAGGGTGAGAAACGATTATTTTGCAAATGAAACTAGGTTTATACCAAGATTTTCAAAATATGAGCACGATGAACATAGAACCGATAAAAAAATAAATTGAAATTCTATTCAGCTTAGAATAATATTCTGAAAGCGCGCACGATAAGTGGTTAAAATAAATTTAATAGTTTAGAGAGAAGGGATAATACTTTAAATTAGCAAAATGGAAACCAAGTTTTATATATTTATATACATATGTATATATAAACTGAAATCCGAAAGATATAGATTAGAAACATTATAAGATGGTAAATTAAAAAAAAAATTTATGAGAAATTTCGTAATTCAAAGATTGCATTCAAGTTAACCGAAAGGTAGGAAATCTAAGTTCATTTTTTTTAAATATGAGCACGATAAACATAGAACTGATATATATAAAAAAATTAAAGTTCTCTTTAGTTTAGATAACATTCTAAAAGTATGTATGGTAAGTGGTTAAAAATAAATTTCGTAGTTTATAAAAATGGTATATTGAATTTTCCAAAGTGGTAACAAAGTTTTAAAACTAAAATACGATGGATACCGATTCGAAATTAAGTACGAGACCGTGACTTAAAATTTTACTACCAAGAAGGTTTCAAAATTTGCGAAAGAATTTTAACTCAACCGAAAGTAAGAAATTTTAAATATTTAATAAAAGTTTTCAAAGAAGTTAAACTGAGCGAAGAATTTTAATAACAAACTCTGAAAATTACTTTTAGAGGAAGCAGAATTGGTCAAGGAAGGGATTCGAAGGATCGACGATAATCGTCAGGAAACGATCACATGAATCGGGAGACATGAAAGGGTTGCAAGGAGAATATGTGTAGGATACGAATCGTGAAGAGCTACGATGGAACATTACGGTCGATAACACAAAGGTGTAATTATCAGAGGGACGCTAGAAGTCAGGGGTTCTATTCATCGGGTCGTCTAAAGATCAGGATAACTCGGCTCTATGACATCCTAATGAGCTAGACTATAATTAGGGTCTAAGGGAAGGTTCCTAAGAGAATCAAGGTTAGTTCTGCTGGGCCCAAAGTCGATGGACCCGAGCGAACGACTAAAAGAAGGGCTCTGGAAATTTAACACGGTCAGAGTCAAGTGGCTACTAAGGTATTCTAGGACGAGGATGACTAATTCCTAACCAAGGCGTCAGACTATCAAATTAGGGCGTCTACCCAAGTCTTCCTACTATCTAAGACTAGGAAACTAATTCAGACTTGTACGTGGATATTAAATGAATGCGGTACTTTTATTGTACCGAACTTTTGCAAGACCTGCATGGGCCACCACTAAAACCTGTCACGCCCCTCTTCCCAAAAATACGGAGGCGAAGTGTGACTAAGGCCCGCTTAGGCCAGAGCTGAGAAGCTCGGACCCAATAAGCGTCTGTAGAGGTACCATTTTAAAATATTTTCAGGTTCTTGCATTAATATAGTTCGAAACAACAGAAAGTACGGAAAGGAAGTTGCATTCATTAAATTAGAGATATAATATGCAACAAGTACAAAGTCTAAAAAGAAGCCTAAGCGTGGCAACAATTATCTAAAAGCAAACTGAAAGTAGTAACCTCTGAAAGTGACGACTAAAAGACCTCAAGGTTTGGTCCTTGTCAAGCACGTACTCTGGGTCGACGTCCTCGGCTCCTCGTACTCCAGTGAGTCTGCCTCGTCCACGAATTCTGGCTGAGCACCTGCCGTACAGCACCCAAGAGAAAGGAACTGTACGTCAGTTAAAGTCTACAAGAAGGGTTAGACTTTACTGCAAGTGCACCGGACTTTAAACAATGGTTTACTGGTTGATTAGCATGCTGAGGTTCTATTACACAACAGTTTACTGGTTGATTAGCATGCTGTGGTTATAACAGGGTAACACAACAGGAAGTAACGTAGCAGGAAAGTAAAACGGGACAAGTAGTAGTCGTAGCGTGTGCTACCAACTACGGGACTATCCTAAAGGTGTCAGGACAAGACGGAACTAGACAAGACAAGACAGGACACGACACGACTGACAGGACTAGTAAAACACGAAGGGTTCACGCCTTACGGTTCGAGGGGGATCAGACCCTCTCACCGTGCGCATGCTCAACCCTACCCCAAACCCCAGAACTCAGGACAGGAAGCACGGAGATCACTTTCGCAAGGAAAGCACCTGAAACGCCCGTAGGCTTTTTGTAACACAGAGATCACTTCCGCAAGGGAAGCACCTGAAACGCCCGTAGGCTTTTTGTAACACAGAGATCACTTCCGCTCGGGAAGCATCTGAAACACCCGAAGGCTTTTTGTATCACAGAGATCACTTCCGCTCGGGAAGCATCTGAAACGCCCGAAGGCTTTTTGTATCACAGAGATCACTTCCGCTCGGGAAGCATCTGAAACGCCCGAAGGCTTTTTGTGTAACAGGGACAAGACACGACAAGTGTAAGGAATTGTTATTCTAGGGTGTCCACACGCACGCACACACAAGATAGCCCTACGGTGTCAAGAGTTGTTGTTTGTCGAGCTTAGACTTCGTCGTCAAGTCTAAGTCGTCAGGGGCGTCCCGGACGCTATCATTTCACGTCCGGTTCTATACATTCACAGTCTAACAGTTTTATCAATCTAAGACCAAAGCACGGTCAAAAACGCAAGTGGGTACACTTGCCTACGATGGTGAGTGTGTCGTCCGTCTGGAGCGTCTCGTCCAGGCGTCTCGTCCGCGGTAGTCCGTCTGAAAAGTGTCACGGCGACGGTGTCAGGTCGCATTTTTCAATAACTCCTATTTAGGTTCATTTCTAGGTTGTCGAGATTACCCTAATCGTCAAGTCACAATTTGATGTTTTATCAGCCTAGATCGACCACTACCATATATGCACAGAAAGTTTGTCTGATGGTCGATTTCTACGGTGAGCAGCGTTTTACTGGTGCGGAAAAGTAAATTTAATTATTGTTGTCCAGTTTTAGTTAAGGTTCAGTTTGCTACAGTGTGGGTTTCACTATGAGTTTAGAGCTCACCAACCTGGTCTGACTGTCACGTGTAACTTTGACGTCGGATCTGAAACAATGGATCACGTCTATCTCCCTCTGGTTCCACGACTGCGAGTAGCGTAACTGGAAGAGGTCGTCGGGGTGTTCCGGTGATCGGACGAGAAAGAGTCTTCCTTAACATTGCCAACATATACCACTTTAAAATTGCACAGTGCTGCTCGAATTGCTGAATCCATATCCTCCACAGTGGTTCGATCTTTCCATCCTCCAGCTTCCTATATAGCAGGGATACTCCATACACCAATAGTTCCATTGAAACCAAATAGTTTGAACATGGTAGAACCCGATTCTTGTTCAACCTTGAAATGGTAATCCATTGACATTTCTCGTATCCTCGTCATCATACACTCATTCGAGTTCACAAACTTCCCTGATTCCTCTCAAATCCAACGACAACCATGAAGCGAAGGAAACTGAGTCCATAACCTGAAGGAGAAGGATCTGAGCTACATTGACAGATGCAGCCATTATCAGCAACTTCTCTGATGCTGCTGCAATAGGGAAAGTGTGGCACCGGCGGCTGAGAGGGCTCGTGCGGCAGCTGCAGATGATGAGGGGCGCGGGGCGGCAGACGGGGAGCTGGAGACGACGTCGCGGGCTGCGAGGCGGGATCTCGCCATGGAGAGGGAGGTCTGAGAGAGGGGAACCGCTCGGGGTGCGCTCGGTGCTCTGTGCGGCGGCGGATCTCGCCGGAGCGCGAAAGGGGAGATGAGAAGGCGACGACCTCCGATGTCGAGCGGCATCGTACGGGCTGCAGCGGCGACGGGGTCAGGTGCTGGCGATCGGAGTCGGAGCTGCGGCGGTCACGGCGGCCTCGTGCGGCGTCGGGGGTCGGGATCTCGGCGGCTCAGCGACGGCTGCGGCGGAGATCGGGTTCGCGGCGGCGCCGTGAGGGAGAGATCGGGAATGGGGTGTGCTCAGGCGGCCGTGGGGAGGCCGGCGGCGGGATTCCGCCGTGAAGAGGGTTATCGGGGAGAGAGAGAGAGGAAAAGAATTTAGGGATTCGTTTAGGGGCCGGCGGCTGTGATTTTGGGGTTAGGGTTTTTGTAGCTAGGGTTAAGGTTATTATATAATAATATTCAGGGTTGATAAATAACTATAGGATTGTGGTTAAAAAGAGGGGGATTTAGTGTTAGTGGGTGTAGAAGGAGGGAAAAACTAGTGGATGATAGAAGAAGCAATTCAGGAAATATTTTAAAACAGATTTGATAAGAGATTCAGCCAGATTTGGCTAACAATTTCGAAATTTGAACTGATTGGGGAGATCGACGGTCGAGATTAATCCGGGTGATAATTCGCAATCCGGGCGTCAGAAAAATAATCCGAAAATACCGGGGCGATCGTGGAGACGAGACGTACGGATCTACGGAGCTCGATCATGCGTAACACCTACCAAAAATTTACGTAAAATTGGAAACAGCATTTCGAGTCAGATGACTAAAACGCCCCTATCTTTCAAAGTCGTTTCGCGAGAAAACGAGCCGTGAAACGAGGTTCCCGATAATTACAATAAAATCCAAGCCCCAAAACGATCGCAACGGCACATCGCATCGCTAAATTCGGAATCCAGAAATAATCAAATAAAATACGTGCACGATAAAACACGTGCGCGCAGAAAATCACAAACGGTCGGAAAGCGGCCGTTACAAGCGAAGATCTACCTCAGGCTTTGTTTTCTTGCTCGGGAATGGTGCAATATCCTGGAGCAGCAAGAAGCAAACATGCATCGCCCTATCAACCATGGAAGCTGAATTTGTAGCATTCAGCATGGCGGTCCAAGAAGCTGTTTGGCTTAGGAAATTCTTAGACAGGCTGACGGATGCCACTGACTCGAGCACTGTTCCTATATACAGTGATAGTCAAGCTTCGATTGCCTATGTCAAAAATCCTAAATTTCATTGTAAGACCAAACATATTGATATTCGATTCAAGTTTGCGAAGGACTATGACAAACGAAATGAAGTAGACATATGATACATATCCACGCATAAGATGATAGCGGATCCCCTTACTAAGGCGATCCCCAGAGATGTGTTCTTCAAACACTTATCATCTATGGGAATGCGTAGGTGCTGAGTTGTATCATGTAATATTCCCCATGTCTATAGAAGATCAAAGTTTAATAAAAAGAAGAAGTTTTTTTATATATTGCATACAAGTTTCTTACAAATGATTTTAAATACATTTGTGTTTAAGTCTCAGCTATTTTATTGTGTGTATGTCGGACAGATTAAGGTTGGCTCTCTCACATGAGCAACCGCCTTATCTTATCAGATGGATAAGATAGAGATGAGACTAGTTTAAAGTCAAAATCATTAGACAAATGATTTAGAGTCGTGACTTAAACAAAATAGTCGAATGAAAGATCTGCATCATATGGATGCTTACAAAAGATCTGAGATCTGTATCACAAGGATATTTAAAAGAGATCTCATAGGATTTTTTAAATCCTATCTGTCTTATGCAGGATGAGAGTCCGGGAATATTTCATGAGTAGTAAGGGGACTCAAAAGATAGACACTGTGGTGTCTGATCTTTCATCCGTACAACATCATTAAGACATACTCTCCCTGGGAAAGGAGTGATGTTGTAATACGTGTTCATACCACGTATGCATTTCGACCACTGAGTTAGTAGCAATAGTGTTTGCTATTATGTGAGACTCAAAGGCCATACAGGTCTTAACTCTTATCCTCAAGGACTCCAATTGGTTCCTTTAGATTTGACGAGATGATCGCTATCTTAGCGTGTTGCTAATGGGCTATGATAATTCGGCTCGGCGGGGCACGTTAGAAAAGCGAATCAAGTCAAGATCAGAAGGTTTGCAAGAAGAGGAAGATTGATTTCATATTCGTATTTGGACTTTAATGATTCAAAGCTGGCCAGCCAATTGTGATCCAGATGGGATTCAATTGTTGAATATAAAGTATAAGAAATGTGAAGAAATAATCTAGGGTAAAGCATGCGTTGAACTACTCAACTTTGCACCTTCGAGGTCGTTATGTATCTCTAACAAGTGCACAACAACAGACTCTACGCGCATGACGGTCGCACGGTCTATTTCTCGGTATGATAGATGAAAGAACTAAGAGAAAGACGTTCTCTTACAATCCCCTCAAGTGTGAGTGGGAGATGTTGGATATGGATGACGTTTGTACACCCTTGTAGGGGATGTACGAGGGAACACGGACCTCGAACGTCGCACACACAAAGTCGTGTGCAAAGGGAATCTGTTCCCTTGCGGAGAGGATCTCTAGATTAATGGGAAAGTCGCATTATATGTGCATAAGTGCATGCGACATATGGCTAATAAAGGGGTAATATCTTAAGCTTATGTTGTACCATGCATATGGTACAACTTAAGCTTATAATGTGCCATGTATGATGGTACACCTTAGTTAAATTGTTCCAAAGGAACAATTACTCCTAAAATAACTACCTTGGGGGGCTATAAATAAGACCCAAGGGTTAGCCATTTCCTTACACTTTTGCATGGTATTCTTGCCTTGCATTTCATTCTAGCGAAGCTCTGCCGAAATCCTTCCTCTCTCTTTATCCAAGTTCTTAATCTAAAAGTAGAGATTTAGATTGTGGATTTAGTAGCATTACTCCGTTCGTAAGAAGACTCGATCCGTCGTGGCGAATCCGAAGGCGAAGTTCCGTGACTACCGTACCGCATACGCAAGCGTAAGTCTCAACTTCATTTATCGATCCTAACTCTGTTTTGGCAGGATCCTACACTAACAACATCCAACCTAATTTATTATTAGGGTTTCAATAAAATAACAAGGAGAGTTATGAGAAAACCAAAGTATCGAACCCTACCGTATAGAAGCAGAAGATCGATGCCGAGCAAGCACGGCAACAGAAGAACGATCCAGGGAAACCTAGGGTTCAGATCTGGAATGGGGAGAAAATCTGGAGAAATGGGGTTTTGGGGATTTTTGGGGGTTTTCTGGTGACCTAGAGGTGGTGGCCGGCCAAAATGGAGAGGGGGAAGGGCTCTTGATGAAGGAGGAAGGCTAGGGGAAGATGGAGAAGGATTTGGGGAAGAATGAGGCTCAGGAGAAATGAATGAAGAAAAGAAAACGTTTTGGGGGTTTAAATAGGAAGAGCTGGCGGCTGCCCAGAAATTAGGGTTTCGACACTGATTAGTCGGTCAAAGAAGAGTTACTGACCGACTAGTTTAGCAACTAGTCGGTCGGTCGACCAACTGTGACCGACTAGAATCAAACAGTGAAAGAAGGGGAAAATCTGGGAAGTGAATTAGTCGGTCTGTGAAGGCCCGTCGACCGACTAGTTTGGAATCTAGTCGGTCGGTGAGTGTTCATGAACCGACTAACGAGGAACAGTAGCTTAGGTAAAATTAATCAAAGGAACTAGTCGGTCTGAGAGCAAGTTCTGACCGACTAGTTTCACATCTAGTCGGTCGCTGATTGTTCTTAGACCGACTAAGAGTAAACAGTAACTCCTGTACATTAGATTTAAAGAACTAGTCGGTTGGAGAAGAGTTTCTGACCGACTAGATTGAATTCTAGTCGGTTGGTCCGCCTTCTCGAACCAACTAAGATGCACTAAAAGTGCCGATTCGAATCGCGGAGCTTCAGGAAGATTCCTATGGCTTCTAAGATCACTCTAACTCTAAGATATGAGCGATTTGAAGCTCGTCACGAATGACTTACTCCGAAATCGACGATCGAAGGAAGAAGCTAGAAAATCACGACGAAACGATCGAAAGTGAAAGCTACGGCGACGAAAACCACACATCCAAGGAGAAAATCCACCAAGCATATATTTTAATATAGATAATCCAATTACACGAAAACCAGTCGTTACATAAAATGTCGACAAGTGTGCTCACACTTGATCGGCTCTTTCTGCAAATTTTGTGTTAGTTGAAAGACACAGATCGACTGAGACCCTCCGGTCACTTGTCATGGTTTGGGGCTACTCCCCCGTAGGATGATTAAAGAACTTGGATCGGTTGTAAGGCTGGGGGACACTCTGATGTGTCCATATTTTCTATCTTTTCATTGCATCATTTTATTGCATTTCATGCCATATCCGCATCCAAATCCTGCATTTTCATACGATACTATGCTTCTAACGCTATATTTGAGTTTCGTAGATCTTAATAGATTTTAAGGGATTTTGGAGCGATTTGGAGCCATTTTGGGACATGGACACACCCAGCACGTCCGTGACGCTGTTGGTGAGGCTCTACAGGAGTTCACCGAGGTTTGAAAGCATATGGGAGGAGAGGAGGAGAGGAGGAGAAGCAAGCGAGAGAAAGGAGCCAAAGCCCAAGCCCATGTAGTTTTTCCAGGCGACTCGACCCGAGTAGCACCAGCTACTCGGTCAAGCTGACACATGAGTCCAGCAAGAAGAACATGCACGCTCTACTCGACCGAGCAGAGTGACGACTCGACCTGAGTCGATCCAGTTTTCGAGCTTCCTCCCACCAGCATCCTACTTGACCGAGCAAGTCCTACTCGACCCGAGCCGGCAGAGTGACGATTTGGAGAAGAATATTTGATCCTCTGATGACTCGACCGAGCAGGGACTACTCGACCCGAGTAGGCAGAGCGGCAATTTGGAAGGGGAGTTCCGACCTACTGACGACTCGACCGAGTAGGCGGACTACTCGACCGAGTAGCCCGGATCCCTTTTCTAGCAAGCAGCAGCTAAGGTGCATGCTCGACCGAGCAGGCGCCTACTCGACCGAGCAGCCGACTCGGTCGGTGACATGTGGGCCCCAAGCTTTCATACTTTCAGATTTTCTTGTGGGGTCCACCCTCTATGTATTTAAGATAATTTTACTGACGTTTTAGAGAGATTTTTAATTATTTAATAGATGAGAGATTTAATTAATGTTTTTAGATCTAGGGTTTCTATTGTGCCGTCATTGCAAAAGATTGGTTTTTTATTGTCTCTTGTGCCTTGGAATCTATTGGAGTTCGCTTATTTTCTACTGGCTATTGTTCTCTCCTGATTTTGGTACGTAAAATTCTCATCTTTTACTTGTTTTAATTGGTATGATGTTTCCCATGGTAAAAATTGCATCTTTATTTGTTATATTTGCCATGTGCGAGTAATCTTCTCTAGGGCTGATGGGTTAGCCCTAAGACCCTAGGAAAAAGATGTAGATCTGGATTTTTAGGTTGTGTTGGGAATAAAGGGGGAGTACTTTGGTTGATCCAGCCAAATCCTTAGGAGAACTCGTACTGAGATCATGCCCACGGTTGGTGGAATTGATTAGCTTAAGGAGTATCCTTAGGATTTAATTAGGGAGTTAGTGGATCCAACCAAGGCTTGTGACCATGTCTGGCCCGTGCCTTGAGGAGATCAACCGACGACGGCTACCGCCATTGCATCAATGAGAGCCATCGAAGTACCTCAGAGCTCTAATCCACGAGAGTGGTACGAGCTGAGAGACCATCCCCATATACCCAATGCAACGTAAGAATCCTAGTCTAACGTCGACCTCCGACGGTCCTAGCGGTTATCCCTAAGGCCCTAGTCTCTTTATATCGAACCAACAACACCATCACAACCAACCTTTCTAAATCGACTGCCATCTCATTCTGAGATCTAGAAATAACCTGAGACCTCAATACACTGTCAATGTCCCTGTGGGATTAGACAATCTTTTATACTATAATTTGACACCGTCCACTTGCAGATAAAACCCAGAATCGACACCTAGAAAACATACCACGCCTGGCAATCGTGACACCGTCAGGTGAATTTTAGGTGTAAGTTCTGGGCGCGTCAAGTTTTTGGTGCCGCTGTCGGGGACAGTTACGGTGTTACTCAGCTTATTTTTATTTCGAAGAATTTGCTAGCAACTCTACTCATTTCCTATCTTTCCATTCTTTTTATTCTTCTTTAGATTACCTTGCTACTCATTGTATTTTCTGAGTGGTCTTGTGCATGATTACTCGCTTCGGAGCTTTTGAAAAAGAACTACTATTTGATCCTAAAATCGAGAAGACCGCAAGAACTCTCAAATCCTTGAATAGGGGTCAGACACCCTCTGATCCGATGGCAGAAAATACCGCCAGTCCACCTCGCACCGGGTCCATCCAAGACCACATGAAACCGAGCTACGGGAACAATTCTTCCATTCTGAGACTGCAACTGGCGGCAAGTAGCTTTGAGATAAAGACCTGGCTCATAAATCTGATGCAGCAGGATCACTTCCATGGGAATCCACACGAGAACCCTAACCATCACATCGACACTTTTCTGGAAAAGTGTGATACGTTCAAGACCAAGGATGTGAGCAAAGACACAATAAAGCTAAGGCTCTTTCCCTTTACTATGAGGGATAAGGCTTCATATTGGTTGCGGGCCCATACATCCAACCACTTCACTTCTTGGAAGCAACTGGCACTTGCTTTCATGGATAAATTTTACCCATGGTCCAAAACGATGAGGATCAGATGAGCTATCTCTAACTTTAAGCAACTGCCACAAGAGTCACTCTACGAGGCCTGGGAAAGGTTCAAGGATCTTCATCATCAGTGCTCGCATCATGGGATCCCATCATGGGATCTAGTCCAAAGCTTCTACAGCAGGCTGCAGCCCAGTACAAAGATGATCATTGATGCCATCGCACAATGTGCCCTCCTAGACAAATCAGCAGCTGAAGCAATTGACCTGCTTGAACATATAACGGAGAACAACCAACAATGGAGCGAGGAGCACACCATTATAATCAGGACTCCGGAGGTAAAAGCTATTAGCCACCTCGATTCTCATATTGAAACTTTGTGCAAGCAGGTGGTAAGGATCGAACAACGGTTGGATGCCATTCCAACAACTACCAGCGCTCCAACTTATCATCCTCAAGAAGAATACAGGGAGCACAGCTACGTTCGCAATGAAGGACCTTATGACGGAGCAGAATCATCCAAGCAAGTACAATATGTACAAGGAAACGGGTGCAATCAGTGGCAACATCCGGCCGCAAGGAATCACCCGGATTGTCCTATGGAAATCCAAGTGGAGGGCTGCAACCTCCATAGTTTCATAGGCCACTGCTCCTTCCCCCTCAACAACAAGGACCATCGCCACATCAGCAGCAGAACGGATTTAGGCCATCTGGGCCATATCGACCACCGTGCTACCAATTAAATCGCCTGCCTCAGCAAAACTATGCACCAGTGCCACCACATTCTAGTTTAGATGCTACCTTAGAATCATTTATGAGCAGACAAGTAAAGTTCAATCAAGACACGTCTGCTCAATTCAAGAACATCAACACATTGCTTAACGAGCTAAGAGGTCAGATGTCCCAATTACTGAAGCATCAAAGAAGGTTGCCTTCGCAACCAGAGCCGAATCCAAGAGCTCAAGAAAATGACGTGGTCGCCGTCACCACGCAAGGAGATAGGATAACCGACGCTGTGATGGTACCTGTTACAAAAAAGGAACAAGTTACAACTGAGGATGTCCCTATTGGAAACAATGAGGAAGAGGCTACGGATGAGCCTATCATGAACAAAGAGAGGTAGGCTTCACCTTCCACCTTACCCACCATCACACCGGCACCAAAGGACGATGCAACCACTTCTAATAAGCCAACTCCTAAGGACGCCGCCAAGGATAAGGGAAGCCCACCCCCTCCGCCGTATCCACAGAGGCCAGCTTTAGCAAAAATGGAGAAAAAGTATGCAAAGTTTACGGAGCTCATAAATGGTATTCAACTCAACATCCCTTTTATGGATGCTATTACAGAAATTCCTATCTACACAAAATTTTTGAAAGACCTCATCCCTAGAAAGCGAAAACATGAAGAAGTGAAGCTTTTGTAGGATTCAACTTCCATCATAAAGAACCACCTCCCGACGAAATTACCAGATTCGGGAAGCTTCAAAGTGCCATGCTCTATTGGAGGTACACCTATTAACCATGCATTGATCAACTTGGGAGCGAGCATCAGTTTGATGCTGCTCTCTACAATCAAAATGCTACAAACCGGAAGCGAGTTGGAGCCTACCAACATGTCTATACAACTGGCAGATCACTCCATAACATATCCGGTAGGTATTTCTAGAGATATTATTCTGCAAATATCGCCCGGACTATGTGTGTCGGTGGATTTTATTATAATGGATATGCCAGAAAGGAGGAGTTCCCAACTCATACTTGGCCGTCCTTTCATGGCGACGACCGGTGTCTTGATAGATGTTCGCGAAGGGACTCTCTCAATGAATGTGGGTAATATTGAAGCTCAATTCCGGTTACAAAAATCCATGAAGGAGCATGTCCAAGAAGAAGGAGCGAGCTATCTTGAGCTCTTAGAAGATGATGCTATAGGGGAGAATACCACTGAAGGGGTCATGAAGGACCTGGTGAAGACAAGTGTTGATGACAATGGTGGCATGCGTTTATATTTCATATATTCACGCACGTCTTCTTTTGTGTTTTTCCGTTATTTTCCGCCGTCCCGTATCCGTTTTCTCGTATTTTCTAGTTTTCTTTCACTTCTCCATGTTTTTGCGTGTTTGCAAGAGTTTGCCAGCATAGGGGACACATAACAAAGATATCATAAGTCCCCGGAGCAACGGGAGGAGTCACGCGCGATCCAGGGGGTCAAACGACCAAGATTGCTATCTTTCAGCCCCCCACCCGATCGGTTGGATACAGCCACCGATCGGGTGATGCACGCGTGCACGACCCGGACAGCAGCTGAAGCAAAGTGAGCATCAACCGACCTGGTCAACGACCGGTTCAGCCCAATAGACTTCTTGGGAAATTGAAGCTGAATTCCAACCGATCGGGTGACCTTCATCCGATCGGTTCATCTGTAGCCCACTCCCCCAAGACACAACCCAGAGAGCTCACCCGACAGCCAGCTGACCGTGCCAAAACGTCGCAAGTTTCTGCCTTTTGGGTGACGTTTCCAACTGATCAGTTTATCTATTAACCGATCGGTTCACCCGATGACCGCAAGATCCAAACGACGAGCCGCTTGCGCCAACCGACCGTGTCATGTGACTGGGTGAAGTTTCTGAAGACCGCAACCGAATCATGTAGTAGCTCACCCGATCGGTTGATACTTCAACCGATCAGGTGACGTCGTTATCTATATATATAAGCCCTAGGTTTTCAGAAACGAGAGCTGTATATTTTTCTGTCTTTTTTCTCCATTGTGGCGGCTGGAATTTTTCAGTTATTTGTAAGTGTTCCGATCTTTATGAAACTTTGATATAGTGTTAATTGCATTGATACTACTTCATTTCAATTGCCTGATTATGTTTTTAACGGTCGATTTTCATTTAGATTACTTTTTAGCTAAAATGTGTGAGTAGTTCCCAAATCTGGGATTTTGGTGGAAACCCCTTCGTGGGTTCTCCCTAATGCATCCATAGGACTAGGAAATCGATAGGGATTAGGAATCTATTGGTTACACGGGGTGTTTTATTGTCATCGGCCGGAAAAAGACCGCCGTTGACCGTTGGGCCAAGTGGGAATAAACTTTGTGGTTGACTCCCTAGCCATAGCTCACGCCCTTAGCATGGACATCGAATCCTAGCGTGTGGGAACGGCAGGATGAGATGTTGGGAGTTATCATTGCGAGCTTAGTGCTCTCGGAGTCGGTCAGTGTTAATGGACATGGGAATGCCCACTGACCGAAACCGGGTAGTCCGGCGTATCATCCTGGGCACCAACCGGAGTTGTAACGGCCGCTTTCCGACCGTTCGTATTTTCTACGTGCACGTACTTTTCGTGCACGTATTTTATTTGGTTCTTTCTTGGTTTCGGTATATACGATGTGATATGCCGTTGTGACCGTATGGAAGTGTAGAATTTTATGGTAGTTTTTGGGAACGTCATTTCACGGCTCGTTTTCTCGCAAAAATAGCTTTGAATGGAAGGGCGTTTTGGTCGTTTGGCACCAATACACGGTTCCTGATTTTACTATAATTTTTGGTAGGTGTAACACGTGATTAGACACTGTAGCCCCATACTTCTCGTCTCCATGATCGTCCCGGTATTTTCGGATTATTTTTTCGATGCCCGTAGTGGAAGATATCTCCTAATCAATTCTCAGCCGTTGATTAGCCGCTAATCTATTTGAATTTCAAAACTAATCACATCCCTAATTTTTATCCCACGTTTCATGGCTATAACTATCAGCCACTAACTGCACCTCCTCTTTTCCCTAACTATACTCTCCTTATCTCTATCTCCCTCCCGCACTTAACCTAAAGTCTAGAGGCACTTAGCATATGTTTCCATCTTAAAAACCAATTCATCAAAAGCCCTAGGTCACGCATGGGCACATACCCAGCCGCCACCTCCCTTACTTCGGCTACTCACGCATGCATCCTCCTCCTCCACGCGGCCACCAGCTCCTCCACCTCCTTCTCCTCTATCTCCTCCTCCCAAGGACCTCAAAACCCCAATCAAACAAGCCATTGGCCAATTTTTGTGAAGCTGTGAACCCATCGCCGGAAAACACCACCGGCCACCGCTCTCCGGCGATCTCCGGCAGCCGCCACCACCTCTGTTGGATTCCTATCGAAACCCCCTACCAACTGCAATTTCCCTTATGCGCATAGCCCACCTGTAGCTCTGTGAATCCTCGTCGGAACATGCCATATCGGCTGTTTTTCACAGATCTGGAAGCTGAACTTCGACGCCCGCGCACGATCACCTCCGACCACCCCCGGTGACAACTCCACTGCTGTTGGCTTCGTCTTGAAGTCCTTTACCTTCTGTAACTTCCCGTTTTTGCTGTTCATCGCTGGAATTCTGCTGAGACGCGCGACAACGGACGTTGCGCAAATCTGTCCTCTCCGGCTTCTCATGGACACCCACCGCTGTACGCTCAAGCCTTCGGCCACTCACCAGACCGAGCATCTTCCTCTGGTCCTACTTCATCTACCAACAGCCCCCTTGGACTCTCGGAGTTCACGTGCATTACCGCACGCACATACTTTTAGCCGACGTCACTGTTATCGTGAAGATCCGTTGCGTTACTCGCAACGGGAGGAGAATCGCTGTTAGCTCGCTGATTTCATGCCAACACCCCGCTGTCCCGAGGTACCTCGATGTGCTACACGTGGCCGAGGAGTTCCAGACGATGCCGACGTTTCACCGTTCAGACCCGACTTCCGCTTGTTGGACGACATTACGAGACGGACTACCGCAGACGCAATGCTTGGACGGGATGCTCCGGACGGACGACACACTCGCCACCTCAGGCAAGTGTACTTTCTTGTACCTTCGGCCGTGTCTAGGCCTTAGACTTTTTAGAACTGTTAAAATGTGAACAAAGAAAACCGAACGTGAAATGATAGCGTCCGGAACACCCGTTGATAGCTTAGACTAGACGACGAAGTCTAAGCGCAACAACAACTTTTGACACCTTAGGATTTTCCTGTGTGTGCGTGCGTGTGGACCCCCTAGAAGAACCATCCCTGTTTTGTCATGTCGTGTCTTGTCATACACAGCCTGCGGGAAATAGGGCACTCTCCGAATGATCCCTTGTACTGATACACAGCCTGCGGGCAATAGGGCACTCTCCGAGTGATCCCTTGTACTGATACACAGCCTGCGGGCAATATGGCACTCACCGAGTGATCCCTTGTACTGATACACAGCCTGCAGGTAATAGGGCACTCACCAGTGAGTGGGTGATCCCTTGTACTGATACACAGCCTACGGGCAATAGGGCACTCACCAGTGAGTGGGTGATCCCTTGTACAGATACACAGCCTGCGGGCAATAGGGCACTCACCAAGCTAGAGTGAGTGATCCCTTGTACGGACTTGTCTTGTGCACTTGGGTGGGGTAGGGTTGAGCGTGCGCACGGGGAGAGGGTCTGATCGCCCTCGAACCGTAAGGCGTGAACCCTTCGAGTCACACGTGTCTTGTCTTGTCTTGTCACGTCTTGTCTCATCTTGTCTTGACCCGTTTAGGTTAGTCCCGTAGTCGGTAGCACACGCTACGGCTACTGCTTGACGCGTTTTACTTTTCCTGCTCCGTTTACCTCTTTTGTTACTATGTACAACCTCAGCATGCTAATCAACCAGTAAAATGTTGCTTTAAATTAAAATACACTTGCAGTAGAGTCTAATATTTACTGTGTAGACTTTACCTGACGTACAGTTCCTTTTCTCTTGGGTGATGTACGTCAGGTGTCGAGCCGGAGTTCGTGGATGAGGCAGACTTACTGGAGTACGTGGAGCCCGAGGACGTCGACCCGGAGGACGTACCTGATGAGGACCAGACTTAGACGTTCCCCACCGTTGCGGACTTCCAGAGGTTACTACTTTTTAGTCTGGGTGAGTAGCACCACTTTACTCTCTGCCTAGGTTGGGTGGTTCGCACTATTAGTTCCCTTTCTGCAGATTGTTGCCATGCTTAGGCTTCTTTTTTTTAGATTTGTCATATGCTGGATATTACCTCTATTGTAAAATGAATGCATCCTTTTCCTTCTATGCTTTTGTTGTTCCGGATTTTATAAATGAAAGAACCTGAAAAATTTTAAAATGGTACCCATACATACGCTTATTGGGTCCGAGCTTCACAGCTCCGGCCTAAGCAGGACTTAGTCACGTTTCGCTTCTGTCGTTTTGGGAAGCGGGGCGTGACAGGAATATCGGGCCCATGGGACGCGGGTATCACTCTTAGAGGCAACGTCTCACCATTAACCCCTAATTCCGATCGTTGTCCTATATGTCGGTCGTAGTAGCGAGAACACATGATAGGGTGGAAACCGAAGTTTCATGGGTTTCCCTTTATAATGTTTATCCCTCCTATTCATTTTCAGTGACAAACCTACGATTGATTCGGGCTAGCTCACCCATAGGGTGAATTGGGTCCCTTCTGACACAAGCACAACCACGCCTCCCTATGTTCGATCCCCAAGCCACACTACAACACCGTGCGCTTGCGGTTATAAATATTTAAATCTCGCGCCCCCAATCCTATAGCACATTGCATGCTTACATCAGGGGACGTCAAGCTTTATGGCGCCGTTGCCGGGAGGCAACGTGCTTGTTATTTTAGGACTTTTGAACCCTTGAGTCTAGCTCACATCTCTATCTTGTGATAATTTTCGCATTCTTCTTTTTCATTTTTATTTCCTTATTTTTATTTTCAATTTTTTATCTGTTTCTTTCCCACTTTTGCTTCATGGGTGTTTGTTGCTTTTAATGCACAGGAACACAAGGAGTCTTGACGACTTGATTCCTGTTGATCATGAGATAAACGCCACCCTAAGGCATCTGGCCACAGAGAAGAGAAGAAGAGAAGAGTCTGAAGCCATGGGGGAGAATACCCCACCGCATAAATCCCTGCTGGAGTACTCGATGCCATCCATCGAGTCCACCTCCTCCATCCGACCTCCTGTTATTACGGCACAGAGCTTCGAGCTCAAGCCGTCCTTAGTGACGTGGATCCAGCAGGATCAATTCTCTGGGGCACCCATGGAGAGCACTATCGAACATCTGGACTCGTTCCTAGAGAAATGTGACACCTTCCGGATTAATGGTGTCACAACTGAAGCAATCCGTCTGAAGCTATTCCCCTTCTCTCTGCGGGATAAGGCCAAGCTGTGGCTCAGGGGAAAGGACCCGAACATGTTCAACACTTGGGAGAAGCTTTCAAACGCCTTCTTGACTAAGTTCTTTCCTCCAGGGAAGACCATGAAGCTGAGGAGTGAGATCTCCTCCTTCTCCCAAGCCAGCCACGAGTCCCTGCATGAAGCTTGGACAAGATTTAAAGAGATGCAGCGAAGATGCCCTCATCACGAGCTTTCGAAGTGGCAGATTATAAATCTGTTCTATAACGGATTTAGGGATGACTTGAAGTCTTCAATGGACGCCGCGGCTGGGGGGTCCTTCATGTCTAGAAGTGAAGAAGATGCCGACAACATATTAGAAAACATGGCATCGAACAATGAGCGGTGGTGCGACGAGCGCGCCACACCCCAATCTAGAGGAATTCATAGAGTCGACGATGTCGACAAGTTGTCTAGCAAATTTGATTTGCTGTCGACCCAGATCTCAGCACTCATGGTAGGATCTGGCGGTGCTGGCACACAACAAGTATCGGCGGTGAAATCTAAAGTCCTATGAGACTTCGAGGGTGGTGACATTTCACCACCGATGGATCAAGCGAGCGCGATTTTCTTCAACCCTACGGGTAATGCGCCATATCCACCTAGGACGAGCTCGAATCCGGTCTATTCTCCAAACAACCGGAACCACCCCAATCTTAGCTATCGGGCACCGTATCAGCAGCAGCAGCAGCAGCAGCAATAAGTGTATCAGCCGCCTGGGCAGCAGCAGCAGCAGATATATCAGCCGCCTATGCAGCAGTTTCAGCAGCAGCAGCAGACCCAAGTGTACCAACAGTATCCGCCAAGGAACCAGCAGCCCATGCAGCAGCAGCATCATCAATATGGCCAGCAGTGTGTCATCTCCCCGGTTGAGTCCCTCTTGACTCAGTACATTACTAACCAAGAGAAGATCAATTTGAAGCTGGAGATGGGGTAGAGGGCTCTCACTGATCAAGTAACCCAGCTGGTGTTACAGGTGGCGAACCTTCAAAGGTTACAAAATCAATTGCCACCACAACCGGAAGTTAACCCGAGGGGGACGAACCAGACTTTGGCACTCACGCATGATCATGCGAATGTGTCCGCTATCGTCTTGAGAAGCGGGACACAAATTCCTACAAGAGTGCCCGCCAAGGAACCGGAAGCACCGTTGGTCGTAGAGCGACCAATTGAAAAAGCCAATGACAACGGCGCTTCGTCACCAAAGTCTACAACTCCGGAGGGAGTCCCCGAAGAAGAGAAGAAGAAGGACGAGGAAAGGAGCCTCAAGGTATTTAAGCCCGTTGTGCCCTTTCCACAACGACTGGCCCAAGCAAAGATAGACGAAAAGTACGGTAAATTCTTTGCCATGGTCAAGGATCTAAGCTTGCAAATCCCGTTCCTCGATGCCATTGAGACAATTTCCTCCTACGCGAAATTTTTAAAGGATTTGGTGACAAGGGGATCCAGAAAGGAGAAGGTCGTACTAACGGCGGAATGCAGCGCTCTCATTCAGAGAGCAAATCCGCCCAAGCTAAAAGACCCGGGAAGTTTCTCCATCCCTTGTTCAATATGGGAAGAGAATATCCATCGGGCGCTCGTGGATTTAGGAGCGAGCGTCAGTTTAATACCCCTGTCGCTATACAGGAGAATAGGGATGGGAGACCTGGAGCCCACGGGTATGACACTTCAATTAGCCGATAGATCGGTTAAATACCCGGTGGGAATAGTAGACGACCTACCTGTTGATGTCAGTGGAGTGCAAGTGCCGGTGGACTTCGTGGTGATGGACATGCCTGAAGACACCCATACACCCATCATCCTTGGACGGCCCTTCATGGCCACCGCCGGCGTGCTAATAGACGTGAAGAAAGGGAAGCTTTCCCTTAACGTTGACAACGAAAAGGTTGAGTTTGACTTGGGGTTATCAATGAAGCACCCCAACCCCCCGGATGATCCAAGTTGCAATATGCTGGACTTAGAAGAAGAAAGAGCCATAGAAGCTGGGGCCTGTGAAATTCTTTCAAGAAATCCCCCCGACGGCTTGGGGGACCTTAAAGAACATGTCGGCCTGAAGAAAGGAGATGTTGCTGGGGAGGCAGATGTGTCACATACTGTCCCTCCCAGATTTCAAAAAGCTCCTCCGACGAGGAGGAAAGGGAAACAGCCTATGGGGCTCACCGGAGACGAGATCCGGATCTTGAAAAGAGTGGCGGTAGACGCCAATATAAGGGAGAAGCCTTCGGATTCTATCACCGGAGGGAGGATCGCCGAACAAGTCTACTTGTCACCGCCGACGACACCAAAGGCCACCAACTCTGAATCTGAAGCGATGCCAATCTTAGGGCATCACCCCCGTCCACCTTGAATATCATCTATGGGCGTCGAGCAAACGACGTTAAACAAAAGCGCTTCATGGGAGGCAACCCATGCTCTAAACTTTTATCTTCGTTTTTAGGATTATTTTTTAAGCTTTATTTTTCCTATTTTAATAAATAAATCTAGCCGCAGGAACTTTTGTCGAGAGACTTAGGCCATTTGTGAATTTTTGCAGGAAACAAGCCCTCACCCGATCGGGTGACCACTCAACCGATCGGGTGAGACGTATCAGACAATGGCATGTATCTGTTCTCCAGCGAACCGGTCGGGTGAAGCAAAGTGAGAGCGGGTGGCTGACCGTGTGGGAACAGCTGAAGTTTCGGAAAATTTGGGATTTAATCAACCGATCGGTTGATATGAAGCGTGGTCATGTGACTGAACGGGTGAGCTGTACTGAATTCTGGGGAAAATGGTGAAGCGGCCAACCGATCGGTTGAAAACTCAACCGATCGGTTCGCCTGTAGCCTCTTTTCAGCAAATTTTTTCGACCTAATAGTCAACCGATCGGGTGAGTTTTCACCCGATCGGTTCGACTTAAACCCTATAAATACCCCGACTTCACCCGTTCATTTCCCCCATCACCCGATTTCGCTCTCCATCACCGTTTCGACTTCCTCTTCCTCCAACCGGCCTCGTTCTTCCCTCAACCGACCACAAATCCCCCTCAATCGATCCCTCCACTCTCTATCTCCTTCCCCCCATCGATCTCCCTCTCTCCATCTTCGATTTAACCCCCCATAAAAACCCTAATTTCCGCCCAACTCTCCCCTATTTTCGAAATTTGTTGAAAAGAAATGCCACGGCTTCACACTCCCTCCCATTGCGCAGCGTTGGGTCATCTACGAGCAAGGATCTTCATCTCTACTGGGTAACTTCGCTCCTTAGCTCCATTTATTTTGCCCTAGTTTAACTATTTTGCTCGATTGCCTGGGTTTGTGTGCATTCATCACATCTTGCATACACTCACACACACTCACACACACATGGCCAAAGATAAAGACAAGGGTAAGGATATTATGCGAGAGGAGGGGTCGTCTCGCAAGAGATGCAAGACCACACGTCCACCACACTCATGCCCTCCTCCTGCACAGCCTACACAACCCCAACCCCAACCCCAATCCCAACCTATCATCCCAGCTGAGGACCCAATGATGGGCCCGCGTGGCTTCCATTTTAGGAGTCAAGAACAAAAAGATTTTTATCATAGACTCGATGCACGGGGGCATCTATCAACCAAATTTGCCCATGCCCAAATTCTTATCGATCTCGTTGTGTTCACTGAGGTCGAGACTCTCTTTGCCAATCTAGGTTGGATAGCTTTCCTGAACGCCACCACGGTATCCTACCCCTCCCTCACACTCGAATCTTTATCCTCCCTTGTCTGTGAGTCGGGGTCGATCGTCATTTTTCACGTCCGTAACAAAACCATTCACACCCACCTGAATACCATTAATAACATCTTTGGTTTCCCCATCCTTGGGGACGACGCTATCCGTCACTTCAGATACCACCCTGATTTCGACGTCGATCAATTTTGGTTTCTCCTCACCCTACACACTCACTATCCTCGAGGTAAGGCCAAGGCCTCCTCCATCATTCACCCCATATTCCGTCTGGCCCACCGAATCATATCTTGCACATTTTTTCCCAAGGATGAGTCCGGTACCGTGACCATCGATGATCTTTTCATTTTGTGGGCCATGACCTTTGCTTTTGTTTGCGGTGATGACGGGATTTCTTTTAGGGCCCCTGTCATTCCCATTCACGCTGGCAATTGGCTTATTCACAAGCTTCTTGAGATTAGCCTCGCCGGCAAGGGCAAGAATTGTTGCGGGGGCCTTATTACTATCATAGATGCATATCCCCAGTTCAACATCGCCATACCCCGAGATTTGCCCACTACCGCAGGACCCACACGTCTAGATCTTGACGTCCTGCAGCATATACACATGATCAAGCCCCGCCCCGATGGTCATTTCACTTTCCATTACGGTCACCCCATGTGCCTTATACCATTCTGCCAAACCCCGCTCGCATGACTATCCAGCTTGTGGCAGACTGGACATCCCCACCTGATCCTGAGTTTCTTTAGGGGTTACATCTTCCGTTTCTCCCGTGCGCACGCAGACCACCTTCCCCTGTCGCCCACTTAGGCGAGCAGGGCATTCCTGCGTCCCGATGAGACCCCGGGGCTGGGCCTAGTAGTGCCATCCCGGCTTCTGTCCCCACCATCACCACCATCACTACCTCTCTGATCCAAACTACCACCACTTCCTCATTTCGTCGAGCCACCTCTACTCGCCTCCATCTCGAGGCTGAGTTAGATGCATTGTGCACTGCCGCATCCTCTTCCACCTCCTCGGTCCCATCCTCTTCCATCTTCACTCACCCACGTTTCCTCGCACTTGAGAGGAACGTGGCCACCATCCTCCGCCTTCTCACTCACGTCCACGGACCACCTCCTCCCACACCACACCCCTCACCACCACCCTCACCCCCTAGGCGACCATCCCCTCCCACCACCACTTCCATTCCATCCACTTCACCTCCACTCACGACCACTTCCGGGCCCCCCACAGACCCATCACCGTCCACTTCCATCACCCCATACACGCGTCGCAAGAAATTGCAGGTGCGTTCGCGATCACTTCCCCCTTCCTTCCTCTCCTACCCCCGTACCCCCACCATCCACCACCGCATTGGTCGCCATTTCACTACCACTCACCATCATCACCTCCACACCACCCATCGTCCACACCTCTTCCGCACCCACCCACCCATCACCCCGACCACTTTCTCCACTTCTTTGCACACCAGTCACCTCTCCCATCCACTCCCCCGCATCCCCGACTTCTTCCACCGAGGAGGACGAGGACGATTCCTCTCCTGCTTTTTGATTTCATTTTTTTTCTGACCTACCCCTTGCATATTTCTGCATTTCATATCGCTAGCGTTGTCATGTCTAGCTTGGGGGAAGTCAATTTTTTCTGTGTGTTGTCGTGTGATTTTCTTTTTGTGTGCTTGTTTATATATGTTGTGTGGTGTGATTTTCTATCTTTTATTTTCTGTTTATATGTCGGGTGGTGTGTTTTCTTTATTTTTCTTATCTTGTATGTGTGTTTTTCTTATTTCTCATTTCTTTTTGAGTCGGTGCGTACTCCCCATTTTCATTGCCCTCCCGTATTCACTTCTATTGCATTGAGGGTAATGCAAGTTTCAGCTTGGGGGAGTCGCACTTCGTGCGTCATTTGCGTCTTTTTCTTCGTTTTTGAGTCATTTTCTCCGTGTTTTTCTTTTTTTTTTATTTTCATCTTTTCATTCTCTTTCTCCTAGAGATGACCCCATATGATGAATTGCCACAAAATCACGCACACACCTAGCATGGCTTCGATTATCACATTCACCAACCCTAGGAAGCCGAGTCCTCTTGCATTTCATGCATCGCGGGTCCACTTAGCTTTTTTTGTGAGTCGTGCGTCGTGCCTACCTGTTTGGTGTGCTTCTACTTTGTGATTTTGATTTATATACCTGTCCTAGGAATGACCCCTAGATTATCATGCTTCGATTTGAATATGCGGTATTTGCTTCTCCTGTCTTCTTCTATATGCATGAGAATATATAAATATCGTATGCTTCATTTCGCGTGTGTCAGGATTCCATAATTAGGACTAGGATAACCCATTTAGCCTACTCTCTGATTAGCGAAAAATCTCCTTTGCCCAAGTGTTTAGAATCCGATTTCTTTTTTATTTTACTTGTTGCAAATCCCCTCGTCGTGTACCGTTCTCCCACTTGGGAGAGTACACACGTGTATATACCCCAAAATCCAAAAATCCAAAAAAAAGAGAAAAGAAAAACCCAAAAAAAGAGAAAAGAAAGAAAGAAAATATATATATATGTATAGCCAAAAATCCAAAAAAAATACATATATCCAAAACCCAAAAAAATGTGTGTGAATATTTTCCTATCTATCGAGAATAAAGGGAAGGCGAGAATTTGCACCGAGTGTTCTACTCCACATCATCTCAACCTCCATCGTTTTCGAAAACACTTGGAATAAGGACTTTCTAGCTATTATCTAGGCGATAGTGTGGTGATTTCTTAGTCCCTAGCTGTGGAGTCCCTGACACATGATACGTTTCTATTCTCATACTCTCCTCATGCATGCTTGAGCTATATATTCACCGCTTATTTCAAATCGAATCGATATTTGGGTCTTTTCTTGGATTTGCGTATATGGAGCATATAGCACAATGTAGATAGTGACACCGTCTGCTAGCACACAACCACACTCACTCACGATTCACCACGTGGGTCCACGACACTTTTCTGGACTCGTTTTCTTTGGTTTAGTGTTGTGATTTTTCGTTTGCTTGCTTGGTGTGGCGTTTTTGATTTTGTTGGCCCTGACGGGCGATTTAGGATTTAGAGTTCTCTTTTTTCTCTCTTTCTCTCTATTTTCTCCCTCCGAGCTCCTACTCTCACTCGTCTTCCTCGAGGACGAGGAAGGGTTCGGCTTAGGGGATTTTGACGTGCGTTTATATTTCATATATTCACGCACGTCTTCTTTTGTGTTTTTTCGTTATTTTCCACCGTCCTGTATCCGTGTTCTCGTATTTTCTAGTTTTCTTTCACTTCTCCTTGTTTTTGCGTGTTTGCAGGAGTTTACCAGCGTAAGGGACACATAACGAAGATATCATAAGTCCCCAGAGCAACGGGAGGAGTCACACGCGATCCAGGGGGTCAAACAACCAAGATTGCTATCTTTCAGCCCCCCACCCGATCGGTTGGATACAGCCAACCGATCGGGTGATGCACGCGTGTACGACCCGGACAGCAGCTGAAGCAAAGTGAGCATCAATCGACCGGGTCGATGACCGATTCAGCCCAACAGACTTCTCGGGAAATTGAAGCTGAATTCCAACCGATCGGGTGACCTTCACCCGATCGGTTCATATGTAGCCGATTCCCCCAAGACACGACCCAGAGAGCTCACCCAACGGCCAGCTGACCATGCCAAAACGTCGCAAGTTTCTGTCTTTTAGGCGACCTTTCCAACCGATCGGTTTATCTATCAACCGATCGGTTCACCCGATGACCGCAAAATCCAAAGACGAGCCGTTTGCACCAACCGACCGTGTCAAATGACCGGGTGAAGTTTCTGAAGACCGCAGCCGAATCACATAGCAGCTCACCCAACCGGTTGATACTTCAACCGATCGGGTGACGTCGTTTTCTATATATAGAAGCCCTAGGTTTTCAGAAACGAGAGCTGTGTATTTTTCTGTCTTTTTTCTCCATTGTGACGGCTGGAATTTTTCAGTTATTTGTAAGTGTTTCGATCTTTATGAAACTTTGATATAGTGTTAATTGCATTGCTACTACTTCATTTCAATTGCCTGATTATGTTTTTAACGGTCAATTTTCATTTAGATTGCTTTTTAGCTAAAATGTGTGAGTAGTTCCCAAATCTGGGATTTTGGTGGAAACCCCTTCGTGGGTTCTCCCTAATGCGTCCATAAGACTGGGAAATCGATAGGGATTAGGAATCTATTGGTTACGCGGGGTATTTTACTGTCATCGGTGGGAAAAAGACCGCCTTTGACCGTTGGGCCAAGGGGGAATAAACTTGGCGGTTCACTCCCTAGCCATAGCTCACGCCCTTAGCATGGACATCGAATCCTAGCGCGTGGGAATGGTAGGATGAGATGTTGGGAGTTATCATTGCGAGCTTAGTGCTCCCAGAGTCGGTCAGTGTTAATGGACATGGGAATGCCCACTGACCGAAACCGGGTAGTCCGGCGTATCATCCTTGGCACCGACCGGAATATCGGGCCCATAGGACGCTGGTATCACTCTTAGAGACAACGTCTCACCATTAAACCCTAATTCTGATCGTTGTCTATCCGTCGGTCGTAGTAGCGAGAACACATGATAGGGTGGAAACCGAAGTCCTGGGTTTCCCTTTATATTGTTTATCCCTCGTATTCATTTTCTGTGACAAACCTATGATCGATTCGGGCTAGCTCACCCATAGGGTGAATTGGGTCCCTTCTGACACAAGCACAACCACGCCTCCCTGTGTTCGACCCCCAATCCACACTACGACACCGTGCGCTTGCGGTTATAAATATTTAAATCTCGCGCCCCCAATCCTATAGTACATTGCATGCTCACATCTAGGGGACGTCAAATGGTGACTCCATCTATAATAAAGCGGTTGCCACCTATCTTTGTCTGCTTGATGAGAAGCCTCCGGATGACTCATTGCACCAACAAGAGCAAGAAGACATTCTCTACATGCAAGAAGGGGACCGTGGAGAGGAAGCACGCCAAATACTGCCGCATGGTATTGTAGGATCCTGTCAAAACAACGACATTAGGATCGAATAATAACATAGACTTACGCTTGTGTATTCGACACCGTAGTCTCTGAACTTCACCCTCGGATTCTCCACAACAGTCGGTACTTCGTCACGGAGGATCGAAGCAGAGTTTCACCGCCAAAATCTCTATTTAGAAGAGGATTTTAATGGAATGGAGAAGAAGAACATAAGTTGCCTTATGCAAACTTATGGCATGGTTAGATTAGTGTAAAAGGCATACCCTTGGGTCCTATTTATAGGCTTTAGGGGTAGTTATTGTAGGAAATAACCACTTATAAGCTTATTAGCCTATATTAGCCCTTTTACTTATCCTCTTCTTCATTCACTTATCGAGTGCCTTTATGCACTTATAAAGTGACTTTTTCCACTTATCGAGTGGTCCTTTTCACACGAGAAAAGGTTCCCTTTGCGCACGCTTTCATGCACGTGACATCTGAGGTCCGTATACCCTCATACATCCCCTCATGGGTGTATTCATGTCGTCCATATCCAACATCTCCCACTCACACTTGAGGGGATTGTAAGGAAATATATTTCCTTTAACTCTTCTGTTTATCATATCGAGAAATAGGCCATGTGACCGTCATGCGCATAGAGTCCGCTGTTGTGCACTTGTTAGAGATACACAACACTCCTCGAGGTGTAAAGTTGAGTAGATCAACGCATGCTTTACCCTAGATTATTTCTTCACATTTCTTATACTTTATATTCAACAATTGAATCCCATCTGGATTACAATTGGCTGGCCAGCTTTGAATCTCTAAAGTCCAAATGTGAATATGAAATTAATCTCCCTCTTCTTGCGATCCTTTCGATCTTGACTTGACTTGCTTTTCTAACATGCCCCGCCGGACCGAATTGACCATAGTCCATAAGCAACATGCTAAGATAGCAATCACCCAGTCAAACCTAAAGGAACCAATTAGAGTCCACAAGGGTAATAAGTTAAGACCCATGTGGTCTTTGGGTCTCACATAATAGTAAACACAATTACTATTCTAACCCAATGGTCAAATGCATATGTAGTATGAATACGTATTACAACATCACTCCTTTCCCAGGGAGCATATGTCTTAATGATGTTGTAAGGATGATGATCAGACACCACAATGTCTGATTTTGAGTCCCTTTTACTACTCAAATAATCTTCTGGACCCACATCCCGCATAAGACAGATAGGATTTAAGAATCCTCTAAGATCTTTCGTAAGCATCCATATGATGCAGATCTTTCATACGACCATTTTGTTTAAGTCATGACTCTAAATCATCCGTCTGACGATTTTGACTTTAAACAGGTCTCATCTTTATTTTATCCGTCTGATATAATAAAGGCGGTTGCTCGTGTGAGAGAGCCAACCTCAATCTGTCCGACATACTAGAAAATATAGCTGAGATTTTAAAATGTACACAAACATTTTCAAGAAACTCATATGCAATGTTTGAAAAAGAACTTATTCTTTTATTAAATTTGATCTTTTACAGACATGGGAATTTACATTTGTACAACTCAGCTCTTACGCAACCCTTGAGATGATAAGTGTTTGTAAAACACATCTCTGGGGATCGCCTTCGTCAACGGATCCACTATCATCTCATGCGTAGATATGTACCTTATGTCAACCTTTTTGGTCTTATCATAGTCTTTTGCAAAATTATCCTCTTAACCGCTTTCCAATGTGTTTGCCCTGGATTGGATTGGTAACGACTTACCATTCCAACGACAAAACAGATGTCCGGTCTTGTACACATCATAGCGTACATAAGACTACCAACTGCACTGGAATATGGAACTTTTTCCATAATTTCCTTTTCCTTTTGGTTCTTTGGACATGATTTCAGACATAAATTATCACATTTGCTTATAGTAGTATCAATGGACTTGCAGTCCTGCATATTAAAACGTTCTAGAACCTTCTTTATATAAGTCTCTTGTGAAAGAGAAAGAAGTTTCTTCGAACGATTCCTTGAAATCTTAACTCCAAGGATATATGCGGCTTATCCCATGTCTTTCATCTCAAAAACTGATGAAAGCCAAGCCTTGATATCCATCACAAAGCCCTTGTCATTTCCGGCTATTAAAATGTCATCTACATATAGAGACATAATAATGTACTTGCTCTTAATCCTCTTGATATATACACAGTTATCTTCATCAAGCATGGAAAAATCATTTGATAAGACAACTTCTTGAAATTGTATATACCATTGCCTCGAGGATTGTTTAAGACCATATATGGATTTACGAAGTTTACAAACCTTATGTTCGTTTCCTTCTTTTAAGAACCATGTTGGTTGTTCCATATAGATCTCCTCGTCCAATTCTCCATTGAGAAAGGCAGTCTTTACATCCATTTGATGTAATTCGAGGTCTAATCAAGCTACCATAGCCAGAATCAGGCGAATCGAGGTAAAATGAACAACATGTGAGAAGGTCTCTTCGTAGTCTATCCCTTCCTGTTGTGTAAAACCTTTCGCGACAAGGCGAGCTTTATATCTGTCTATAGAGCCATCAGCCTTATGCTTGATCTTGAGAACACATTTGTTCCCAATAGCTCTACGTCCTCTGGGTAAGCCAACTAAGTCCCAGACTTGGTTAACTTTCATGGATTCCAACTCCTCCTTCATCGCTTCCATCCATTTGTCTTTTGCAGGGCATGATACGGCCTGTTTGAAAGTAGCAGGCTCGTCATCATCTTGTAGTAAAGTCATAAAGGTTTGCAGAAATTCATCCTCAAATCTTAGAGGAGCCAACCTTGTACGATTACTACGTCGTATTTGAGATTCTTCAAGTCCTTGTTGACTTGAATTTAGATCGATTCTAACATCACTCCCACTTGGAATGTCGTTAGAAATGCTCCCACTTGGATCATTATTCCCGTATGGAATAGGATTAGCGTCATTCGTATCATCCATTGGTGAAGTTTGAAACGTATTTTCGTCTTCACCAAGAATTCTCCCACTCGAATGAGGTAATCCTTCTTGATCATTAATCTCAAATAGAGATAAGTCCTGACTTATCTCGCCCTGTCTTAGAAACTCGTTTTCCAAGAAAGTGACATCCCTCGACTCAAATTCAATTAGACCTCCATTGTCTTCCTGACCAATAAAAACATAACCTTTGGAGTTTTCTGCGTATCGTATAAAGATACATTTCCTTCCCCGTGGCCCAAGTTTGCCATACTTATGGGAGGAAATATGTGCATAGGATGCACATCCCCAAGGTTTTAAAATGTTTAAGTCAGGAGACCTTTGGTTCCACAACTCATAAGGAGTGGAGCTACCTGATTTGGAGGGTACGCGGTTCAAGATGAAAGCAGCCGTCAATAATGCATCACCCCAAAAGGTGATTAGAAAGTTAGCTTGTGCCATCATTGAACGGATCATTTCCATCAAAGTCATATTCCTCCTTTCAGCAACATCATTTTGTTGAGGAGTATAAGGCATAGTCACCTGATGAACTATGCCCTTTTCATCACAAAGTTCCTTAAAACTTGCTGATTGATATTCACCTCCTCTATCGGTTCGCAAGACCTTAATCTTTCGATCTAATTGATTTTCCACCAAACTCATATAGTTTTTAAAGCAGGTTAATGCTTCACTTTTGTGGGATATCAAATAGATATGACCGAATCGGGTGAAGTCATCAATAAAAGTGATGAAATATGACTTCCCGCGTCTTGTCTTGACATTCATCGGACCACATATGTCTGAATGGATGATCTGTAATGGAACCTCGGCCCTTGTGCCGGTTCCAAACGGTTTGCGACAAGATTTCCCTACAAGGCAATGTTCGCAAGTCGACATTTCGACCTTTGAAACATTGGATAGAAGGCCACGTTTGGCAAGTCTATCCATACACGTTGGTCCAGTGTGACCAAGCCTTGCGTGCCAACAAATTATATCTGACTCATAAGTCGGAGAATTTGTAACAAGGAAATTTTCATTACAAAATGAAGAGTCATACATTGTATTTAATACAATAAATCCTTTAAATACATACCCAGAACCAATAAGAGTATTATTACAAAACAAGTCCACTTTACAATTTTGAAAGAACCAGCTATAACCAAGACCGATTAACACGACCACAGAAATAATATTCCTTCGAATATCTGGAGCGAAGGGGACATCATGTAGTAAGATAGTGCGGCCGTTGTCCAAGACTAGCTTGCAAGTCCCAACGCCTTTCACTTCAACACGTGTGTTGTTTTCTACATAAATCCACTTTGTTCCTTGGGGTATCCGGTGATACTCCACGAAGGACCGTATGTCCCTTGCTATGTGGTCGGTGGCACCCGAATCAATTATCCAAAATGGATTAGATTCCACAAGAAATATTGAACTAGAAACACATATGTAACTATCATTACAAGTTACCTTGTCACCTTCATCCGTACAAGAACGGGCATAGTGACCTAACTTGTTGCACTTGAAGCACTTGATCCTCTTCAAGTCTTTCTTCTTGTGCCATTTCTTGTGCCCACCCTTTTGTTTGGGTTTCTTGGTAGACTCAGGTTGCTTATTACGTTCATTAGTAAACTTCGAACGATCTTTCCGTTTCTTTTCCCCGTGTGAGGAACTAGCAACCATGTGCACTTCTGCACTTGGCTTGGCGGCCGCAAGCCGATCTTCCTCTAACTCGAGGTGCTTTGAAACATCGCTGAAGTTCTTGATGCTCTCATTATGAGTGAGATGCATCTTCATTTGGTCCCACCCATTTGGTAGGGAACGTATGACTGCTTGGATTTGTTGCTCATTAGTGAGCACATGACCTGCATCCTTTAACTCTGAGATTAGATTCGCCATATGTCGCAGATGTTTCCCCATGGAATGATCTGGACGTTTCTTGTATGAATCAAATCTAATAGTTAAAGAACGAAGTTTGGACACCGAGGTGCCACCAAACTTCTCCTCTAGCTTGGACCATATGTCCATGGCTAGGTCATGCTCTCGGAAGATGTGCATTATGTCATCGGCCATACTGGACAATAACGTAATGCGAGCTATCTTGTTCTTCCGAGACCAAGCATCAAAATCTTCCTTGTCTCGGCTGTGTTGGGCCGTAGTGCCCAACTCGGGTTCAATTATTACGTTCTTTAGAGTTTCGAGCACTTCTTGCTCCTCTAGAACGTATTGTATCTTGATGGACCATAGTTTGTAATTATCGCCGTTGAGTTTTTCACCTCTGTTTAACTCAGCGACAATGTTCTTTGAAGCGGAAGACATTTTAACTTTAAAATGCTACAAAAGACACAAAAACCGAAGGTTCGATCAAAAATCATTGCATAAAATTCTTATACATAGATATCACTCCCACCTGGAATATCCCACTTGGAATGATATTATTACATTTGATAAGTTACTTTCGAAAAATATTGAAGATGTTGTTCTAGAATCGAAAAGGTCTCTATGATTCCAATCACCATCTAGAACAACTTTCAATATTTCCCCCTCACTTATCAAACGATAGTACTCTTATAGTACTTCGCAGCGGAAACGCGTTTTTGAAAACGTATTTTTCAAAAAAATATATTTCAACCTAGTACCCTTATGATACTAGCGAAATATTCGGTAATCCCTGGCCATTGCCGGGATGAGCCGTAGCCGTGCCAAGGCCGGATCCCCCCTTGGGGATTTTTCTGCAAGCCATCGTCACCGGCTCCCATATGGATCCATGCGCTCCCCTTCTGCAAGGGAATTTGCCGCAGAGAACTGCCGTCGGCCCCGTATGGGCTGGCCATGCATGTCACATTCATGCAAGCTTCCCTCCCCGCAAATACAGGGTCAACCGGGGCTCGGCACTGGCCGAGGCCGGGGCCGACAGTGGCCGGGCACTGGCCTCGGCCAGGGCCGGCAGGCCTCGGCCTGGCCCTGGCCATTGCCAGGGCCGGCCGTGGCCCTGGTAGAGGCCAGGGCCGGCCAGGGCGCGGGCCCTGGCCTCTGCCAGGGCCGGCCAGGCCGCTGGCCTGGCCCTGGCCCCCAGCCAGGGCCGGCCAGGCCCTGGCCTGAGGCCCCGGCGCCAGCCCTGGCCTCTGCCAGGGCTAGCAGGGCCCTGGCCTGAGGCCAGGGCGCTGGCCCTGGCCGGGCCCTGGCCTGAGGCCAGGGCGCTGGCCCTGGCCGGGCCCTGGCACCCGGCCAGGGCCCTGCCGGCCCTGGCCTGAGGCCAGGGCGTCGGCCCTGGCCTCCGGCCAGGGCCGGTAGGGACCTGGCCAGGCCCTGGCTCCCGGCCAGGGCCGGCCAGGCCCTGGTCTGGCTGTGGCCAGGGCCCCCTGGCCCTGGCCGAGGCCAGCCAGGGCCCTCTGGCCCTGGCCTGGCCGCGGCGAGGGCCCCCTGGCCCTGGCCGGCCAGCGCCGGCCAGGCCCTGGCCGGGGCCGGCCATGTCCCTTTGGCCTTGGCCGGCCACCCCCTTGCATGGGGTTGGCCGCACACCCCGCCGGAGGGGTGGCCGTGGTTGTTATTGGCCGTAGCCAACCCCCTCCGCATGGGGAGGAGGGATGCATTGCCTCCATAGCCTATATGGCCATGGCGATCATGCACCAAAATTGCCATCTTCTCCATTGAGAATAACCACCATCGTCTTCTCCGATGAAGCACCCGTTCGTCGAGAAAGTAGTTATACTTCAATGGCCGTATGCCGAAAAAATAACATACTTTCAAGTTCGTAAACTACACGCTCCACATGAAGAAAGTTCACATTCCCTATTGAATGGAGACTCAGCATCCATGAAGAGTGCGAGTTTGGCGATATGAACGGTCAGTTCTTCCCGTCACGGAGAGTTCCTGCCATATCCGTAATGACAGAAGACCCTAACGTGAAAAGAACAACTGCTGCGGTTCTCTCCGTTATGATGCGCTCCTACCATATCCATAACGGTAGGAAACTCATTCGTGAAAAAGACAACGCCTCGTTCATCGGTGAGACCGGGGTGACGGTTAGACCGGGGCGAACCCGTATGGCTCCGATACCAATGTAGGATCTTGTCAAAACAACGACATTAGGATCGAATAATAACATAGACTTACGCTTGCATATGCGGCACCGTAGTCTCTGAACTTCACCCTCGGATTCTCCACAACGGTCGGTACTTCGTCACGGAGGATCGAAGCAGAGTTTCACAGCCTAAATCTCTATTTAGAAGAGGATTTTAATGGAAGGGAGAAGAAGAACATAAGTTGCCTTATGCAAACTTATGGCATGGTTAGATTAGTGTAAAAGGCATACCCTTGGGTCCTATTTATAGGCTTTAGGGGTAGTTATTGTAGGAAATAACCACTTATAAGCTTATTAGCCTATATTAGCCCTTTTACTTATCCTCTTCTTCATTCACTTATCGAGTGCCTTTATGCACTTATAAAGTGACTTTTTCCACTTATCGAGTGGTCCTTTTCACACGAGAAAAGGTTCCCTTCGCGCACACTTTCGTGCACGCGACATCTGAGGTCCGTATACCCTCATACATACCCTCATGGGTGTATTCATGTCGTCCATATCCAACAGGTATCGTTGGCAAGCAAGATGCACGCATCTCTTACGTGCCCAATGATCACTCCTTATTTTACACTTTTTCCCGCATGTTTGCATGCCATTTAGATCGCCCAAATCATGTTTTTCACGATATATCGATGATATTGCGATGCTTTTCACGATTTGTTGTTTTTGTTGCATTTCAGGTGATTTGGAGCGATTCGTAGTGATCTCGAGATACGCCTACTCCAGAGTGTCACCGACGACCTCCCCGTGGGGTATTTTGCTGTTGGAGAGGAGCGGAAGAAGAAAGAACGTCGCGGGAGCGACGAGGAGGCCAAAACAAGCTGTTTGTGCATTTTTGGTGTCTCACTCGGCCGAGTGAAGGAGTCACTCGGCCGACCAGAGAGACACCGCTCGGCCGACCAGATCGGATACGTTTCATACGTGCACTCGGCCGAGCATCGGAAGCCACATCGGCCGAGTGACGAGATCCCGTCCGCCCGAGTGGCACCCAGACGACGCATGTCAAAAATCGCCAACTTACTGTTTTTCGTCTGCCTGAGCTTCAGAAGACCCACTCGGCCGAGTGGCAAATGCCGACCGCCCGAGTACCAAGAAGCCATCGGCCGAGTGACGACAACTCACTCGGCCGAGCGACTACCGAAGTGAAGACCCCCGAAGACCCAGACTTACTGGAAATTTACAGGGTTTCTCACTCGGCCGAGCGACTTTTGTCACTCGGCCGAGTCCGACGCGCTGCCTGTAGCGAAAATTGTGGATTTTAGGCTGCGCAGGGGCATTTTGGTCACAGTTTTTTGGACGATTTTGGGGGGTATTTAACCCCGTTTTTACCCTAGTTTAGAGAGCTTTTTCTCTTGGATTTTTGCAGCTTTTTAGATTAACTTTTTAGCTTTATTCTTGTGCTTGGAGAGGAGACAAAAGTTGATTTTTGTTGAATTATTTGAAGAACTCCATTGGTTTGTGTCTCTCTCCTCTAAAAATACTATTTTTATTGCTTATCTCAATATTGTGATGAATTCTCTTGTTTATTTCATTGATTATTTTTGTGTTCGTGTTATGAATTGTGAGTAGTCTCCACGTCTTGGGGCGTGGGGATGAACCCTACGAGCCCAATTTCATTTGTGATGAATTGGTAGGAATTTTGCTAGAATTGCTATTAGGGTTAGATTGGGATCGATTTACTACGGATAGCTAGGTATTCATACCGATTGGGATTTGCAAGAGATTGGATCCCAATTCGGTAGGAAACCCTAGAAATCCGAATTGGGTTGGAATCGAATTTCCGTAGTATCGGTTTGCAAGAGATTGGACCGATACTAGGGTTTCCGGTTGCAATTCCATGCTGATACCCGTTTGCAAGAGATTGGACAGGTAGGAACTATCCCAACCTAGGTCGTGGCCCGAGTTTGCACGAGAGTGGGCCCGGGGCGCGATTGAACGATGATGTTGATCCTAATGCTAGCTTCCCTAGGCTAGGGTTTGCAAGAGATTGGACCCGAACCTAGGATAGCTATAGACCGGCAACAGCGCGAGAGCGTGAGCTAGGTTCTACATCCAGTTGCAACTAGTTCATCCAAAATTTTATTCTAGCAATTTTGATACCAATGAACCACATTTACGAAATATGGTGAGTAGCGGGAATTCCCCATTCCCTAGACGTTCTTTATTTGATTTGATATTTCCGTACTTTGTCTGACGATTGTGACAGGATCGCCAAAGGTAAATTTCTCTCTTCTTAATAGCCAGGTTGATTGGAACAAGCACGGTCATTCGTCCTCCCTGTGTTTGATAACCCGCTCGCCGCTATACCGTGCGCTTGCGGTAAAACTACAACCGTTCTTTGGGTTACATTCCAGAGCGATCAAGTTTTTGGCGCCGTTGCCGGGGAGGCGATTGCGTTTGATCTTACCACCCTAGCTATTTCTTTCTTTTTATTTTTATTCATTTTTACCTAACCCTTCCATTGCGCTAATCACTTCTTTGAAACTTTGTTCTCCTGTGCATGTACACGAGATCCACTGCGGACCCTGAAGGTATATTATTTGATCCCGAGATTGAACGTACGGTGCGGAGAATCAGAGCGGAAAGGAGACAAAATCCGGAAGGGAGGTTTATGACCAACCCGGAAACTGCGGACCAATTAGCGGCAAGAATGGCGAGGATAATTTCTATTCGCGATAGGCTCCAGCCTAAGACCTCTTCTACGACCTCATCCATTGCCATGCCGGAGTTGGCGGCTGACAAGAACTTTGAGCTGAAGACTGGACTAGTGGTTCTGATGCAACAGGATCCATTTCATGGGAATGCCCATGAAAATCCCCACTACCACATCCAATTATTCTTGTTGAAGTGCGCCACATTTCAGATGCCGGGGGTCTCCATCGATGCCATCAGACTGCGTCTCTTCCCCTTCACGCTAAAAGACAAGGCACTCTATTGGTTGAGGACGCAAGCTGATGGATTCTTTACCACTTGGGACGAGTTGGCGAGTGCATTCATTGACAAGTTCTATCCGCCCTCCAAGACGGTGAAGATCCGGAGCGCTCTTATGTCCTTCAAGCAAGGACCCCAAGAGACGCTCTATGAGGCTTGGGAGCGTTTTAAAGATCTGCAGCATCAATGCCCTCACCATAGCATTGAAGATTGGGAGCTAGTTCATAGCTTCTACAATGGTCTCCAACCGGGGACCAAACAAATTATTGATGCCGCGGCAAATGGTGCTATCTTATCAAAGACTCCCGAAGAAGCTACGGCCCTAATTGAGGAGATGGCCTCAAACAATCAACAATGGGGCGATGAGCGAGGACACTCTACGTCCTCCTTGAAGCCAACTAGTATCTATGAGGCGAAGGCCGTAGCGGAGCTTACAAGCAAGTTTGATTCTCTCCACAAGGTAGTGGAGAGACTGGAGAAGTTTATCACGGAGCCCCAAGGAACCCCTTCCACCTCCGTACCAACGAACCAAATGTGTGATTGGCAAGACCAATCTCAAGCCATGTACTTGGGAGGAGAGCAAGGAGAAGGATCCTTGGAGCAAGTACAATATGTCGCGGGGAACCAAGGATATTGGGCCAATCCGGCCACAAGAAATCATCCCGGTTTCTCTTACGCCAACAATGAAGGAGCTTTGAACCCGCCACAACAACCACCTCAACAAGCTCGACCACCACCACCCCAACAACAACACTATCCACCGAGGGGGCCTCAACAACAAAATTTCCAACCGAAGCAACAAGTTCCACCTTATAGGCCGCCCGGATACAATCAAGGGTGGAGAAATCAAAATCAAAACCCTCCACAAGCTCAACAACAATCCGACTTTGAAGCTAGAGTGGAGGCGTTTATGGTCGAGCAAAAGAAGGTCAATGCTACCTTGAAGGCGGGGCAAGACTCCCTTACAACCGTTGTGGCTCAAATATCGGAGCAATTGGCGTTGCTCAATCGGAATACTCAACAATTACCGGCGCAACCCGAGCAAAACCCACGGGGCAACACCGGCCACATCAATGCTGTGGTTGCCGTTACTACTAGAGGCGGGAAGGACACCACCCCTGCCATGATCACTACCGAGGAGCCCGTGGAGGAAAGTTTAGAGCCAATTGAGCCGGTAGTTGAAGTTGAGAAGGAGAAAGAGCCGCGAGAAAAGGAGAAATCTAGAGCGGAGCAATTGATTGAGGAGAGGCGCTTCATGCCACCGGTCCCATTCCCCCAAAGGCTCGCTAGAGCGAAAATGGAGAAAAGGCTAGCAAAGTTTCTCGAGTATCTGAGAGGAGTTAGCCTCAACATTCCCTTCCTCGATGCCATCGTGGAAATTCCCACATATGCTAAATTTCTAAAGGATTTGATTTCGGGGGGGAAGAGGAAGGAAAAGATCATGCTAGCCGAGGAGGGCTCTTGGTTCACCAAGAGAGAGAAGGAGCCGGCCAAATTCAAAGATCCAGGGAGTTTTCGAATTCCTTGCACCTTGGGCGGCGTCCCTCTACAAAAGGCGTTGGTGGATTTAGGGACTAGTGTAAGCCGCATGCCTCTCTCCATGTTCTTAAGGCTAAACACCGGGACGAAGTTGAAACCTACCGACATGCGGATACAATTAGCCGATGGACGGATAACAAGGCCGGTAGGAATCGCCGAGGACATCCCGCTACAAGTCCCGGGGGGGAATATGATTGCCATGTGACTTCGTGATCATGGACGTTAAGGAGGAGGGAGATACGTCATTGATACTTGGACGCCCGTTCCTCGCCACCGCCGGTGTGATTATCGACGTGCGAGAAGGTACCCTAACTTTGAACGTCGGCAACATCGAGGTGGAGCTTCACATTCCTAAGGCTATGAAACACATGCCTTACCACGAGGAGCTTGACTACATGGACCTCCTTGACGAGGTAATTGAGGAGGCGATCCCTCACTCCATTGGCGCTCTATTCGATGAGGATTTTGAGGAAGGCCCGGATTTAGGCCAAGAAGAGAAGAAAAATGATTCCCCGACCTCTCCGCTGAAAATGATGAAGGCGACGCTGATGTCGCAAGGATTCGAGAGCTCTGCAAGCTCTCGAAAATGAAGTCTCCGAAGAAAGCTCCGCCGATACGGAAATCGGCGTCACCTGTGAAACCAAGGACCGGAGCAAATGCTAGCTTGGGGGAGCCTCCCCCCAACACTATTCGAGACGGGAGACCACCGAGGGAGAACACGCCGTCGCAACTTCCGAATCCAAGCGTTCTCCCCGGAAAATTCGACGGGTGCATCCCATATGCACCAAACATCCCGCATTAATTGAAAATCACAGGGGGTCGAGCTCACGACCTTAAACGAGCGCTTGTCGGGAGGCAACCCGACGGTTATTTCTTTATTTTTACTTTTCTTTTATTTTTGTTTTAGAAATTTTCAGTGCTGTGAGTCGTTCGCCCAAAAATCTTGTGATAACGGGTCCTATTTTTCCTGACAGGAGAGGAGAATGAGGTACCCATCATTAGGAGGATGCACAAGGCGATGAGGAGCACCCCAGGAAGGCGCTCGATGCTTAGGAGGAAGATGAAATCGACTGGAGGAAGAAAGACGGAGTTTAGAGCCCAAACGAAGACAAACAGCAGAACACAAGGCTCACTCGGCCGAGTATACTAGTCACTCGGCCGAGCACACAAGTTCGTCCGGCCGAGACGCCCACGAACGAGGGAAGTCTGATGTACCCAACTCTCTGTTTATTTTCCTGATTTCAGTATAACTGCTACTCGGCCGAGTATATATATTCACTCGGCCGAGTAAAACTGATACGCTCCTAGGGCGAGTCTTGCCGAGTAGCTTGAGCCACTCGGCCGAATGGACTCACTCCACTCGGCCGAGGGTGGCAAGGCCACTCGGCCGCAGCGTAGCGGGGAGGAACTTTTTCTTCAAGTTCACTCGGCCGAGCGACCTAGTCACTCGGCCGAGTCGTAACTTCTGCTATAAAAGGGGCTGGGGGCGCGTTTTTCGAAACGAAATAATCTGATCGCGCCCCGACTTTTCGACTCCCCAGCGCCCGAACGACTCCCCCACTCGCCCGACCGTCGACCCGCGCCGCCGCTCGGCCACCCACCGCCGGCCGAGCCGCCGCCGCTCCTCGCCCGAGTCGCCGCCGGCGACCACCGCTCCGGCCGACTCCGGTAACCCTATTTTCAGCCTGTTTTCTCCTCTTTTGTGTGTTTTTCGAGGATCCATGTGCTTAACGAACCCCAAACCCAAATTAATTTCTATTTCTATCTATTATACCCCTAATGCCCCGTACGTTTTGAATATTACTCGCTGATATCTCCATTTCATGCGCATGTTATTTTTGGGAGCTTAGGGGAGCCCAGGGGAGCTTCCAGGGACTGATTTGGGCTGCGTGGAGACGTCTTCTTCGCACGCTTCCATTACTTTGCACTCGCGGCGTGTCGTGGTATATTCTTTCCTTTTTTTTACGCACACCGCACTTTTCACGCTTTTCGGTAAGCGCTCGGGGCCCATATGCCGCCCCGGACACGGCCGAGGTCGAGGAGAGCTTCCGCCAAGCGGAAGCGGTCGGATGACGCCGGCCTCTCCCACGAGTTGGAGGACTCTCCTCCGCCTTCTCCCATACACCCCGTCCTCCCAACACAGCCTGCAGGCCCCACACACCCCGCACAGCCTGCAATGCCCGCACAGCCCATACACCCCGCACAGCCACCCCCTGCCGCTCCACAGCCACCACCTCCGGCTCCACTTATCGGGCTGCTGGGGATCACGTTTCGGAATGACGCACACCGCGTCGCTTTCGAGCGTATCTCCCAGCGCTCGATCGTACCCTCTAGGTTCGCACACCTTGCAGACCTAGGACGCCTGGGGGTACTAGAGGGGTTGCTCACGTTGTACGACAACGTGGGCTGGCGAGATTTCTTTCAGGTGTCGGTGGACACGTTTATCCGCCCGACACTTGAGGTACTTAGTTCGATCGCCCGGACCAACGAGGGATGCTCGTTTCAGTTCATGGACCGAGAGTGCCAGGTCACTCTCGGTATGATGAGAGCCTTCTTCTCGTGGCCCGACGTCCCCGGGGCCGATCGAGGTTACGCCCCCACCCATATCCCCCACCTTCCTTCGACGCCGGCGCCTTCTGGGCCCGGATTACGGGTCTTCACGCTGCCTTTGACCCTAGTAGGGCCAAGGCCTCGACCATTGTCCATCCCTGCCTCCGTATAGCTCAGCGCCTTATGGCGACGACCTTTTTGGCCAGATATGAGCCGGGTACGATGTCCATGCCAGAGCTCTACATGCTCTACGCGATGACACGGCCCAGAGCTCTATCTAGGGAGGGCGATGAGTTGGTCCCCGCCGTCGTGATTGATGTCGCGGCTTGGTTTTTGGACCGCATCATCGTATCGGTGGGCGCTCGCTCACCGATATGCTGCGGCGGCCTGATCACCTTGCTCGCCCTTATGACCGACGAGGACTTTCCTGACGACCTGCGACGAGCACCGGGCCCCACTTCTCTGTCGATTGATGTTATGGCCCGGATGAAGATGCTGCGTCCGCACGGTGAGCGACACTGGGTCTGGCTGCACGGCCCTTACGGTGCCGATTACATGATTCTTCTGAGCCCAGCTCGGACTCAGATTGCACCGGCCCATGTGGACTGGCTCCATGCGATGGATGTTCTGATCCCAGCCGCATACGTGCTCGAGGCCGAGGAGGCCGAGCAGGCCCACGCTGCCCCCGTAGACCCTGTTGCACCTGCCGCGCCTGCTGCCCCTGTTGACCCCGTGGCCCCTCAGCCTACCCCTGATGTTTCTGCTGCTCCCGACACCTCTGTCCACACTGCTGTCGGTGTCGGGAGTACCTTAGCTGAGCCCACTTCCACTGCTTCCACGCCTGCCACCACCACCACTGGCCCTCTGTCTGCCGAGCCCGTTTCCTCTGCCCCACCCGAGCGTCCGCCGACTATAGTTGAGTGCGGAGAGCCCTTGTTTGCCACCGCTGTAGAGACCATAGTCTCCACCCCTGTCTCCACCGCTGCTGTATTTTCCGAGAGTGTCATGGCGTCTGTCCAAACTTCTGTGTCACCGACCTCTCTGGCCGCCTCGCCGCCACTTTTGTATTCTTCTTTCGTTGCTGCTGCCTCCACCTCTCACCGTCCTGCCCAGCCTCGCACTGAGGCCAGGCCCCCACTTGCGAGCGCAGCCCCTTTTGTTCCCTTGCCTGCTGAGCCTGTCACCTACGCCACCAGAGTACGCCAGCCCCGACCTGCACAGCCCCGACCGGTGCGTCCCTCTGCACCACCTCCCCCTGACACTGTACTTCAGAGCATTCGTGCTCTCGAGGGGGTGGTGAGTGGCCTCAGAGGCGACCTTCGGACCCTATCCGCCACCGTCACTGCGATGGCTGGCCGCTTTGACCTGCTCCCGCAGATTCACTACTGTCTTACCCAGGTCCTGGAGCGTCTCCCCCGCGTACCCGTACCCACCCAGCAGGTTCACACCCCCACTACCACACACACTCAGCCTGCTTCCACTTCCACACCCACCCCCGCTCAGCAGACTGCACCACCACCACCTCCACCTCCGCCTCAGGACAGAGACGGCGCAGCACCACCTTCTTAGGCACCCTTGATGCCATCGATTATTTTTGACGTTGTGCTGCCCGTTTCTGCTGGGTCCTGATGTTTTTTGTCCACCCCCCCCCCCCCCTCCCCTCACTTATTTTGGATGCACATTATCTTTACACATCTTTATATATCTTTTTTGTGAGAGAGGGAGAGTTTTTGGTGCCACCCCTTTATATCTGTATCACTCCTTTATTTGCATGCATCATGTCCGCATCATATTTTTCATTTCATTATTTTTCTTTTTCTTTCTTCCATCATGCATGCACCCTCACTTACCCCTCACATTACTTGTCTCTCGGTGTGCCACACTTTGCACATTGAGGACACTGTGCCATTTAGCTTGGGAGAGTGAGTTCTCACGTTCTTTTTCGATTTGCCACCTTTATTTTTAGTTTTTTTTTTCACGCCGTTTTCCGCTTTTGCACTTATTTTCATCATTTTTTTTATTTTATTTTACCATGCATCACGTTTCTCTTATCTTTCTGTGTGCTGCATTGTGAATAGTTTTATTTTTTCCCTTTATCTTTATTTCTTTTTTTTCATCTCATGCTAGAGATGACTTTTCTATGATGATGATTACGTGGAGTTAGCTTCCTTTATATGCATGCTATATTTGTCATGTCTTAGACTTTATTTCTGATATCATATGCTATGACATTGCCTTGCATTTAGAGATAGTAACCCACACTTTTCCTCATGAAAATGGATGAAATTTTATTATTAACTGAGTCTGAATAATCATATGTATGCTATCGCAGAAAACACACCAAGATTCACGCATTGAATGCTTATATCTGGAGTACTGATTTCTTTTCCTATATCACTTCTATATGCATGATTTGTACATTTCACTTCAGGATGATTGAATGATGTTAGCTATGATAAATCTGGATTAGTCAGCTTTTTTTTGATCGAAACTGAGTAGATTAGATTACCCTGCTGAAGTTGTCGTGCATGTCTTATAGAGTGAACCGAGAGATATATTTATTTCTTTCTCCACAAATCTTGAACATCATTTCTCTATTTTAAAATCATTGGTGAATCTCCCCTTAGCAATTCTATTATATGGCATTTCCCCCGCTATTAATTCCTAGCTCCAAATTTCCCGAATTCGAAAAAAAGGGGGGGAAGAAAAAAAAATTCTTGTATATCATTATCTCTCTTCGAGTTGGGATCATTGTGTATATATGCTATATGAAAAAAAAAGAAAAAAAAGAGAAAAAGAAAAGAAAAGAGGAAAGCACCTCAATAAAAGATCCCATCTCGTGTTCTCTCTTTCTTCTCTCTTTTTGTATTTATTTTCATTACTTTTGGAGCTTTATAAAAAATGGGGATGTAAATATTTTTTTATGCCACCACGCTTATAGATAAGCTTGGGGGAGGGAATCCAATGATGTGTGAGAGAGTGACTACTTGACTTTGCACGACAACCTAGGCTAAGTAATATTCTATACTCGGTGAGATTATTTTTAGCTTTACGAAGTCCAGAAATCTAGGCCTAGCACTCATTTCATGAAATCCATACTTTTCTATTCTTACTATTCTATTGTGTGATATTCTTATACTCCTCATAGAAAGCATTCAATTGAAAAGTGTGTGATCTGCGATTTGTATACCGCTTTAAATGATTCAGACGATGTTAATTCTAAAACTATTCCGTTTTTCATGATTATATCGTTGTTCGTGGGGTTTTCTATTTCTAATTGCACTAATATACTATGATATCAAAATAAAATTCTTTGACATGTGTTCTTCATTCAGTGCATGCTATATGAGTAAGCGAAACCCACGCCCTGAGAAAATGATCTAGCAGCTTCCCTCTTTGCTTCTTTCTTTCTTCTTTGTTTTTGTTTCGTTTCTCGTTTTTCTTCGTTTTTCATTTTTCGTTTTCGCCATTTTCGTTTTCCGAATCCACCGGGTTCGCCTTTTACTTATCTTCCTCGAGGACGAGTAAGAGGTAAGCTTGGGGGATTTTGATCACTCCTTATTTTACACTTTTTTCCCGCATGTTTGCATGCCATTTAGATCGCCCAAATCATGTTTTTCACGATATATCGACGATATTGCGATGCTTTTCACGATTTGTTGTTTTTGTCGCATTTCAGGTGATTTGGAGCGATTCGGAGTGATCTCGAGATACGCCTACTCCAGAGTGTCACCGACGACCTCCCCGAGGGGTATTTTGCTGTTGGAGAGGAGCGGAAGAAGAAAGAACGTCGCGGGAGCGACGAGGAGGCCAAAACAAGCTGTTTGTGCAATTTTGGTGTCTCACTCGGCCGAGTGAAGGAGTCACTCGGCCGACCAGAGAGACACCGCTCGGCCGACCAGATCGGATACGTTTCATACATGCACTCGGCCGAGCATCGGAAGCCACATCGGCCGAGTGACGAGATCCCGTCCGCCCGAGTGGCACCCAGACGGCGCATGTCAAAAATCGCCAACTTACTGTTTTTCGTCTGCCTGAGCTTCAGAAGACCCACTCGGCCGAGTGGCAAATGCCGACCGCCCGAGTACCAAGAAGCCATCGGCCGAGTGACGACAACTCACTCGGCCGAGCGACTACCGAAGTGAAGACCCCCGAAGACCCAGACTTACTGGAAATTTACAGGGTTTCTCACTCGGCCGAGCGACTTTTGTCACTCGACCGAGTGCGACGCGTTGCCTGTAGCGAAAATTGCGGATTTCAGGCTGCGCAGGGGCATTTTGGTCACAGTTTTTTGGACGATTTTGGGGGGTATTTAACCCCTGTTTTTACCCTAGTTTAGAGAGCTTTTTCTCTTGGATTTTTGCAGCTTTTTAGATTAACTTTTTAGCTTTATTCTTGTGATTAGAGAGGAGACAAAAGTTGATTTTTGTTGAATTATTTGAAGAACTCCATTGGTTTGTGTCTCTCTCCTCTAAAAATACTATTTTTATTGCTTATCTCAATATTGTGATGAATTCTCTTGTTTATTTCATTGATTATTTTTGTGTTCGTGTTATGAATTGTGAGTAGTCTCCACGTCTTGGGGCGTGGGGATGAACCCTACGAGCCCAATTTCATATTTGTGATGAATTGGTAGGAATTTTGCTAGAATTGCTATTAGGGTTAGATTGGGATCGATTTACTACGGATAGCTAGGTATTCATACCGATTGGGATTTGCAAGAGATTGGATCCCAATTCGGTAGGAAACCTTAGAAATCCGAATTGGGTTGGAATCGAATTTCCGTAGTATCGGTTTGCAAGAGATTGGACCGATACTATGGTTTCCGGTTGCAATTCCATGCCGATACCCATTTGCAAGAGATTGGACGGGTAGGAACTATCCCAACCTAGGTCGTGGCCCGAGTTTGCACGAGAGTGGGCACGGGGCGTGATTGAACAATGATGTTGATCCTAATGCTAGCTTCCCTAGGCTAGGGTTTGCAAGAGATTGGACCCGAACCTAGGATAGCTATAGACCGGCAACAGCGCTAGAGCGTGAGCTAGGTTCTACATCCAGTTGCAACTAGTTCATCCAAAATTTTATTCTAGCAATTTTGATACCAATGAACCACATTTACGAAATATGGTGAGTAGCGGGAATTCCCCATTCCCTAGACGTTCTTTATTTGATTTGATATTTCCGTACTTTGTCTGACGATTGTGACAGGATCACCAAAGGCAAATTTCTCTCTTCTTAATAGCCAGGTTGATTGGAACAAGCACGGTCATTCGTCCTCCCTGTGTTCGATAACCCGCTCGCCGCTATACCGTGCGCTTGCGGTAAAACTACAACCGTTCTTTGGGTTACATTCCGGAGCGATCACCCAACATCCATTAAAGAACTTGAGGGAGTCGAGCTCATGACTCAAAACGAGCGCTTATCGAGAGGCACCCCGACTTTTTATATCTTAGATTTTCTCTTTCAATTTTTGTTTTGCTTTATCTATCCCAAAAACCAAGTAAAAACGCTTTCCATTCCATAAAAATACAAGATTGTAAAAATCTGACAAATTCTTTCTTCCTACAAGTCGAACGTTGAGGGGAGCATGCAAAACGATGTATTGAGGGCACGAAAGCCAGGAAAGGAACACCTGAGAGAAGAACAATCATGGGAGGAAAAAGTAGCTACAGGTGACTCGACCGAGTAGACTCCTATTCGGTCGAGTAAGCAGAAGGCGCATGAAAAGCGAAGAAATCAGCGTTCTGTCTACGCGGCCCGAGTAGCCCTTACTCGATTGAGTAGCCGCTTACTCGATCGAGTATCTATCTACTCGATCGAGCTAAGAGAAGCACAGACAAATGGTGAAAAATGGCGTTCTGCCTACGCGGCCCGAGTAGCCCCTACTCGTCGAGCAGCTGAGGGAGTATTCTAAACCTAAATTTCTATAAATTTTTGATTTCTTGGCTCGACCGAGCAGGTGGTTCTGATCGGTCTGAGTAGCAGCTGACTTGCAAGCGGGGCCCGCGTTCTGATCGAGTCGGGTTTATTAAAACCCAACTCAACTTATTTACCCTAATCCTACTTGTATTTCCCCCAAATCCCGCTACCCGAGCACCCAAAACCCACTCAACTACTCGACCCGACACGCTGCCACCGCCGTCTCCTCCACCAACTGTGCCACCGGCCGTACCACTACTTCGGTCCGCCCTCCTTCTCTCTCTCCTTATCTTCCTCCCTCCACCTATCTCCCCTATTTCTCTCTCTCCCTTTCAATTTCACCCCCTCCGCCCCGGTCATCACCGGAGCAACGTTGTCGGCATCGCCCAGTGCTGACGGCGTCACCCCAAACCCCATCCCACCACCTCCCCCTCCCACGTCCCGCTTCCCCTCTCCTATTGAACCTTTCTCCTCTCCCCTCCCTCCGACAGCCCTAGGGCTGCTCGCCCATACTCGACCGAGCACGTCTAGTGCTCGGGCCGAGTACCTCCCCCACCCTGCCCCAACCCCCCCACCCAAGCACGACCGTTTCTCGGGTGACATCCATCCCCCTTATACCCGACCCACGTCTATCTCCCCCTACTTTTCACGTTCGCACCTCCTGATATTATTTTTCTATCTATTTCAGATGCATTTTGCTCACCGAGGAGTACACATATAGGAGCAGCTCAGGGGATCTATTGGATTCGTGGCCAGGCGCTTACACGATCACATTGCTCTCGCAGCGACTCTCATGTCGGTACACCCTTCCCTCTCTTTATTTTTATTTTGGCACACCCTGCATGCCTGTAGCATGATGTCTCCTCACACTAGGCCGAGGAAGCCCACACCTGCACGGCGTGGGAAGTGGAAGGCCACTGACGCCTCCTCTTCTCGGCCCGCACGCCGCACTCGCCGCACCGATACACCCACCATCGAGGAGGAGTATGTAGGGGATTCGTCGCCCTCGTCCGACTCCTCAGGCTACATTTCCCCTCTTCCACTAGCCGTACTACCCGCCCACGATCACCTGCCACATCGCCCACACATTCCAGCCACTTCTGCCCCCATCCCCACTATCGCACCACCCGCTCCTCCCGCTGCTCTGCCTCCACTGGTGCAGACGTTCGGCATCACCTTTTGTGATGATGCGTACCGCGACCGCTTCATCGTGATGTCGCAACAGAGGATCGTGCCCACACAATTCATCCACCTCCCCACCCTCTGGTGCCTAGGACTCCTGCAAGGGGTCCTAAGACTATACATGACGATCGATTTCGACCGATTCCTTGCCTCCCATGCACCCACCTACACCCGCCTCACTCTAGAGGCGTTGAATTCCATTGCCCATACACCGGTGGGTGATGGAATTAGCTTTCGACTGCTGGACCACGACGTCGTGGTCACGTACACCCAGATCCATGCTTATTTCCACTTCCCAGCCATCCCCGACCGCCGCACCGCCTTTTCCCCAGACTATGAGCTTGCCACATTCTATGCCACTGCATTCTGGCATCGCATCACTGGTCTGGACCTCTACCGCCCCAGTCGGGCGAAGGCATCGTGCATAGTGCACCCTTGCCTTCGCTACGCCCAGCGTCACCTAACCACCACCATATTCTACCGGCCAGATGTCGGGACCATGTCCCTACCCGAGCTTTCCCATCTCATAGGAATGACCCGACTGCTACGCCACCATCCTGACGGCTCCCTCCACCCCTTCGTCCTTTTCGACGTAGCCTACTGGATGTGCTACCGCCTCCTCCAGACCGCCCACACCCGCTTCGCCACAGATATCTGTCGCGGTGGATTCTTCACTATCTTTGCACGGATGTTGGGCCTGGATCTCTCTGATGTCCTAGTAACTCCCCCGGCCCCATGCGCCTTACTCTGGATGTGCTTGAACACATGCACATCATCAGGCCTTATGGGGGACGTCACTGGGCCTATCTTTTAGGCACCCACCACACGTCCCACCTAGTCATGCCCGCCCCTCACCTCACCACCATAGCCCCAGTCTAGCAGAGCTGGATGATTGATAGGGTCTACCCACTTCCTGCCCTCCACGTCCTTAAGCCCCCCGGTGTGCACGTCGACGTCGATGCTGACGACTGGTGCTCAGCTCTTCTGAGGATGAGGAGCCCGACCTGACTGCCATTGTGGCAGCCCAGCCTGCACACCCGTTGCCACCAGGAGGCACACCACCTCCTCCTCCTCAACCACTGTAGGGACCACGGGGACTGTTACCACCCTCTGCCCCGAGGCCCCTGCTGTTGTCTCCTCCGTGCCCATACCTGAGGGCACGGTCGTCCCGTCTGCTCCCGAGCTGACTGCTCTATACTTTTCAGAGCAGGACCCAGCCAGCACCCTTACACCGCTTAGCGACCTTCTAGCCTCTCTGCCTACCTCCTTAGGGTCGCCGACACCACTCACTGGCACCACCACCACACAAGCAGCAGCCATCTTGACCGAGAGCGTCTTGACTTCTGTCCACACTACTGTGTCGACGACAGCTCCTTCCTCTGCTGCCGGTGCTGCTGCTACTTCCACCTCTTCTCCAGACCTCAGCCACACTACACTGCACACTACCACCACCGAGATCCCTGCGAGTTCACCCTCTCCGACCCTTCAGCCTAGGCACCATGGACCACCTCCACGGTACCATTTTACGAGAGTGGTGTCTCACAGCTCCCGTCCTCCCCTCAACTCCCGTACCACCGACGCACGTCTGACAACGGTGGAGGACGTGAGTTCTTGCCTTAGGCAAGATTTCGACGACTTCGCCCGCTCGACCGCCACCCATCAGCAGAGAGTCAAGGCGGACCTTGCTTCGATTATAGACTTGCTGAGGACACGTGGCCCTCCTCCTGTGATCCTTGCTCATGCCCCTCCCCCCAGGCAAGCCCCTGTCTCCACCGCCACACCACTCAGTGCCCCATACTCTCAGGCTCCTACAGAGCCTGTCACTTCTGCCCCTGAGATGGTAGCCACGGTAGTGAGCACTCCAGTCGTCGACACACACACTTCCACACTAGTCAAGACTGCCATTGTCCCATTTTTCGTTGAGCCTGCTTCCACTACCTCTGACCTCCCGGCCAACACGCTTGTTGAGTCACAGCCTGCTGCCATAGTTCTGGTCCACAGCAGGGGGACTCATCATCGCCCACAGAGTGTGGTGCCCCTGCTTGATGATGTCCCTCCACCACTTTTTGTTCATGTCCCTCATTCATCCTATTTTGTGCCCATCTTTCTTTTCGGTCCCTTTGTCTTACACAGCTTGGAGGAGGACCCATTTTACATTTTGCACTACCCCATCACCATGCATCATTCCATGCATTTGCATCATCACTTTATCCTAGCATCATATCACTTTTTCTTTCATTTGCACAATTTTATTTTCCATTCACTTTCTATCTCCTTATCTCCCCACCACACCCTCGCCTCATTTCCCACTTGCCAGCGTGTTCTCAGCAGTGAGGACACTGCTACATTTAGCTTGGAGGATGAGCGCTATCGCTTTATTTTTCATTTTTTTTAAAACTTTTCTTTCATTTTGCACCTTTTTACTTTACTTTTCCACCCATTTTCCACCTTCCCATCTTTTTTCTCATTGAGCATCATGTTTTTCACTTTTTGCCATGCTTGCGTGCTTGTTTTCATTTTCTTACTTTTTCGTTTTTCTTCCCGTTTGCTAGAATTGTTCTACATGATGATATCTCTTATAGCTCTCAGTAGCTACTCATAATGCTTATATCTTTTGATGTGCTGTTTAGAGTAATCTCCGTCTTACTATCTATATGCTTGTATATTCTCTTGCTAATCTTTCTAACTTAATGCCTGATATGAATTGAAACTGAATGCATGAAGTAGTATCTAGTACGTTCTTTGTTGGGTAATGCACCTAGGTTCAAGCATCATTAGAATATTTGGAGCACCTGATTGTTATCTTATCCACTTCTGTTTGCATGCCTGATACTATTGTGCTTTATACCGCATGCTTTCATTATTCGTTGAGATGAATGAAAATATACATGCTAGCTATGAGTTTAGTTAGAGTATTATCCCATTGAATCATTGTGCACATCCGATGAGTGAACCGAGTGATATATTATCTTCCTTCTTCACATATCTCTATGATTCTCTACATATCATTTGGTCTCCCCACCTGCAGCTACTTTTACCGCAACTATGATGCCATAGGTCCTAAGGGTGGGGGTGGAGGTACGGGACATGGTGTGGGAGCGGTCGTGGGGATGGGAGGAGTGGCAATGTGGGCGGGGGATGGAAGGAGTGGTGCCTCTATGGGTAGAGGCATGGGTGAGGGGGATATGGAGGAGTCGAACGAGGACGTAGAGGATCCCATCCACTCCTCCTCCTCGGGTGTGGGGGTACGTGTGCAGCGGGAGCGACGTGACGGCCGAGAAGAGGAAGAGCCAGTGTCGGCCTTCCTCTTCCAGTGACGGGGTGGTGGCCTCAGCCTAAGGCAAGGTGGCATCGTGCGGTGGGTGCAAATGAATGACTATGGTAAAATAAATATGAGAGAAACGAGTATACCCAAGCCGAGAGTCGCTGCAAAAACAAGCTGGAAGCATATGCACGCTACAAAAGCAGATCAATCCCCCAAGCTGCTCCTGATCCAGACGACTCATTGGAGCACGTCGAAGTACCTGCAATAAGAACAAACAAATATATCAGGAGGCATTGTGAAAATATAGGTCGAATCGGAGAGAAAAATAGGAAAACTAACGAGGGGGGAGAATTGGGGGGAAGATGATGCGGAGGATAGTGATGATGATGTAGAGGTGGAGGAGAGGAGGATACGGGGTAAGGAGCTCGTACACCACCCTAGCACAGGTGGTGCTCAGGCGGCGGTGGCAGCGGCGCTGTGGCTCCGGTGCTATGCCGAAGCTGCGGCATAATTGGGGGGGTTTATAGGGGGAAGAGGGGGAATAGAGGGAGTTTATCGCCGCCGATGCTGGGCGGCGTCGACAGCGATGCTCCCGTGAATTGTCGGAGAGATGCATCGCGGGGAATTGGGGGAAAGAGAGGGAGATAGAGATAGAGAGAGAGAAAGAGAAATGAAGAGAGAGAGGGCGACGGGGCGGATCGATCGGGTGGCATCGTAGGCAACGCGGGTGGCAGAGACGGCGGAGGCGGCGATGGAGGAGGAGTCGAGTGGGTTAGGATTTTTGGGAGGCAGCTCGGGGATTAGGGCTACTCGTTCGTAATTTAGGGGAGATTAGGGGAGAAAACGAGTTGGTTTTTTTATTTAAACCGAGCTGACTCGGTTTGAAATGTGGGCCCCACTGTTAGTCGCTACTCGGGCCGAGCAGCTATACATGCTCGGTCGAGTCAATAAAAATAAAAAATTAAAATTTAGAAATTAAGCTCAAAATTCACTCCATGTTGCTCGACCGAGTAGGGTAGCTACTCGGTCGAGTCGAATTAGAAACAGAGTGATGTTTTTAGGCCTCTTTTGCTCTCCCTGTAGCTCGGCTGAGTAGGGTAGTTACTTAGTCGAGTCCATTACGCTTTCTAGAGCACCCTTTTAGCACTTTTGGGACTCTCCCTGTAGCTCAACCGAGTAGGGTAGCTACTCGGTCGAGTCGAATTAAAAACAGAGTGCTCTTTTTCGACCTTTTGGGCTCTGTCTGTGGCTCGACCGAGTAGGTGGCTACTCGGTCGAGTCGTAATTATTTTCCAGAGCCACTTTTTGCCTTCATCTCCAGCTTCATACAGCTCGTACTGTAGCTCGACCGAGTAGAGTGCTACTCGGCCGAGTCGCAATAAATTTCGAGATGCTATTTTTGCATGTTTTCTCCGATTCCCTACAGCTCAGCCGAGTAGTGAGCTATTCGGCCGAGTTGCCTGTAACTTTTTCTCTCCCAAGATTGTGCTTCTTTATGTCGTTCTCCCCTTGGTTCCTTTGCCTTTAATTCATCGTGTAGCGTGTTCTCCTCATTGTTCAACCTGAAAAAGGAAGAACTCGTCAACTTTTTATGTTTTGTATTTTTATAGAAGCAAATACATATCTATTTGGTTTTTGATGAATAGAGAAAGCAAGACAAAAAGTAAAACAAAAGCTAAATGATAGAGGATCGGGTAGCCTCCCGATAAGCATTTGTTTTAAGTCATAAGCTCGACTCCCTCAAGATTTTAAATGAATATTGGGCGCATACGAGATACGCCCATCATGTTTGCCGATAATCTCCTGAGGTGGTATTTCCCACGCATCTTCAAGGTGGCTCTCCTCGGCCGTATGGATAGTAGCTCCCGAATCTCGGTGGTGCAAGTGTGTGTCCGGAGGCTCCTCGTCAAGTACTCATAGAAAGGTGGCTACCGCTTTGTTTATGTACGACTTTCCCGTCGTCATCAATGCTCAACTTTACTGGATCTTTGGTGAACTCTTCCATGGCATAGTCATTTGTGGCCTCATTCTCCAAGAGCTCTAGGTAGCTCGCATCTTCTTAAGGGGCACTTTCACTCATAGACTTTTGTAGATGAAATTACACTTCTATATTGCCCACATTCATAGAAAGTGTTCCCTCACAAACATCTATTAGTACTCCGGCCGTCGCCATGAACAGACGGCTCAAGATGAGTTGAGAGTTCCCTTTTTCCGGTATATCCATGATGATGAAATCCACCGATGCGCAAAGTCCGGGTGGTATTTACAAAATGATGTACCGCGCTATGCCCACCGGATACGTGATGGAGTGGTCCGTCAATTGAATGGACATGTCGGTTGGCTCAAGCTCCGTTCCAGTATGTAGCCTCTTGAAAATGGAAAGTGGCATCAAACTAATGCTCTCTCCTAAGTCTATCAGAGCCTGGCTAATATGGGTGCCGCCGATGTAGCACGGCACCATGAAGCTCCCGGGATACGACAAACTTCTTTGGTAGATGATTCTTGATAATTGATGTGGAGTCCTCTAAAAGCTTTACCTCCTCATGTTTTCGCGTCCCCGTTATGAGTTCTTTCAAAAAATTTGCATATGTGGGAATCTCTGTTATAGCATCCATGAAAGGAATGTTTAGTTGGATACCTTTAAGTAGCTCCATGAACTTAGCATACTTCTTTTCCATCTTCGCCAATACTAATCTTTGGTGATATGGTGGAGGAGGACGACTTGCCCTTTCTTTGGCGGCATCCTTTGGAGTAGAACTGTTGGAAGTAGTGATGCTATATACTGGCGCCATGGTGGTGGTATGCAAGGTAGAAGGCGAAGCCTCCCTCTCTCCAATAATAGTAGGCTCGTCAATAGCCTTTTCCTTGTCATCGCCAATAGGAACATCTTCATTTTGAGCTTGAATTGTCGGTTCTTGGCTTGCCTTGCTAGAAACCGGCACCATTACAGTGTCGATTTTATTTCCTCCTCGTGTGGTGATGGCAACTACTGTATTTGCTTGAACCCTAGGATTGGGCTCCGGTTGTAAGGGCAATCTTCATTGCATCTTCAAGGGTTGAGACATCTGACCTTTAAGCTCATCAAGGGAGGTATTAATATTCTTGAATTGAGCGGTGGTGTCATTATTGAACTTGGTTTGTCCGCTCATGAATGCTTCCAATGTTGCCTCTAAGTTGGGTCTTGGTGGCTCCGGTGTATATTGTTGTGGAGGGGGCGATTGAAGTACCACGTCGGTCTATAGGGCCCAAATGGCCTAAACCCATTTTGTTGTTGCGGCCCTTGTTGTTGAGGAGGTGGTTAAGGCGACCTTTGAAACTGTGGAGGTTGCAGCCCTCCATTTGGATTCCTATAAGATAATCCGGGGTGATTTCTTGCCCCCGGATGTTGCCATTGGTTCTGTCCATTTCCTTGCACAAAATGTACATGCTCAGGTGGCATGTCTACTCCATCATATGATCCTTCATTAGGGACAAAGCCTTGCTCTGAATATTCTTCATGGGTAGAGTAGGCTGGAGCGCTAGAGTTGGTTGGAATAGCATTCAACTGTTGTTCAATTCTTGCTACCTGCTTGCAAAGAGTTTCGGTGTGAGTATCAAGATGACTAATAATTTTTACCTCGGGATTCTTAATGATGGAGGGCTCCTCGATCCATTATTGGTTGTTTGCAGCCATGAGTTCCAGTAGAGATATAGCTTCTTCAGACGATTTATCCAAAAGGGCGCTTTGTGCGACGGAATCCATGATCATCTTTATGCTCGGTTGGAGCCTGTTATAGAAAATCTGAACTAGATCCCAAGCCGGGATTTTATGATGTGGACATTGGTGCTAAAGAACTTTAAATCTCTCCCAAGCTTCATATAGGGACTTTTGAGGAAATTGCTTGAAGTTGGAGATGGCTCCTCGAATCCTCACCATTTTGGACGGTGGGAAAAATTTGTCCACGAATGCTAGAGCCAGTTGCTCCCAAGTGGTGAAGTTGTTGGAAGGATGAGCGTGCAACCAGTATGAGGCCTTGTCCCTCAAAGTAAAACGGAAGAGCCTAAGCTTGATAGCATCGTCGCTTACATCGACCTTGAATGTGTCGCACTTTGGCAAGAAAGTATCAATATGATGATTCAGGTTCTCATGTGGATGCCCATGGAAGGATCCTGCTGCATCAGACTAATTAACTACTCTTCAGCTCAAAGCTACATACCGCCAGTTGCGACGTCAAAATAGAAGAAGTGCTCCGATAGCTTGGCTTCATATTGCCTCGGATGGACCCAGTACGAGGTGGAGTGGTGCTACGCTCTACCATCGGATCAGAAGATGTCTGACCCCTTGCCAAAGCTCTGAGTGTTCATGCGGTTTTTTCGATCTCGAGATCAAATAGTAATTCCTTGTCAATGCTTCTGAGGCGAGTAATCATGCACAACAACAAACTCAGAAGAGTACCGTGAGTAGCAAAGTAATAAAAGAGAATAAAAGGATGGAAAGACAAGAGATGGTAAAATTTGCTAACAATTTCTTCAAAATAAAAATAACCTAAGTAACACCATACAATCCCTGGCAACGGCGCCAAAAACTTGATGCACCTGGAACTAACACCTAAAGCCACCTGGCAGTGTCACTAATGTCAGGCGCTGAATGGTTCCTAAGTATCGGTTCCAGGCTCACGAACGTAAGCGGACGGTGTCAAGTTATAATATAAAAGATATCGATCCCACAGGAAAAGTAGCGGTGTATTGATCTCGGGTTATTTCTAAGTCTCAGAGAGAGGTAGCAGTCGGTTTGAACGATTGGTTGTTTGGTGGTATTTGATCAATATAAAGAAACTAGGGCATTAGGACTCACCGCTAGGATCGACGGAGGGTGATGCTAGGTTAGGAATTCTACGTTGCATTGGTTTTATTGGGGATTATAGCATCTAGGAAGTGAATTCATGCGTCTAGGCTTTATGAATCTAACATACCGTATTCAACCCGCTCTCGCGATAGATGCATATGATATGTGCATTAAGAATCTATAATAATCTCACCACTCGTGTGGTTCGAATGCTCTCAACTCATACCACTCTCGTGGGTTAGAGCTTCGATGTATTTTGATGGCTCTTATTGACGCAATGGTGGTAGCCGTCAATTAATGGCATAGTTCGTCGGTGGATCCCATCAAGACACGAGTCGGGCATGGTCACGAGCCTTGGTTGAATCCACTAACTCCCTAATTAAATCCATAAGATACTCCTTAATCTAATCGATTCCACCAACCATGGGTATGATCTCAGTACGAGTTCTCTTAAGGATTTTACTAGATCAACCAAAATACTCCCCTTTTATATCCAATGCAACCTAAAAATCCTAACTTTGCATATTTTTCCTAAGATCATAGGGCTAATCCATTAGCCCTAGATAGAACTACTCACACATAGTAGAGAAAGCAAAGAAAGCTAGGATTTTTACCATAGAATTCATCATAGTAATCAAAAACATACAAAAGATTAGAATACGTACCAAAAGCGATGTAGATCGATAACAAGTCGAAGAGAATTAAGATCCAATAGATTCCAAGCAAGAAAGCACAATAAAAATCAAGTCTTTATCTTTTACAATTAACGATGGCTCAATAATAAAAACCTAGATCCAAAACTCTTAATTAAATCTCAATTTACACTAAAACTCTCTATGTTCAAAATATTAAAGGAAATCTGCCGATATACAAGGGTCATGGACCCCACAAATAAATCTCAGATTTCTGCAAAGCTGGGGCCGCATGTTGCTTGGCGTGTCGGCTACTCGACCTAACAGGTGACTGCTCGGTCGAGTCGACTTGTTGGTCGCGGTTCGCTACTTCTGCTTGCTTGTTTCTGATGCGGGCTACTCGATCGAGTAGCCTCCCTGCTCGATCGAGTAACAGGGGGTCCGAACTTGCCTCCAAAACGATGCTCTGTCTTTAAGCTACTCGGGTCAAGTAGGTGACATACTCGGTCGAGTAACATGGTCTTGGGGAGAAGCTCGAATCTACGTTCTGTATTGGGTCGACTCGGGTCGAGTCGCCTAGCTGCTCGGTCGAGTGGGCATATCTGTTTCATATGATGTATTCGTGTGTCAGCTCGGCCGAGTAGCTGTAAGCTACTCGGCCCGAGTTGCCTGGGAAACTGACTGGGTTGAGGGCTTTTTGATGATTTCTCTCGCTTGCTTCTCCTCCTCTCATCTGATCTTCTTCTAAACTGCAGCGAACTCTCATAGAGCCTTGCCAATGACGTCCTGGTCGCGCTGGATGTTTCCATGTCCCGAATTAGTTCCAATTCGCTCCAAAATCCCTAAAAATCCACAAATCTATGCAAAAATAGAATATGGCATTAGGAGCGCTTTAATATATATAAATATGGATTTTGGAGGCGAATATGATATGAAATGAGATGAAATGATGCGGTAAAAACATGGAAAATATGGACACATCAGGCAGCCTGGCGGGTTTGACCCGCCAGACGCCGATCAGACCCGCAAACCCTCTTAGCCCCTTTCGACGCTGTTTTTGCGTTTTCGGACTCGTTTGAGCTCCGATTTGAACGCGGTGTCTTCCTGTGATTTTCTCAGGAAGTCCCCTTTAATCCCATGCATCATTGTCAACATAATACCAGGTATTAATTACACATCATATGTAAAGTCCCCAATGCTAAACTCTTTAGCTTTAATCTCACAACTTACTTGAGAGCTAAATTATTCCAATGCATCAAATGCATCCATCTCTACATTCTTTCTATTACTAAGACGTAAATCCTACTCGGTGTGCGACCCTACAACCTGACCCTACTACAGGTTGGGACTTGAAATCCCTAGACGATAGTACCCACAAACAGCAGGTGTTGTCCCTGTTCGGCATCATAATTACGTGATTGACCCAGTTACTAAATGTTGAGTATTGACTCCCCGGATTTGGTTTTGGATGATGAACAAACATAAATATCGTGAACTAACTCTTTGTGAGCGCAGTTATGGAGATCGTCGCCAAACTTCTATGAACATCAAAAGCGACGTCTCGAGACTTCTCAAAGCGCGTGATCGTTTGCTTGAAGCTTCGTTGAAGCTCAAGGACCATTATTGAAGTCAAGAGATTCGAATCGAAGCATTTGAAGACGGTTCGTCAAGTTTTATTTATAGTCTTCTAGCTTCGTTTCGTAGAATGTTAAGCCTTGAGTAGGTCTTACGTTTTAATCTTCATAACGCTCCTATCTTAGAGCTAGGATCTTAAGAGAAGTCCATACAAACTTTCCCGAAGCTTCGCGCTTCGATTCGTGACTTCTTGTGCATGTTAGTTGGTTCAAGAAGAAGAACCAACCGACTAGATGGCAATCTAGTCGGTCGGCAAAGCTTCTTGAACCGACTAGAATGCCTTCTCAATTTCTAGCTCAGTTACTGTTTACAGTTAGTCGGTCAAAGAAGGTTCACCGACCGACTAGTTGTGAAACTAGTCGGTTAGGAATCCTTCTTAGACCGACTAGTTGAACTTCTATTTTTGAGCCTGAGCTACTGTTTACAGTTAGTCGGTCAAAGCTCAATGACCGACCGACTAGTTGAGAAACTAGTCGGTCAGAAGTTGTTCTTAACCCGACTAGCTGTATTTGAATTCAGCTGCTTTGATTTCTTCTGTTAGTCGGTCAAAGTTGACTCACCGACCGACTAGTTGTGAAACTAGTCGGTTGGCAAGTCTTCTTGGACCGACTAGTTATTCATTCCCTGAACTTCATCTATTCAATGTTCACCTCTTAGTCGGTTCATGTTGTTTCACCGACCGACTAGTTGATGAACTAGTCGGTCAGTGATCCTTCTTTGACCGACTAGTCTGCTTCAGAATAGAGCCATTGGAGCATTAAATGCCATGATTTTTGCTCTCTCTTTCCTCTATCCTATATATACTTGGAGTGCTGCTTTCATAGCATTCAAGGCTGATTATTACTGAACTTTAGAGATCAAAAGAGAAGCATTAAATCCTCATTCAAAGCTCTTTCATTTCTCACTTGAATCTCTCCCTCACTCTTATTTCAAAAGAGAGATTCATTGATTGTGAGCCTTCCAAGCCAAGTGCTTGATTCCAAGGTCACCAACTACTTCCTAGGACTCCATTGCTGGTCAATATCTTGGAGCTAGGGTTTGGTTCCTTCATCTTCCTCAAAATCCGTTTTGCCCTAATTCGTAAGTATACTCAAGGCATAGGGTTTTGTCGGTAAGAATTTCGTATTTCATTTACTTCGATATTGTAAGTGTTTTACTCTCGGTTGTGAGAGTTTGTTTGTGATCCCGAGTTGTGGGAGTCACAATTTCATTTGTGTATGATTTGACTTTGTGGAGGTTTTCTACAAGTATTTCATAGTGCAAATTTGAGTTAGAGGTTTCTAACTCAAGTATCCGGAGGGGATCCGGGTGTTTGGGACGTAGGATCACCGGGAACAAGTCGGGGAGACTTGGGTGGATCCGAACCCGTTAAATTGCTTGTTTACGATTGCATTTGCTTGTTGTCAATATTTACATTTCCGCATTTCCGCATTGTTGGTTGAGTTTGCAAGATAATTAGGAATTATCTTCTTAATTATTTTAAAGTACTATTCCCCCCCCCCCCCCCCTCTAGTACTTGTGCAGTAGCTTCGTAGGGTATTACATTTGGTATCAGAGCCAAGTACCTAGCTATGTCTGCCAACGACAACAAGACCATTCGTCCACCTTCAGATTACAGCACCTTCAGGAACCATGAAGGAGCTTCTTCGGTGATGGAAGGACACTCCTCGACTAGGCCTCCCTTCCTCAATGGTACCAACTACGGGTACTGGAAATGCTGGATGGAAACTTTCCTCCGGAGTTCTTCACTATGGAGGGCCACGATGAAGGAGTATGTCGAGCCCGCCGAAGAAGATTCGAGAAGTGGACTACCGCGGAGGTTGCCGCGGAGGTAAGCAATGCCAAGGTAATGAACGCCTTGCAATGTGATTTGGAGCCCGAGGACTTCAATAAGATATGCACATGTAAGAGTGTATATCAAATATGGAACTCCCTCCTCATCTTGCATGAAGGGACGAGTAGGGTAAGAGACTCCAAACTCGTCTTTGTAAATAAAGATTATGAGTTATTTCATATGCTACAGGGTGAGAAGATGAAAGAGTACTATGCTCGCTTCGTCGACATCACCAACGAGTTGGAGGCTCTTGGTAAGACCTACACCCAAAAGGAGAAAGTCTCGAAGATCATCGATAGACTTCCTTCTTGTTGGGAGAAACGTACCTTCGCCATCGAGGAAGGTAATGACATGAAAACATATACTGTCGTACAACTAATGGGTACCTTAATGTCTTATGAGGTACGCAAGGATAGCAAGCTAAAGTTGCAGGACAAGTCCTACTTGAAGCAAGACGATCCAAAGAAAAAGGCGATTGCTTTCAAGGCCACTCCAGCAACATCTACATCGACCGATGATGAAGAATCGGAAGACGAGTTGGACTTGGAGTCCATGGCACTCATGGCAAAGAAGTTCAACCGGTTCTTCCGGAAAGGTAATTTCAAGAACAAATCAAAGTTTAGTTCTTCTAACGCCTCCTCTCCTTTGTGTTTTAAATGCAATAAGCCAGGACACATGAAAGCGGATTGTCCTCAAAACAAGCAAAAGGAGAAGTGGAAGGCGCCAAAATTTGACAAGTCCAAGAAGTACAAGAAAGGGTACAAAAAGGGACTTGTCGGGACATTCACCGACTCCGAGGATTCCTCAAGTGGAGAGTCGGACGATGAGCAAGTGGAGCAAGCACGGATGTGCTTCATGGCGAGAGAGGAGCATGATCAAGGATCTTCCTCCTCCGATGATAGCGACAATGAAGGCGATGAGGTAACAATGGATGACCTTAGACATGCTAATGAGCAAATATGGTCTAAATACACTAAATTAGTAAATAGATATACTAAAGTAAAAGATGATTTAGCTAGCATCCAAACCTCACCTAAACCTATCATCACCAACAACGACACCGTTGTTGAAGAGTTGAAAAATGAGATTGTAAATCTCAAGTCTCAACTTGAACATGTTCACATTGAGGATCCGGAGGAACACAAGATAGCGGATTTGACTTCTTAAAACTCGACTTTGAGTGTTGAGAATGAGAGTCTCAAATCTCGTGTTTATGTGCTCACATCGCAAGTATCCACTTTGGATGCTTCTATGCGTTCTCGCACCGAGAAATATGAGTGCACTTTAGGCCGAATTAATAAATTCAATAAGGGTAAGGATCATTTGGATAAAATCCTAAATGACTTACTTCCGGCCAATCACCACATTGGCTTGGGGTATACGATGGGAAATTCATCCAAATCGGCCACTACCTTTGTTAGGCCAACTTCCGATGCCTCAACGAGTGGTAGCAAACACTCTATTGGTAGTTCTTCTACCAATGGTGCTTCCACCTTGTACACACCCTCGTTTGGAAAGAAACCCACTTTGGGTGGACCTCCAAAGAAGGGTCATGCTTACATGTACACCAATACCATGCCACGTAGGAACACACATCCTACTCCACATGTTCACACATATGATGATTTTTATGCACCACATCCACGGGCACGTGCACACCATGTGAGACACCCTCACGCACGTGTTCCTCCACATGCATATGTTCACCCACATCATCATATGAACAATTATCATCATGCACCATTTCATCATGTGCCATATGCCTATCCACGACATACATTACGTAGAAATCAACAACGCTTGCATGCTCCCAATAGGAATAGGGCTCCCAAAATCTTCACTATTTGGAGCCCAAAGGACACAAATATGAATGAAAAACAAGTTTACATGAATTCGTATTTTATGGATGTAGTGAATAGTGATAATTATGTGGGGAAGTCTAAGTCCAATTGGACTTGGCTTCCAAAGGTCTAATCTTTTGGACCCAATGACCTTGGGTACCATGATACGATATTTTCTATCTTTAGGTACTCAAGAAAAATAAACGGAGCAACAAATCCAAATTTAGCTCCAAGAATAATTGGATACTCGATAGCGGGTGTTCAAAACACATGACGGGTGACGCTCAATTGCTCTCCGGAGTGGTGCCCATTGCTAATGGGAACCGGGTAGTCTTTGGAGGCAACGAGAGCGGAACCATCATAGGTGTTGGAAAAGTGGGTAATCCTTCTAAACCACTTATAAGTGATGTTTACCTTGTTAAAGGATTAAACCACAATCTCATTTCAATAAGCCAACTCTGTGACAAAGGTTACAAAGTTAGCTTTGCGAAAGGAATGTGCCATATTTTAAGAAAAGATAATAATGATTTATTATTTTCCGGCACATGCCATAAGTATATATAAATCCTAGATCTTCCAAGATCACATGAACAATGTCTCTTTGCCAACACAAGTGAACAACACTTATGGCATCGACGTTTTGGTCATGTGAACTTTGGAACACTTTTTAAGCTTTCCAAGTTAAACTCTATTAAAGGCTTCCCTAAGCTTGTCTTTCAAAAGAAAAGCTTTTGTGACTCGTGTCAACGAGGCAAGTTTCCAAAATCGCCATTTAAAACTAAGAAAAGCATTTTTTCTAAGCGGCCACTAGAGCTATTACATCTAGATCTTTTTGGGCCAACTAGAGTTGCTTCATTAGGAAATGCACGATATGGACTTGTCATCGTTAATGACTTTTCTAGATTTACTTGGGTATTTTCCTTAAGTAATAAAAATGATGCTTTTGAAAACTTCACAATATTTGTTAAGAAAGTACAAAATCTCATTGGAACCACCATTGTCACTATTCGTAGTGATCATGGAGGGGAATTTGAGAATGAGTCTTTTGAGAACTTTTGTGATGAAGTTGGTATTACACACACTTTTTCTTTCCCTCGTGCACCTCCTCAAAATGGTGTAGTTGAGAGGAAGAATAGGACGCTAGTGGAGTGTGCTCGCACTATGCTTGATGATAGCCAACTTGGCCATCAATTTTGGGCGGAAGCGGTACATACCACTTGCTATGTGTTTAATAGAATACTTTTGAGGCCCGGCACTAAACAAACTTGTTATGAATTGTTGTTTGGTAGATTGTCTCAAGTTAAACATTTTCGAGTTTTCGACGCAAAATGTTTTATTAAAAACACGTATGGTAGTTTGGACAAATTCGATCCAAGATCCGATGAGGGGATATTTGTTGGATATTCCTCACGTAGCAAAGCCTATCGGATATACAACAAACGAACCTCAACGATCGAGGAATCACTTCATGTTTCATTTAATGAAGGTTTTGTCCCTACTAGAATTACTAATGATGATGACTCCATGGATGTCTTATGTGATTCAATTGGTAATTCTAATTCTATTGATTCTATTGATACTAACCCGACTAATGAATCTTTTGAGAATGTTCCTAGTGATCAGGGAATTCCCAAACGGCTTCATACCGTTCGTGACCATCCCCATGAACAAGTCATTGGTAATATCCATGATAGTGTCAAGACGAGATCTCAAGTCAACTACTTCGCTCATTGTGCCTTTACCTCCTCGATAGAGCCAAAGAATATTAACGAAGCATGCGAAGATAGTGCTTGGATCTTAGCCATGGAGGAGGAACTCATTCAATTCGAGAGGAATGAGGTTTGGGAGGAATGAGGTTTGGGAGGAATGAGGTTTGGGAGCTGTTCCATTGCCATCGAAGAACCACACCTTTATAGGAACGAAGTGGATTTTCAAGAACAAGACCGACGAAAACCAAATCGTCGTCCGGAACAAAGCTCGGTTAGTAGCTCAAGGCTATCGGCAAGAGGAAGGTATCGATTTCGAAGAATCCTTTGCTCCGGTAGCTAGATTAGAATCTATTAGATTATTGTTATCTTTTGCATGCCATAAAGATTTTAAACACTTTCAAATGGATGAAAAAAGTGCGTTTTTAAACGGAGATGTTGTTGAGGAAGTTTATGTTTCTCAACCTCCGGGTTTTATAAATGAAAATTTTCCAAATCACGTTTTCAAACTTAAGAAAGCACTTTACGGTTTGAGACAAGCTCCTCGAGCTTGGTATGACCGTTTAAAGAATTTTCTTTTGGATTTGGGTTTTAAAATGGGAGAAGTTGATTCGACATTATTTGTTAAGTATTCGAATAATGATATAATTTTAGTTCAAAATATTGTTGATGATATCATTTTCGGTGCTACTAACTTCACTCTTTGCGAAGAGTTTTCTAATGTTATGAAGGATCAATTTGAGATGAGCCACATGGGTGAGCTCAAATATTTCTTAGGTCTCCAAATTCGCCAAATGAACGATACAATCTTCATCCACCAAACCAAGTACACGGTGGAGTTGCTAAAGCGATTTGGAATAGAGAATGCCTCCGGGAAGAAGACTCCAATGAGCACGACTACACATCTTGATAAAGATACGGGTGGCAAAGATGTAGACATTCGTCTATATCGAGGTATGATAGGTAGTTTACTATATCTTACCGCAAGTAGGCCCGATATTATGTTTGACGTATGTGTATGTGCTCGTTATCAGTCTCAACCTAAGGAATCACACTTAGTAGCGGTAAAACATATTTTCCGTTATTTAAGTTACACTCTCGATTTTGGATTACTTTATCCAAAATCTAGCACGTATGAGTTAATCTCATATAGTGACGCAGATTATGCGGGATGCAAATCCGACAGGAAAAGTACTAGTGGCACTTGCCATTTTATAGGAAATTATCTTGTCTCTTGGTTTTCCTAGAAGCAGAATTCTGTATCACTTTCAACCACCGAGGCGGAATATATTACCGCAGGTGCCGCGTGTGCTCAGGTTCTTTGGATGAGACACACTCTTAAAGACTTTGGTATAAACTGTGATACTTGCCCTATCATGGTGGATAACCAAAGTGCAATTTGTCTCTCTAAGAATCTGGTACACCATTCCCGTTCTAAACACATAGATGTCCGTCACCATTTATTAGATGATCATGTTGCTAAAAAGGACATCATATTAGTGTACGTTGAAACCCAGAAGCAAATCGCCGATATTTTCACGAAACCCCTAAAGGAAGACTCCTTTGTGCGGTTGCGTCGAGAATTGGGGATTATGGGTGAATCCGAGATTTAGGATTCATTTTATTTAATAATCTTGCATGCTATCAATTTTCGTTATATTTGTTCATGCTTGATGTATTGGAATTTTCTGGATTTTTCGTTGAATTTTCGGAATTTATGCTCGATTTATTCATGAACGTCAAATTTAAGATTTTCGATGTTTAATGGGGTAGTATAATAATATATGAGAGTATTACGATGTTTCGTCCAAGTGCGATTAGGAGAGAACTCAAAATTTCGAAATTTCAAATTTTTGTACTCTGTTAGTCGGTTCATGTTCATTGACCGACCGACTAGATCATCATCTAGTCGGTCAGTGAATGAACTCAGACCGACTAACTCAAGCCCTAAAATTTGGCTTCAGTTATTGTTTGCACTTAGTCGGTTCAAGCTCATTGGCCGACCGACTAGATGGTCATCTAGTCGGTCAGCGCTTGAACTCTGACCGACTAAGTGCTCAGGGACCGTTTTGTCTTTTCGACTTCCAATCGATTTATACACTCACTTAACCGACTTATTCTCCTTTTAGTCGATCCGAAAACTCTTCTCAGCTCGAAAACCCCCGAATCCTTTCATCTTCCTCCGTCGAGTTCGTCGTTTTCCGGCCAACTTGATCTACTCCGGCCGTCGATCTTCTCTCTCCTCCACCTAGGGTAACTTCTGTCCCCTCTCTCAGCTGCTAGGGTTTCCTTCTAGGTGTATTTCCATTCGATTTCAGTCTCTAGGGTTCGGCCTAGGGTTTGATTCTTAGGGTTTAGATTTCGATCTCATTTGATTGCGTTGTCTTGTCACGCTTATGGCGAAGACAAGAATACCGATCGATCCCTCGCGTCCGTCACCTATGACCGTCGAATCTCCATCTACGGACCCCCCGCAACCCAAACGCCATTCCAAGACCACCCATCCATCGTCGTCTTTGCCTCCTCTTAAGAAGAAGAGGACGGCGACCGCCAAGCCTCGATCACAACCTAAGCCTAGGAAACAAACCGTTTCTCCAGCTCCATTCCGTACTCCCACTCATCCTGATGATTCTGACACGGAATACATTCCGGAGACCGAGCATACCGCTCGGGATCCTACTCCTCCACCCCGATCTAGCACACGTCAGCCTAAGGGGAAGGCTCCGATGCCAGTTGGCGGTGTCGATATTTCGCTATATCGCGATGACCCGTTGTGTCTCACGGCATACAACCATATCGAACACTGCCCACTGTTATTGGAGCATTTCGTACAGTTCTCTGACTTCCCTCACCTTGCCGATCTTCTGTCTTCTAGTGGTCTTATTGATTATCTTCGATATGACCCTAAGGCGAATCCACACCCTTACCCCCGCCTAGTCAAGCTATTCTACGCGAACCGTGTTCGCGGTCAGTACGACGAGACCCATTCCATTGAGACTACTGTCTTGGGGACACTGATAGTCCTCATGGCAGAAATCTTAGGGGATTTGATAGGTGTCTCCTCGTCTGGCCTTCTTCCATCCGATATCTCTGTCGACGATATTTCTGAGCTTGATCAGGTGATGCTCGCTGAGATTTTCCATGAGATCCCTCCTGCCATGATTGGCGTCCCTTCAAAGTCCTTCAAGCCGAATGCTTGGGTGCTTAACCTTATCCTGAAGTCGTGCCTCCTTCCGAAGTACGGCTCATCTAGCTTACCCTCCCAGCCATTCCTCAAACTCATATACGCTCTTTTCATGGGGAGTGAGATCAATTGGGCACGGATCATTCTTGACAAGATGGACTCCTTCGAATGTATTCGAAAGTCTACCAAGTCAACCCACATTCCTTACCCGTGCCTATTGACTCTCGTATCCCGTCACTTCTGTGTCCCTCTTCCTCCCGATGATGAGCGTCCCCTCGGTCCCTCTCTGAATGCGACGGCCTTCAAGAAGTCTCTTGCGGCGCTTCGTCATGTTCAGAGGACGGCCCCGTCTACTTCAACCTCTGCTTCAGCTACTCCAGCTCCCTCTCCTACTCTTGCTGAGCTTACACGTTCGTTGAAACGTGTAGAGTCTCATTGTGCTTGTTCTGAGGAGATTCTCGCTCGCATCGCATCTCACTTTGGCATTGAGATTCCTCCGTTGGTTTCTGACGACGAGGAGATGGATGATGCTGAGCTCGAGGAGCTTATTGGATCTGCTGTTCATGCTCTTGAGGGTACTTCTGGTGCTGCTGCTACTTCTGCCGGTGCCCCCGAGAGCACACCTGTTGCCACCATTCCTCCGGTGGATACTACGTCTGGTGCTCTCGAGGCCACTCCCGTTGCGACCGTGGACACTCCTGCTGACCCAGTGACCACCACTCCTTCTGTAGAGCCTGCTGCTACTGCAGATCCTCCCACTGCCTCCTGAGCTTCTTTGGAGGACTCTCCTAGTGCACATTGGATGATATATGTAGTGTGTGAGAGTTGGGTAGGATAAATGGTAGTTCTGGATATTTTGATGTATCTTGATGTATTTTGATGTATTTTGGATGGATGTCTGTATGTTTTGAGATAATTCGATATATGTTGTGATGTGTGATATATGATGTGCTCCGATCATTCGATCGTGATTTTTGTATGTTGGCGGATGTATCATTTTGTTGTATCATGTTTGATATATATATATATACATCGTTTTGCCATTCATTTTCCTGTGCACATTATATTATTGCCTCTGATGATTGATTTCGTCGCTCGACGATAATAACTTGGTTAAATAGAAATTATTTCTATGAAAACATAGAATTGTTTTCCATGCACTTAATTAACCAAGAATGTTGATATTGGAGAGTATATTCCATAACTCAATCCGTAAAATTGATTTGAGTTTTGATGATTTTATTTTTCGATTTTCGACTATAGTCTCATTGGCACGCTTTGATTTAATTCGTATTTTCCTTTGGTGTCATTTGGACCGTGGTCGTATTCTACGACTCCCGTGCTTTTATTTGAAGCCATTGTTGTTGTCGTTGATCTCCTCCCGCTCTTTTTGCTAATGCCAAAGGGGGAGAGATAATAATGACGATGTGCTAAATGATAATTTAAAGAATTTTTCCAAGAATCTAATTTGATATGTTAGATTCAGGGGGAGTTAAGATATAAAAATGGATTTCAAATCCGATATTTCAATAATCGATTCACATTTTATACTTTACTCGTATGCTTGATGCGTATGATTAATATATATTTTTGGAACTAACGTGTCATCAATGCAGGGGGAGTAAGTAAATTTCATTTGAATCATTATTTTTTATTATTATTTATGTTGGTTTGTCATCACCAAAAAGGGGGAGAATGTTGAGTATTGACTCACCGGATTTGGTTTTGGATGATGAACAAACATAAATATCGTGAACTAACTCTTTGTGAGCGCAGTTATGGAGATCGTCGCCAAACTTCTATGAACATCAAAAGCGACGTCACGAGACTTCTTAAAGCACGTGATCGTTTGCTTGAAGCTTCGTTGAAGCTCAAGGACCATTATTGAAGTCAAGAGATTCGAATCGAAGCATTTGAAGACGGTTCGTCAAGTTTTATTTATAGTCTTCTAGCTTCGTTTCGTAGAATGTTAAGCCTTGAGTAGCTCTTACGTTTTAATCTTCATAACGCTCATATCTTAGGGCTAGGTCTTAGTAGAAGTCCATACAAACTTTCCCGAAGCTTCGCGCTTCGATTCACGACTTCTTGTGCATGTTAGTTGGTTCAAGAAGAAGAACCAACCGACTAGATGGCAATCTAGTCGGTCGGCAAAGCTTCTTGAACCGACTAGAATGCCTTCTCAATTTCTAGCTCAGTTACTGTTTACAGTTAGTCGGTCAAAGAAGGTTCACCGACCGATTAGTTGTGAAACTAGTCGGTTAGGAATCCTTCTTAGACCGACTAGTTGAACTTCTATTTTTGAGCCTGAGCTACTGTTTACAGTTAGTCGGTCAAAGCTCAACGACCGACTGACTAGTTGAGAAACTAGTCGGTCAGAAGTTGTTCTTAAACTGACTAGCTGTATTTGAATTCATCTGCTTTGATTTCTTCTGTTAGTCGATCAAAGTTGACTCACCGACCGACTAGTTGTGAAACTAGTCGGTTGGCAAGTCTTCTTGGACCGACTAGTTTTTCATTCCCTGAACTTCATCTATTCACTGTTCACCTCTTAGTCTGTTCATGTTGTTTCACTGACCGACTAGTTGATGAACTAGTCGGTCAGTGATCCTTCTTTGACCGATTAGTCTGCTTTAGAATAGAGCCGTTGGAGCATTAAATGCCACGATTTTTGCTCTCTCTTTCCTCTATCCTATATATACTTGGAGTGCTGCTTTCATAGCATTCAAGGCTAATTATTACTGAACTTTAGAGATCAAAAGAGAAGCATTAAATCCTCATTCAAAGCTCTTTTATTTCTCACTTGAATCTCTCCCTCACTCTTATTTCAAAAGAGAGATTCATTGATTGTGAGCCTTCCAAGCCAAGTGCTTGATTCCAAGGTCACCAACTACTTCCTAGGACTCCATTGCTGGTCAATATCTTGGAGCTAGGGTTTGGTGCCTTCATCTTCCTCAAAATCTGTTTTGCCGTAATTCGTAAGTATACTCAAGGCATAGGGTTTTGTCGGTAAGAATTTTGTATTTCATTTACTTCGATATTGTAAGTGTTTTACTCTCGGTTGTGAGAGTTTGTTTGTGATCCTGAGTTGTGGGAGTCACAATTTCATTTGTGTATGATTTGACTTTGTGGAGGTTTTCTACAAGTATTTCATAGTGCAAATTTGAGTTAGAGGTTTCTAACTCAAGTATCCGGAGGGGATCCGGGTGTTTGGGACGTAGGATCATCGGGAACAAGTCGGGGAGACTTGGGTGGATCCGAACCCGTTAAATTTCTTGTTTGCAATTGCATTTGCTTGTTGTCAATATTTACATTTCCGCATTTCCGCATTTCCGCATTGTTGGTTGAGTTTGCAAGATAATTAGGAATTATCTTCTTAATTATTTTAAAGTACTATTCCCCCCCCTCTAGTATTTGTGCAGTAGCTTCGTAGGGCATTACACTAAAGTGTCATCGGGATCACTCTGACTTTGTCCATGATGAATACCGCAGTTTTAGTTCCTTCGTCTTAACTATGTCACTGCATAGCCTAGTGTATGGTAAACTGTCAACCCTACTAGCTAGCACTGACCAGTGTCATTCGTTCTTTGGTATATACATGTTGTACTTCCTACAACATACCTTGTCCAAGGTTTTTACCAAGAACCGTACTGAGCCCGTGACACTAACTTCCCATTAACGGAAGAGACGAATCTCCTCTTGATCACTACTCACCTCGTATGCTTCAAGTGTCACCCAACCTAAGGCCTTTCAGCAGGCCTTGCCTCGAAGCTAGATCATATATCTAAGTGACATGGTTCACGCACAGGTTCGTACAATGAACTCAAGTCTTTAGGACCAACTTGACTATCATCAATAGAAAGTTATCAATGACACATTAGTTAATGTTAACCATTTGATAACCTTTTATTGGGTCGTTCAGTGGACTCATTCTCCAATGAGCACCTGTGTCTCGTCTCCGACTTCGCCATGTCGAATGAGAATGAGATCATCAAGACAAAGACACAATGGTCTGTCCGATGTGCCGATATCCTTTTCTCGACGTATCTATAACCATGAACGCTTTAAGACTCAAGCTCCTATAGGTCAGACACTTCTCATAATCGAGATCTCTATCTAGATATGTGTATGACCTTACTATAAGTCTAAGGAAGTTATCTAAGTAACATATCAATAGAAATACTCAGACAATTGATACCAGAAAGCATACTTTTATTCATGAACAAGATGTTTACATAGATAAATTGCCTCGAGGACATACATCTCTCGACATCTCCCACTTGCACTCAGGCCTATTTATCGTGGTATCTCGTACCGCATTTACACACTAGTCTCTCCAGACGATCGCATGTCAGCGCCTTCATGAATGGATCTGCTATTTTGTCTTCCGAACAGACTCTAAGAAGTTCTATGTCTTTCCTCTTCTCAATATCCCGTATCAGGTGATACTTCCGAAGAATATGTCTGGATCTCTTGTGGAATCTTGGTTCTTGAACTAGACTGATGGTTGCATTATTATCACAATACAGAGGTATTGGATCCTTAACTACTGACACCACCCCTAACTGGTTTATGAACTTTCTCATCCAGACAGCTTCCTTTGTCGCATCATTGGCCGCTATGTACTTGGCCTTCATCGTGGAGTCTGCAACAATATCTTGTTTGGAACTTCTCCAACTGACTGCTCCTCTGTTGAGAGTGAAAACATATCCAGAGATAGATTTGCTATCATCTATATCACTCTGAAAGCTAGAATCTGTGAAGCCTTCAACCTTGAGCTCTTCACTTCTATACATCAAGAACAAATCATTAGTCCTTTGCAAGTACTTTAGAATTGTCTCGACGACTTTCTAGTGTTCTTCTCCAGGGTCAGACTGATATTGGCTTACTGCACCTAATGCAAAAGCAACATCAGGTCTGATACAGATCATGGAATACATGATAGATCACACAGCCGAAGCATATGGGTTCTTATTCATGCGTTCCTTTTCCAAGTCGATTTTTGGAGACATCTTCTTTGAAAGGTTTATTCCATGATTGGCTGGTATAAAACCACCCTTACTGTTTTTCATGCTAAACTGTTTTAGCACGGTGTTAATGTACCTGGCTTGGGAGAGACCTAGCATCCGTTTAGATCTATCTCTATAGATCTTTACACCTAATATGTAGGATGCTTCTCCCATGTCTTTTATGGAGAAGTTAGTTGGCCATTCCTTAACAGACTTCAACATCCATACATTGTTGCCTAATATAAGAATATCATCCATGTACAGTACGAGAATGACTAAAGAATTTTCACTGGTTTTCTTCTAGATGCATGGATCATCTTCATTTTTGACAAAACCAAACTCTTTGACTGTCTTGTCAAAACGGATGTTCCAACTTCTGGATGTCTGCTTAAGTCTGTAAATGGACCTATGCAGTCTACATGATTTTCCTTTACTCTCACTGACTTTGAAACCTTCTGGCTGAGTCATGTAAATTTTCTCTTCTAAATCACCATTTAGAAACGCGGTCTTTACATCCAGTTGCCAGATCTCATAGTCATAATCGGCAGCAATAGCAAGTACAATCCGGATAGACTTGTGCATGGCTACTGGTGAGAAAGTCTCATCATAATCTATCCCTAGAATCTGAAGATAACCTTTTGCAACCAGCCTAGCCTTGTACGTTTCTATCTTCCCATCTGCACCAATCTTCTTCTTGAAGATCCATTTACAGCCAATGGGAACGCTTCCATTGGGCACGTCCTCTAAGGTCCACACCTCATTTACATGCATGGATTCCATCTCGGATCTCATTGCATCCAACCATTTATCAGAGTCTCTACTCTGAATGGCTTCTTGAAAGCTAACAGGATCATCATCTAGAATGATGCCCTCCTTGACCCCTCCGTCTACGAGAAAACTGTAGTACCTATCAGGGGCTCGAGGAATCCTATCAGACCTCCTAACGACTGGTTGGGAAATATCATTTTCTGATTCCTCCACTGGTCCCGACACAGTTCTTGTGTTAATTCTCTTTCTGAACATTCGTCCAGATCTACCACCTTGCCAACAACTTCCTTCATAAGGAACTCCTTTTCCAAAAAATGGCATGTTTAGAGACAACAACCCTTTGTTGCTCCGGATGGTAGAAGGTGTACCCTGAAAAATGTTTCTGGTACCCAATGAATTTACACAGGACAGATCTATCTTCCAGTTTGTCTGGATTATGCCTCTTGACATATGCAGGACAACCTCATACCCTTAAGTTTTAAGGTAGAGTTTCTTGCCACTCCATATCTGATATAGAGTTATCGGCACAGATTTTGACAAAATCCTGTTGAGAGTATAGGCAGCAGTTTCTAGAGCATAGCCCCAAAGGGAGTTTGTCAACTCAGCATCACTTATCATGGATCACACCATGTCCAATAAAGTGTGATTCCTTCTTTCCGATACACCGTTATGCTGAGGTGTATAAGGAGGCGTGACCTGAGAGAGAATCCCATTCTCTTTTAAATACGTAAGGAATTCATGACTCAAGTATTCTCCTCCTCGATCAGATCAAAGGATTTTAATACTTTTGCCAGTCTATTTTTCAAATCCGTTATGGTACTCTTTGAATTGCTCAAACGTTTCGAACTTGTGTTTCATCAAGAACACATGTCCAAACCTAGAGTGATCATCAGTAAATGTAACAAAATATGAATATCCTTCTTTGGCTAATGTAGACATAGGTCCACATACATCAGAATGTACTAGACCCAAGAGTTCACCAACTCTCTCACCTTGTCCTACAAAAGGAGTTTTGGCCATCTTACCTTTGATGCAAGACTCGCAAGTGTTATAAGACTCATAATCCGAGAGGTCCAAGGACCCCTCTTTATGTAACTTGCTCAGTCTCTTCTCTCCGATATGGCCTAGTCTACAGTGCCAAAGGTAGGTTTCATTATAACCTAATTCCTTGTGTTTTCGTGTATTAACATTTAATGCAACGTCATTACACAAAGTGTACACACCATTATTTAGAGTCCCAAATCCTAGCAATTTACCACCAAAGAAAATGTTCATAACTCTTTCGTTTATGGTAAAAGTGTATCCTTCTCTAGCCAAGGCCAAGACAGAGATAATATTGCTTAGGAAATTTGGTATATAGTAACATTGCTTCAGAAGCAAGTTAGCACCACTTGCCAATGTGTGTTTTACATCTACCAAAGCTACAGCATCAACATTTGCTGCGTTGCCGACTTGGAGAATAACCTCGTTCTTTTCGAGCCTTCTATTAATTCTCATTCCATGTAACTGGTTACAGATGTGAGAGAATGTACCAATATCTAATACCCATGCATTTGAAGTTACAGAAAGAACTATACTTTGTATAACCATTATAGAAGTTAGGCTATCAGCCTGCCCTTTCCCCTTTTGCTCCCATACTATCTTTACATCTCTTATCCAGTCATTATTCTTATAACCAGTTGACATATTCTTATCATGGATATGTTTAATTTCACTTGTCATGCTGCAAAGAACAGAACTCCTAAAATTAGCATGCGTTCATATCTTTTAAATATAATAAGATTGGTTTTTATCCAATTATGTCCTCCTACAATTTTAGCGAACTTTTAAGTCATAATAATGATAGAATTAATTAACTTTAGTGGGAAAGGGATCCAACCACCCTAAGTCTCACAACCTTAAGTTAATTCAACAAGTTGCTTAACTCTGTGATCGGTAGATGATTCTTCATCAATCACATCGTATGTGGTTCCCTTATCTATTTTTACCCCTAATCACTTATGACCTTGAGTTAGCTCAATAAATCATAATGACTAGTCTAGTCTGACCCTTACTTTCTTGTCCAGTACTAACATACACTGGCGCTCGGTTATGTTCACGATGCGACAGTTGGGTTAAGTTGAACTACATCATATGTTGGATGGAATTGGATTTCAAAGATAGTCATGTTACCGCTTGAGTTGACTCAACAACTATAACATGAATTCATGGTTTCAAAATTTCAAAAGTAAGGAGGGTTACGATCTATCTTGAAGAAGATTTTTAACGTACTAGACTAGATATAGTTGACGGTGTAACATAATCATGATTTGCATCCTTGCGGTCTAGCAGAACACGGCCAGTGATTTGACTAGTCTAGGATCACTATCCCCATTTGAGCTTAGGATGATCCACAACACTAGTCAAAAAACACTAGACCGGATCATGGTCCATTGAAGGAAACTCACCATTCATATGTGTGCCATCAACTAAAATTGGCTTCATTAAAACTAGTTAATCCTATCAACTAGTTGAATCCTAAAATTCAAAATTTATTAGGATTGGTTAATAACTTTTATTAAGTCCTTATCAACTATAAGGAATGACTTATTAAGGTGCTATCCTAATCGTGTATTAGCCATTTAAAACAATTTTAAATCATAGCGAAGCAATCTAAAATTATCTCATAATTATTAGACAGCTTTTAATTGCTAACCTAAAAGGTTTTTTGTGTGTTATCAAATAAGGAACAAGAATAAACATAACCATTAAAATTAACAACTTAATTTTATCACATGAAATTAAGTTTCTACAATTTTCAATAATCATCTCATAATTATTTCATGTTTCCAATAAACATCATATGCATATCATATCATTTGCAGAATTAGATCATTATAGATTAGGCTCTGATACCAACGTTGGGTTTTGATGGCCTCTCAGGACATGAATCTATGCATGTCCTATGTTGGACGGACGATAGAATCATAAAATAGCTGCGGAAAAATTATTAAACACTTTAATAAACGAACCCTAAGGATATCATGGACCCTAGCCAGGAAAATCTACTATCTTGGGGTGGGTCCGACCTAACTCAAAGATAGATCTAAACTACTACAAATATATGAAAGCATAAATAAAATTGACTTACCCGAAACTTTGCTTCCGCAGAAAACAAAGCGTCGTTTTCAGCAACAACTTTAGCTTCCCAAAGCTAGCCGCTCCGCGCCTCTAAAACTGGTCCCTGAAGCGAGCCGACACAGTGCCTATGAGGTAATCACTTGTCGAAGAAAGTTTCACTTGAGCATACCTATGTCAAAGACTTTTGGATCAGATCCAAACCTCCTCGTCGTCTTGCTAGGACTCGATCGGAGGATCGGAAGAATTATAAGAGGAGAAATAATTTAAGTCTTAGATCGAGCGTGCTCAAAAACTTTTTAGAGCTTCTCGAATCGGAGACTTGGTGCGAGTTTCAATGAGGAGGGCCGCCCCTTATTTATATAGGGAGACGGCCCATCCTCATTTGCTACGAGCAATGTGGGACTATTAAAATGGGATGTTTAAGATTATTTTTATTGAAGTCCAAACTTCTAAAATTAACCATAAATCCATTTTTGAGTTTCGACTTTGAAACAACCTATAAAATTGAAGATCTCGAGACAACGATCGCATAGAAAAAAACGGCATCCAATTTCGATATCATTGACCCTTCAAATGTCGAAAATAAATTCTGAAATCGCATTTCGCACAAAACTGTGAATTCACGCTTCCCGAGGAGGTTGATCAGATCATGCCACGTGGCACGATCTGCACGCACCATTTAATGCACGCCTGGGCAGCCTGGCGGGTCTGACCCCCCAGGCGCTGGTTAGACCCGCAAGCCCTCTTAGCCCCTATCGATGCTGTTTTGCGTTTCCGGACTCTTTTAAGCTCCGATTTGAACGCAGTTTCTTTGTGTGGTTTTCTCAGGAAGTCCCCTTCGATCCCATGCATCATTGTCAACATAATACCAAGTATAAATTACACATCATGTGTAAAGTCCCCAATGCTAAACTCTTTATCTTTAATCTCACAACTTACTTGTGAGCTAAATTATTCCAATGCATCAGATGCATCCCTCTCTACATTCTTTCTATTACTAAGACGTAAATCCTACTCGGTGTGAGACCCTACAGCCTGACCCTACTACAGGTTTGGACTCGAAATCCCTAGACGACAGCAACCGCGAGTAGCAGGTGGCGTCCCTGTTTCGGCATCCTAATTACGCGATTGACCCATACTAAAGTGTCGACGGGATCACTCTGACTTTGTCTGTGATGAATACCGTAGTTTTAGTTCCTTCGTCTTAACTAGTACACTGCATAGCCTAGGGTATGGTAAACTATCAACCCTACTATCTAGCACTGGTCAGTATCAGTCGGTCTTTGGTATATACATGTTGTACTTCCTACAATATACCTTGGCCAAGGTTTTTACCAAGAACTGTACTGAGCCCGTGACACTAACTTCCTATTAACTGAAGAGACGAATCCTCTCTTGATCACTACTCATCTCGTATGCTTCAAGTGTCACCCAACCTAAGACCTTTCAGCAGGCCTTGCCTCGAAGTTAGATCATAGATCTAAGTGACACGGTTCACGCACAGGTTCGTAAAATGACCTCAAGTCTTAAGGACCAACTTACCTATCATCACTAGAAAGATATCAATGACACATTAGTTAATGTTAACCATTTGATAACCTTTTATTATGTTGTTCAGTTGACTCATTCTCCAATGAGCACCTGTGTCTCGTCTCAGGTCGAATAATAATGAGATCATCAAGACAAAGACACAATGGTCTGTCCAATGTGCCAATATCCTTTTCTCGTTGCATCTATGACCATGAACGCTTTAAGACTCAAGCTCATATCGGTCAGACACTTCTCATAATCAAGATCTCTATCTAGATATATGTATGACCTTACTATGAGTCTAAGGAAATTATCTAAGTAATATATCAATATAAATACTTAGACAATTGAACCAGAAAGCATACTTTCATTCATGAACAAGATGTTTACATAGATAAATTGCCTCGAGGGCATACATCTCCCAATAGAGCCAACCGGAGCCCGTTGATCGTAGCTTCATACTCCGCTCCATTGTTTGTGGTGTGGAAGTCGAAGCAAAGAGCATACTCGAACATATTGCTCGCTGATGTTTAAACAATTATTCTCGCTCTGCTTCAGGTTTGAGTGGCAGAACCGTCCATTTGCACGATCCACATCCCCTCGTCCTTAATCGTGTCGGTTGGAGAATTGAGATCTGTCGAGGGAGAAGAGTAAGTATTGGTTCGTATGTTAGCAACATGTACCTCTTTTGGCATGTTGTCATCATAAGTGAGTTCGACGATGAAGTCGGCTAAGGCTTGCCCTTTGATGGCAGTCCTTGGCTTGTAGTGGATGTCGAATTCACTTAGCTCGACTCCCCACTTCGTCATTCTCCTTGACAGATCAAGCCTCTTCAGAGTTTGCTCCAAGCAGGTGTCGATGAGGACCAAGATGGTGTGCGCTTGGAAGTTGGGTCGTAGCCTCCTAGCAGATTGGATCAATGAAAACTCCATATTTTATATCCTTAAGTAATTTATTCTGCATCCCAGAGGACTTGACTGACGTAGTAGATAGTTCATTGCACTTCCGAGTCCTCCTTGACGAGTGCCGAGTTCACAGCTTCCTGGTAGCAGCCAAATAAATGATGAGTTGGTCATTCTTATCCGGCTTGGTCAGGGGCGGTGGGCTGCGGAGGTACTTTTTTAGCTCAGAGAAAGCTTTCTTGCAGTCTGCATCCCACTAGACGACCTTCTTGTCTTTCGCAATGGATGCTATCGCCTTTCTCGGTACCTTGAAGAAAGCTAGAGATCTCTCGGCCGACTTGGACAAGAATCGGCTCAAAGCCTCTATTTTTACGTTCAATCTCTGAAGTTCTCTGATGGTTGAGGGCTCCTTCATCGCCACGATCGCTGTGATTTTGTCGGGGTTAGCCTCAACCCCTTCATTCGTTTGCATGAACCCAAGGAACTTCCTGGATCAAACCCCAAAAGTACACTTAGCAGGGTTCAACCGAAGGTTGTAGTGTTGAACATGTGCAAATGTCTCTCGGAGATCTGCAATGTGATCCGACGGCTTCTTCGACTTAACCAGCATATCATCAATATAGACTTCCAAGTTTCGTCCGATTTGAGTCTCGAAGACCTCGTTCATTATATGCGGGTACATGGCTCCTGCATTATTTAAACCAAATGGCATCTTTGTATAATAGAAAATACCTCGATCCGTGAAGAAGGAAGTCTTTTCTTTGTCTTCCGATGTCATTTGGATCTGGTTATAGCCTAAACAAAGCGTCCATGAAGCTTAAGAGTTCATAGCTCGAGGCATTATCGACCAGATGGTCGATTCAGGGCAATGGGTAGCTACATTTCGGACAGGCTTTGTTGAGATCGGGAAAGTCGATGCACATCCATTATTTGTTGTTCGCCTTTTTACCATCACGACATTCAAGAGACATTAGGGATATTTGACCTTCTGAATGAAGCCAGCCTACAAAATTCGATCCACTTTATCGATCGCGGCCTTCATCTTTTCGCCCCCCCCCCCCCCCCCCATGTTCATCTTCTTCTGCTTCATGGGTTTCGTAATCGGCTCAACCTCCAGCTTGTGAGATATTACCTGGGGATTGATGTCGGGCATATCCCTTGGGGACCAGGCGAAAACGTCAGCATGCTCTCTCAGGAGAGTAATCAACTGTGCCCTTAGGTCGAAGGGGAGCATCGACCCAATGGAGACGGTCTTTCCTTCTTCTTCATAGATTTGGATGCTCTATGTCTCTCAACTCATGCGGGTTGTTGCTCCTCGTCTCTACTTTCGCCTTTGGGATCGACTGGGTTTGTCTGCCCACCCTTCTTAAACCGGTGGATAGAAGGTAACATGATCGAGCCTGCTTCTGATTCCCTCTCACCTTCCCAACTCCCTCAGGAGTTTGGAATTTGATCATTTGATGGAAGGTTGAGACCACTGTCTTTACCGTGTCGAGCAGCGGTCTGCCGATGATTCCGTTGTATGCTGAATTGACCTTCACCACTATAAATTTGGTCAGTCGAGTGACCTGTTATGGATACGTACCAAGGTTCACTGGCAGGGTAATGATACCTGCCACTGGCACAGAATGCCTCGTGAATCCTACGTGAGGTCCTGGACATGCTCTTAACTCTGATGAAGACAGCCTCATCCTTTCCAATGTGGTGAAGAAAAGCATGTCGCACAAACTTCACGTGTCCACGAGTAGCCTCTTTACATCTACCTCATTAATGGTGGAAGTGATGACGACAGCGACGTCGTGCAGCAGCTCCACACCTTCCAAATCTTTATCCAAAAAAGATATTGGTGGCGTAGAGTCTCTCGGGCACTTTTTTCCAACTGAGATGGTCATCAACCTCCCAGCGTGGGAGTTCTGAAGTGAGGTAGATAGCTCCAGTTGTGATGGGCCTCCCATTATCATGTTGAAGGTATCGACGCTGGGAGACTCCACGGTATCCTCAGAGAGTGTTGATGGGTGGTCGGCATGGTCATGGTATTTGGTTGATTGGGATGTCGACTCCTATCCCACAGACGGTGCCAACTGTTAAAGCCCAAAATGACCAAAACAATAATGATGCTGACGTGGACCTTTTTTGCAGAGTTGGAGCCTCATTAACCGGTTGAGTGGTACTCTAGGTTAGTAGAACCGGGGTTGTTGACAGTTTGTATTCGAATTGCAATGCTCGTTCGACCCTCAAATGGATCGAGCCTCGGTCAATTGATATTGAGGAGCTCCCACACGACCTTCCCGCTGATAAAATGATGTCGTACAAGCCTTCCACTGAATCGAGCCTCGAAAATCTGCATCACTAGGAAGTGTCAGGAGGGTTGGATCTGGGTTCCAACCCAAATCTCCTCCGACGCTTAAGTTAGACAGAAACTTATGGAAAGGCTTGGAGCCGCTAAGATCGACCCAATGAGGCTCGTCCCAAGTCGATCTGCGCAAGCTATTTAGAGGAAGAAATATAAAGAGGAAGACCGAATTAGGGTGTAAGGTCCTTTGTACCTTGAGAGTCCAAACCCCTTTTACATTGTCCTTTCGGGTATTTATAGATAACGATCTGCTGATTGTGAACAAACGTCCCTCATTGATTAGGGTGGAAACTTCTCGGAGATTGATGATAACATATGCCTATTTACTTGGTCCTATTAACTCCTCCCTGAGTATCAGTGGAAGTCCAATGGTTGAATGAGTTATTCCTTTGACTGAGTATTATTCAGCCTTAATGACAGGTTTCGAGTTGTAGGCTCAAACTGGGCCGTGTATCATGACACCGCTTCGTGAGCCATACCTGTGCACCAACAATTATGTAAAACTTTCATGCCCTATTTTGCACTATACGTGTATTCTACTGAACGCACATGGTATTTCTACCTACGATGCATACGTGGGCATGAAATAAGTGTAGATATCGATGTATGTGACATAGTGCAAGGGAGATTAGGTCGTAATATGTGGCTAAGGGTAGAGAATGCGAAATATGAATGCAGGAGAAGTGCGAATGACGTTGTGGGTGTAAAACAACAAGAATATGTTAGACGTGTGTGTGTGAAACATGTATGCATGCATGGATATGCATGGATGTGTGTAGGAAGAGACGTGCAAGTGTGAAAGGGGTTAGGGGTCAATGGCAACCCCCGTAAATTTTTAGAAAGGCGAGGGGCAAACGGTCATTTGGACTAAAGCTGCTGAGCGTACATCCTAAAGTGGTGTGTGCATAAAGTAATGGCAAACTTGTAAATACCTAGATGATGGAGGGGTATTTTAGTCATTTAAAATGATGCATGCTTATCCTAAGGAGGTTCTAGTAGTAGATATTTTAGGAGAAGTTTCTATCTTCTTCTTTACTTTTGTTTACTTTTCTCTTTTCATTTTTTTCTTTTCTCCACTCTTCCTCCCACCTTAGGCCGGCCACACCCTCTCTCTAATCTCCTCCTCCTTCAATTCAAACCCTAATTTAGCCTCAAAAATCAAGAAAACCTAGGTTGCTTCAAGGAGAAAGAAGGTGGAAGGAAGAGAGAGAGAAGGAGAGGAAGAAATCAAGTTTGAGGTAGGAATCAAACTTGGATTTGGAAATTTAATTAGGGTTTCATTTAATCATGTTTTTATACCATGTTTTTATCAATATGAAGTAGTGGTAATCAAATTAATATGCCATGATTCAATTTTCATGAATTTTCCTTGAAAATTCTTAGCAAAATTACTACCTTTGAAATTCTGAAATCTTGATGTCTGATTTTGCCATGATTTTGGTTACAGTAGCTTGAATTAAGGTTCGAAAAAAATATGAACTTTTAGATCTTGAAGCACTACCCCAAAATCATATAAATTTTGATATATGTTCAATTCAGAAATTAGGAGTAAATATTCAATCTTTATAACATGTCTATTTGATTTCCAGTTTTGACACAGTTTAGTAAAATTGATATCAGCACTTACACACACAATGGAATTTTGTGTTCTTGGTCTTGTTGAAAAGTTAACAAGTTTTTCTAAAGATTCATCAAAGTGCTTATATGTCGAATTTCTGGCTGCAACATGTCCAAAATTGGCTTTCAATACAGACCCTGAAATCTGTCTGAAAAACAGATTTGACACACTTCCCCAAATAATTCACCATAAATCACCTACTTAATATTTTTGCATGAAATTTCATCTGTGAATCCAGGACTAATATATCTATAACTTTCATTTGGGAAGTGTTTCTAAATTCAGAATATAATTGGGTGATATCAGCTATCTTTTATGATTGCATGTACAATTCCTGTAAGCTGAAATGGTTAAATGGTGTGGTAAATTGTGTATTATTGCTAATCCACTCTCTATGATACATGATTATTGTTTTTCACATGGAAGGTAGTCTAATGATATGTTCTTCCAATGGATTTGCTAATGTTCTTATGGACATAGATGTCGTGTTCACCACGTGTTCGTGAAAATGCCACAATGAAGTGAAAGTTGAATAATAGGAGAAATGAGCTTGTGAACATTTGTGCTATGAAATATGTTGTGAAAAAGCAATGATGGGGTCATATGAAGCATGGTATCATATGTTATGAGTGATGAATTGAAATGACTATGTTGAAGGGCATGACACTTGGGTGCATGACCCATTTGATATATGATTTGATTACGATGGAGGGCATAGCACTTCGGTGCATGACCCATGTTGATCTGAGTGTGGAATGTGAAACCATGTAATGTGTCCTCTTAAGTGATACATATATAATGTTAAATAAGGTTTACAATGTCTCAATCCTCTCTAAGGAGGGCGAGTTAGCAAAACCCGGGTTTTAGGAGGGATTTGAGTAAATTGTGGATATTATGCCTGGACTGAGAAGTTGGGGGAACTGATTATGTGATATGTGATATTTATACCCACTCGCCTTTACCGGGAGTGGAGGGGACATACGGAGGTTGTGTTATTGTGGGAGAGCCTCACTCCTGCCAGGGACGGGGGAGTTGAGAGGCCCGGCGTACAGTGCACGTGTCCACTGCATCGTGTGCTATATTCACCCCAAATTTGGGGTGAAGTCCAGGTCTTGGTATCACACCGTTTGTCCAAGTTCCCAATTAATTCAAATAATTAATTCAATCATAAAACGAGAATTTGGCATGTTACTCCTTCTGCTGGCAGCACTTCCCTTTTCCTTTACTTGCTCCACTGGTGACACTGTATTATACTTCTGACATTTGTAATTCCCCTTTTAAATTGTGGTTGTATGAATATTTGTATCGTTATTCGTGCTAACCCCTTCCTTACAGCAACTCGACATTAGACCGCAGGTATGATCTCCTTACTTAGCTATTTACTTTTCATTATGATACTTAGTTTACATGCCTTATTTCTCTTGCCTTGCCTTGTTGATTAATAACTTTAGACCCGCGTTCCAAATCCAAGTTGGTTCCTACTAGGGCACGCATTGATATGCTCCTCCTTATTTTTAAGGTAGCTGAGACAGCATGGTTAGTGGTGACTTGGAGTGGGGTTTCAGGTGTAGCACTTGGTGTGAGCTGTAGGTTGTAGTATGACATGGTTGTCGTGGGAGGTGAAGAGTGATGGTGCATGTGTAGTAGTGTATCTGGACTATGGACATTAATGGAAGTTGTTATATATGATATGTGGTTGTTGATTTATGTTATTTATGAGATTGTTTTGATATTACTGTGGAGCTTCACTTGTACTATCCCAGCATGTGCGCAGTGGCCTGCTTGTTCTGTTCTCTTTCTTTTCCCCTCTCATCACCCTCACTCTTCAGGATACTTGGAAAGGAAAAAAAATTTCAATGCCGGGTATTCTGGGGAACGGGGCATGGCAGTTTTTGGCGGCCCATGCAGGTCACTGCACTGCGATGTGCGTAAGGACAATACATGTAATGCTTCAGTAGGTAATCGGGATAGATTAACCCTAAGGTAGGTAGTGACCTTAGAGCCTTAAGTGATCCACTCTTGAACCCCTAACTTTAGGGAGTCCGGGGATGAACTTTTTACAGTGTATTACACTATAAGTGTATATTTGGGGGGTATATGTGTGTATTTATAACTGTGTGAACCCGTGTGTATAACTGCAGTTGTTGTGCTTATAGATTTGAATTATATATGTTGTGGTATACTTGAGTTTATTATGTGTATTTATATTTGAGGGCATGAATGTTACATGTATCTTGGATGCTTGTAGTAGTATATGGATATGCGTGGGTGTATATACTAGGTGGTGAATACTTGAATGTATGTATACTACGTCTCTATAAAAGTACATGATACAGATATGTGAGGCTGATATGTGGTATACTTGTGACTCTGAGACATAGGTGATATATACATGTTTATTCGTGAATGTATATTAGTGGGTACATGTAAGCTAGTGGGGACATATTCTTGATAGAGGTGTAAGTGAAGATATGTACGTGTGAAATATGAGTACATGCAAGCGTTTTCCTATCTATGGCATCATGGTTGTGTCCCCATGTACGGAACGTACCAAGGCGTGTATACCTATCGATGTATAGATAGAGTAATGAAATGTCTATATTGTCTTTGGACAGATGGGGGGAAGCGTATATGTGTGGATATATGTGAGCTTGTATGGGTAGAAGGTGTAGATATATGTGAGGGAAGTTAGTGTGTGTGTGTGTGTGTGTGTGTGTGTGTGTGTGTGTGTGTATTGAAGCGTAAGTATGTATCTTTATTATGTAAATATCAACAGTACAAAACAACAAAAGCTTACCGTTAAAGGCATCAAGATCTAAAAGAGAGGGGATAGGGCATAAGCGCAGTCACCCTCTACTATTATTTCTTGACCCCCCAACGTAAGCATGAAAGAGTGCATGAGCAACAGAAATTCAAGAATATTAGCCGTTGTCCCTGAAATCCCACTTTTCCAGAGCTTCCTTAGCTTTAGAATCTTCAAGGTCTTGGTCTTTCATAGCTATCCTGATATCAGCAGCGATGTCTTCAAATAGTACGATTTTATTTCTTTCCACTTTATCAAAAATTCTTTTGTTTCTCTCTCGCCAGATGTGCCAGACAATGGCCGAGATGGTGGTTTTTGCTAACAGGCTCAAGGTACCCTTGTTGCCGTAAATACTTAAGAAGTGATCACATACGGAATTTAGAGAAATTGGGGTGTTCAAAGTAGTACCAAGTTTCATCATGCTTCTGAGAATCAGATATTGTGAGAATTCACAGCCGAAAAATAGGTGGGCCAAGGTCTCTTCACTTTCTCCCGCACATAAAGCACAGCTTCCGCCTATTTGTAGTCCCCAGCGCCTGAGCACATCTTTGGTCATTAATTTCCCTTTGAGGGCTCTCAATAACGTCAAGGAGAATTTGGGGATACAGCCACTGTACCAGATAATTTTGTGATAGGGAAATTTAACACCCCTCATCCTGACCCCCTCCCAATCCTCTTTGAATTTGAACAGTGGGCTAGGTACCCATGTCCATTGGTCTGCACCTGCTTTTAAGACCACACTTTGTAGCACAGGCCGGATGTTCTCAATAGTAGGGTCGGTGATCCAAGTAGTGCCTGACCAATAATCCGCAACCCTCTTACTATCTGCTCCCGCCGGAATGTCGTAACTGTCTTTGAGGGGCCCCCCCTCCAACCAGTTATCGTGCCAAAAAAGCGTGGATCTACCGTCCCGAACCTCCTTTTTGATGAGTTTTTGTGAAATATCCCGGCAGTGAAGAAGGAACTTCCATGTTCCAGAGTGAGAGGGCTCTCCTTTTGCCATATAGTAGTTGTCAATATCTCCATAAAGTCCCCTCATATGCTCGGCCCAAATACCCTCTGCAGCCAGCAATCTCCATGTCAGTCTAATTCTGGCAGCCAGATTCAGATCAGAGAGCAACCTGAGCCCAACTCCCCCCTCCTCCTTTGGAGTGCAGACCCCCCGCCACGACCAAATGCGGGTATTGCCCCAAATGAAACGCCTGCACATGGAAGATATAGTACGGAGCACAGTAGAGGGAATGCGGAAGGCTTGTATCCAGAAGGAAACCATACCATATATAACAGATCGCACCAATTCAATTCAGCCCGAGATGGAGAGGAAGGTCGAAGACCAACCAGCAAGTCTTTTTTTGCACTTATCTACCAGCCTGCTGTAAGAGATTGTTTTGGGGTACTTGGAGGAAAGGGGGAGCCCCAAATAAGTCGTGATGGTAGTAGCCAATCTTATTCCTAGGCTTTTGGATAATTCATCAGGGTGCTTAGTCCCTAATTTTATGCAGGCTCTCGCTCCCATGGGATTGCTGAAGTCCCTAATTTGCTCATGTGCAAGGAGGGAACAATCGGATAGCAGTCTACCCTTGAGAAAAGCTGCTTGATTAGGAGATATCAGCTCGTGGATGACTTCCTTAAGTCTGTTGCATAGCACCTTACTTATGATTTTGTATAACACATTGCAGCAAGCTATGGGCCTATAGTCCCCCAGGCTAGTGGCGTTAGAGCTCTTTGGGACAAGGGTTAGAAAGGTATGATTAAACCGAGTAAATAACACACCTGTCCTGAAGAAAGATTGGATAGCTGATGTGACATCATCCTTTATCAGATTCCAATTATGCTGGTAGAAGAAACCGTTAAAACCGTCCGGACCCGGTGCTTTGTCTGGCCCAATTTGGTAAACTGCATTTTTGATTTCATCATTAGACACTAGTCTGTCAAACCAGTTTGAGGCCTCTTCAGTAATCTTACGCTTAGGCACCAGCTTTGGGAAGTTACTCATGTAGTTTGATTGATTATACAAGTCTTCAAAGAATTTCGGCGCTTCAGCTTTTAGTTCATCCAATGAAGTGTCCTGCACCCCATTCACATCCACTAGATGGCTCAAGTTGTTATGACACTGTCTCGACTTCATTGCGTTGTAGAAGAACTTTGTGTTCCTATCTCCCAAACTAAGCCACTGCTGACGGCTTTTTTGTCTGCACATTGCCTCTTCTATTCCCATAAGCCGGGATAACTCATTTGCAAGCCCCTGTTCTTTAACCTGTAGATTCTCATCAATATTTAATGACCGCAGGCCCCTTAATTCTTCTAGATCTTTGCGACATTTGGTAATAGTATTCGAAGCTAGTTGGTTCCGCGCCCAATCACGCAAGAGAGGCTTAAGTCTCTTCAATTTGTGGAACAATCTGAACATAGGAGGGCCATGGATGAATTGACCCCAGCTAGCTTCCACCAATTCAGTGTATCCTGGCATCTCCACCCAAGAATTAAAGAATTTAAAAGGCTTAGGATTGGACAATACCTGGGTGTGTAATTTGACCACCATGGCGGAGTGGTCGCTTGTATTAGGATCAAGATATTCAATGTACGAATCTGTTAGCTTGGCCATCTAGTCCCCGTTGCAGAAAGCCCTATCCAGCTGTGCCGCAATACGTCCACTACCCACTCTTTTGTTGCACCAGCTTATACGGTTTCCGGTAGTTTTCAATTCTTGGAGAGAGCAGTCATTTATACAATTATTGAACTCCTGAACCATGCTTTCTTCCAGTCTGCGTCCGCCAATTTTATCTTTAGTATAGAGGACGCAATTAAAGTCTCCAGCGACAAGCCAAGACTCATTGTGCAAATTAGTGGAATCCGACCTCAGTTGTTGCCATAAGCACCTCCTATCTGTACTTGTATTAAGTGCATAGACGGCTGTGAACACCATACACAAACCCCCCATATTTCTACACCGAATAGAAACATGTTGTGCAGAGCTTGAGAGAATATTTGCTTGCCAAATGTTAGGGTCAAGTCCCAGAAGTATCCTACCACCTCTGTGAGAGTCAAAATTGTTAATTAACAACCAGTGCTTGGGCAAGCAAGATTTCAGTGTTATCGTATCTCTATTTAGCTTGGTTTCCAATAAAGCCACCAGAGACGGCTTCAGCTTCTTCAATCTGTCTCTAAGATCCCTGTGCCTCACCGCATTGTTGAGGCCTCTCGTGTTCCAAATGAACATCGACATTAACAGGGTGTTGTCGCACGGAGGTGGCTTCCTTCAACCTCATGCTTTTCCTGGTGTTCGCAACAACTTCCGGGTTCATACATGATTTCTTCATCTTTGGAAGCTCGGTTTTGCATAGAAGATTTTCTTGCTCAATGTCCCATTCTAGATTTGCAAAGCTCAAAATAGCTGGAATCTTATCAACCCCCGTGTCGAGTGTGTCTTCTATCAATGAGGGCAGGCCAATAGGGGCAGCCATGTGCACTGCCAAATTTCGCTCCTCATGCATAGCTTGGTCTGCAGCAGGATTGGTATCAAGCAACGCAGACTGACTTTCCTCGCATGTGGGCAATGTGATCGGGGACTGGTCACCAACCTCCAGGCTTGCTTGGCCTTGCTCTTGAAGGACCATTATATCATCTCCTTGGGTCTTCTTATCATCGGGTTGTTCCTGAGCATCAATATTGATAATTGCAGCATCAGCTCGCATTTTACCCTCTAGTACTTGATTCACACCCATCTCCTGTGAATAAGCACCAGGCGAATTACCCTTAAGAGATTCCACTTCACCCCCTCCTAACTTTGTTTCTCCTTCAGTTATCTTAGTTTGGATTAAAGAGAGCTTCAAAAGATCCGGACATTGCGAGTCGGAGTGTCCAAAGCAAACGCAATGGCTGCAGCGCGGTGGTTCACCCTCGAACTTGGTGTCAACATTTATAACTCCTCCTTCTTCCAGCTTAATCCCTACTGTTTTTGGCAATGGCTTCGTAGCATCCACCTCTACTAAACATCTGGCATAAGATAGTCTCTCTAATTTGGCAGTGGCTCGGTCTAAACAGATTGGTTTTCCTATCAGAGAAGCAACCACATTAAGAATCTCCAGTGTCCACATACCAAGAGGCAGACCATGTAGTTGTACCCACACTGGGACCGATACCAAGATATCGCGGTCGTGGCGCAGCGTTGGGCTCCATCGCTGAAGCACAGTGAGACGCCCATCAAAGAGCCAAGGGCCCCCGTGAAGTATCTTCTCACATTCTTCCCCACATTCAAATCGAAAATAGAAGAATCCGGTGTCCCGACTGTATACCTGGACTCTTTTTTTCAGTTTCCAAAGCCTATCAACCCAAGCCCTAATCTGGCCATAATAGGGAACATCGCCAAGCACGTACCCAACCAGAGTGTTATTCCACCGCTCAGCACCTCTTGCCAACATTGACTTCCTTACCATACCCAACGGCAATCCCTCCTCATCAAATTCGGGAGGAACATAGGACATCGTTAAGGAATCCTCATAGGATCTCCTATTAGTGCAAATATCAGACCAGGTAAGTTTAGCACCAGAGGTGTTAATTTGAAGATCTACCTTAGGTCGGACTGGAATCTTCTCCGCTCGCTCAGTAGCCGCAGGAATCCTTTGCAGCGGCCGCCCCCGCCGTAAGTTTGCCCTATTTCGATTGTCAAGTCCTCGATCAGAACGATCTCTATTTGTTTTCGCCGGGACTCCTCCATGGATCTGGCGAGATCCAGCCCTAGGTCCCTTGGATCTTTACCCTTGTTCTTCCTTGACACCACACACCAGCCTTCATCCGCAGTGTGTCTCACATCGCCGTCACGCAAGGCCTTGGGGATGCTGCCGCCGCCGGGGTCGTCCAGATCGCTTCCTCCGATATTTCCGCACATCACTTTTTATTTATATATATATATATTGTTGTGAACGAGAAACGGGTTTGGAGAAGGTTATATATATATATATATATATATATATATCGCTAGTGTTGCATTGCTAGGATATGAATTTCTAATGTGTTAGATTTAAATAACTGTGAGTATGTGTATGTGCTGCCTATGTGCTGATATTGTCACACCCCCCTTCCCAAAAATATGGAGGCGAAGCGTGACAAGGCCCGCTTAGGCCGGAGCTGAGAAGCTCGGACTCAATAAGCGTTTGTAGGGGTACCATTTTAAAATTTTCAGGTTCTTGCATTTATAAAGTTCGAAACAACAGAAAGTACAGAAGGAAGGTTGCATTCATTACTATAATTTAATATCCAGCGAGTACAAAAGTCTAAAGAGAGGAAAGCCTAAGCATGGCTACAAACTATCGAAAGAGCGAACTAAAAGTAGTAACCTCTGAAGGTGGCGACTGAAAAGTTCTCAAGGTCTGGTCCTCGTCAGCACGTACTCTATGGTGACGTCCTCGGGCTCCACGTAATCTGGTAAGTCTGCCGCGTCGACGTACTCTGGCTCAACACTTGACGTACATCACCAAAAGAAGGAACTGTACGTCAGGTAAGGTCTACAAAAAGGGTCAGACCAAACTGCAAGTGTACCGACTATTTAACAATGGTTTACTGGTTGATTAGCATGCTGAGGTTATAACAGAGGAACAAAAGAAAGTAAACGCAACAGGAAAGTAAAACGTGACAAGTAGTAGTCGTAGCGTGTGCTACCAACTACGGGACTAGCCTAACAGGTGTCAAGACAAATCGGGACATGGCGGGACAAGACAAGACAAGTGTGACACGAAAGGGTTCACGCCTTACGGGTCGAGGGGGATCAGACCCTCTTCCCGTGCGCACACTCAACCCTACCCCAACCCCAAGTATTCAAGACATGACAAGACAAGGGATCACTCGCTCTAGCTTGGCGAGTGTCCTATTGCCCTCTGGGCTGTGTATCACGACAAGGGATCACTCGGAGAGTGCCATATTGCCCTCTGGGCTGTGTATCAAGACAAGGGATCACTCGGAGAGTGCCCTATTGCCCTCTGGGCTGTGCAAGACGGGACGTGACGTGACAAGACAGGAAAAGTTATTCTAGGGTGTCCATACGCACGCACACACAAGATAGTCCTACGAAGTCAAAATTTGTTGTTGTTGGGCTCAGACTTCGTCGTCAAGTCTGAGCCGTCACGGGACGTCCCGGACGCTATCATTTCACGTCCGGTTCTCTTTGTTCACAGTTAACAGTTCTAACAAACTAAGGCCTAAGCACGGACAAAAGTGCAAGTGTGTACACTTGCCTGCGCTGGCGAGTGTGTCGTCCTCTCGAAGCGTCTCGTCCAAGTGTCTCGTCAGCGGTAGTCCGTCTGAAATAGTGTCACATCGACGGTGTCAGGTCTCGTTTTCAGTAATTCCTATTAGGGTTCGTGTCTAGGTTATCGGGACTATCCTATTTGTCAGAAATCACATTTTTGGTGTTTCTATCCTATTCGTCAAAAATCACATTTTTGGTGTTTCGTTCAACCTAGATCGACTTCTACCCTATGTGCACAGAAAAATTGTCCGATCGTCGATCTTTCCTACGGTGGGCAGCGTTTTACAGATGCTGAAAATAAATTTAGTTCAAGTTGACCAATTTTAGTTTAGGTTTTGGTTAGCTACGGTGTGGGTTTTACTACTCGTTAGGGAAACTAACCTCGTGATGTCGTCCAACAAGCGGAAGTCGGGTCTGAACGGCGAAACGTCGGTGTCGTCTGGAACTCCTCGACCGCGGGTAGCGCAGCGAGGTACCTCTGGACAGCGGGGTGGCGGTGTGAAATCAGCGAGCTAATCAGCGATCCTCCTCCCGTTGCGAGTAGCGCAACGGTTCTTCACGATAACGGTGATGTCGGCTAAAAGTACGTGCGTGCGGTAACGCACGTGAACTCTGAGAGTCCAAGGGGGATGTTGGTAGATGAAGTGGGACCAAAGAAAGATGCTCGGCCCGGTGGATGGCCGACGGCGTGAGCGTACGGCGGTGGGCGGCCGTGAGAAGCCGGGGAGGACAGATTCGCGCCACGTCCGTTGTCGCGCGTCTCAGTGAAATTTCAAAGACGAAAAGCGGAAACGGGAAGTTGCAGTGGGTAAAGGACTTCAAGACGAAGCCAACGGCAGTGGATTTGTCGCCGGGGGTGGTCGGGGGTGGCCGTGCGCGGGCGTCGAAGTTCAGCTTCCAGATCTGTGAAAAACAGCCGATACGTTGTGTTCTGACGAGGATTCCGGGAGCTACAGGTGGGCTATGAGTGTGAGGTAAGTTGCAGTTGGTAGGGGGTTACGATAGGAATCCAACGGAGGTAGGGTGGTTGTCGTAGGTGGCCGGATGGCCGGTGTTCGTGAGTTTTCCCGGAGGTGGCGCAGATCTGTAAAACTGCGGCTAGATCTGAGTTCCACGGGGTTTTCGAGGAGATCGAGACGTGGAAAAAGGGTAAGGGGAGTTGGAGATGCTCGGGGGGTTAGAGAGGAGTTCGATGGTGGTGGAGATCGTCGGAGGGGGTGGCCGGAGGCAGGCGTGAGCCGGCGTGGAAGTTCAGCTTCCAGATCTGTGAAAAACAGCCGATACGGCGTGTTCCGACGAGGATTCCGGGAGCTACAGGTGGGCTATGAGCGTGAGAGAAGTTGCAGAGCGGAGAGGGGTCAAAGGGTAACAAAGTGGCGGGGGTGGTGGCCGGCGGCGGCGACCGGTGGTGGCTGGCCGTGAACAGTAAATCCGGCGGGTCAAAACTGGGTTCTTGCGGCTATGGGGAGTTTTAGAGAGAGAAAACGGAGGAGAGAGAAGGGTGGCCGGAGGGGAGAGGTGGCCGGCGGCCAGGGAAGGTCGGGGGTGAGGTCAAGTGGCCAGGGAGAAGAAGAAAACGCAGCCATGATGGGTTATGCGTGAGTTACAAGCGGCTAGGGCATGGGTTCCCTTTTAGAAGATGAGGGTTTTGCTATTTGGGTTTTGGGATTTGGTTAAATGGGAGAGAGAGAGATAGAGATAGGGAGAGTGGAGATAGGGAAAAGGAGAGGTGTGAATAGTGGTTGCAATATTCTCCCATGATACGTATGAGTGAAATTAGGGATTTGATTAGATTTGGTTTAGATTTGAAATTCAAATGGATTAAGGGCTAATCAACGGTTGAAATTGATTAGGGGATATCTTCCACTACGGGCATCGAAAAAATAATCCGAAAATACCGGGACGATCGTGGAGACGAGAAGTACGGGGCTACGGTGTCCGACCGGGTGTTACACCTACCAAAAATTATCGTAAAATCGGGAACTGCGTATTGGTGCCAAAAGACCAAAACGGCCTTCCATTCAAAGCTATTTTGCGAGAAGACGAGCCGTGAGATGACGTTCCCAAAAATTACCATAAAATTCTACACTTTCATACGGTCACAACGTCATATCACATCGTATATACCGAAACCAAGAAAGAGCCAAATAAAATACATGCATGAAAAGCACGTGCACGTAGAAAATACGAACGGTCGGAAAGCGGCCGTTACATATATGAACCGGTATATTGTTTTAATTTGGTTTATGGTTGTGGGTTGCATTATTGTGTGAAGATAAGGATTATGTTATGGCCATACATAGTATATATGTAGCGATATAGATAAGTAGTCCCTGGCTTACAGCGCCTCTAGTTTGAAAACAGCCTTATCTCGGCTCGGGAGCTAACGGTTGAAAAAGATCTTTCTTCTCCGCTTGAGGCAATAAAAATACGTGCTATGGCCATACATAGTATATATGTAGCGATATAGATAAGTAATCGGCGTACGGGTAGTATAAGAAATGCCCAGGGTGTTTAGAGTAGATGTATCCTAAGGAGGGTAGGGATACTTTAGACCCGTCCACCCTCAGTGTAGGCCCTTAGCCCTATACTGTGTCTATTATGCGATAGGGATATAAGTACGACGTGTAACACATGTAGGATATGATGGATATAAGGATTTGAGATTATACAGAGTAGGTATAAGTGGGATGGCTATGGGTTTGCACGGTTAAGTGGAGTTATGGTATATGTGTGTGTGTGTGTGTGTATGCTTACCCGTAGAATGGTGCCTATAGGACAATTTGGATGTATATATAGTGCATGTACCCCTCCGTTTATACTGGCATGAAGGGGATCGTGTATCGGTGTATGAGATACTTATATGTATGTGGGTGTATTGTAGGAAGTATGGTGTGACTGTGTATATGTGTTATTGAACGTGTATTGGTGTATGCCTTATGAGTGGTTATATGTATATGTATGTGAATGATCCCTATTCTGATATGTATTATCAGTATATGAATGTATACGTATATGGGATGTTGCTATCTATTGAATGTGTATGAATATCGAAATGCACTTATTTGTGAATGTGCTAGCATGCTAGTAAAAGTGTGGATATATTGGATGTTATGTATATAATGGTATGGGTAGCTACCGACTACCTGTTAGTGTAGTTGAGTAGTTTGACTGTATGTGTGTGTAATATCAAGATATGTATAATATATGTGTATGGATGTGTGTGTCCATACATGGGAATGTATATGCATGGTTGCATGGATCCTAATATGTATATATATGCATGCTTGTGCGCATACCTACTATTAGAATAATAATTTGGTGTGTATGAATGAATGTGTATTTGGCTGTGGGTAGGCCTAGATATCTATATATGGAATTGATATGTATATCTCTTCGTGTACATAATGTGCATGTACATATAATTGGGTCATATAGAGTATCTGTGTAGTGTATTGGTTGATGTGTATATGTGAATATGTATTATGGTTGTACGGATTTCTAATATACGTGTCACAATGGAGTATAGGGATGTGTTCATGTATATGTAGTGTGCGGTAGGGGCATAAGTAATGATGTGTATATTGGATGAATGAAAATATAAATACTTATACATATATTTGTTTGTTTATCTACTGATCTATCCTATAGGGTTGTTTACCCATATGTATCTCGGCATGCCTTGAATAAGTGTGTTCTTGTTTGTATGCGTGTGTGTGTGTGTGTGTGTGTGTATGAGAATAATGGGTATCATACGCCATATGAGAGGGTGTCTCATATGCCCTCTCACATAAAGGGGGTAAGTACAAGCCCACATGGGCTTGTACTTGGTGTACTTGCCCCCCCTTTATGTGAGAGGGCATATGAGACACCCTCTCATATGGCGTATGATACCCATTATTCTATATATATATATATATATATATATATATATATGAGAATAATGGGTATCATACGCCATAAGAGAGGGTCTCTCATATTCCCTCTCACATAAAGGGGGGCAAGTGTAGTGCCCTAGGAAGCCACTGCACATGTACTAGAGGGGGGTGAATAGTACTTTTAAATAATAAGGAGTGTTATTCCTGATTATCGTGCAATTAACAAACAACGATGCGGAATAACTACAATCAAGAAATAATGCAAACGCAAAAACAATGGTTTAATGGGTTCGGATCCACCCAAGTCTCCCCGACTTGTTCCCGGTGATCCTACGTCCCAACCACCCGGATCCCTTCCGGATACTTGAGTTAGAAAACCTCTAACCCAAGATTTCCAATATGAACACTTGCGAAAACCTCACAAGTGCAATCGACCTACAATCGATGACCGTGACTCCCACAACCCGGGATCACGCAAAACCTCTCACAACCGAGAGTATACAATTCAAATATAACTGAAATGAAATGCTTACCAACAAAATACCTATGCCTTGAGATTTCTTACCAAATTAGGGCAAAGAGGATTTTGATGGAGGAAGAGTCACCAAACCCTAGCTTCAAGAAGATGCCCAGCAATGGAAGCCTAGGGATGAGATGGATGACCTAGAATCAAGCCCTTGGCTTGGAAGGCTCACAACCAATGAATCTCTCTTGAGGAATAAGAGTGAGGGAGAGATTCTTGAGAATGGGAGAGCTTGAAGATGAGAGTTGAAAGCTTCTCTTTGAATCAATAGAACTCTGGAAATAGCAGCCTTAGATCCTATGAAATAACCCCTCCAGGTATTTAAAGGATCAAGGGAAGAGAGAGAGAGAAACGTCACTTTCAAATCTCCAACGGCTCTAATCTGAAGCAGACTAGTCAGTCTAAGAAGGATCACTGACCGACTAGTTCATCAACTAGTCGGTCGGTGATTCAACATGGACCGACTAACAGCTCGACAGCCAAAAGAGTGATTTCCAGGCAACCTGAACTAGTCGGTCTAAGAAGACTTGCCAACCGACTAGTTTGCCAACTAGTCGGTCGGTGAGTGTTCTTTGACCGACTAAGAGTGAAATGCACGAAGCTGAATACAAGTTACACTAGTCGGTCTAAGAACAAATGCTAACCGACTATTTTCATAACTAGTCGGTCGATGAATGTTCTTGGACCGACTAACTGTAAACAGTAACTCAGGCTGTACAGAGGCAAGCTCAACTAGTCGGTCTGAGAAGGATTCCTAACCGACTAGATCGTCATCTAGTCGGTCGGTGAACCTTCTTTGACCGACTAATTGATCGACATGGCTGAGCTGAAATGAGTTAGGACATCTAGTCGGTTCATGAAGAGTTTCCGACCGACTAGATCGTCATCTAGTCGGTTGGTGACTCTACTAGAACCAACTAAGATGCACTAGAAGCCGAGGGAAGAAGCGATAGGCTTCGGGAAAATTTCTAATGGCTTCTAAGATAATCCTAGCTCTAAGATAAGAGTGATATGAAGATAGACAAGTAAGAATTACTCAAGGCTTAACATTCTATAAATCGAAGCAAGAAGACTATGAATAAAACCTTAAGGAACGGTCTTCGAAAGCTTCGATCAAATCTTCATGACGTCCAAAAAGGTCCAAAAGCTTCAACGAAGCTTTAGGCATTGAATACGAGCTTTGAGAAGTCTTAAGATGTCGCTTTGAGTGTTCTCGTGAATTTGGCGACGATCTCCATAACTGCACTCACAAAATGTTAGTTCATGATATATTTATGTTTGCTCATCATCCAAAACCAAATCCGGGGAGTCCAATACTCAACATTCTCCCCCTTTTTGGTGATGACAAACCAACATAAATAATAATAAAAAATAATGGAATATACTTACTCCCCCTGCATTGATGACACATTAGTTCCATATGAAATAATAAGCACATACATCAAGCAGACGAGGAAAGTAAAAATTCAAATCCAATATTTGAAATTTAGGATTTGAAATCCATTTTTATATCTTAACTGCCCCTGAATCTAACATATCAAATTAGATTCATGGTAAATTATCATTTATCACATGCCATTATTATATCTCTCCCCCTTTGGCATAATCCAAAAAGAGCTGGAGGAAGCCAATGACAATAAATCATGGCCAAATAATTCATTAAGCATGGGAGTCTAAGAATACGACCACGTCTCATATGACACCAAAATAAAATTCGAAAAAAAAAAATCAAAGCGTGTCAATGAGACCATAGTCGAAAATCGAAAACTTAAATCATCAAAATATCAAATGCAAATTCACTTATTGATGAAATGAATTTACTCTCCAATATCAACATTTATAGCTATTTTAGTGCATGGAAAACAATTCTATGTTTTCATACAACTAAAGCTATTGAATCAAAATAAATCGTCGAGCGACGAAATCAATATCAGAGACATACATAAAATGTGCACAAAGGAATGATCCATCAGAAGAGTGGTGCACATCATAGAATATCAAATGACACAATATCGATCGAAAATGAGAGCATAAAGTAAAAGCACATCAAAACTAAGTGAAGTGTGCGATGAGAAGTGACAAGGTGATAAAAGTAATACGAAAATCATCATAATAACTTTTAAAACATGTCATGCCAAAAATAGATATGAATTTCAAAGCATTTATGGCATTCACAATTCTATCATGCTAGGAGAAACAAAATGATACCAATGAAAAAAAATAGATTTTAACCAAGCATGCATTCAACCCTCATGGATACCAAATGTAATATCATACTTGCAACATTAAGCTCCCCCTACATTGGTGCATTACCTAAGCACCATCAACTCCGTTTGAATGAAAGTCTTCGCAAATCGAGGAGTTGGTAGGGTTGGTATCCCACGGTGGATTGAACCTAGAAAACTTCATTTTGGTATCCAAAACCCCTTTTGGATCCAATGGGTTAGACAACAAATTTGAAATACGAAATTAAAATAATTGTAACCCATGAGTTAATGTAATCAAAATCAATTTTATAATCATATGCCTTGGTACCCATAACATGATCATAAACTCTTGGTACCAAGCATTGAAGAGTTAAAGGAACTAACCCTTCGGAAACCAAGTCCAAGAGGAACTTGACTTTCCAACATAATCATCATTCAAAATAACATCATTAATATAGGATTGCACATAAACATTCATATCATGATTGCTAGTGTTCTTGGGACCCCAAATAGTGTAAATTTTGGGAATCCTCTTCCTAGTGGTTGCATGCACAAAAGGTTGATTTCTATGTGGTGCATGTGGCCTAGGAGCATGAGATCTAGCAATAGCATTATGATGAGCATGAGATCCATGATGTGGTGTAGCATACATACGTGGATAAGCATGAGGTGTGTATGCATGAGGTGTGTATGCATGAGGATGATTATGAGAGAAGGCATTCACATGTGGATTAGATGTGTGAACATAAGCATTAGGATGTGCATGAGCATGATTACGTGCATGTGGGTGTCTCATATGAGTGTTTGCATGTGCTCGTGGGTGCGGAGCATAAAAATCATTATTAATATGAACCGGTGGAGTAGGATGTGAGTTCCTACGTGGCATAGCATGTGAATACAAAAATGCATGACCCCTCTTTGGAGGTCTACCCAAAGTGGGTTTCTTTCCAATCGGGGGTGTGTACGAAGTGGAAGCACTATTGGTAGGAGAACTACCAATGGGGTGTTTGCTCCCACCCGTCGAGGCATCGGATGTCGGCCTAACAAAGGTGGTAGGCGATTTGGATGAGTCTCCCATCTTATACCCCAAGCCAATGTGGTGTTTGGCCGGAAGTAAGTCATTTAGGATATTATCCAAATGGCCGTTACCTTTATTGAAATCATTGATACGGCCTAACGTGCACTCATACTTCTCTTTGAGAGAATGCAAAGAAGCATCCAAAGTGGATACTTGCGATGTGAGTGCATAAACACGTGATTTGAGATTCTTATTCTCAATACTCAAAGTTGAGTTTTGAGACGTCAAATCCGCTATCACATGTTCATCCGAATCCTCAACAAGAACATGCTCAAGTTGAGATTTGAGGGACTTCACCTCATTTCTCAACAAGCCATTATGAGTAAGCAAACTTGCTTTCTTATTGGCGAGTGTCTCAACAATGGTGTCATTGTTGGTGATGGTAGACTTAGGAGAGGTTTGGAGGCTAACAAGTTCATCTTTGGTCTTATTATATCTATCTACTAATTTAGTAAATTTAGACCAAATTTCTTGGTTTGCTAACCTCATTTCATGAATAGTAGGTTCTCCGCTTTCATCCTCGCTACCATCCTCGCTTTCATCCTCGCTATCATCGAATGAGGACTTTCGATCTTTTGCCTCATTAGCCATGAAGCAAAGTTTTGCTTTCTCCACATGTCCAACATCCGACTCTCCACTTGAGGAATCCTCCTCGGAGTCAGTGAATGTGCCAACAAGTCCTTTCTTGTACTTTCTCGACTTGTCGGACTTCGATGCTTTCCCCTTCTCCTTGTGTTTGTAGAGAGGACAATCCGGTTTGATGTGTCCTGGCTTGTTGCATCTATAACGCACGGGAGTAGAAGCATTAGTCGAACTAACTTTAGATTTATTCAAAGATATACCTTCTCGGAGGAATCGATCGAACTTCCTTGCCATACGGGCAATGGATTCCATGTCCAATTCGTCTTCCGATTCTTCATCATCGGTAGATGGAGCGGCCTTGAAGGCAATCGCCTTTTTCTTTGGCTCATCTTGCTTCAAGTACGCTTTCATCTTTTCCTTCATTCGGATCTTACTATCCTTGCGTACCTCGTAAGACAACAAGGTACCCATTAGTTGTATGACGGTATATTTATTCATGTCGTTACCTTCCTCAATGGCGAAGGTACGCTTTTCCCAATATGATGGAAGACTGTCGATAATCTTCGCGACTTTCTCCTTTTGGGTATAGACCTTCCCAAGAGCTTCCAAGTCGTTTGATATATCCACGAAGCGAGCGTAATATTCCTTCATGGTTTCGCCCTGCTCCATATGAAACAACTCAAATTCTTTATTAGCAACGACGAGTTTAGAATCTTTTACCGTACTCGATCCTTCATGCAATATGAGGAGTTGGTTACATATTTGATATGCACTCTTACATGTGCATATCTTGTTGAAGTCCTCGGGCTCCAACGCACAATTCAAGGCATTCATTGCCTTGGCATTGGCTACTTCCGCGGCGACCTCCGCGGGAGTCCACTTCGTGAAATCTTCTTCGGAAGGCTCGACATACTCTGTCATGGTGGCTCTCCATAGTGAAGCGCTCCGGAGGAAAATTTGCATCCTGCATTTCCAGTACCCATAGTTGGTACCGTTGAAGTGTGGAGGCCTGACTAAGGATAGTCCTTCCATAACTGAAGAAGCTCCATCGCGGTTCTTGAAGACGTTGTAGTCGTTGTTCGTCATAGCTTTGAACTTTGGCTATGTGTAGCTTTGAATTACTTGGCTCTGATACCAATTGTAGTGCCCTAGGAAGCCACTGCACATGTACTAGAGGGGGGGTGAATAGTACTTTTAAATAATAAGGAGTGTTATTCCTGATTATCGTGCAATTAACAAACAACGATGCGGAATAACTACAATCAAGAAATAATGCAAACGTAAACACAATGGTTTAATGGGTTCGGATCCACCCAAGTCTCCCCAACTTGTTCCCGGTGATCCTACGTCCCAACCACCCGGATCCCATCCGGATACTTGAGTTAGAAAACCTCTAACCCAAGATTTCCAATATGAACACTTGCGAAAACCTCACAAGTGCAATCGACCTACAATCGATGACCGTGACTCCCACAACCCGGGATCACGCAAAACCTCTCACAACCGAGAGTATACAATTCAAATATAACTGAAATGAAATGCTTACCAACAAAATACCTATGCCTTGAGATTTCTTACCAAATTAGGGCAAAGAGGATTTTGATGGAGGAAGAGTCACCAAACCCTAGCTTCAAGAAGATGACAAGCAATGGAAGCCTAGGGATGAGATGGATGACCTAGAATCAAGCCCTTGGCTTGGAAGGCTCACAACCAATGAATCTCTCTTGAGGAATAAGAGTGAGGGAGAGATTCTTGAGAATGGGAGAGCTTGAAGATGAGAGTTGAAAGCTTCTCTTTGAATCAATAGAACTCTGGAAATAGCAGCCTTAGATCCTATGAAATAACCCCTCCAGGTATTTAAAGGATCAAGGGAAAAGAGAGAGAGAAACGTCACTTTCAAATCTCCAACGGCTCTAATCTGAAGCAGACTAGTCGGTCTAAGAAGGATCACTGACCGACTAGTTCATCAACTAGTCGGTCGGTGATTCAACATGGACCGACTAACAGCTCGACAGCCAAAAGAGTGATTTCCAGGCAACCTGAACTAGTCGGTCTAAGAAGACTTGCCAACCGACTAGTTTGCCAACTAGTCGGTCGGTGAGTGTTCTTTGACCGACTAAGAGTGAAATGCACGAAGCTGAATACAAGTTACACTAGTCCGTCTAAGAACAAATGTTGACCGACTATTTTCACAACTAGTCGGTCGATGAATGTTCTTGGACCGACTAACTGTAACAGTAACTCAGGCTGTACAGAGGCAAGCTCAACTAGTCGGTCTGAGAAGGATTCCTAACCGACTAGATCGTCATCTAGTCGGTCGGTGAACCTTCTTTGACCGACTAATTGATCGACATGGCTGAGCTGAAATGAGTTGGGACATCTAGTCGGTTCATGAAGAGTTGCCGACCGACTAGATCGTCATCTAGTCGGTTGGTGACTCTACTAGAACCAACTAAGATGCACTAGAAACCGAGGGAAGAAGCGATAGGCTTCGGGAAAGTTTCTAATGGCTTCTAAGATAATCCTAGCTCTAAGATAAGAGTGATATGAAGATAGACAAGTAAGAATTACTCAAGGCTTAACATTCTATAAATCGAAGCAAGAAGACTATGAATAAAACATTAAGGAACGGTTTTCGAAAGCTTCGATCAAATCTTCATGACGTCCAAAAAGGTCCAAAAGCTTCAACGAAGCTTTAGGCATTGAATACGAGCTTTGAGAAGTCTTAAGATGTCGCTTTGAGTGTTCTCGTGAATTTGGCGACGATCTCTATAACTGCACTCACAAAATGTTAGTTCATGATATATTTATGTTTGCTCATCATCTAAAACCAAATCCGGGGAGTCCAATACTCAACAGCAAGTACAACAAGTACAAGCCCATGTGGGCTTGTACTTGCCCCCTTTATGTGAGAGGGAATATGAGAGACCCTATCATATGGCGTATGATACCCATTATATGTGTGTGTGTGTGTGTGTGTGTGTGTGTGTCTGAACCAAAGCATATGCGTATGTATATACATGTGCAATGTGGATGTAAATGTGATAGGTATGGAATATAGGTGTATATATGTTTGATAAACGTAAGTGAATGAAACTGTTTGATATATGGGTATTGGAATGCGTGTATTTGTTGGCATATTTATATGTATACGCGTGTGGGGGGAGTGTAGATGGATGTTTATAATTATTTGATTATTATGGCTGTATGTGCGTAGAATATACAAGGATGGCTATATATATATATATATCATATGGGAGGAACATATTATGTTTGTGCACTCTTGTGTATATTGTGTGTGGTATATGTACTTATCTGTGTGAGGCTGTAGGTGCACTGCTATGGATGTGAGGTTATGTGTATACTTATTTATAGTTATGATTGTAAACCTTATGTGACTTGATCATGCATGTGTTAGTACGTGCACGTGAATGTATGTATGGATGCGACTAAATATTGTGTGTATATAGGTATTTATGTGCCTATGAATGTGAGTAAACACATGTGACTAAGTATTGGGAGTATAGGGATCCGGGGTACATACAGTGTGACACCGTGATAGTGACCCTGTTTATCAAGCATTGGTGTGTAGATTAATGTGTATTGCTGGGTGTCTGTGCATGGACGTAGACGTATATGTAAATATATATATATATATATATATATATATATATATATATATATATATATATATATATATTTATATAAATATATATATATATATATATATATATTTATATATATATATATTTATATATAGAATATAAATCGTCTATACTTGAATGTATTGTGATGTATCTAAAAGCATGCCATGTATGAATACCTTATGTATCGTGATATGGATATGGTGTGATGTCCTATGCATATAGATATGAGTGGTGATCTAAATACGTGTAATAATACGTATAGAGACTTATTTATGGTGTGTGATGTACATGTTAATGTGTGAATATGTGTGACTAGATGTTTATGTGAAGAACATATACGTATGTGTATGTAATGATGCATATAGTGATATGGATGTGCTACTAGATGAGTGATATGATGTATCTGTGACATATGTGCGATGCGGATGTGTATGGATGATAGGGAAGCATATAATGTATATAAGGGTGGTGTAGATTCGTATTCTTGTTTGTACTTCATGGGTAGTAAGATCATCATACCTAGCTGACCTCGACAAGGTTCACACCCTAGGAAGTCCGAGGACGGACTTTATTTTAAGGTGGGTAGGATGTCATGCCCTATTTTGCACTATACGTGTATTCTACTGAACGCACGTGGTATTTCTACCTACGATGCATACGTGGGCATGAAATAAGTGTAGATATCGATGTATGTGACGTAGTGCAAGTAGGATTAGGTCGTAATATGTGGCTAAGGGTAGAGAATGCGAAATTTGAATGCGGGAGAAGTGCGAATGACGTCGTGGGTGTAGAACAACAAGAATGTGTTAGACGTGTGTGTGTGTGTGTGTGTGTGTGTGTGTGTGTGTGTGTGTGTGTGAAGCATGTATGCATGCATGGATGTGCGTGGATGTATGTAGGAAGAGCCATGCAAGTGTGAAAGGGGTTAGGGTTCAATGGCAACCCCCGTAAATTTTTAGAAAGGCGAGGGGCAAAACGGTCATTTGGACTAAAGCAGCTGAGCGTACATCCTAAAGTGGTGTGTGCATAAAGTAATGGCAAACTTGTAAATACCTAAATGATGGAGGAGTATTTTAGTCATTTAAAATGATGCATGCTTATCCTAAGGAGGTTCTAGTAGTAGATATTTTAGGAGAAGTTTCCATCTTCTTCTTTACTTTTCTTTACTTTTCTCTTTTCATTTTTTTTCTTTTCTCCACTCTTCCTCCCACCTTAGGCCGGCCACACCCTCTCTCTAATCTCCTCCAATCCAAAACCTAATTTAGCCCCAAAATCAAAAAAACCTAGGTTGCTTCAAGGAGAAAGAAGGTGGAAGGAAGAGAAAGAGAAAGAGAGGAAGAAATCAAGTTTGAGATAGAAATCAAACTTAGATTTGGAAATTTAATTAGGGTTTCATTTTATCATGTTTTTATACCATGTTTTATCAATATGAAGTAGTGGTAATCAAATTAATATGCCATGATTCAATTTTCATGAATTTCCCTTGAAAATTATTAGCAAAATTACCCCCTTTGAAATTCTGAAATCTTGATGTCTGATTTTTCCATGATTCTGGTTACTGTAGCCCGAATTAGGGTTCGAAAAAATTATGAGCTTGTAGATCTTGAAGTTATACCATAAAATCATATAAATTTTGATATATGTTCAATTCAGAAATTAAGAGTAAAAATTCAATCATTATAACATGTCTGTTTGATTTCCAATTTTGACACAGTTTAGTAAAATTGATCTCAGCACTTGCACACACAATGGAATTTTGTGTTCTTGGTCTTGTTGAAAAGTTAACTAGTGTTTCTAAAAATTCATCAGAGTGCTTATATGTTGAATTGTTGGCTGCAACATGTCCAAAATTGGCTTTCAATACAGACCCTGAAATCTGTCTGAAAAACAGATTTGACACACTTCACCAAATAATTCACCATAAATCTCCTACTTAATATTTTTGCATGAAATTTCATCTGTGAATCCCGGACTAATATATGTATAACTTTCATTTGGGAAGTGTTTCTAAATTCAGACTATAATTGGGTGATATCAGCTATCGTTTATGATTGCATGTACAATTCATGTAAGCTGAAATGGTTAAATGGTGTGGTAAATTGTGTATTATTGCTAATCCACTCTTTATGATACATGATTATTGTTTTTCACATGGAAGGTAGTCTAATGATATGTTCTTCCAATGGATTTGCTAATGTTTTTATGGACATAGATGTTATGTTCACCACGTGTTCGTGAAAATGCCACAATGAAGTGAAAGTTGAATAATAGGAGAAATGAGCTTGTGAACATTTGTGCTATGAAATATGTTGTGAAATAGCAATGATGGGGTCATGTGAAGCATGGTATCATATGTTATGAGTGATGAATTGAAATGGCTATGTTGAAGGGCATGACACTTAGGTGCATGACCCATTTGATATATGATTTGATTACGATGGAGGGCATAGCACTTCGGTGCATGACCCATGTTGATATGAGTGTAGAATGTGAAACCATGCAACGTGTCCCCTTAAGTTCTACATATATAATGTTAAATAAGGTTTACAATGTCTCAATCCTCTCTACGGAGTGCGAGTTAGCAAAATCCGGGTTTTAGGTGGGATTTGAGTAAATTGTGGATATTAGGCCTGGACTGAGAAGTTGGGGGAACTGATTATGTGATATGTGATATTTATACCCACTCGCCTTTACCGGGAGTGGAGGGGACATACGGAGGTTGTGTTATTGTGGGAGAGCCTCACTCCTGCCAGAGACGGTGGAGCTGAGAGGCCCGACGTACAATGCCCATGTCCACTGCGTCGTGTGCTATATTCACCCCAAATGTGGGGTGAAGTTCATGTCCTGGTATCACACCGTTTACCAAAGTTCCCAATTAATTCTAATAATTAATTCAATCATAAAACGAAAATTTGGCATGTTACTCCTTTTGCTGGCAGCACTTCCCTTTTCCTTTACTTACTCCACTGGTGACATTGACATTTGTAATTCCCCTTTTAGATTGTGGTTGTATGAAATTTGTATCGTTATTCGTGCTAACCCCTTCCTTGCAACAGCTCAACATTGGACCGCAGGTATGATCTCCTTAGTTGGCTATTTACTTTTCATTATGATACTTAGTTTACATGCCTTATTTCTCTTGCCTTGCCTTGTTGATTAATAACTTTAGAACTGCGTTCCAAATCCAAGTTGGTTACTACTGGGGCACGCATTGACGTGCTCCTCCTTATTTTTCAGGTAGCTGAGACAGCGTGGTTAGTGTTGACTTGGAGTGGGGTTTCAGGTGTAGCACTTGGTGTGAGCTGTAGGTTGTGGTATGACATGGTTGTCGTGGGAGGTAGAGAGTGATGGTGCATGTGTAGTAGTGTATCTGGACTATGGACATTAATGGAAGTTGTTATATATGATATGTGGTTGTTGATTTATGTTATTTATGAGAATGTTTTGATATTACTGTGGAGCTTCACTTGTACTATCCCAGCATGTGCGTAGTGGCCTGCTTGTTCTGTTCTCTTTCTTTTCCCCTCTCATCACCCTCACTCTTCAGGATACTTGGAAAGGAAAAAAATTTTAAATGCCGGGTATTCTGGGGAACGGGGCGTGACAAAAACGGGTAGATTTCGGGTTAAACGGGTTGATGGGTCAAACTCGCACCTGACCTGGATTTTATTCGGGTTGGCCGGATCGACCCGAATTCTACCCAACCTGTATAGGCATTTATCCATACCTGGCTAAGGAGATCGGGTTTGGATCGATCGTATGCACTTTGCCACCCCTAATTTATTGTGGCTCATTACACTTCAAGTTTTTATACACCGTTGTTAAGGCCAAAATTGACCGAAAGAATAATAATGCTGACGTGGACCCTTTCTTGCTGGGTTCGAGCCTCGTCAGCAGGTTGAGTGGGACCTTAGGTTAGTAGAACTAGGGTCATTGACAGTTTGTAGTCGACTTACATGCTTATTCGACCCTCGAATGGGTTGAGCCTCAGTCGATTGATATTAAGAAGCACCGGTACGACCTTCCCGCTGGATCGGGTCACGATGGTCTACACCACAAGGAAGCGTCAGGGGGGTCGGATCTGGGTCCTGATCCAAATCTCCTTTGATACTTAAGTTAGAACGAGGCTTAAGGATGGAGCTTGGAGCTGTTGAGATCGACCCAAGGTGGCTCGTCTCAAGTCTAGCGTCGCAAGCTCTTTTAAGGAAGAAGTATTAGTTGGAGTATAATATGTCAGAGTATCAGATCTCTTACCTAGGGAGTTGGAACCCCTTTTACATTGTCTTTAGGGTATTTATAGATGACGATCTGTCGATTGCGAATAATCGTCCCTCATTGATCAAGGCGGGATCTTCTCCAGGATTGATGATAACGGCTGCCTATTTACTCGGTCACATTAACTCCTCCTTGAGTATCAGCGGCTGTCCAACGGTCGAATGAGTCATTCCTTTGACTGAGCATTATTCAGCCTTAATGACGGGTTTCGGGTTATAGGCTCTAACTGGGCCATGTATCTTGTCACTGCTTCGTGGGCCGTACTCGTGCACCAACAACCATAATATACTTATGAATCCGAGTACGAGATCCAAATCTTTTAATTATGTTTTCCTTTTAGATTAATACATTTTCCACGAAATCTATATTACATTTGGCAACGATTTTTGAATTCTAGGGCTGACTAGGACAAGCTGATGTCATGCTGATGTATAAAGAGGTTGATAGAAGAATGGATAGGATTTAATCTTAGAAAAGAAGGGTTGAGATGAGTGTTTGGAAAAACCACCACTTTTTTCTTTGACTTTCAAACCCCCACAATCACTACATTTGAACAGAATACCACTCATTTCCACTTTTTGCTAAAAAAAACCCCTCTCATTTCACTTTTTGCCCACACACCATACACACACACCCACACTTATGCACTTCCCCCCTTCATTTTTGTGCCCTCCAATCACTACATTTGTGCAGAATACCGACCCTTTCCCTTTTTGCTAAAAGAACCCTACCATTTCATTTTTCCCTCACGTTTTGGCCCGGATAAAATTTTTTCCCCGCACCCGAAGGCGCTCGTGCCGAATCTCGATTTTTGTTCGTTTAGATTTTGGAAGAGGAAATAATTTTTGGGGAGAACAAAGATTTTGAGGGGATATCTTAAATGAACCGTGTCCGAGGGTACAGGAGCACGGGTTATGTGCCAAGGCGCCCGCACAGTATCTAGATTTTTGTTCGTTTAGATTTTGGAGGGGGGAATAATTTTTGGGGAGAACAAAGATTTTGAGGGGATAAATTAAATGAACCGTGCCCGAGGGCACGGGTTATGTGACGAAACTAGATTTTTGTTCTTTTAGATTTTGGAGGAAAAAATAATTTTTGGGGAGAACAAAGATTTTGAGAGGATATCTTAAATGAACCGTGCCCGAGATTATATATGATGCATGTGTTTGGATCATATTTATATGCCTTGCATCACACTTTTCTGCTACATATTCTGGGATAAATTCTTTGCTTTGTTGTACGAGCATTCGCTTAATAATTATGAAGATTCTGCGACCACTCTGTCGTTAGTTATCTAACCTAACGGTGTATGACATCGTCCCATGGTCTGAAAATTATTCAGTATTAAATTTGATGCATTTATCATATTCTGAATCTGTGATGCATGTGATGCTTTATAAACATGTTTTATGAGCACAGATTTTGCCTGAATGGCTAATTGTAGTTTTGGATCGACTGTTTAGTCCCACATTTACTTTTCATGTACTTTTCTTTTTCTTTTGAGAAAAATTGTAGTGAGAAAAAATACATAATGCCCAAGATTGATGACCATTTTCATGGAGGCGGAGGCCACTCCTGAAGATGAAAATTTTTATATGACACATGTGGTTTTCAAAGTTGTAATTTTCTCTTTTATTTGTGTAAAATGGACTGTATATATGGACTTTGGGACATTATATTTTTATATGGCGACTGGCTGATCCATACAATTACCATATTCATTATAATTGCCTCTACATGATATAAGTTACAGTTTTTATATCAATTCATGCAATTGTGCTTATAAATAATTATGTATAATGGCCAATGTCGCAATTATTTTCAAAGCTTTGAATAATCATTATTGTCAATTGGACGTGAGGTTCCAATGAAATTCCAATACCCTTCTTCCCTTATAAAATTCAAATAAATGAATGCAAAGGTATAAATGCGAAAAGTCATTATTGCCATCTCCTAACACAAGTCTTAAAATATGAGCAACCCCCGAGGTAAATAGATCCTAAAAGATTTATGGTCTAATTATAGACTAATATGGCCACCAAAAGGACACCATATCACCACTAAATGATCTCACCTCATGAGCATGATTCTTAAATCTAAGCCCCGAGCAATAATTCTTTCATAATAAATAAATAAATAATAAAATCACACTTGAAGTCGTGACGTGACAGAATAAGTGATAAACATATAATAATGAATATTGCACCCATGCATGTGCCCTACTGAGTCAAGTTTCTTCTTCCACTGCAGAAAAAAGGGAAGAAAAGAAACAGTGAGAGCTCACACCCTATTAATTGTCTCCTTAGTGCAACGACTTGGTTTCTTTGTGTACGTATTTTCGTTATACATTTGACAACTTTTTTTAAATTCTAAGGCTGACTAGGCCAAGCTGGTGTCATGATGATGTATAAAGAGGTTGATAGAAGAATGGCTAGGATTTAATCTTGGTAAACGAATGGTTAAGATGAGTGTTTAGAAAAACCACCACTTTTTCCCTTTGACTTTCAAACCCCCCACAATCACTATATTTGCGCAGAATACCACACATTTCCACTTTTTGCTAAAAAAAACCCACTCATTTCACTTTTTCCCCACACATTTCACTTTTTCCCCACACACACTATACACACACACACATACACTTATGCACTTCTCCCCTTCATTTTCGTGCCCCCCACAATCACTACATTTGCGCAGAATATCGACCCTTTCCCTTTTTGCTAAAAAACCCTACCATTTCCCTTTTTTCCCCACACCCGAAGGCGCTCGCGCCGAAACTAGATTTTTGTTCGTTTAGATTTTGGAGGGGGAAATAATTTTTTGGGAGAACAAAGAATTTAAGAGGATATCTTAAATGAACCGTGCCCGAGGACACGGGGGCACGTGTTATGCGCCAAATGCGCTCGCACCGAATCTGGATTTTTGTTCGTTTAGATTTTGGAGGGGGAAATTTTTTGGGGAGAAAAAATATTTTGAGGGGATATATTAAATGAATCGTGCCTGAGGGCACAGGTTATGTGTAGAAACTAGATTTTTGTTAGATTTTGGAGGGGAAATTTTTTTTTCGGGAGAACAAAGATTTTGAGGGGATATCTTAAATGAACCGTGCCCGAGGGCACGGGCAAATGTCCTAGCCCTTCCATAATAACATGCAGGGTTCACGTGTTTTTCATGGCAAACGCATGATGGCTGTATACAATCTATGAAACGTAAGTTTTCGTTATTTGTTGGTTCAAATCTAAAAGTGCAGAACCACGTGCTTCCAGATAAAGAAAAAGAAAAAAACAAAAGAAAAAAGAACTACAGTGAGAACCAAAGAGTAGTTTCTCTCTTCATAATTACACGAAGCGTTGTGGTCCCCATGCGTGCACTTAACCAAGCTTTCTGGTGAATAAAAAACTTAAACAACCGAAGGAATTCAAATAGTTTGAGATAAAAAGCGTATGGTAATATATAATTTTGAAAAGATTCCAAATCATACATGGAATCAAATTCAAATAGAAATAAACCAAATTATTAAATGAATCATTAAAATTTTCAGTCTACTATTTTATTTTAATAGTCAAAAAGTTAAGAAAAAACAGTATGAAGATACATGGAATTATCTTTAGGTCCCGCTGGCTCTAAGATTTATTTCTAACTATGGCCTAGCTGCATATCATGAGTCGATTAGAGACTTCCAAAAATAACATGCTTTCCCAAAAAAAAATAGCGGTAGACCATGATTCGTTGTTTAAAATTTACTCTTTATGGAACTTATATGTATTTCCACTTCCCAACTTTTAATTATTTCAAAAAATAATTTGCAAATAAGCCGATAAAAGGCATTTTATGTGCGTATCCGCAGCAAAAAGCATAATAAGCGAACAGCATGAACGAGGTTTCCTATGAACACCACGTCCTACGCACCGACATTTCGTTTACTTCACACACATTACATTTACTTAAACAGTTGTAGTTTCAAAATAAACTTTTTAAGGAAGTTTAGCAATTGGTGTGGCGGTTGTAACTGATGTTGTGAAAGTGTATGAGTTAGTACATTTTTTATTGTTTAGTAATTGACGTTGAGTTGTGGTGTAAGTATGAGTAACTTTAATTTATAGATAAATGTAATTTATAACTAATCGTAATTTATAAAAGTACTAGCAATAACGGGTGCACAAAGTGCACGTCGTAAAAAACCACCGCGGAAAGGATGCGGTACACGTGCGAAACCGAGAAGGAGAGAGATGTGTGGGGGGGTGTGTGAATCGACGGGAGTAAAAGGGGAAAACCCGGAGGCTAAATTGCAAAAAACCCAGGGGATGCAAAGTGCAACAACACCAATGACAAACCCATAAATATGTGGAAAGAGAGAGGTATATGCGTTTGATGAAGAAGTAATGCAAGCTTGCAAGCAAGGGGAATTAGGTGGCATTTAACATAACTCCTCAAAGCCACACACCAAAAAAGTCCAAAATCACACTCAACCCCAAGTGGCCCCCAAATGATGAGGTGGCACCTAAACCAATCCTTTGTCCTATTGGGTTTGTCGTAGTATAGCAATGTCTTCTTTTGTATAAAAAAATTTTGTTTTTAATTTTAGTCAAATTTTTTTAAAAAGGAAATAGATGTAACGTGGACCACAACTTTTAACTGGATTGCTAATACTTCAAAACCACCTAAAATGGATGGTTTCGTGTGCGGATCAATGCAACACCCCAACCCCTAAACCGAGGGTTTGGGGCAAGTTTAGCGTGCGGCGGGGGGGGGGGGGGGGGGGGGGGGGGGGGGGTGTGTGTGTGTGTGTGTGTGTGTGTGCGCGCGCGCGCGCATGTGGTTGGGGCCAACATTGGTCCCAACATCAGTTACCACCTGCCCCCTCATTGTGTTTTGAATTCTTTTTTTAACTCTGCATATACCTCTCAAAATTTTCTCACATTCCCCCGCCTGCCTGCAGTGGCTTTTCAAGTCCATCGTCAAATTCACCACCGCTCGGACTCCCACTGCCTTTACCTCTATTTTCATCTTCGTCGTTTGCATATTCATTAATTTTATTAATTTCACAAAAACTTAACACTAACACACCACCACCTTTGTCGTCGCTTCATCATATTCATATTCATAGCCATTTTAATCATTTTCATCTTCATCATCTTCATCATCTTCGTCCTCTTCATCTTGTGCATCTTCTTCATCATTTTAAATAAAAAAAATTTAACTATATACAAATACCTCCGACGATGAAGTAGAAGATGGAGGAGTAAAGGGGACAAAAGGCGACAAGAGCAGCCAGCATAAGAGATGCTACCGAGCAGGGCCGGTCCTAAAGATATTGGGGCGCATGGCGAGTTAAAAATTTGGATCCTTTAAATATAATTTTTAAAATTGAAATACTAAATTTTTTTGAGGTTTGGAACCTAGTCAATTGTAATGCTAGGAGGCTCATCCCTAAACCTGAAATTTTTATTGATATGCTAAAAGATGGTCCAAAATAGGGGGACATAAAACCAATACCCCTTAAAGTAAAACAAATACAAGTATTAGTATACGAGAACATGTCATTATGACCACTCCACGTCTGTTTCTCGGAGTCAAAGGGTGGGCCGTCTGCGAGTGAGACTGTGGCGAGAAGTAGGTGTGTTGCGAGTCAATTGAGAGAAGAAAAAAAGGGGGGCGTCTGCGAAAAGAACGAAACTGTCGCGGTGTCGCATCGGTTTGTATTTTACGGTTGCCGAGAAGAAAAGGAACGTCTCTCGGAGAATATGAATTGTCTCGGAGAATCGGAACCGTCTGTGAAGAGATAACGAACCGACGGAACCATTTTTTCGTATTATTATTAATTTATTATATAATGTGGCCGTTGGGGGAAGAAAAGAAAGAAAGAAAAAAAAGAAAAAAATGGGCCGACTGTCCTTAGGGCAGTCCCACCGGGAGGCTGTTACCAAAATGTGGGGGAGGGGATTTTGGCCAAAATCCCACCCCCAAAATGCGCTTCATACCCAACGGTGTGCTTTTCCCAAAATGCAGTGGGTGATTTTGGCCGAATTTTCCCAAAAAATACAAATTTTTGAAGAAAAAATGTCTATATTACACAAAATGAGCCCAAAATCAATAAAAAATTAATTTAAATCCAAAATCCCGCATTTCAGGAGGGGCTTTTCGTTGGAATGCGTTGGAGAGGGGGGGCATTTTGGACGGGATTTTTTTTGCAAAAATCCACCAAAATCCCCCTCCAAAATGCGCCCGGTGGGAGTGCTCTTAGGCTTTTACATAAATGCACTGCTAGATCCAAGCAGAGGACTTGGACAAGACCATATTGATAACTTGCATAAACAATTTGACAAAATAAGCAAACTGATTCATCAAACTTCAGCAAAGATACAATATCAATAGATTCATGGACACAGGTTTGTGTGCCAGTGGCAAATTGACTCTCAACAGTTATATCCATCGATCTGCTTCTATCGCCCGATGGAAGCAGTCAGTCCACTATGTCATACGCCATGCATAGAGTGTCATATAAGTACACATTTCAGATTTCTATCAACGCTGGTAGATGTTGGAAGCTGCTTTGCCACATATAGCTGTCAAAAGTCTACAGAATACGACCTCAAGGCCTCTGAATAAACCTCTTAGGTCCATGGTACCTAGAATCCCAACATTTTCTGAAAGGCAATTGCTAAATGCACCTCAAAAATAAGGTGCATCTAGAAATCAGTGTAAAATTTAGCTAATTTTAGAAGGAAGAAGAGATGATTTAATCTCATGAAGTGACATAGTCACCTTTTTGGGGGGGAAAACAAATTCCATGCACCTCAAGGATGAGGTGTACAGAGCATTAGCCTTTCTGAAAACCACATGTGGGATGCCTCATGCCATCTGCAGGGATATGTAGTCATACATCGCGTAGGGTCAGCGTAGGGTCAGAACTACTTCTTCATCTTGCTTCGTTTCTTCCATCTCAATGTCAACATCCATGTCATCACAGAGATGACATCACTTCAAGTATACACCCCTGGGGACAAGAGTGGGCCCCTTGGCCTAGGCCCTGGGCGGCTGCCCGGGGTGCCCTAGGTCAGGGCCGGGCTTGCTACCGAGGTCCAAGGAGGGGGCTTATGTTTCAAAGAGAGAAAGAGAGAAGAATAGTTTGGTGATAGAAAGGTGTGTGCACAGTAAAAAATGAATTTTAAAAAATCCTAGGTATGTGTGCCAATTGCCAAGCAATGGTTGCCAGTATAGAATTAGGGAGTTATTATACACACCGACCTAATTGCCTCCCACATATTTCATTTATTTACAAGTTCACCATTCAAAATTTACAAATTTGGCATTAAAATTTTTTTCCTATTTTACCGTCCTCTCATCCTCATCCTCATCCTCGTCCTCTCGTGTCTTCTTCACATCCATCTCCAATCTACTCTTCCTTTTTTCCTTTTTCATTTTTTAACTTCTTCAACCTCTTCAACCACTTCAGCAACACAAAGTCTGTACAAGTGCATACGAGGAGGGCAATGATGAAGAGGAGAGTGGAAGAAAAGAATATGGTTAATTTTGTAACACTGATATGAGTGAAGTAAAACTGAATTTTAAATGATATTCTCTGTGTAAAGTGGTTCGTGTACCGGAACCAATTGGCTTAATGGCATTTAACCTTCCTCACTTGTGAGAAATCGATGTTCAATTCCTGCTTTTTGATGTGTCCAAAAAAAGGTTAGTGTATAAAATAAGGGCCGAACTAATTGCACCGCAGTACTCTGCAGTGCTGGCTTTTCCTATTTTTGGAAAATAACATCACATCAGAGGTCATTCCTTATCTCTAATGTGATATTTTTCCTCCAAAAATAGAAAAAAATATGGCCGCACCGCAAAGTAGACGGGTGCATTTAGCAATTTCCTAAAACAATTGGTTCTTTATGTGTAGAATTTACCATGATATTGCCCAAATGAAGCAAAATTTACCATAGTTCTTGATATGTGGGCAAATTGGTCATTTTAGGAAACCAACCCCCGTTTTGAGGCGCAGACCGGGGCCCACCACGGCACGTGATTGTACGGCCCCGCCTGGCAACGGCACGACCCCACTCCGACCACTTCCATTCTGAACAAATCAGGTTTCTCTTCCAAAACACCAAACACGCGATAGCTGAAGTCATCCAGAAATGGAAGGAAACGTGTCGTAATTCCAGAGGATTTCTACGCTGTTTCTCGTTGGCTCCGGCTAAGCTGATGGGCGGTTTCCTTTTGGGGTGTCGGCCTATTCATAGAGAAGCAGCGGAGCGTAACGCCGCGTCCCTTTTTCGTGCAATTATCCCTAGATTTTACATAAGTACCCCTCCACGAAGCAGTCGCTACGAGAACCCACAACACGCACCAAGAGCAACACTAGTCCTACGTGGCAGAGTCACGGCCCCCTAAACAAAACGTAGGCCCCACGTGATTGCTTAAAGAATAAGGAAAAAAACGGGGGGAAAAATCGTGACGAAATATCCAAAATACCAATTGTACCCTCAACCCCAGCCTCAATAGGGCTCCCGCTGCTATAATTGGCCCACTACCCTCCCTTCTCTCGCTTGTTTTTCCCTCTAATCAGTGCTTTTTGGTGTCTCTGTCTCTGTCTCTGTTGCGATGGCGGCGGGGTTCGCGCCAAACTTGGACGACGGCGAGCTCTGGCTACCATCGGCCATCATCCCTGAACTCGAGTCCCCCCGCCGAATCTCCAGCGGGCCGGACGTCAAGTCGCTCGCGAAGCAGCTCTCCGCTTTGGGCTTGCTCGATCCGTACCTTTACCCGAACGGGCCGGAACCCTCTTTCGAACGGACGCCGGATCTCGCCAAGGTCTTTTACCCCCTCAAAATCTACTATTGATATCGTCTTTTATGCTTGTTTTGTTTTTTTATTTTAATCTCTTTATGTTTTCGTGGGTTTAGGGCTTTTGCCCGGCGACCGGTTTCGGATTCGGGTGTGATGGGTATCGGGTTTCGGGAGGGCCTGGTGCGTATACGAGGGGCTCGGCGGCGGTGCCGCGGTTCAACGCCCCAAGGATTGTTCATGTTCAGGCGCAGGTAAGATTAATTTGCTTTGTTCCCTTCTTTTTTGGTTATTTGCTTGTGGCATGGGTTAATGGGTGCTGGATATGTTTGTAGGGGGTTGATGGGTTTGGGCAGGGGAGAGCCCGAGCTGCTACGCGGGTCTTTCCGTCTCGGTTTAACGGGTCGGGTAGAGCTTGTGCGGGTACGGGCGTGTTTTTGCCGCGAGTGTACAACAGCAGGGAAACGATGGTGGTCAAGAGGAAACCTGGTAAGCATTGTTTGTCATGTCTGCATGTTTGAAGGGTACTAATTACAGTATTATTATTTTAATTAAAAAAATTCAATTTTCAGATAGCGTGAAGAATGGGGAGAATCTGAAGCAGCCAGTGAGAAAGACGAAGGCGGCGGCGGCGGCGGCAGCAGCAGCAAAGAAAATGGTGCCATTAATCCAAGCCCCGGCAGAGCTCACATTGCCTCAAGAATGGACTTACTGATCTCCTCACCACTTCGTCTCTTTGGCGAAAATAATAATAAGAGGAGGGAGGATGTGGATTTTAAAAAAAGAAGAAGAAAAACCGAAACTGAAGTAGAAAATAATTGCATGCAGCAGTAAAAAAGGGGGAGATGGGAAGTAGCAAGAGGAAAAGAAAATGGGTGGAAGAAGCAGAAGCAGAGAAAACACAGCATGAGGATTGTATTGTAGTTGTGCTTTTGTAATTTATTGTCCTTTTTTCCCCTTTGGCTTTGGCTTTTGTTATGGGGATGCTGCGTGCTTAGTTTAAGGGTGGAAACTGGAATAAAAGTTATAAACAGATCGGTTTTCTTCGCAATATTTTTTCCGGTGGGGTTCATTATTTTCTGGCTCTGCCCTTTGTTACTTCGTTGACTGGGTTTTTGTTCCGTCGTTGTTTTCGTTTTAAAAACAATTTGAGGATCTTTGAGACAAGACAATGCGTTGGATGCTGGGATGCTGAAAGGGGTTGTCGAGCTCTGTGCGTTGTTGCTTTGTCTGTTGACTTGTTTTGACTGTGGCTTTGGAAGATGGGCGCACTTCGTTTGCTTAGGGCTTGTTTCTTTGGTTGAAAGTTGTTTGGGATTTACTGTTGTGAATAGTAAATCCATGGTGGATTCCTGAGGAGAGAGAAATAGAGTTATGTGTTTCTTTGGAAGGAAAGTGGGTGGGAAAGTTGTTTTGGGATTTGTATGTGGGGCCCATAGTAAAGTTTTGTGTTTCTTTGGTAAATTGTGTGTTTGGGAAAGTTGGATGAGGATTGTTGGTAGTTGGTTATGGTGTTATGAGGTGAGAATAACCCCCTATGTATCTCCCAAGTAGAAACTCTTCTATTAAATTAAACTAATAACTATTAATTAACTAACTATTAACTATTAAGTAAATATCTACTAAATACGCATAATTATATCGAATGTAGCAAAAATAAATATTAAATTACCGAATTTAAATAAAAAAAGAATTAATTAATTTCATTACTGGTCAATTAAATACAAACGATGGCAGTAATTAGTTTATAAGAACCCTAATGGGGTAGTCCATTGCATTTCCACCAGTCATAAATTGTAAAAAGTACAAATAAGTTGCAGCGAAAGCATACAACCGAAATCACTATCGTAGGTAACATAACCCATGAACATCAGAAATATACAAAATACTTATAGTAAACATATTACAGTCTCATTGTGCAGAACAAACAACCAGTTATAAAGAGTAACATTGTACCCAACCCATCATCAACCGCTCTTGTGTATAATCAACAATAACACAACTAACATCAACCCTAGGAGCGTAAACAAAACCCACTTCACGGTGTCCATTCGCACCGTTGTCCGCTCAAATCGCCCCACGAGCGAGGCCAACCGACCCTCTATCTCTAAAAGCCGCCGATCCGAGAACGATGTGGAAGAGGGAGCATTGGTGGGGCCTCTTTCAATCTCATCCAGCAACTGAAGTATCACATAGGTTGACCAGTCGGAGTGTGGTGGATCCTTCCATTCGTAGAAGTTGCATCCATTCACTCGGGATGGACAGCTCCAAAAGCGCCTGCCTGGATTTTTACGGGTCCATAATGTCCGCCTGACAACCTTGAGCCGACAGTAGCAAATCTTGGAGTCATCATCATCAGCCACCAACTCCCCGCCTGCAGGAAATCTGGGTCCGGATTGAATAGAAGAGCTGGAACCGGTGCTCATTTTAACCTTGCAAGAAATAACAATTATTAGCGTGAATAATGATTTAAAGAGATATAACAATGACATGAAAAATGGGGGAAGCAGCGTACCTAAAGACAATGACAACCCCGCGGAAGATTACATCACCTGGCTTAATTCAGAAGTAAAAGATAAAAGGAAATATCGTAACATCGAGACAAATTGAAATGTATATATATCTTCATCATCAGCAGGCGGAAACATATGTGAATGGCTCATAAAGTCAGTTTTTGTGTCATGGATCAATGTAGATGTTTGTGTTTTATACATAAGCCCTCAGGAAGAAAGGTAATTTTTCAATAAATCCTGGTGGACATAAGCAGTTGCTCCATCACATCTCTCTCCCCCTCATTGGTAATGGAACCATCCAGGCTATAACCACCTATTTTTTCATACCCGAGGGACAAGGGGATCAGCTAATTATCTTCATCATTGGGCTAGGATCAGCAACTGAGCTATGCACCAGGAAAAAATTAAACTGGGTATGAAAACACATATGTTGCTCAATATTCACAGAAGCACCAATGGGAAAAGCCACAAAAAAAGAAAATGGGCAAAAACACATAAGTTTCTCAATGTTCCATGCAGCACCACTGTGCAAAGCACCCATAAAAATTAAACTGGGTATAAAAACACCTATGTGTCTCATTGTTCACAGCTGCACCAATGTGCATTGCCACCAAAAAAGTAAACTGGGAATAAAAACACATATTTTTCTCATTGTTCCCAGCTGCACCAAAGTGCATAGAACCCAAAAAAATAGAAACTGGGAACCAACCACATTAGTTTCTCAATGTTCACTGCAGAACCACTTTGCAAAGCCCCCCAAAAAATTTAAACTGGGTATAAATACACATATGTGTCTCATTTTTCACTGCAGCACCAATGTGCAAAGCCCCCAAAAAAATTTAAACTGGGTATACAAACACATTTGTTTCTCATTGATCATTGCAGCACCAATGTGGAAAGCCCCCAAAAAATTTCGACTGGGTTTAAAAACACATATGTTTCTCAATGGTGAATGCAGCTACAATGTGCAAAGCCCCCAAAAAAATTTAAATGACATAAGTTAATGCAGCATTTGACCAAAGACCAATGTGAATGCAGCATCAATGTTGAATGCAGCACCACTGTGCAAAGCCCCACAAAAAATTTATACTGGGTATACAAACACAACTGTTTCTCAATGTTCACTGCAGCAACAATGTGCATAGGACCCAAAAAATTTAAACTGGGTATAAAAACACATATGTGTCTCATTGTTCCCAGCTGCACCAATGTGCAAAGCCCCCCAAAAAAATTAAACTGGGTACAAAAACACATTTGATTCTCAATGTTCACTGCAGCACCAATGTGCAAAGCCCCCAACAAAAGTAAACTGGGTAAAAAAACACATCTGTTTCTCAATGTTCCCTGCAGCACCAATGTGCATTGCACCCAAAAAAAATTAAACTGGGTTTAAAAACACATATGTGTCTCATTGTTCCCAGCTGCACCAATGTGCAAAGCCCCCAAAAAAAATTAAACTGGGTACAAAAACACATTTGATTCTCAATGTTCACTGCAGCACCAATGTGCAAAGCCCCCAACAAAAGTAAACTGGGTAAAAAAACACATCTGTTTCTCAATGTTCCCTGCAGCACTAATGTGCATTGCACCCAAAAAAAATTAAACTGGGTTTAAAAACACATATGTGTCTCATTGTTCCCAGCTGCACCAATGTGCAAAGCCCCCAAAAAAAATTAAACTGGGTACAAAAACACATTTGATTCTCAATGTTCACTGCAGCACCAATGTGCAAAGCCCCCAACAAAAGTAAACTGGGTAAAAAAACACATCTGTTTCTCAATGTTCCCTGCAGCACCAATGTGCATTGCACCCAAAAAAAATTAAACTGGGTTTAAAAACACATATGTGTCTCATTGTTCCCAGCTGCACCAATGTGCAAAGCCCCCAAAAAAAATTAAACTGGGTATAAAAACACATTTGATTCTCAATGTTCACTGCAGCACCAATGTGCAAAGCCCCCAACAAAAGTAAACTGGGTAAAAAAACACATCTGTTTCTCAATGTTCACTGCAGCACAAATGTGCATTGCACACAAAAAAAATTAAACTGGGTTTAAAAACACATATGTGTCTCATTGTTCCCAGCTGCACCAATGTGCAAAGCCCCCAAAAAAAATTAAACTGGGTACAAAAACACATTTGATTCTCAATGTTCACTGCAGCACCAATGTGCAAAGCCCCCAACAAAAGTAAACTGGGTAAAAAAACACATCTGTTTCTCAATGTTCACTGCAGCACCAATGTGCATTGCACAAAAAAAATTAAACTGGGTTTAAAAACACATATGTGTCTCATTGTTCCCAGCTGCACCAATGTGCAAAGCCCCCAAAAAAATTAAACTGGGTACAAAAACACATTTGATTCTCAATGTTCACTGCAGCACCAATGTGCAAAGCCCCCAACAAAAGTAAACTGGGTAAAAAAACACATCTGTTTCTCAATGTTCCCTGCAGCACCAATGTGCATTGCACCCAAAAAAATTAAACTGGGTATAAAAACACATATGTGTCTCATTTTTCCCAGCTGCACCAATGTGCAAAGCCCCCAAAAAATTAAAACTGGGACAAAAAACACATTTGTTTCTCAATGTTAACTGCAGCACCACTGTGCAAAGCCCCCCAAAAAAATTAAACTGGGTACAAAAACACATTTGTTTCTCAATGTTCACTGCAGCACCAATGTGCACAGCCCCCAACAAAAGTAAACTGGGTAAAAAACACATCTGTTTCTCAATGTTCCCTGCAGCACCAATGTGCATTGGACCCAAAAAAAAATTAAACTGGGTATAAAAACACATATGTGTTCTCAGTGTATTTGGGTCACTATTCACGCGTCAATTCATCACTATTCACTCACTTTCCTCTCTCGCTTTACCAACAGCAACAGTGTGCATAGCCCCCAACAGCACCGCATACGTATCTCAGTGTTCACAGCAGCTCTAATGTGCAATGCCCCTTTAGAGAACAAAACTGGGTAAAATTCACATATGTTTCTAAGCCCTCAGGGTAACATGTTTTTAAGCATTCAGTATGTATTAGGCGGTTGCTCATTTTGAAAGAACCTTCACACCTAATACAACTTTTTCTTCGTAACCGAGGGACAAAGTGATCATTATATGTTAGTCATCATAGGGCTGAAACATATGTGTTTTTATACCCAGTTTAATTTTTTTGGGGGCATTGCACATTGGTGCTGCTGTGAACAATGAGAAACAGATGTGTTTTTATCGCCCTCAGGAAGAAAGTTTAGTTAGCAATAAATCATGGTGGTCATAATCAGTTGCTCCATCACATAACACACACGGAGAGATAGTGGAACCATCCAGCATATATCCACCTATCTTTTTCATATCCCATGGACACAGGGATCATGTACATATCTTCATCATTGGGCTTATAGGGAAACATCTACAAGGAGCCATAAACCAAAACTGATAATAGGAGCCATCCACTTATGTTTCATAATATCACACACTGCAACATGGAGACATAGCCCAAAACCTGCACCAGTAGGCCATGCCCATATGTATCACATAACAACAAAAAACAACATGGATAAAATATACCAAAATATGTACCATGCAGCCAAATCATCAAAAGTGAGACATTAACCAAAAAATTGAACCATAGAGCATTGCAAATATGGTTTATATCAAGTCACCCAGCATTATGTAGACATGCCACATACCCTGCACCCATTAGCCTACGACACATTGTTCACATTCACACACAAAAAGCATCTAGGAGACATGCCACACAAAAAACAGCAATGCGACATGCCAATATGTTTCATACGTACACATACAAAACATACCCAACCCCAACGACCTCTACTCCCCACTCAACCACCATACCTAATAATCCACCCATTCTCATATCTATCCGACGCCATCTCCGCTGTCATAACCAGCGTTCCTCAAGTCCCTGTTCATTTCTGCCACTAAATCTTCAAGTATAAGCTTTCGACTCTGCTGTGGCACGGCCAAAAATTGACGCCCAGCCAGCTCATTCATGCTAAGATCTTTATACAACTTCAACAGGACGTGGTGAGGGTACTCCGTAAACGCGTACACACTATGTGCAAGAGTTTCAGTCCAGTGGGGCTGGGAGTGTGCACTCCTAATAGCCTCAGCGACCTCTTTCACGTTGCAGGTAATATCACGCATTACATCAGGGTCTTCCCTGACAGCACGACGCCGCTGTTTCTTCTTCCCCAGCGATGGTGGGGTAGCATTTCTTGGCCCCCCATATGGACACTCTCCTGTAGAAGCCTGTGTGGGTATGTCCTCAGGGACATGGTGGGGTGGAGTACGTATATGTGTCGGATCTGGCGTGAGGGGCTCACCTTCCCCTCCAGAGAATGGTCCTGCAAAGCTATCGTACAAGGAACAGGACATATCCCCACGTGCCGCGTCATCCCCGATGATGACAACGAGATCATCAAACCATGGCAGTGGATGGTTCACATATGCACGCTTGCGAGGGTTTGCCTGAACGATTACCAAAGCATATATGAATATACAATTCATATCTATAATTTATGTACTAGCACCTACCCTATGTACTAGCACCTAGCCTATGTAGAAGGTAGAAGTATTTACCGCCGCCCACGTGTCATAAATTTCTGGCTCCAGCTGAATAATCTTATTATCAACATCCCAGCCCGCCCCGCTAATTTCCATGCAATCGTACACATCCTTGAGACGCGTCTTCAATGATTTCATGTGGTTTCTCACATTACCACTTGTGAAGGACGTCCCATGAGATTTATTGATTTCAGCTGCCGCAGCATTGAAGGCGGACCCTTTAAAGGTCTTATCGACCTTAAGGCCCTGCCGTGCAAGGTCTGCTAGCAATGGAATCAGGGTGGCATCGTGCTCGGGCTTCCAAATTTTGTTATGTTGTGAAGACGAGGCAGGCTGCTTCAGCTTTTTGCTTGGACTTGATACAGACCCCTCTGCTTCATCACTACGTCGGCTCGACTTCCTCGAGGAGTCGCTGACGGGCGTTCTTTCATTTCCACTTTTTGGCGAGGGCATCGCGCATGCAATGTGCGGGGAGGTGGGTCTGAAATTGGGTATTTCTCCCCCTTGTAGCATATGCATATACCCATGGCCACTATGTGAGGGCATAGTCATGGGCATTTGCAATGGAGGAGGCATGGGCATTTGCATTGGAGGAGACATGGACATTTGCATTTGTGGAGACAAGGGCATTTGCATGGGCAATGTGTAATTTCCATAAGGTTGATATGGCAGTCCATGCCCACCAGATTGGTATCCAAGCATTTGGTAGGGGTTAGGTGGAACCCGCATGGGAATTGGACGGTTCAGAAGGGGTTCCACCCTCCTCTCCGCATCTCCACGTTGTGTCCCATATAGATTTTCATAGAAATGATGCATTGGATCACTCCCATCCGGGGAGGGCTCGCCCCCATGCCCTGATTTTTTAGATCCTTCCATCCCTACATCATCAATTTCATTGTTATTAAAACGCATAAGTTGTAAGTAAACATCATTGACATGATAACGAATTTGCAGAGATAATACAGAAATTTAAATGATTAAAATGATCAGCTAAAGTATGAAAATATTGTCATCCTAAACACACCGAACGTCATGCAATAAGAAATGAACATTGACACAATGTTCAGACTAGGCAAATAGAACGACCCCCTCATAGGCCATGCTCATCTGTGTTCCCGTTATTGTTTATGTTACAGTAGTCCACCCACATATCCCAAGCTATCTTCTCCCTGCGCATTTTCCACTGATCCCGTTGTTCGGTTTGTTCACGAATGGTCCCCTGCTGGGATAGATCAATAACATCGTCATCTATATCATCGATACCCTCTACTTCCTCCTCCACCCCATCCCCTTCTTCATATAGTTGGGGGTCATGAGGATCTGCAATCTGGATGTAATTATGCAAAACAGTGCACGATAGTACGGTTGCGACCTGGCTCTTGAATGGGTAGTGAGGTTTGGATGTCAATATTTTAAACTTGTTCTTTAGGATACCAAAAGTGGACTCGATCTTTGATCTTAATGTAGAATGGCGCAGGTTGAATAGCTCTCGTCGATTTCGAGGAACCCGATCAGTATGGTCCTTCAAATGGTATCTAACTCCCCTGTACGGCGATATGAATCCTGGCATTGTCGTATATCCAGCATCGCAAAGGTAATATTTACCTACATGCATACAAAGGTAACCAGTTTTCTGTTCAGACGCTATCTGAGATACGTAAAACTTAGTTATATGTTAATTTTAATATATTACCTTCATACACTCGCAGCCCCAGTGGGGGGGGGGGGGGGTAAAGACAATGCATCTTTCAGGACCGTAAAATCATTTGCGGATCCTTCCCACCCGGCCAGCACGTATGTGAATCTTTTGTTTGGGGTAACAGCTGCAAGCACATTCTGCGTCACCCCCTTTCGCCCTCTAAACCGGGGTACGAGCCTTGCTGGTAGCATGGCGTCTATGTGCGTCCCATCAATGAGCCCGATGCAGTCCTACAACATATTAAATGTGAACAATGTGCAGAACCAAAAGCGATCCTTATTATACTGCCACATATACATATACTCACACGTACCTTAAAATATGGGAACCAATTTGGATTATTAAGTATCTCCGGCGGCGTCTCATTCGGAGCTTGCTTCACGAACATATCCCTAAGTGCACACAGTCCCGCCATCACTTTGTTAAAATAACGGCTCACTGTCCCCCCTTCCCTTATGAAATCCACTTGCATTACTCTATTCTTTGACTTGTGCCCTACCATATGAAGGAACATGGCCACCTGCTCCTCTACGGATACATGAATAGTGTCCTTGAGAAGATCACGCTGTCGCATTAATGCTGCAAGATTCATGAAAGCATGTCTGCGCATTCGTAGGTAGTGCAAACAACTACTTTCCGACCCCCACAAAATTCTCCGCATGTGGGATTTCCTATGCAGATCCCGCATAGCTGAGGGCTCTCTGGGTATAGGGTCGGGCCTAGCGGAATTGTGCAATTGTAAGGCTAGTACGTGCAGCTGCGGCGGCGATACATAACTCACAACCCGAATGGTCTCCTTGTGTATCCATGTCACCCTTAATTGAATAACACATATATTTAATGTTAATTATATACCTACCATGCTACAAATGAGGAACACATTTCACAGAAAATTGTGCATATCAAAATGTTTTGCCCTTAGATTTACTGTGTACTCATAGGGATACACGTGGTTGCTTTGCCGTTGCTCTATCCTTTTCACCCCATAAACGAAACAATGAGCCAAGCCCAAAAAATTCTACAAGTTCCCATTCACAAAAAAAACAAAAAGCAGTAACCATGCTCCTAACATAGTATAAGACGAGCCGAAATTACCAACATCAAAATCCCAAAAACCACCACGGAGACGAGGTCCTATAATATGCGACACAGACCCTATGATAGCATCAAAAAACCCCCAAATTCAACAAGTTGACATGAAGTAAAAAATCATAAACAGGTAACCATGGACATAAAATCCCAAAACCGCTTCCCTAATCTTGGATGAATGTTCCAACCATGTTATAAAATGAGCCAAAAATAACAAAATCAATATCCCTAAAACCTTCATGGAATAAAATCCTCTTATCTGTTAAAATGACCCTGTAATAGCGTAATTAAATCCCAAATTGCATTGATGAGCCATGAACACAAAAAAATTTAAACACGTCTCCGTGGACATCACATATCATATCATCACATTCACATTTGATTTTAAATTGCTACAAACCCTAATTTTAAAATGGCCCAACATTGTTAACGTCATCATGGGGCTTAAAGCGAACCATCGTAGCAAGCCTTCCTACGTGTCTGTCTGTAATCATAATTCCCGTCTTTCAATCATCAATTTTTTTCCATCATTGGGCACATTTTAGATTGCACAATTTTCTGCAGTCACATATATAATAAATTGTACACACTAGCCGCAATCGGAAAATTGCGTCCCAAGATTATATGAAATATCCGCAAGCAAACCAACATCAGCAAGCAACCCAATAGCCGCAAGCAAACCAATAGCCGCAATCTGAAATTGCAGCAATTTTCTACGGAATCCCAACAACAAACCAACAACCAACAACAAACAAAATGCCAATATTCTCAGAAATTGCCGCAAGCCTCCATGCCCAGCAAACCCTAGAATCAGCACAGCACCCCCCTCATATGCCATTTAAACCCTAGAATCAGCACAGCACCTATAAAATTTATAGAGGGATGAATATTATACCTCAGTGATAAATTCCCAAAATTAGAGAGAGATCCTGACGACTGAGGTAGGGTTTTGCTCTGAGCTTCACCGACGAACCCAACAAGCTAGGCACACCCCCTCCTTCAGCGCCTATCAGGAAATCAAAGCCAGGAAGCTTGAGCTCAGCAATGGCCGCATGCAACGCCGCTGGAAAAGGCGTTCAGAAATCTAGGGTTTTTTCCACCCCCAACTGAAAACCGCGCGAAGGAAGGTGAGGAGATGGAGTTTCTGACCATGTGGGCCCGGCGACGAGGAGAATCAGCGAAATCGCCGCATTTTCAGGGGATTTCAGACCGAGAAACCAAGGCCGCCACGTCGGAGAAGAGGCGGGTCGACGAAATCGCCTCTTCGTCGCCGAAAGAAACAGGCCAAAGGAAAGCGAGAGCGGAAAGTGAGTGAATAGTGCTGAATTGACGCGTGAATAGTTACCCAAAAGGGGTTTCCACGTGACTTTCTCACAAAAGAAACAGGCCCTTATGCCAAATTCTATTTTCTTCATTTATTTATCTTGGTTTTTCTCAATAAGGTGATGATGCGTAAGATTAAAAAGTTCTAATGGCGGTGCTTTTTCTCGGAGAATTTAGTGTGCTTTTTTCCCCTTCTCGCAGATAAATTTGAACTGGTGTATCCAACACATTCAAATTTATCTGCTCATCCCCGTCGTCGCAACGTTTCTGTTCTTCAGCCGGACAACTTTTCATGGAAGCAGGAGAGTGCAACCCAACCGGGCAATTTGAAAATGGCCGGTTTGACTCGTAATGTTTTTGGGGACATTGAGTTCTTTGTTTTTATATCAACATGTGGGCTCCTCTCTCCTTTTCTTTTGGATGGTAAAAACTAGGGGAGTTGCTATGCGCACGGACCTAATTTCTTCACGTACATGACACCTGTAATCTATTTACCGGTCTGCCATTCAAAAGTTACAAAGTTCGTCATTCTAGTATTTTACTGTTTTACCCTCCTATTTTCCTATTCACCTCTCCTCATCTTCTTCTCCCATTGCTAGCTCGCCTCCACGTCATGGTGTCCATCGGGCCGGCCCGGCCCGGAATGGCTCCGGGGGCTGGAAGCCCGGCCCGCGGCTCGGCCAAGCCTGGGCCCGGGCCAGCCCATTATTTAAAAAAAACTTAAAATATTTTTAAAAAAACTTTAAAAAAAACTTAATGTACCCTAAAAAATTCTACAAAATTATTTAAAAATCTAAAGAATTCAAATAACTTGGAAAATAATATCTACACTTACTATTTACTTGAAAAAATTCAAACAATTTGTAAGTAGATAAATAAAGAAACGACACATGACAAAAAAAAATTTTAGCCCGAAATTCTCGAAGGTCCCGGGTTGAACCTTTAAAATTTATTTATTAAAATCTTTTTTGGAGGGGGGACGTATATCGGCCAACCTTACCCCTCATACAATGGCCAAAACAAAAAAAATAATACAACTAAGAAAATAATAATACATCACTCATCATCATCTTCGGAATCTTCGGAAAGGTCCTTCCTGTTCTGTGAGCGGTTTTCAGCATGGAACCAATCCTTGACACAAACCGCAACTTCAACTATGTCTTCCTTCAGCCGTGATCTCTTGTTGCTCAGAACGCGACCACCTGTACTAAAAGCAGATTCCGAAGCAACTGTAGATATAAGTACAGATAACAAATCCCGTGCCATAATGGAAAGAATGGGATAAACAGTTTCATATCCTTTCCACCAGGCAAGAAGATCAAAATGCTCATCATCCATTACTTCCTCTTAAAAGGGAAATGGATTAGCTAAATATTTGGATTGTTCACTAGTAAAACAATCCGAATCTACGGTTTTTTGTTTCTTCTTTCCTAACATTTGTCAAATCCTACTAGAAGAAGAAGCAGTAGCACTAGCAGGCACAGATGAATTATATGAAACATTACCAAATATAGCCTCATAATAAGCATACATAGTTCTTAAGCTAGTTTTAACAGCAGATACTTGTTCAACATGGGGAAATCCCATGTTTTCAGAATACATTTCTAATAAACCTAGTGCAACATCCTCCTTATAACGAGGAACAAAAACTTTAGACAATGAGTAAAGAAGAGGAACCGGATTCCAATACTTAGCTAGTTTTACAGACATGTCATGTATCATAGGCATTATGGCAGACTGGCAGTGTTAGGGTGTGTACTTTCTCTATGCCTAGATATCTGATCAGAAATTAAAACTAATTGTTCTAATCCTAAAAGATGTTGAGTAGTAAACCCCAGAAAATTTGTTTGTAGCAGTAAAAAAACTTCTAAAAAGTCATGAAGATGCTCTACAGTTAACCACTCTATTTCAGTAATGTCAAAAACTGGGTCCTGTGAAAGATATGTAAATGAATAATCTGTAAGCTGCTCTTTATTCTTAAGCATAGATTGCAGCATTAAGTAAGTTGAATTCCACTTTGATGCAACATCAAATTTAAATGCCAGGTATGGTCTTTGTCTAGTACGACACAGTTGTTTGTACTGAAGTCGCCTAGTGTTAGAAGTATCTATGAACAACATGAGATGTCTAATTTTATCTAAATAAGGTGAACAAGTTGCAAGTCCATCGCGAACTATCAAGTTCAAGACGTGACATGCACATCTTTGATGGAACAATCCCTCCATATCGAGGGTCAAATTTCTTTTTAAAACGCTAATTGCACTAGTGTTATTGGATGCATTATCAAATATAATTGAAAAAAATCTTTTCTGCAATATTAAAATCATGAATTACAGACATTATTACATTAGAAATAGCACCCCCCCAGAATGAGCAAGCTCTAACATTCTAAATCCAATAATCATCTTATTTAGCATGTAAGAATTATCTACAAAATGCGACGTAATACATAAATATGATGCACCCCATTTTGTTGTCCAAATATCAGAAGTCAACGATATTCTAGATTTTACACTAGCAAAATTTTCAATCAATTTAGCTTTACCAACTTCAGAAACTGATATAGCATCTCTTCGAAGAGTTTTTCTAGGCACTCTTCTAAAGGCAGGGTTAATGGCCACTTGATTAAGTCTTTTTAATTCGGGGCTTTCCCCATAAGTAAATGGCAATTCTCGGCATATTACAAATCTTGTCATCTCTTTTCTCATAGTCAGCAGAGTATGAGAAATTAGATAAAGAGGAAGAAGAGCCACATAAGTTTAATGTTGTCTGTTTAAGGTCTTTTTTAAGTGAGAGGAATGGTGTCTTTTTAGGTGTGTTGTGTCATCAGAAGGTTTGCAAGTAAAATCAGATCTGCATATTTTGCAAACTGCCCGCGTGCCTCTGTCAGGGACAGTTTCAATTGTAAAGTGCTCTCAAACCGCAGATTTTGTTGATCTGGGTTGGGTTTGTTGTGTTACTTGTGTAGGTGGAATATCAATAGGAATAGGTTGTGCAGGTGTAGAAGCGTGTACAAAAGATGTTTGTGCAGAAATAGTATAAGCAGGTTGTATATGATTTGTGTACTCATACGATTCAGTTTGTTCATTTTGTGACATTTCCAAATGGTCATTGATGTGCGTTTATATTTTATATATTCACGCACGTCTTCTTCGTGATTTTCCGTTGTTTTCCGTTGTTTCGTATCCACTCTTTTGTGTCTTTAGTATCTTTTCACTTTCTTTGTGTTTTTGTGCCGTTGCAGGACATTGCCAGTGCTGGGGACATATAAAGCAGATATTATGAGTCCCCGGAGCAACGGGAGGGCCACGCGTGATCCCGAGGGCCAAACGTCGAAGAGTATCATATTTCAGCCCTCAACCGATCGGGTGGACAGACCCACACGATCGGTTCATGCACGCATATCCGACTCGGACAGGAGCAACAGTGAAGAAGAGCTCACCCGCTCGGTTCAGTGATCGGGTGAAAATGACAGTGCTCTCTGCCTTTTGGAGCTGAATTCCAACCGATCGGGTGACATCTCACCTAATCGGTTCATCTGTAGTCGAATTCTCACAGCTCACGACCCGACGACATCACCCGATTGGTTCAGCGACCAGGTGATGTATCTGCAAAGCTGAAGACCAAGTTGACGTCCGTCTCACCCGATCGGTTGATGTTCCAACCGATCGGGTGGACGCTAATCTATAAATACAACCCTAGGTTTTTCCCAGAACGGATCCCCATTTTTAGACTGTCTTTTTGGGATTTTGGCGGCTGCAATTTTATTTTGCCTTGTAAGTCTTCTGATTGTCTTGATACTTAAACATTTCGTTCTTAATACTATTTACTCCGTATTTCTATTGCTTGATCTTGATTCCAATGGTTAAATTTTGTTGGGTTGATATTTTTGCAATAAATCGTGAGTAGTTCCCCAATCTAGGGCATTGGTGGAAGCCCCTTCGTGGGTTCTCCCTAGAACGACTATAGGATTAGGATTCTGATAGGATCTAGGAATTTAGATGGTTACGCGGGGCGTTTTATTATCATTGGCGGGAGAAAGACCGCCTCTGACCGTCAGGCCAAGGGGAAATAAAATTGGCGTTTGATCCCCTAGCCACAGCTCACACCCCTAGCGTAGACATTGAATCCTTGCATGTGGGAACGGCAGGATGAAATGTTGGGAGTAATCGTTGCGAGCTTAGTGCTCCCGGAGTCGGCCGGTGTTAATGGACATGGGAATGCCCACCGTCCGAACCCAGGTAGACCTAGCGTATCATCCTGGGCATCGACCGGAATATCGGGCCCATGTGACGCTAGGTATCACTCTTAGAGGCAACGTCTCACCACTAAACCCTAGAATCGATCGTATTCCTAACCGTCGGTCGTAATAGAGAGGACACATGATAGGGTGGAAACCAAAGTCCTAGGTTCCCCTTTTATATCTTACATTCTTCGTAGCTCATTTCGTGACAACCAACCGATCAACATGGCTAGCTCACCCACCGGGTGATCCGGTTCCTACTTGTTAACAAGCACAACACACGCCTCCCTGAGTTCGACCCCCCAAGCCACACTACAACACTGTGCGCTTGCGGTTACAAATATTTAAATCTGGTATCCCCGATCCTACTGCCTATAGTGCCAAATCTAGGGGACGTCAAGCTTTATGGCGCCGTTGCCGGGGAGGCAACGTGCTTGTTCCTTTTAGGACCCTGTGAACCCCCGAGACTAGTTCACATCCTGACCACGCGATAATTTTCGCAATCTACATTTTTACTTTTTATTTTTTACTCTTTATTTTTTTCTCTTTTATTCTGTCGTTATACCATACGTGCTTCACGGGTGTTTCTTGATTTTTCATGCACAGGAACACAAGAAGTCTCGACGACTTGATTCCTCTAGATCCAAAGATAAATGCCACCGTGAGGCGTCTAAACGCCGAGAGAAGAAGAAGGGAGGATGTAATGCCCTACCAGCTACTGCACAAGTACTAGAGGGGGGGTGAATAGTACTTTAAAATAATAAGGAGTATAATTCCAAATTAAATTGCAAACAACTACCAAATCAATTTACGGAAGCTTAAATTGAATGACAACACAAAATTAACAATGCTAACAAACGATGTTAATGGGTTCGGATCCACCCAAGTCTCCCCGACTTGTTCCCGGTGATCCTACGTCCCAACCACCCGGATCCCCTCCGGATACTTAGGTTAGAAACCCTAACCTAAGATTTCCACTATGAATATCTTGTGAAAAACCTTCACAAGATCAAATCATACATGCAATGGCAAAGTGAATCCCACAACCCGGGATCACAAACTTCTCTCACAACCGAGAGAACCAATTAGCAATATTAAAGAGTTTAAATGAAATAAACAATCTTACCACAAAATCCTATACCTTGAGTTTTTCTTACCCAAATGGTGAAATGAAGGATTTGAGGAAGATGAAGTCACCAAGTCCTAGCACCAAGGAAATGACCAGCAATGGGTGCCTAGGAAAGATTTGGAGACTTGGATCAAGCAATAGCTTGAAGAGCTCACCAAGAACAAGCTTCTCTCTAGATCTAGAAATGAGAGAGAATGGGTTTCTTGTGAGGAAGAAAGCTTTAGATTAGAGTGAGAATGGCTATCTCTTTAGAACTCAATGAATCTCTTAATGGCAGCTCTAACCTAGATAGAAATGACCTAGGTTCGTATTTATAGGGTCCCATAAAAACAAGTTAGGTCATTCACCAACGGATAGAAATCTGTGAGACTTAGTCGGTCAAAGAACAATCACTGACCGACTAGTTCATCAACTAGTCGGTCAGTCAAACAACGTGGACCGACTAAGAGTAGATCTGAGAAGAGATAGAATTTCAGACCTAGAAATCTAGTCGGTCCAAGAAGACTGTCTGACCGACTAGTTTCACAACTAGTCGGTCAGCCAATGAACGTAGACCGACTAAGAGGCAAAATGAACTAGTCTGAATGCAAGTTGACTTAGTCGGTCCAAGAACAAAAGTTGACCGACTAAATTGTCAACTAGTCGGTCACCAAACGTTCTTCGACCGACTAACGGTAAACAGTAGCTTAGGAGAAATTTAGAGTGAACAGTAAGTCACAACTAGTCGGTCAAAGAAGCATCACTGACCGACTAGTTCACAAACTAGTCGGTCGGTGAGTCAACGTAGACCGACTAACTGTAAACAGTAAAGTCCAAGAAATTAAGGAATCAAACTAGTCGGTCCAAGAACAGTTGCCGACCGACTAGATCACCATCTAGTCGGTCAGTACTTGTTCTTGTACCAACTAACATGCACATACAAATCCGAATCGAAGCGCGACGCTTCGAGGAAGTTAGAATGAACTTGTGCAAGGATCCTAGAGCTACGAAATGAGCGTAATGAAGATAGAAACGTAAGATATACTCAAGGCTTAACATTCTATATATCGAAGCTAAAAGACTATAAATAAAACCTTAATAAACGGTCTTCGAGAGCTTCGATTGAATCTTCATATCGTCCAAAGCGTCGCAAGAGCTTCAACGAAGCTTTAGGCATGAATATGAGCTTTGGGAAGTGTTGAGATGTCGCTTTGATTGTTTATATGAATTTGGCGACGATCTCCAATACTGCGCTCACAAATTGTTAGTTCATGGATTATTTATGTTTGCTCATCATCAAAACCAAATCCGGGGAGTCCAATATTCAACATTCTCCCCCTTTTTGGTGATGACAAACCAACATAAATAATAATCAAAAATAATAATTCAAATGTAAAATACTTACTCCCCCTGCATTGATGATACGTTAATTCCAAAATGAATATATATGAATTGCATCAATCAGACGAGTAAGATATATAATGAGAATCGATTTTTGAAATATCGGATTTTGAAAATCCTTATATGTATCTTAACTCCCCCTGAATCTAACATATCAAACTAGATTCTTGGAAATTGAGTTAAATTTTCATTTGCGCTATTTATTATCATTATCTCTCCCCCTTTGGCATTATCCCAAAAATGGGGGGCATACAACGACAACAATTAGGAAATGTAAAATCCAACATCGGGAGTCGTAGACAAAGACAATGGACCAACTTGACACCAAGGGAAAAAATGTGGAAATCAAATCAAGGTGTGCCAAAATGTCCATTATCAAAAAAAATAATCAAAATCATCAAAAATACCAAATAATTATTCATTTCTTGAATAAAGAAACATACTCTTCAATATTCAATATTCTTGGTTAATTTTGTGCATGGAAAACAATTCTATATAAATATAGAAATATAATCTATTTAACCAAGTTTTTAATCGGCGTGCGACGAATTCACATTTCAAATGCATTCAACGAATATGAAAAGAAATAATGCACGACGAATAAAAGACAAAGTGAATGACGATGAACATATATATATGTAGAGACAACATGAGTACATCCAAAAAGATATCACATCGAATATATGAGGTACATCATATCATCAAAAAGAAATACATCATACATCATCGACATCATCAAAGTATATCAACATACATCAAAACAACATCATAACATAATATCCAACTCCGACATCCAGAAATCGCAAAAATACATCAAAACATCTCTCAAACCCCATCCTAACCCAAAATACTCTCACTAAGATATATCATCCAAAGCGTAGTGGAGAGTCCTCGAAACAAGCGATCACGAGGAGGTGGCAGGATCTGCAGTCTCCGTGGGTCCAGTCGACGGAGTGGACTCAGGCTCTGCAGGGAGTAGAGGTGTCTCAACAGATGGAATCGTCGGGGCAGGAGTGGAGATCTCAGCAACAGGCTCATCAACGGGAATCTCAACAGCAGCATGGGTCTCGACAGAAGCAGCAGCAGTGGCAGTGTCAACAGCAGCAGGAGATACATGAGCAGGCTCGGAAGTCTCTGGAGCACCGGCAGAGGTGCCAACACCAGGAGCAGAAGATGTAGCAGCAGCAGCAGCATCGCCATGAGCCAAGGAGGTGACAAGCTCGTCAAGCTCCTCATCGTCCATCTCCTCGTCCTCAGACACGGACAGAGGAAGATCAATGCCCATCTGACGAGCCATACGGTAAACTACCTCCTCGGTACGAGCCAAGCGAGACTCGTGCCGACGAAGTATCCGTACGACATCATCCAAAGTAGCAGGACGAGAGGGGGCACCAGCAGCAGAGGGAGTCGCCTGAGAAGCAGAAGTGGTAGACCTCTGTACGTGACGAAGCGCCGCTAGAGATTTCTTCACGGCCGTCGCGTTCAGAGGAGTACCCAAAGGACGCTCATCGTCAGGAGGGAGAGGGACTCGGAAATGACGGAATACAAGAGTCAACAGGCAAGGGTATGGAATGTGCGCAGACTTATTGGTCTTGTGTATACACTCGAAAGAATCCATCTTATCGAGTATCACGCGAGCCCAATTAATTTCGCACCCCAAGAAAAGAGCGTAGATCAATTTCAAGAACGGCTGGGATGGGAGTGAAGAGGATCCATACTTAGGGAGGAGACATGACTTCAAAATCAGGTTAAGAACCCACGCATTCGGCTTGAAAGATTTCGAAGGAACACCAATGAATGCGGAGGGGATAACCTGGAAAATCTCAGAAAGAATAGACTGATCCAAGGAAGAAATGTCATCGACGGAAATGTCCGAAGGGAGGAGACCACACGATGAACAACCAAGAATCTCCCCCAAGATTTCTGTCGTGAGAACTATAGGAGTTCCCAAGACAGTCGTCTCAATGGAGTGGCTGGCATCGTACTGGCCTCGAACACGATTGGCATAGAACAATTTCACGAGGCGAGGATACGGTTTGGGATTGGCCTTGGGGTCGTATCGGAGATAATCTAGGAGGCCACTATAAGAGAGAAGATCAGCAAGGCCGAGAAAATCAGAAAACTGAACGTAATGCTCTAACAACAGTGGACAGTGCTCTATACGGTTGTACGCTGCGAGACACTGAGGGTCATCGCGGCACAACGATATGTCTACACCGCCGACTGGCATAGGAGCTTTACCCTTAGCCTTACGGGTCTTCGGAGGTGGAGTAGGTTCCCTAGTAGGCTCATCCTCTGGGATAAATTCAGTGTCGGAATCGGGAGGAGTAGCCGGAGATTGAAGAATAGGCTTTTTGGTCTTGGATTTGCGGGGTTTGACTATCGCAGTCCTAGGCTTCTTAGGAGGAGGCGAAGATGGAGAGGCTTGGGTTGACTTGGCACGACGCTTAGGCTTCGGGGGATTCCTAGGGTCGGAAGGCCCTACGGTCATAGGAGAAGCCCCGGAAGAGGCGATGGGAATTCTTGTCTTAGCCATAGCACTACGAGCATAAGAAATCGATGATAAGATCAAAAACAACCTAGCACAAACCCTAGAAATCAAAAGAAATCCGAACACACAAACCCTAGGTTAAAACTAGAAACCCTAGGAGCTAGATGAGATAGAATCGAACCCTAGGGTAGGAATCGACCAAGGAGAGGGAGGGAGAGACCTAGGAGGTGGAGTCGACGGCGGCGGACGGCGGCGATCGACGGAGAGATGGCCGGAAGTCGAAGGGTTTCGAGTGGGGGGTTGGGGTTTTCGGGCTGGAGCAAGAGAGAATACCGACTAAAAAAGATTTTAGTCGGATGAATTAGAGTATAAGTCGGTCTGGAATCAAAAAGACACAAATGCCCTAACACACTTAGTCGGTCACAGTTCAAGCACTGACCGACTAGATTACGATCTAGTCGGTCGGTCAATGAGCTTGAACCGACTAAGTCGAAACAGAGGCACAGATGGATTTTTAGGGCAAGATTTAGTCGGTCGCAGTATATTCACTGACCGACTAGTTTTCAATCTAGTCGGTCGGTAAGTGTACTGAGACCGACTAACGAAAGAAAATGATAGGAGTTAGATATAGGCTTGATCTAGTCGGTCTGAGTTCATTTGCTGACCGACTAGATGAGCATCTAGTCGGTTGACAAGTGAACTGAAACCGACTAAAAGAGTCCAAAAATTGATAATTGATTTCTCTTCACAAACCACTTGGATGAAACATCTTAACTCTCTCATTAGTCATCTAAATTACCCCATAAAACGTCGAAATCTTAAATACGACATTGAAATACGATTTCGAGCAATAAATTCGAACAAATCACATAAAATTCCCAAAAATTCAATAAATCTAGCATGAATGAAATATCGCGAAATATAATAGCATGCAAGATAATTGAATGAAATATGAATCCTATATCTCGGATTCACCCATAATCCCCAATTCTCGACGCAACCGCACAAAGGAGTCCTCCTTTAGGGGTTTCGTGAAAATATCGGTGATTTGCTTTTGGGTTTCAACGTACACTAATATGATGTCCTTTTTAGCAACATGATCATCTAAGAAATGGTGTCGGACATCTATGTGTTTTGATCTGGAATGGTGCACCGGATTCTTTGAAAGACAGATAGCACTTTGGTTATCCACCATGATAGGGCTAGTATCACAGTGAATACCAAAATCCTTCAAAGTGTGTCTCATCCAAAGAACCTGGGCACAAGCGGCACCGGCGGCAATGTATTCCGCCTCGGTGGTTGAAAGTGATACCGAATTTTGCTTCTTGGAAAACCAAGAGACAAGAGAATTTCCTAGAAAATGGCAAGTGCCACTAGTACTTTTCCTATCGGATTTGCATCCCGCATAATCAGCGTCACTATATGAGACTAACTCATATGTGCTAGATTTCGGATAAAGTAATCCAAAATCTAAAGTGTAACTTAGATAGCGAAAAATACGTTTTACCGCTACTAAGTGAGAATCCTTAGGTTGAGACTGATAACGAGCACATATACATACGGCAAACATAATATCGGGCCTACTTGCGGTAAGATAAAGTAAACTACCTATCATACCTTGATATAGACGAATGTCTACATCTTTTCCGCCCGTATCTTTATCAAGATGCGTAGTCGTACTCATAGGAGTCTTTTTCCCGGAGGCATTCTCCATTCCAAATCGCTTTAGCAACTCCACCGTGTACTTTGTTTGGTGGATGAAGATTGCATCGTTCAATTGGTGAATTTGGAGACCTAAGAAATATTTGAGTTCGCCCATGTGGCTCATCTCAAATTGTTCCTTCATAACATTAGAAAACTCTTCGCAAAGAGCAAAGTTAGTAGCACCGAAAATGATATCATCAACATAAATTTGAACTAATAAAATATCATTATTCGCATGCTTAATAAAAAGTGTTGAATCGGCTTCACCCATTTTAAAATTCAAATCCAAAAGAAAATTCTTTAGGCGATCATACCAAGCTCGAGGAGCTTGTCTCAACCCATAAAGAGCTTTCTTTAGTTTAAAAACATGATTTGGAAATTTTTCATTTATGAAGCCCGGAGGTTGAGAAACGTAAACTTTCTCAACGACATCTCCGTTTAAAAATGCACTTTTAACATCCATTTGAAATAATTTAAAATTCTTATGGCATGCAAAAGACAATAATAATCTAATTGATTCTAATCTAGCTACCGGAGCGAAGGATTCTTCGAAATCAATACCTTCCTCTTGTCGATAGCCTTGAGCTACTAACCGAGCTTTGTTCCGGACGACGACTTGGTTTTCGTCAGTTTTGTTCTTGAAGATCCACTTTGTCCCTATGACGGTGTGGTTCTTCGATGGCAATGGAACAAGCTCCCATACCTCATTCCTCTCGAATTGAATGAGCTCCTCCTCCATGGCTAAGATCCAAGCGCTATCTTCGCATGCTTCATTAATATTCTTTGGCTCTATCGATGAGGCAAAGGCACAATTTGCGAAGTGGTAAACTTGCGATCTCGTCTTGACACTATCATAGATATTGCCAATGACTTGCTCATGGGGATGGTCACGAACCGAATGAAGCCGTTTGGGAATACCTTGATCACTAGGAACATTCTCAACAACTTCATTAGTTGGGTTAGTCTCAATAGAATCAATAGAATCATTAGACTTAGAATTATCAAACGAATCACATAAAACATCCAAAGAATCATTATCATTTGAAATTCTAGTTGGAACAAATCCTTCATTAAATGAGACATGAAGCGACTCCTCGATCGTTGAGGTTCGTTTGTTGAATATCCGGTAGGCTTTGCTACGAGAAGAATATCCAACAAAAATCCCCTCATCGGATCTTGGATCGAATTTGTCCAAACTACCATATGTGTTCTTAATAAAACATTTCGAACCAAAAACACGAAAATGTTTAACTTGAGGCAACCTACCAAACAACAATTCATAACAAGTTTGTTTAGTGCCGGGCCTCAAAAGTATTCTATTAAACACATAGCAAGCGGTGTGTACCGCTTCCGCCCAAAATTGATGGCCAAGTTGGCTATCATCAAGCATAGTGCGAGCACACTCCACTAGCGTCCTATTCTTTCTCTCAACTACACCATTTTGAGGAGGTGCACGAGGGAAAGAGAAGGTGTGAGTAATACCAACTTCATCACAAAATGTCTCAAAAGACTCATTCTCAAATTCACCTCCATGATCACTACGAATAGTGACAATGGTGGTTCCTAAGAGATTTTGTACTTTCTTAACAAAAATTGTGAAGTTTTCAAAAGCTTCATTTTTATTACACAATGAAAATACCCAAGTAAATCTTGAATAGTCATCTACGATGACAAGTCCATACCTTGCATTTCCTAAGGAAGCTACTCTAGTTGGCCCAAATAAGTCTATATGTAATAGCTCTAGTGGCCGTTTAGTAGAGATGCTTTTCTTAGGTTTAAATGAAGATTTAGGAAGCTTGCCACGTTGACAACAATCACAAAAACTTTTCTTTTCAAAAACAAGCTTCGGAAAACCTTTAATAGAATTTAATTTCGAAAGCTTATAAAGTGTTCCAAAGTTCACATGTCCAAAGCGTCGATGCCATAAGTGTTGTTCACTTGTGTTGGTAACGAGACATTGTTCATATGACTTAGGAAGATCCAAAATATAAATGTCTTTATGACGAGTTCCGGAAAATAATAATTTATCATTATCTTTTCTTAAAATATGACACAATCCTTTCGCAAAACTAACTTTGTAACCTTTGTCACAAAGTTGGCTTATTGAAATAAGATTGTGATTTAAACCACTAACAAGATAAACATCACTAATTAATGGTTTAGAGGGGTTACCGACTTTACCAACACCTATGATGGTTCCGCTCTCGTTGCCTCCAAATACGACGCGGTTTCCATTCGCAATGGGAACCACTCCGGAGAGCAATCGAGCGTCACCCGTCATGTGTTTTGAACACCCGCTATCGAGTATCCAATTCCCTTTGGAGCTAAATTTAAATTTGTTGCTCCTCTTCTTTTTCTTTTCCTTGAGTACCTAAAGATAGAAACTTTCATATCATGGTACCCAAGGTCATTGGGTCCAAGGGATTAGACCTTTGGAAGCCAAGTCCAATTGGACTTAGACTTCCCCACATAATTCCTACTATGCACAACATCCGAAAAATAAGCATTCATATACTCTTGTTGTTCATCCATGCTTGTGTCCTTTGGGCTCCAAATAATGAAAATTTTGGGAGCCATCATCCTATTGGGTGCATGCATGCGACGTTGATTTCTACGTGATGCATGTTGTGGATAGGCATACGGGACATGATGGAATGGTGCACGACGAGAATTATTCATATGATGTGGTGGGTGTACATATGCATGTGTGGGAACACGTGCGTGAGGGTGTCTCACATGGTGTGCACGTGCCCGAGAATGTGTTGCATAAAAATCATCATATGTGTGAGCCGGTGGAGTAGGACGTGTGTTCCTACGTGGCATGGTATTGGTGTACATGTAGGCATGCCCCTTCTTTGGAGGTCCACCCAAAGTGGGTTTCTTTCCGAAAGAGGGTGTGGACGAGGTGGAAGCACCATTGGTAGATGAACTACCAATAGAGTGTTTGCTCCCACTCGTTGAGGCTTCGGAAGTTGGCCTAACAAAAGTAGTGACCGACTTGGATGAATTTCCCATCATATACCCCAAGCCAATGTGGTGTTTGGCCGGAAGTAAATCTTTTAGGATATTATCCAAATGGCCCTTACCCTTGTTGAATTTGTTGATTCGGCCCAATGTGTCCTCATATTTCTCTTTGAGAGAACGCAAAGAAGTATCCAAAGTGGATATTTGCGATGTGAGCACATAAACACGAGATTTAAGATTCTCGTTCTCAATACTCAAAGTCGAGTTTTGAGAAGTTAAATCCGCTATCTCATGTTCTTCCGCATCCTCAATGCTAACATGTTCAAGTTTAGATTTGAGATTTACAATCTCATTTCTTAACTCTTCAACAACGGTGTCGTTGTTGGTGATGATATTCTTAGGCGATGTTTGAATGCTAGCTAGGTCATCTTTTACTTTAGTATATCTATTTACTAACTTAGTGTATTTTGACCAAAGTTGAGAGTTAGCATTTCTAAGATCATCCATCGATACCTCATCGCTTTCGTCATCACTATCATCGGAAGAGGAGGATCCTTGATCTTGCTCCTCTCTTGCCATAAAGCACATGTGCGCTTGCTCCACGTGCTCATCGTCCGACTCACCGCTTGAAGAATCATCGGAGTCGGTGAAGGTAGCTCCGACAAGTCCCTTCTTGTTTCCTTTCGTGTACTTCTTAGACTTGTCATACTTTGGAGCCTTCCACTTCTCCTTTTGCTTATTGAGGGGACACTCCGCTTTCATGTGTCCCGGCTTATTGCACTTAAAACACAAAGGAGAGGAAGAGGCGTTAGAAGAACCAAATTTACCTTTGGTCTTGAAGTTACCTTTTCGGAAGAAACGGTTGAACTTCTTGGCCATGAGTGCCATGGATTCCAAGTCCAACTCGTTTTCCGATTCTTCATCATCGGTTGATGTGGATGTGGATGGAGCGGCTTTGAAAGCAATAGCCTTCTTCTTTGGCTCGTCTTGCTTTAGGTACGACTTCATCTTTTCTTGCAATTTGAGCTTGCTATCCTTGCGTACCTCGTACGACATTAAAGTACCCATTAGTTGAACTACGGTGTACTTATTCATGTCATTACCTTCCTCGATGGCGAAGGTACGTTTTTCCCAAGAAGAGGGAAGTCCTTCAATAAGCTTTGAGCACTTCTCCTTTTGAGTGTAGGACTTGCCGATGGCCTCTAACTCGTTTATTATGTCAACAAAACGAGCGTAATATTCTTTCATCTTCTCGCCCTGTTGCATATGAAACATTTCGTAATCTTTGTTTACGACTACGAGTTTAGAGTCTCTTACCCGACTCGTCCCTTCATGTAGTATGAGGAGAGAGTTCCAAATTTGATATGCACTCTTACATGTGCATATCTTATTGAAGTCCTCGGGCTCCAATGCGCATTGCAAGGCGTTCATTGCCTTGGCATTGCTTACCTCCGCGGCGACCTCCGCGGTTGTCCATTTCTCAAAGTCTTCTTCTTCGGGCTCGATGTACTCCTTCATTGTAGTCCTCCATAAAGATGCACTTCGGAGGAAGGTTTCCATCCGACATTTCCAGTACCCGTAGTTGGTACCGTTGAAGAATGGAGGCCTCGTAGAGGAATGTCCTTCCATCACCGAAGATGCTCCTTCACGGTTCCTGAAGGTGTCATAGTTGGAAGGTGGACGCACGGTCTTGTTGTCGTTGGCAGACATAGCTGAGTATCTGGCTCTGATACCAAATGTAATGCCCTACCAGCTACTGCACAAGTACTAGAGGGGGGGTGAATAGTACTTTAAAATAATAAGGAGTATAATTCCAAATTAAATTGCAAACAACTACCAAATCAATTTGCGGAAGCTTAAATTGAATGACAACACAAAATTAACAATGCTAACAAACGATGTTAATGGGTTCGGATCCACCCAAGTCTCCCCGACTTGTTCCCGGTGATCCTACGTCCCAACCACCCGGATCCCCTCCGGATACTTAGGTTAGAAACCCTAACCTAAGATTTCCACTATGAATATCTTGTGAAAAACCTTCACAAGATCAAATCATACATGCAATGGCAAAGTGAATCCCACAACCCGGGATCACAAACTTCTCTCACAACCGAGAGAACCAATTAGCAATATTAAAGAGTTTAAATGAAATAAACAATCTTACCACAAAATCCTATACCTTGAGTTTTTCTTACCCAAATGGTGAAATGAAGGATTTGAGGAAGATGAAGTCACCAAGTCCTAGCACCAAGGAAATGACCAGCAATGGGTGCCTAGGAAAGATTTGGAGACTTGGATCAAGCAATAGCTTGAAGAGCTCACCAAGAACAAGCTTCTCTCTAGATCTAGAAATGAGAGAGAATGGGTTTCTTGTGAGGAAGAAAGCTTTAGATTAGAGTGAGAATGGCTATCTCTTTAGAACTCAATGAATCTCTTAATGGCAGCTATAACCTAGATAGAAATGACCTAGGTTCGTATTTATAGGGTCCCATAAAAACAAGTTAGGTCATTCACCAACGGATAGAAATCTGTGAGACTTAGTCGGTCAAAGAACAATCACTGACCGACTAGTTCATCAACTAGTCGGTCAGTCAAACAACGTGGACCGACTAAGAGTAGATCTGAGAAGAGATAGAATTTCAGACCTAGAAATCTAGTCGGTCCAAGAAGACTGTCTGACCGACTAGTTTCACAACTAGTCGGTCAGCCAATGAACGTAGACCGACTAAGAGGCAAAATGAACTAGTCTGAATGCAAGTTGACTTAGTCGGTCCAAGAACAAAAGTTGACCGACTAAATTGTCAACTAGTCGGTCACCAAACGTTCTTCGACCGACTAACGGTAAACAGTAGCTTAGGAGAAATTTAGAGTGAACAGTAAGTCACAACTAGTCGGTCAAAGAAGCATCACTGACCGACTAGTTCACAAACTAGTCGGTCGGTGAGTCAACGTAGACCGACTAACTGTAAACAGTAAAGTCCAAGAAATTAAGGAATCAAACTAGTCGGTCCAAGAACAGTTGCCGACCGACTAGATCACCATCTAGTCGGTCAGTACTTGTTCTTGTACCAACTAACATGCACATACAAATCCGAATCGAAGCGCGACGCTTCGAGGAAGTTAGAATGAACTTGTGCAAGGATCCTAGAGCTACGAAATGAGCGTAATGAAGATAGAAACGTAAGATATACTCAAGGCTTAACATTCTATATATCGAAGCTAAAAGACTATAAATAAAACCTTAATAAACGGTCTTCGAGAGCTTCGATTGAATCTTCATATCGTCCAAAGCGTCGCAAGAGCTTCAACGAAGCTTTAGGCATGAATATGAGCTTTGGGAAGTGTTGAGATGTCGCTTTGATTGTTTACATGAATTTGGCGACGATCTCCAATACTGCGCTCACAAATTGTTAGTTCATGGATTATTTATATTTGCTCATCATCAAAACCAAATCCGGGGAGTCCAATATTCAACAGAGGAGGCTGCCACCATGGGAGAAAATACCCCTCCCCAGAAGTCCTTGCTTGAGTACTCGATGCCGTCCATCGGGTCGACGTCCAGCATCTAGCATCCGCCCATTACGACCGGAAGTTTCGAGCTGAAGCCGTCATTGGTGACATGGATCCAACAGGACCAGTTTTCAGGAGCTCCTATGGAGAGCCCAATCGAACACCTTGACTCATTTCTGGAGAAGTGCGACACCTTCAGAATCAATGGTGTTTCAGCTGACGTCATCCGGCTCAGATTGTTCCCATTCTCTCTGCGGGACAAAGCCAAACAATGGCTGAAGGGGAAGGACCCCAATACTTTTACAACTTGGGAGAAGCTGTCCAACGCGTTCCTGAACAAGTTCTTTCCCCCGGGAAGACAATGAAGCTGAGGAGCGAGATCTCCTCCTTCTCCCAAGCCAGCCACGAATCCTTGCATGAGGCATGGATGAGGTATAAGGAGATGCAACGGAAATGCCCTCACCATGAGCTCCCCAAATGGCAAATCATCAATTTGTTCTACAATGGGTTGAGGGACGATCTAAAGTCCTCAATGGATGCCGCTGCTGGAGGGTCCTTCATGTCGAGGAACGAAGTAGATGCCGGAAACATTCTGGAGAATATGGCATCTAATAATGAAAGGTGGTGCGATGAACGCGCCATGCCAAGATCTGGAGGAATGCACCGAATAGAGGAGGTCGGCAAACTGTCCAGCAAATTTGATTTGCTATCTACCCAGATCTCGGCATTCATGGTGGGAGTTGGTGGTGCCAACACTGAGCAAGTGGCAGCAACAGAAGCTGAAGTCTTGGGAGACTTTGATGGTGTTGATATCTCACCACCGGTGGATCAGGCGAGTGCTCTTTTCTATAACCCGACGGGTAATGCACCCTATCCACCGAGGACAAGCTCGAATCCGGCATATTCTCCCAACAACCGGAACCACCCAAACCTGAGCTACAGGGAACCATACCAGCAGCCCCAGCAACCTCAGCAGCAGTTGTATCAGCCCCCTCGGCAGCAGCAGCAGTTATACCAGCAGCAGCAACAACCTCAGCAGCAGATGTTTCAACAGTACCCCCCCGAGAAATCAGCAGCTTCCACCACAGCAGCAACCATATAACCAACAACGGGTAATCTCTCCGGTCGAGAATCTCTTGACCCAATACATATCGAACCAGGAGAAGATTAACCTGCAGCTGCAGATTGGACAGAAGACTTTGGCCGATCAAGTGACCCAGCTGGGGTTGCAAGTGGTCAATCTTCAGAGGACACAGGGCCAATTGTCAGGTCAGCCGGAGGTCAATCCTAGGGGGCCCAATCAAACATTGGCTTTGACGCATGATCATGCAAATGTGTCGGCAATATTCTTGAGGAGCGGCACACAGATTCCGACGAGGGAAGCCGCTAAAGAACCCAAAGCTCCATTGGTCGATCGGAGAACAAATTTAAAAGCAAATGACGATGGAGCTTCGGCATCAAACACTATGACTCCGGAGGGAGTTACTGAGGAAGAAAAGAAGAAGAATGAGGAGGGGAACTCGAGAGTCTTCAAGCCCGTGGTGCCATTCCCACAAAGGCTTGCCAAGGCGAAAATAGATGAGAAGTACGACAAGTTCTTCGACATGGTTAAAGACTTGAGTTTGCAAATCCCCTTCCTGGAGGCTATAGAGACCATCCCTTCATATGCAAAATTTCTGAAGGATTTGGTAACGAAGGGTACAAGGAAAGAGAAAGTCGTCTTAACGGCGGAGTGCATCACTCTGATTCAACGAGCAAACCCGCCAAAGCTCAAGGACCTTGGGAGTTTTTCTATCCCATGCTCGATAGGGGAGGTGAAAATCAATTGAGCGCTCGTCGACTTAGGTGCGAGCGTGAGTCTGATGCCTCTTTCATTATACAAGAGGATAAAAATGGGCGACCTTGAACCCACCGGAATGACTCTGCAGCTGGCAGACAGATCCGTTAAGTACCCGGTGGGGGTAGTGGATGACTTGCCCATCAACATCAGCGGTGTGCATGTGCCAGTTGATTTTGTAGTAATGGACATGCCTGAGGATAATCATACCCCAATCATCCTCGGGAGGCCCTTCATGGCAACCGCGGGCGTACTCATTGACGTGAAGAAGGGGAAGCTATCCCTAAATGTCGGGGATCAGAAAGTAGAGTTCGATTTGGGACTGTCAATGAAGCATCCACCGGAGGAACAAAGATGCAATCTATTGGAGGTCAAAGAAGAAAGAATCGTTGAGGCTGGATCTTGGGAAGTTCTTTCAAGGAACCCCCCCGATAGCTTGGAGGGCCTTGAGGAGCACATTGAGTTGGAAGAAGAAGAGGTAGCTGGAGAAGTGTGTGTCTCCCGGACGACTCCTCCCGGATTTAAGAAGATTGCTCCTACAAAGAGTAAAAGAAAGGAGCCTCTGACACTACAGCCGATGAAGTTCATATCCTGAAAAGAGTGGCGACTGACGCCAACGTGAGGGGAAAGCCCCCGGACACCACCAGCGGGAGGATCGTCGAGAGCATCTACCTGTCACCTTTGTCACCGACAAATGCACCTGCTCCTACAGCTGAAGGGATGCCGATCATTGGGCATCACTCGTACAATCCCCACTGAAGATCATATATCGGGAGTCGAGCAAACGACTTTAAACAACAGCGCTTCATGGGAGGCAACCCATGTTCTGAACTATCGTCGTTATTTACAGGATTAGTTTTCTTATTTTTGGTGAATAAATTCTGCCATGGGAAATTTCGTCAGGAGACTTAGATGATTTTTGTGTTTGTGCAGGAAATTACCCCCACCCGATCGGTTCAAGCATCAATCGATCGGGTGGGCTGTGTCTGAAGATGGCCAGTATCAGAACATAAGTCAACCGATCGGTTAAGCTGAAGCTGTGATCGGGTGGCAGACCGGGTGGAGAGTACAGAGCTCTCGGGAATTTTGGTGAAAATCCAACCGATCGGTCAAGCTGAAGCTGTGATCGGGTGGCAGACCGGGTGGAGAGTACCGAGCTCTCGGGAATTTTGGTGAAAATCCAACCGATCGGTTGAGCTGAAGCTGTGATCGGGTGGCATACCGGGTGGAGAGTACAGAGCTCTCGGGAAATTTGTGACGCGGTCAACCGATCGGGTGAAATCTCACCCGATCGATTCACATGTAGCTGCTTTTCAACAAGAAATTTTCGAAATCGCCTCAACCGATCAGGTGAAATCTCACCCGATCGGTTCGCCTAACCCGATAAATACCCCCCTCACCCGATTTCATTTCACCCGAACTTCTCTCTCCTCCGAACGGTTCATTTTCCCCTCTCTCAAACGATCTCTCTCTCACTTCCTCCACTCCTAAATTCACTCCCCCACTTCCTCCATTTCTCTCTCTCTCACCATCAATCCCCTCCCATCTACCTCACTTCATCCCTAAATCTACCAAAACCCTATCCCTAACCCGTGATTTTTGAAAATTTTCCTCTTGTTGGATTGAAGTACCGCGGCTTCACATACTACTCAATTGCACGACGAAGGACCTTTTGCGAGTAAGGAATCGCGTCGATACCAGGTACACTCGCTCCTGAGCTTTATTTTTACTTTGCCCAAGTATTAGCATTTTGCTCCATTGTCGTTTGATTGTGTGCATTCATATAATCTTGCATTATCATTGCATCACCACACAATCATGGCCAAAGACAAAGACAAGGGTAAGGGGATCATGCAGGAAGAGGAGCCGTCTCGCAAGAGACACAAATCCACACATCCACCGTGTGCACGTGCTCCTCCTACTCCTCCTACCCGACCTCTATCCCAACCCATCATTCCCATGGCGGACCCGCTGATGGGCCCGCAGGGAATCCGTTTCTTGAGTCTAGAGCATAAAGATTTTTATAATCGACTCAACCAATGATCTCATTTATCCACTAAGTTTGCCCATGTTCAAACCCTAATCGATCTCGGAGTTTTCTCCGGAGTCGAGACTCTATTTGCAAACCTAGGATGGCTAAGCTTCTTAAACTCCCATGCACCATCATACCCCGCCCTCACACTCGAGTTCCTCTCGACTCTAAAAACCGAGGGGGGGGGTCACTCATAGATTTTTGCCTCCGAAACCGAAACTACCGCACCCATGTGAACACCATCAACAACATTTTCGGTTTCCCCATTCTCGGCGACGATATCCGTCCCTATGATTTTCATCGCGACTTCGATGTCGATTATTTTTGGGGTCGCCTCACCCTTCATGATCATTATCCTCGAGGCAAGGCCAAGGCCTCCTCCATCATCCACCCTGTCTTTCGTCTAGCCCACCGCATCATATCGAGCACTTTCTTCCCCCGGGATGAGTCCGGGACCGTGACCATCCCTGACCTTTTCATCCTTTGGGCTATGACTTTTGATTTCATTCCCGGTGTTGACGGGATCGCTTTCGAGGCCCTGCGCGTACCCATTAACGGCGGTGCATGGCTAATTCAAAAACTCCTTGATATTAGCCACGCCGGCAAGGGCAAATATTGTTGCGGTGGCCTCATTACCCTCATTTCCTTACACCCACCGTTCAACGTCGTTATCCCCCGCGATTTGTCGCATGCCGCAGGATCTACATATCTAGATCTTGATGTCCTGTGGCACACCCACATGATCAAGCCACGAGGCATGGGTCGGTATGTCTTTTACTATGGCCACCCCCTGCCCCATATACCACTCTGCCTAATCCTGGCCGTATGGCTATTCATCTTGAGGCAGACTGGTCGTTTCCTCCAGATCCAGAGTTTGTGGGGGGGGGGGGGGTTACATCTTCAGTTTTCCACTCCCTGACGCACCACGACCACCGTCCCCTGCCGCCCACTTAGGTGAGCAGGATATCCCTGCGTTCAGAGGAGACCCCGGGGCTGGACCTAGTGTCACGACCCCGGTTTCTACCGCTTTTTCTTCTGAGGCACTCACTACGGCCCTCTTAGGCCTAGCCTCCGGTGCCGGCACGACCACTGTCACCGGCACCTCTTCTGCTGTTCGTCAGGCCACATCCGCTCGCCTCGCTCTTGAGGCTGAGCTGGTTGCTCTGTGCGCTGGCGCATCTACCTCTACCTCCTCGGACCCATCCACTTCTTTCTTTTCACACCCACGTTTCCTCGCACTCGAGCGAAACGTGACCGCCATTCTCTGCCATCTTACACACATCTACGGTCCTCCTCCACCTACTCCAGCACCATCACCACCTCCTTCACCTCCTCGACCATCACCACCTCCTTCACCTCCTCGACCATCATCACCTCCTCCATCACAATCATCCCCTCCCATCACCACATCTTCTCCACCCACGACCACTACCGTAGACCCTACACTCCCACCACCCTCCTCCATCACCACTGCATATTCGCGCCGCAAGAAATTAGTTGTGCGCTCGAAATCATTACCCACTCCCACCACATTGGTCGTCATATCCCTCCCACTTACCATTACCACCGACACTCCACCCATCGTTCACACCACCACCGCACCCACCCATCCACCATCCCCCCCTCTCTCCACTTCTCCGCACACCCATCACCTCTCCCGTCCACACCCCCCATCCTCTTCCGAGGAGGACGAGGACACTACCTCTGCTGCATTTTGATTTTTTCCTTTTTTTTTTTTTCGATTTTCCCCCTAGCCCATTATTTCTGCATCACCATGATCACACTTTTTTGCTAGCATTGTCATGATCAGCTTGGGGGAAATCGATTTTTGTGCGTGTTGTCGTGTGATGTCATTGTCGTGTGCTTGTTTATATGTGTTCTTTGGATGTGTTTTTATATCTTTTATTTGTGTGTTTCTTTTTCTTCATTTTTTTGTTTCGTTTGTGTGTTTTTCATGCTTTTCATCTTTTTGTATCGGTGCGTACTTCCCTCCCATTTTTGTTGCCCTCCCGTATTTACTACTATTGCATTGAGGGCAATGCAAGTTTCAGCTTGGGGGAGTCGCACTTTGTGCGTCAGTTGTGTCTTTTTCACCGTTTTTTGAGTCGTTTTCATCGTATTTTCTTTTTCTTTCTCTCTTTTTATTCTCCCTCTCCTAGAGATGACCCCACATGATGAATTGCCACGGAACCACACACACAATTAGCTTAGCTACGATAATCACATTCACTAACCCTAGGAAGCTGAGTCCTATTTCATTTCATGCTTCGTGGGTTCACTTTGCTTTTGTGTGAGTTGTTTGTCGTGACTAGCTAGTTGGTGTGCTTCTACTTTGTGATTTTGTTTTATATACATGTCCTTAGTTGACCCCTAGACTATCATGTTTCAATTTCGAATATGCGGTGTTTTGCCTCCACTGTCTGCTTCTCTATGCATGAATAATTTATATGTATGTATTACACTTCAATTCGCATGTGTCAGGACTCTACAAATAGGACTAGGATAGCCCATTTAGCTTATGCTCTGATTCGCGAAATTTTTTTTTCTTTTGCCCAAGTGTTTAGAATTCGATTTCTTTTTTGTTTTACTTGGTGCAAATCCCCTCGTCGTGTACCGTTCTCCCACTTGGAAGAGTATGCAATTATATATCCAAAATCCAAAAGCCCAAAAAGAAAAAAAGAGAGAGAAGAAAAATCCAAAAAGAAAAAGAAAAGAAAAAAAATGTATAGCCAAAAGTTCAAAAAAATAAAAATACCCAAAACCCAAAAAATTCCCGTTGTGAAACCATTCCTATTCACCGTGAATAAAGGGAAGGCGAGAATTTGCACCGAGTGTTCTACTCCACACCTTCTCAACCCCTTCGTTTTCGAACACACTTGGCATAGAAATTTTCTAGCGATTATGTAGGCAATATTGCGGTGATCTTCTAGTTCCTAGCAGTCAAGTCCCCGACACATGATACACTTAAATTCTTATTCTATTCTCATGCATGCTTGAGCTATTATTCACTACTTATTCGAATTGAATCAATATTTGGGTCATTCCTTGGGTATGTGTATATGGAGCTTTATTGCACAATTTAGATAGTAATACCGTTTGCTAGCTCACGGCCACACTCACTCGCGCTTCACTACGTGGGCCCACGACACTTGTATGGACTCAAATTCTTGGGTTTAGTGATGTATTTATCGCATGCTTGCTTAATGTGGCATGATTGATTTCGTTGGCTCTGACGGACGATCTAGGATTCTGCTTTCTTTTATTTCTACTTCTTCCTTTCTATTTTCACTTCCGAGCTCCTACTCTCACTCGTCTTCCTCGAGGACGAGGAAGGGTTCAGCTTGGGGGATTTTGACGTGCGTTTATATTTTATATATTCACGCACGTCTTCTTCGTGATTTTCTGTTGTTTTCCGTTGTTTCGTATCCACTCTTTTGTGTTTTTAGTATCTTTTCACTTTCTTTGTGTTTTTGTGCCGTTGCAGGAGATTGCTAGGGCTGGGGACATATAAAGCAGATATCATGAGTACCTGGAGCAACGGGAGGTTGCCACGCGCGATCCCGAGGGCCAAACGTCGAAGAGTATCATATTTGAGCCCTCAACCGATCGGGTGGACAGACCCACCCGATCGGTTCGTGCACGCGTATTCGACCCGGACAGGAGTGTAACGACCTGTATTTTTAGGCGTCTTGGTTTGCGCGTAGTTACTTCAGTTGACCGAGTATTCTTATCCGAGTATTTTTCTCTTCTATGTATCAACGCGAGCGCGTCTAATTTTTCACAGTAGCTTAAATAGTTACTTTAGTTAATTTAATTTACTAATTACCCATTTGTTTACTAAATACTTTGGGTTAATTAATTAATTACTTCTCTTTAAATTACTTCCACGTTTTTCTCATCCTCTCAGCCAGATACATTCCCTAACCTCCCTTCATTAATGCTAAGTTTGATTTTCGTTTAACACGTCTCTTCCACGATCAAATTTTCATGGAAAAAGTTCTTCCCTGTAATTAATAAAAACCTAATCCTTGACTAACCTGGTTGAATTTGTCTCCCTCAATAACTAATGGCCACTCTTTCACGGCACCCTCTTCTTCATAACCCCCCCTCACATTGTCTGCAAACAAAGCCTCTCCCCTCTCCCGTTCATCAATCTTCTCAGCCATCCCCAACTTAAACATCCTTCAATCCAAAATCAAATCCCCAAATTGAATCAGAAATATCAAATTAGAGAGGAAAACAGAGAGAAATTGTAACCACAATCAAGTAAAATCCATCCCTAATCTTCCCAATTTCATACAACAACCTTCCACTCTCCCATTCTTCCTCCTCCCTTATTTCAGATCAGCCCTTCCCGTCCGTTGCCCCGACCCCACATCAGGCATTGCCCCTCCCACGCGTCGTCGGATTCGCCTCTGCCCTCCGCCCGTCGCCGCGTCGATCCGACGCCCGGAACCCCCGTACACTGCAGCCACCGCCCCGTGCCGCCTCGCGCCACCCCCCGGCCTCCCCTCGCACCGCTCGTCAGACCATCCCCCCTAGCTGCCGCGCGTCCCTCTGCAAGCATCAAAATGAAAAAAAAGAGACAACATGACAGAACGAAAGAAGGGAAGGAGAGAAGACAGAGAGAGATTGAAATCAGATAGGGGGTAGGTGCGTATATATTTAATTAAAGATATATTATTATATCTTAGTTGTACATGGTGTCTAATATTATTAGTTACTATTATACAGGACTAATGATCTTGAGTTAATATTATATTAGTTAATATTGTGCAGGTCGTCTGGAAGCATAATGAAATACTCTTGGGTTATAATAACCAATCACAAATATTTTAGTTAGAATTAGTTTTATAATTAGATAAAAGTTAATTTTATATAATTAGATTGTGTAACTGACTCATTTGTACCGTGCGAACCCAGGTATCGCTACCACTGATTGAAACACGCCTTTTCCGACAAAGCGATTTGGTAACTCATCGTACCCTAGCTATGGGGTTTAAAAAAATATTGATGCATGCTAAATTAGTTTCTTTTTGTTAGAAAAGTGTTACAACGAACCGTTAGCTAAACTCGATATCTTGCATAGTATCGTATTTGCACCGTATCGTAAATTGAATTGGACTCTGTGACATGCTTAACTGAAAGATGTAATTGAAAAAGTGAGAATAGTAGTTGACTCGTAAATTGTAAGTACGGTAACCTGCACACACACACACACACGGTTTTGGGGTAACTTATAATAGTGGAAGTGCGTGAGCGACCAGTCCGATCTGCTGAGTAGTACCGTTTTGATTGAACAATATCGTTTTGTTGAATAGTACCGTTTTTATTGAACAATATCGTTTTGTTGAATAGTACCGTTTTGATTGTACCGTGTTGTTTTGTTGTAACCCGGGATATCAGGTGGACTCTTGGTTTCATATTGTACTTCCCTTTATAAGTCACGAACTAGGATCAGGCACAACTAAAAACCTCGCAACTGGTCATTTTTATGTTGTTTATTGCTGATAAAATCGTAATAGTTGTATACCTGTTATGTTACTTTTCTGCTTTATTGTACGCACTTTACTCTTTAGATTGCCATACTAGTTTTGCCATGCTTGTTTATTGTTTTAAATTTCATGCTAAAGTACTTTGAATTACGTCTGATCCTGGTGACCCTTCTTTTTGTGGTGGTCTCGCCAGATACAGCACAGGTTGAAGAAGTTGCACCAGGGACTGCAGACGCTGAGTTTGCTGTAGAATTTGACCAGGAGGATGCTGGTTTCTAAGTGTGAGTGTGAGAGTGCTTTATATTTTAATGTATCAGAGTGGCTTGCTTGGTGTGTATTTGTATTTCGAGTTGTATTTCCTTTCCTGTACGCTGCTGGTTTGTAATAAGGTTTATACCACTTTCATGTATGAGTATTTTGGCGCATTTCTGCAACAGAGACTGTATTGATTTCATTGGTGCCTAGCAGGACTTGTGCATTTCCAAACAGTAACGGTCCCCATGAGCGGGTCGTTACAAGTTTGGTGGCTCATGCAGGTCCGCGCTAAATACCACATGAGCAGTACATGAAGTTCAGAATGTGCCGTATAAAATACTCAATTGAACTGATCAAACCTTATGAAATGCAGGAAAACAATGGAAAGGAACACTTCAGGAAGCGAGGACAGTGCGTTTGGATCCGGGATCAATCACCCGAATGAGGGTCCCAACCAGAATGATGTTAGTAATAGAGCCAACACCGGTCCAAACGCGTCAGCATTTTCGACCGCACCATTGTCTGTAGAAGATTGCATGCGGGGCATGTATGCCCTTCATCAGCTGCTTGGACAGGCTTTGGGGCAGGCTTCGCTGAGAGAGCAGAAAGCTGACCCGAGTGCTTATCACTTTCGAGGGATGAACCCGAAGACTTTCGCTGGGACTGAGAACCATCTCCAAGCGGAAGAATGGCTCAGGAGCATCACTGATGATCTGAGAGCATCTCAGATTTGAGAAGAAGCGTGGGTGGCTACCGCCAAGAGGCAACTGACTGATGGTGCTTGAGACTGGTGGCAGGCGGTAGAAGACCGCTTGGGATTACCGATTTCGTGGGATGTCTTCACTAAAACATTCAACGCTCAGTACTTTCCCCCACAGGCAAAGATCCTGATGATGAAGAAGTTCATCAACCTGAAGCAGTGTTCGATGACCGTGGATCAGTATGACGCTGAGTTCTCCAGGCTCAGCAGGTTTGCCCTAGAGATGGTTGCAGATCCATTGATTTGAGCCCAGCAATTCCAGCCGGGACTCAACATTGAGATTCGAAGGATGATGGTTGGTGCTAGTCCGACCACACATGCTGAAGAACTGGCCATTTCTCGTAACCATGAGATGGTGGAAGAGGAAGCGAAGGAAGAGCGAAGGCTGACAGCACCTGTGAGGCCCCCACCGACCCATGCTGGGCCAAGCAGACGGCCACAGATGCACCACCCTATTCAACAGGTTCAGTTTAAGAAGCCAGGGCAACAGCAGCAGGCCCTCCCGGTCTGCCACTTTTGTGGGAAGCCTGGACACATCAAGTCTGATTGTCGAATTCTTTTAGGCCTTTGTCTGGTTTGCGGGGAGTCAGGACACATGGCTAGGGATTGTCCACATTCTAAGACACGTGCTCCAGCTCCAGCTCCTCGTGCTGTCCCGACTGGAAATGCTCCACAGCGTCCACCTCTACCTCCACAGCAGAGGCAGTTTCAGCAAGCAAGGCAGCAGCCACCGCCGAAACGCCAGGCTTACACCATGACCGTCGAAGAGGCCGAGGCTACCGGTGAAGTGATCACAGGTATATTTCTTGCATATTTTGTAATTCATTTCTTACATTGGTTGCTTAAATTAGTGTTTGTAACCTAGGTGTCATACTAGTAGCTGGAAACCCCGCCCTCTCCTTGTTTGACTCGGGAGCATCACACTGCTTTCTGGCGAGTCGATTCGTTCGCACCCACACCATTCCTGTCAAACCTTTAGCATCCGGTTGGAACGTCAACACGGGTGGCGGAGTGATAAAGACGACCCGTGGGTATCCACAATGCCCAGTGGTTATTTGTGGGCAAGCGTTATTTGCTGACTTCATGATGATAGACATACCAAACTTTGATGCTGTATTCGGAATGGATTGGTTGGGAACTTTCCATGCCACCATCGACTGTAGTCGAAGGAGGGTAGTCTTCGAGATTCCTGATCATCCAAAGTTTGAGTTCATTAGCGGAAGCAGATCGGTAGGCCCAGTGGAACAGAGCCAAATCGGCCGAAACAGTAGCAGCAGCTATGGAAGCTGAGCCTGAGATATCAGAAGTAGTTCGAGAGTTCTTGGATGTGTTTTGAGACGACCTTACAGGTTTGCCTCCGGATCACACACTCAAATTTGCCATTGAACTAATGCCAGGAGCTCAACCAATATCTAAGGGACCATATCGCTTAGCACCATCTGAGCTAGAAGAATTGCGGACCCAACTAGATGAGCTTCTGAAGAAGGGATGGATACGACCCAGTGTATCTCCATGGGGATCTCCTATATTGCTGGTGAAGAAGAAAGATAGATCCCTTCGTATGTGCATTGACTACCGTGAGCCAAACAAAGTCACTGTGAAGAACAAGTACCCTTTACCGCGTATCGACGATCTTTTAGACCAGCTCGGTGGATCAAGCGTCTATTCGAAGCTGGATCTGAGGACGGGGGTACCATCAAGTGAAGGTGAAAGACAAAGATGTTCCCAAGACAGCATTCAAGACCAGATACTGACATTATGAGTAATTAGTAATGCCGTTTGGTGTAACCAATGCACCTGCGGTATTTATGAGTCTCATGAACCAAGTATTGTATGAATACTTGGACAAGTTCGTAGTAGTCTACATCGACGACATTCTCATCTACTCAAAGAATGCGGTGGAGCAAGCAGAGCATCTCAGGAAGGTTCTCGAGACCCTGAGAAGACACCAGCTTTATGCCAAACTTAGCAAGTGCGAGTTCTGGCTAAATAAGGTGGCGTTTCTAGGCCACATAGTGTCCGGAGAAGGGATTGTTGTTGATCCTGAAAAAGTAGCCGCTGTTCAAAACTGGCCAGTTCCCCAAACGGTGACCGAGATTCGAAGTTTCTTGGGACTCGCTGGCTGCTACCGAAGGTTCATCAAAGACTTCTCGAAGATCGCAGGAGCCAGGACGCAGTTGACGAGAAAGGATGTGGTGTTTGTTTGGACAAAAGCATGTGAGGATGCTTTCTAGGAGCTGAAGAAGAGGTTGACGACTGCACCCATCTTGATCATTCCAGACCGATTAGGAGGATTCAAAGTCTTTTGTGATGCATCCGGTAAAGGACTCGGATGCGTTCTACATCAGCACGGTCGAGTCGTAGCATATGCATCCAGGCAGTTGAAGATCCATGAGAAGAACTACCCCACTCATGATCTTGAGTTGACGGCAGTGATTTTTGCATTGAAGATTTGGAGGCATTTTCTATTGGGAGAGCACGTGAAGGTGTTCTCGGATCATAAGAGTCTGAAGTATCTCTTCACTTAGAAGGAGTTCAACATGTGTCAGAGACGATGGATAGATCTCATGGCGGACTATAACATTGACCTTCAGTACCATCCTGGGAAAGTCAAAGTTGTACCTGATGCATTGAGTCGTCTTCCAGTGGTGATGACCCTTACGACTCAGTGGAGATTGTAGCAAGAGATCCGGGACATGGGTATAGAAGTGATTCTACCAGGGATGACTGCATCTTTGATGGGCATACATATCCAGTCAACCTTGGTAGAGAGGATCAAGAATGCTCAGATGGATGATGAGAAGCTGCGAAAGATCAAAGATCTGGTGATACCAGGCCAGAGGCCAGAGTTTAAGATTCATGCAGATGGATCCTTGAGGTTTGAAGACAGGATCTGTGTATCGTCAGGCGCTATTAGAGAGGAGCTATTGGAGGAAGCTCACTGTTCTCTATACTCCATACATCCTGGAGGTACCAAGATGTACCAGGATCTGTGACAACATTACTGGTGGCATGGCATGAAGAGAAGTATCGCACGGAGCGTAGCGAAGTGTATTGTGTGCCAGCAGGTGAAGGCTGAACATTAGAGGACTGCCGGCTTATTACAGCCCTTGCCCATTCCGAAGTGGAAGTGGTAGTACATCACGATGGACTTCGTGACTGGATTACCCAAGAGTACGAAGCAGAATGACACTGTCTGTGTGATTGTAGACCGATTGACCAAGACCGTGCACTTCATTCCTTTCAGAGTATGCCAGTCTACCGAGGTGTTGGCCAAGAAGTACATGGATGAGATTGTGAAGCTGCATGGAGTACCTCTCAGTATTGTCTCGGACAGAGACACCAGATTCACATCTCGTTTCTGGAGGATCCTCCAGGAGAGCTTGGTGACTCACTTGAGTTTTAGTACGGCTTACCATCCACAGACAGATGGCCAGTCAGAGCGTACTATTCAGATACTTGAAGACATGCTGCAGGCATGTATGCTGGACTTCAAAGGATCATGGGAAGACCATCTCCATTTGGTGGAGTTTGCATACAACAACAGCTACCAGTCTAGCCTTGGCATGGCGCCATTTGCGACACTGTATGTGAGGAAGTGTCGATCCCTCTTGAGCTGGGATGATGTAGGAGATCGAGAGTTGGTTGGTCCTGAGCTAATCACAGAAGCCGTGGATGTGGTTCGAACCATCAGAGAGAAGCTGCAGCTGGACTAGGACAGGTACAAGCATTGGGCGGATGCGAAACGTCGACATATAGAGTTTCAGCCCGGAGATCATTTTTTCTGAAGATCTCGCCTAACCGAGGGATGATTCGTTTTGGGCGGAGAGGAAAGCTTAGTCCTCGATTCATTGGACCTTTCAATATTCTGGAGCGAGTAGGAGAGGTGTCATACAAACTTGCATTGCCCCTGCCTTAGAGAGAGTGCATAATGTGTTCCACATCTCACAGTTGCGTCGTTATGTGAGAGACCCTAGTCATGTTGTGGACTACTCGGAGATCGCAGTTCGTCCGGACTTGACATACGAGCAGCAACCAGTGGAGATCCTAGATCGACGACAGAAGGTCTTCAGGAACAGGACTATTGATCTAGTCAGGGTGATGTGGCGTCGTGACTCACCTGGTGAATTCGCCTGGCAGCGAGAGAACGAGATGCGAGAACGTTACCTTTACCTTTTCCATGCCATGTAAAGAATTTCGAGGATGGAATTATTTTAAGGAGGGTAGGATGTAACGACCTGTATTTTTAGGCGTCTTGGTTTGCGCGAAGTTACTTTAGTTGACCGAGTATTCTTATCCGAGTATTTTCTCTTCTATGTATCGACGCGAGCGCGTCTAATTTTTCACAGTAGCTTAAATAGTTACTTTAGTTAATTTAATTTACTAATTACCCATTTATTTACTAAATACTTTGGGTTAATTAATTAATTACTTCTCTTTAAATTACTTCTACGTTTTTCTCATCCTCTCAGCCAGATACATTCCCTAACCTCCCTTCATTAATGCTAAGTTTTATTTTCGTTTAACACGTCTCTTCCACGATCAAATTTTCATGGCAAAAGTTCTTCCCCGTAATTAATAAAAACCTAATCCTTGACTAACCTGGTTGAATTTGTCTCCCTCATTAACTAATGGCCACTCTTTCACGGCACCCTCTTCTTCATAACCTCCCGCCCATTGTCTGCAAACAAGGCCTCTCCCCTCTCCCGTTCATCAATCTACTCAGCCATCCCCAACTTCAACATCCTTCAATCCAAAATCAAATCCCCAAATTGAATCAGAAATATCAAATTAGAGAGGAAAACAGAGAGAAATTGTAACCACAATCAAGTAAAATCCATCCCCAATCTTCCCAATTTCATACAACAACCTTCCACTCTCCCATTCTTCCTCCTCCCTTATTTCAGATCATCCCCTCCCCTCCGCTGCCCCGACCCCACATCAGGCCTTGCCCCTCACCCGCGTTGTCGGATTCGCCTCTGCCCTCCGCCCGTCGCCGCGTCGATCCGACGTCCGGAACCCCCGTACGTCGCAGCCACCGCCCGTGCCACCTTGCGCCACCCCGACCTCCCCTCGCGTCGCTTGCCGGACCATCCCCCTAGCTACCGCGCGTCCCTCTGCAAGCATCAAAACGAAAAAAAAAGAGACAGAAGGACAAAACGAAAGAAGGGAAGGAGAGAAGACAGAGAGAGATTGAAATCAAATAGGGGAGTAGGTGAGTATATATTTAATTAAAGATATATTATTATATCTTACTTGTACCTGTTGTCTAATATTATTAGTTAATATTATACAGGACTAATGATCTTGAGTTAATATTATATTAGTTAATATTGTGCAGGTCGTCTGGAAGCATAATGAAATACTCTTGGGTTATAATAACCAGTCACAAATATTTTAGTTAGAATTAGTTTTATAATTAGATAAAAGTTAATTTTATATAATTAGATTGTATAACTGACTCATTTGTACCGTGCGAACCCAGGTATCACTACCACTGATTGAAACGCGCCTTTCCCGACAAAGCGATTTGGTAATTCATCGTACCCTAGCTATGGGGTTTAAAAACAATATTGATGCATGATAAATTAGTTTCTTTTTGTTAGCAAAGTGTTACACACGAACCGTTAGCTAAACTCGATATCTTGCATAGTATCATATTTGCACCGTATCGGAAATTGAATTGGACGATGTGACATGCTTAACCGAAAGATGTAATTGGAAACGTGAGAATAGTAGTTGACTCGTAAATTGTAAGTACGGTAACTTGCACACACACACACACACACAGGGTTTTGGGGTAACTTATAATAGTGGAAGTGCGGGAGCGACCAGTCCGATCTACTGAGTAGTACCGTTTTGATTGAACAATATTGTTTTGTTGAATAGTACCGTTTTGATTGTACCGTATCATTTTGTTGTAACCTAGGATATCAGGTGGACTCTTGGTTGCATATTGTACTTCCCTTTATAAGTCACGAACTAGGATCAGGCACAGCTAAAAACCTCACAACTGGTTATTTTAATGTTGTTTATTGCTGATAAAATCGTAATAGTTGTAAACCTGTTATGTTACTTTTCTGCTTTATTGTACGCACTTTACTCTTTAGATTGCCATACTAGTTTTGCCATGCTTGTTTATTGTTTTAAATTTCATGCTAAAGATACTTTGAGTTACGTCTGATCCTGGCGATCCTTCTTTTTGTGGTAGTCTCGCCAGATACATCACATGTTGAAGAAGTTGCACCAGTGACTGCAGACGCTGAGTTTGCTGTAGAATTTGACCAGGAGGACGCTGGTTTCTAAGTGTGAGTGTGAGAGTGCTTTTTATTTTAATGTATCAGAGTGGCTTGCTTGGTGTGTATTTGTATTTCGAGTTTTATTTCCTTTCCTGTACGCTGCTGGTTTGTAATAAGGTTTATACCACTTTCATGTATGAGTATTTTGGTGCATTTCTGCAACAGAGCCTGTATTGATTTCATTGGTGCCTAGTGAGACTTGTGCAATTACAAACAGTAACGGGCCCCAAGAGCGGGTCGTTACAAGGAGCAGCAGTGAAGAAGAGCTCACCCGATCAGTTCAGTGATCGGGTGAAAATGACAGTGCTCGCTGTCTTTTAGAGCTGAATTCCAACCGATCGGGTGACATCTCACCCGATCGGTTCATCTGTAGCCGAATTCTCCCAGCTCACGACCCGACGACATCACCCGATCGGTTCAGCAACCAGGTGATGTATTTGCAAAGCTGAAGACCAAGTCGATGTCTGTCTTACCCGATCGGTTAATGTTCCAACCAATCGGGTGCACGCTAATCTGTAAATACAACCCTAGGGTTTTCCCAGAATGGATCCCCATTTTTTTAGACTGTCTTTTTGGGATTTTGGCGGCTGCAATTTTATTTTGTCTTGTAAGTCTTCTGATTGTCTTGATACTTAAACATTTCGTTCTTAATACTATTTACTCCGTATTTCTATTGCTTGATCTTGATTCCAATGGTTAAATTTTGTTGTGTTGATATTTTTGCAATGAATCGTGTGTAGTTCCCTAATCTAGGGCATTGGTGGAAGCCCCTTCGTGGGTTCTCCCTAGAACGACAATAGGATTAGGATTCCGATAAGATCTAAGAATTTAGATGGTTACGCGAGGTGTTTTATTGTCATTGGTGGGAGAAAGACCGCCTCTGATCGTTGGGCCAAGGGGAAATAAAATTGGCGTTCGATCCCCTAGCCACAGCTCACACCCCTAGCGTAGACATTGAATCCTTGCGCGTGGAAACGGTAAGATGAAATGTTGGGAGTAATCGTTGCGAGCTTAGTGCTCCCGGAGTCAGTTGGTGTTAATGGACATGGGAATGCCCACCGTACGAAACCTGGTAGACCTAGCGTATCATCCTGGGCATCGACCGGAATATCGGGCCCATGTGACGATATGTATCACTCTTAGAGGCAACGTCTCACCACTAAACCGTAGAATCGATCGTATTCCTAACCGTCGATCGTAATAGAGAGGACACATGATAGGGTGGAAACCAAAGTCCTAGGTTCCCCTTTTATATCTTACATTCTTCGTAGCTCTTTTCATGACAACCAACCGATCGACAGGGCTAGCTCACCCACCGGGTGATCCGGTTCCTACTTGTTAACAAGCACAACACACGTCTCCCTGAGTTCGACCCCCAAGCCATACTACAACACCGTGCGCTTGCGGTTACAAATATTTAAATCTGGTATCCCCGATCCTGCTGCCTATAGTGCCAAATCTAGGGGACGTCAGTCATAATTAGGTGATTTTATCGGGCTAGCCCGCATCCTATTAAAGTTATCTTGCTCCTCAGTGTTAAGGTGGAATGTATAGGACCTACGGTTTGATGCCGACATTATTCAAAAAATATAGGAACCTGATTTGTCGGGTTGCGAGTGGTGTAGAGAAGTTGATCGTAATAGCACTGAGATGATGTTGATAGAGGAGGAAGATGAGAGCGATATCGATTTGACCCTTGAATCTTGATCTTGCTTAAGACTTGAGACGGGAATATCAGATCCCCTTGCTTGAAATCAGGTTGAGAGTGGTTGATCTTGCTTGCTTGAACGTATGAGAGAGTATGAGAGAGTATGAGAGAGTTTGATATGTTGAGAATTGTGAAAAAAATGAGAGGGGTTGGCTGAAATTTATAGGGGTTTTTTCGGTGTAAAATGTCCAAAATATCCCTGCCACAGGGCCGTTTATGACCGTTAGGAGGGGTATTTTTGGTCAAATGACCAAAAAAGACCAAAAACCCCCTAACAATTGCTGCCCAAGAAAAAAGTAAAAAAAAAGAGACCATTGCCTGCGCACTGCAGGTTGCAATTTGTAGCCTGCAGCGCAGGAGCAGGCCAGTCCGGGTCGGCCTGGCCCGGGCCCGAGTCCGGGCCGGCCCGGCCTGGCCCGGCCCGGCGGGCCAGGGGGCACCGGAAGCCCGGCCCAGGCCACGGGTCGGGCTGGGCTTTGGGCCCGGTCAACGCCCCCGGGCCCGGGCCACGGGCTTTCGGGCTTTTTGGACACCCTGAGCTCCACATTTTCCATCACCTCCTCCATTGTGTTGCCTTATTCGCCTCTAGCTCTCTACAGTGAGATTCCATGCTTGAAGAAGATGAAGAAGAGAAGAAGAAGCGACGAAGAATCAAACTCATCATCATCATAACAAATAACAGAGGCTAATGCTTGTTTTTTAAAGATGAGCTGGGGTTTTAAAAATTATTTCTACTGCTTGTTTATTTGGTGGTTCCTGAAGGAGGACACGACAGAGGCTGGCAGGAGATGTGGCTGTAAGGGGACATGTGCGTAAATAAAAACATAAAATTTAAATATAATTAGGTGTATGTGTAAATTGGTTTGTGTGTAAATCAAATAGGTTCGTGTTTATAGAATTTCCAAATTAGTCTCACGATCGGGAGTTGCTACATACACAGACCTAATCACTGAATACCGATCGTTTATTTACAAGTTTGCCATTCAAAATTTACATGCTTGCGGAAGAAAGAGTGGGAAGAATGAAGAGATGGGAGAGAGGAATAGATAAGGGAGGGAGGGCTTAGCGACGTGTGTGGTAGAGGTACGGTTGGGTGTGTTGTGGGGACACCACGGCCGGCAACAGTTGGCAGCGACGATGAGGTGGAGGGGAAGTAGGAAGAGGGATGGGTAATGTGGGAATATTGGGCTATGTGTATAAAAAACTAAATTTTAAACATTTTTGGGCCTATGTGTAAAGTGGTCAGTGTGCACAACAATAAGGTCTATGTGCAAAGCAACTACCTAATAATTCTTTGGTAAATTCCATACACACAAATCTGATTGTTTTACACACACCTAATATTATAAAAATTTTAGTTTTTTACTTTATACACATACATATCCTCAAATTACCCGTATTCTCTTCCTCACATCTACTCTTTCTCCTCCCCCACCTTCGTTGCTAGCCATCGCCTCCCGCCTCTCTATTTATCATCATCATCCTCCCTGTTTGTATTTTTATATGGTTTTTTTGTTGAAGTGGTTGAATAGGTTGAAGACGTTGAATAATTCCATCACAAATAAATAAGAAAGAGTAGATGGGAAGAGGAGACTAATGTGAGGGTTGGGGGGGACGATGACGGTGGAGAAGAACTAGAAGATGAGAGGTAATGAGTAATGGAAAAAGAGAGGAGGGTAAAAATGATAAGTTTGAATGGCAAAATTGTAGATTTTTATTGGCAAACTTATAAATAAATGGAATGTGTGAAGCAATTAGGTCAGTGTGTATAGCAACTCCCTAATTCTATACATGCAATTAGGTATGTTTGGCACACATACAAATTCACACATACCCAAGATTTTCCTAAAATTCACTTATTTATATTACACACACCTTTCTATCACCCAACTTCTGTCCCTTTCTCTCTGAAATACAAGCCTTTGTCACTGATAGTATTGCTAGATGCTTGTGCCGACTCTTACCCCCTTTACTCTTCCTCCATCGTCTGATTCCTTATCAGAAGTATTTGTAGAGAGTTAATTTTTTTGTTAAAAAGGATGAAGAAGATGAACAAAGATGAAAAGGATGAAGATGAAGATGTTTAAAAGAACAAAGATGATGAATATGTAGATATGATGGTGGAGGTGTGGGTAGGGTGGGGGTATGAGAATCAGTGTTAGGTTTTGTGAAATTGATAAAATTAATGAATATAAAGATGAAGAAGATGAAGTGAAGAAAATGATGAAGACGAAAAAGCAGGCGGAGGCAGCGCGAGGCTTAATGGGGGTAGATTTGACAACGGATTTGAAAAGCCACTTGCAGATGGGCAACAGAATGAGAGGATTTTAAGGGATATGTGAAGAGTAAAAAGGAATATAAAAACAATGAGGTGTCATTTGGTAATTAAGGTTGGGGTGTTAGCCCGAACCCCAAGTTACCCAGTCAAACACGTCCCAACCCCCGGTTGTAGGGGTATGGGTATTTCAAGATGGCCATTTGGCCTGGCGGGCCGCTACCCGGCCCGCCCAGCCCGGTCAACGGCCCGGCCCGGTTAGGGCCAGGCACCATTGACCGGGCCACGGGCCAAACCTGGCCCGGCTCTAAGGCCGGGCTTCTGCATGACTTTTGGCCCGCTAGGCCGGCCCAGCCCTGCCCGTGGCCTGTCGGGGAACGGGCCCAGGCCCAGGCCGGGTCGCTGCCCTCCCCGTGAAACCCAGCTAGGAACAGTCAACGGTCAAATGGTCGTTGGGAACATTCAAATGACCGTCCCCAAGGCCCCCAAGGGCTTTATGGTCTTTTTCGGGTAAAAAGACCAAACCCCCCCAAAGTCAAAAACGGTCATATGGGGTTAGTTTTTTACACCCAAAAAATTCCTATAAATTTCTCCACACCTCCTCTCAATTTCTTCACAACTCTCATACACTCTCATCACACTCAACCGGGTTGAAGCTCTCAAGTCCTCGCTCTTTGGCTCTCAACTAGCAATCTCCATTCGCTCGTAACTCTCTGGCAACTAGCAAGCTCCCTACGCTCTCATGCTCAGTCTGCCCTCTACTCCACTCGTAACCTAGCAATCAGGTTCCTTTTAGTTTTAATTTTATTTATAAATTAGCATAATGGCCAGACCAAATCACCGTAGGAATATTAACATAAATTTTAATTACACTGAGGAATATAACAATTTTACGAGGATACACCGTAACTCTATAGAAACACCGGACTTTGCTGATATGTCACAAACTGAAACACATGACTGGTTCGATAGTAATACTACTAGCCCAATAGTATTCGTACACCGGCTTATACTTCTTCTGCACACACTTCTTCTGCATAAACTTCTATTCATGCACAAACTTCTAATCCTATTGTTCACACTTCTACACAACAACACCAACTTAGAGCAAGAAAATATGTGGTTTGGCATCACTTTACCTCTAAAACTATCCCTAGCAAAACCGACGAGCGGACAGTTTGCAAAATCTATAGAGCAAATTTTAATTGCAGACATTCTAATAGCAAAACACACCTTAAGAAACACATACAATCTCATGAAAAAAGATTTTAAACTGACCACTTTAAACTTCTATGTTTCTTCTACCTCTCTATCTAATTTCTTATATTCTACTGAGAAAATAAGAAAAGAGATGTCAAGATTAGTTTTATGCCAAGAATTATCCGTTAGATATGAGGAAAGCCCTGGAGTAGAAATGTTTAATCAAGTGGCCCTTAACCCTGCATTTAGAAGAGTGCCTAGAAACACTCTTAGAAGAGATGCTATGTCAGCTTTTCAAGATGGAAAAGCAAAATTTCTGCAAAATTTTGCAAACTTAAATTTTAGAATAGCTTTAACATCCGACATATGAACAACAAAATGGGATGCTTCCTATTTATATGTTACATCTCATTACATAAATCATGATTACACTAGTAAGAAGATGATTATATGATTTAGAATGTTAGAACATGCTCATACTGGTGGTGCCATATCTGCTTTGATAATGTCTATTATTCATGATTTTAATATTTTCGAAAAAAATTCATTTACTTTTGATAATGCTTCTAACAACAATAATGCAATTGCTTATTTAAAATGACAATTAAACCCTGAGTTGGATGGGTTGTTATTTCATCAACGATGTGCTTGTCACGTCTTGAACTTGATAGTACAAGATGGATTTAAAAATTCTTCTCTTTATTTAGAAAAAGTTAGGAACATTATGTTATTAATCCAACTTCTGGTACTAGGAGACATCGGTACAAACAACTGTGTCACAATAACCAAAGACCTTATCTAGCCTTTAAATTTAGTGTTCAATATTGGTGGAATTCAACGTATCTAATGATGTGTTTCATGCTAAAAATAGATATCAGATTACTGATTTTGCAAGTACACACCTTGCATTTGACCCAGACTACAACATTAGTGAATATGAGTGGGGAACTATAGAACAACTTCATGAATTTTTTGAAATTTTTTACCGCTACAAATAAACTTTCTGGTGTGTACTATCCAATATCAATTTTAGGCTAAGAACAATTAGTTTTAATTTCGGAATTTTTAGCAAAGTATAAAGACCATGTGGACCCTAACACTGCTCTTGTTTCTATGATATCAGACATGGAGAGAAAATTAGCGAAGTATTGGAATCATGTTCCTATTCTTTAATCTTTAGATAAGGTTTTCGATCCACGTAGTAAGGAGGAAGTTGTAGTTGGGTTATTAGAAACCTATTATAAAACCATGAGATTTCCCTTAGAGGAACATATAGCTAAGTTTAAAACTAGCTCAAGAAACCTTTTTGCAACTTATGAGACTAGATTCGGTAGGTCTTCAAATACTTCTTCTGTTCCTGCTAATACTTCTTCTTCAAGTAGGATCCAACAGATTTTAGGGAATAAGAAACAAAAAACAATAGAGACAGACAGTTCTTTTAGTGAATTGTCTAAGTATTTAGCAAATTCGTTTTCTTTTACTGATGCAGAATTGGATGATGAGAATTTTGATACTCTGGCCTGGTGGAAAGGGTATGAATCTCGGTATCCAATTCTTTCCATAATGGCTCGTGATTTGTTAGCAGTCCATATATCTACTATTGCTTTGGAGTCTGCTTTTAGTGCACGTGGTCGTGTTCTGAGCGACAAGAGGTCAAGGCTGAAGGGAGATATAGTTGAAGTGGTGATTTGTGCGAAGGATTGGTTCCAAGCTAAAAACTGCTCGCAAGATTGAAAGGAACTTTCCAAAGACTCTGACGAAGAAGATACACAAGGTGATCAATTTTCATTTCTTACTTGTATTATCATTTTCTTATTTGTATTATATTTCTTTTTTGGCCATTGTATGAGGCGTAAGGCTGGACAACTTAAGTATTTTCTTCAAAAAAATTTATTAATAAAATTAAAGGTTGAACCCGGGACATTCGAGAATTTCGGGATTAAATACTTTTCTTTCCAATATGGTATCTATTTAGGAATAAAAGAAGTTAAATTTTTTCTCATTTTAAAAATACTACCTACTTACAAAATACTATCTATTTGTAATTTTTTATAAAATACTATGGTTTTAAAAATAATATTGTTGTGAAGTGCTTTCTGGGGGAGACCCACATGCCTTTATTTATAGGGAAATACGGAAGAGTTCATACAATGGTAGGATACCGTATTCATGTAGGATACAGACTCCTAATCTCCTTTGGATATGATAAGCCCTACATGGGCTTTTACATGGGCCTACATAATACATTCATAACTCTCTCCCTTATCCCGCCGTAAGTGTGAACTCTGCTCATTAAATACTTCGAGATTCTGAGCATCATATGAGTATCACAAGGGGTGGATACTTCGAGATCCCGAGTTAATAGGATTTGCCTCGTTAAAACATTTGGCTATGGAAAACCATGTGGGAAAAACATAGCTAATGAAAAAGAGTATAATTCTCCTTTAACTCCCCCTGATCTGTGCAAGCTCTTAGGCTTTTAGATCTCTTAGGCGTCTCATACCAATCTTTTATACAAACTTCCTGAAAGTGGACGTAGGAAGTGACTTAGTGAACTTGGCCGCTAGGTTTTCACTAGATTTTTGTTACACAATGATCTTGCCATTCTTTTGCAAGTCATGTGTCCAGAAGAATTTTGGAGAGATGTGCTTTGTCCACCTTTGATGTAACCTCCTTGTAGCTGAGCAATACAGGCGGTATTGTCTTCGAACATAATGGTAGGCTCAAGATCACCAGTCTTCAATCCGGTCGTCACCAGGACGTGATGCATAACTGAGCGTAGCCATACATATTCTCTGCTTGCTTCATGGATGTCGAGAATTTTTGAATGATTGGATGAGGTTGTCGTCATGGTCTGCTTGACGGATTTTCAGGAGATGGCTGTCCCACAGTAGGTAAACATGTACCCAGTTTGTGACTTCTTATTATGGGGATCAGACCTGTAACCTGCATCTGCATAACCAACAAGTGTGGAGGATGATTCTGTCTTATAAAATAAGCCTAAATCTGTTGATCCTTGGAGGTAGTGTAGAAGATGCTTAACTCTGGTCTAGTCGTGCTTTGTAGGCACTGCACTATATCTGGCTAGTAAATTTACTGCAAATGCCATATCATGATGTGTCTAGTTAGCCAGATAAAGAAGTGCTCTAATCGTATATAGATAAGGGACTTCAGGACCAAGAATATCCTCTCCCTCTTCAAGTAGACGGAAGGGGTCTTTATGTACATCCAAAGAGCATATTGCCATAAGTGTACTTAATGGATGACATTGGTCCATGTGAAATCTTTGTAATAATTTCTTTGTATACGTTGTTTGGTGTAACAGGATACATCTTTTAGATGTTCAATTTGTAAGCCAAGACATAATTTTCTTTTCCCAATGTCTTTCATTTCAAATTCTTTTGTCAGATCTCTTTTGGAGATCCAATGAGATTCAAGTCGTCTATGTAAACTGCAATTATTACGAATCATATTCCCTTTGCTCTTGTAAAGATGCAAGGGCAGGCGTCATTATTATGGAATCCTTGTTGTACAAGGAATTCCTAAGTTTGTTATACCATATTCTTCCCGATTGTTTACGTCCATATAATGAACTCTGTAGCTTAATAGAATAGATGTTCCGAGATCTATCTTTTAAGGTTGTAGGCAGTTGAAAGCCATCAGAAAGTTTCAGATAAATCTCTTTATCGAGATTTCCATATAGATATGCAGTCACAACATCCATCAGCTGCATATCTAATCCTTCATTTGCTGTTAAGATTATTAAAAATTAGAAAGTGATCGCATCTATTACCGGTGAATATGTTTATTCATAGTCAATACCCGGTATTTGGGAGAACCTCTGAGCTACAAGCCGTGCTTTTTAGCGTGCAATCTCATTATTTTCATTTCCTTTTCTGACAAATACCCATTTATATCCCACATGTTTGACACCATTTCTGTCTGGAATATTGGTCCAAATACTTCGTGTTTCTTAAGCGAGTCCAGCTCTGCTTCCATTGCCTCATTCCACATTGGCCAATCATTTCTCTGTTTGTATTCAGCAATGGTATGTGGATCATTATCAACATCGCGTTCAACATTGTGAATGGAAATATAAAATGTAAAGTTATCGTTGACGATTGTGCTTTTTCTATCGAACACATCCCCTGTACGTACATAATTTAATGATATTTCAGTTTCTCCTAGTTTTTCCTCTTCATGGGATTCTGGGAGGGATGAGGGTATGGACATGATCTTATTTTTCGGTGGTGGCATTGTCACAAGGCCTCCAAGAGTTTTTCTTTTTCTTGTATTTTTGTCCTTGGAGCCTGGTGGTCTACCTATTTTCAATTAAGGAACAGTCTCTTCTGTTGCTGGTGCATTGCATCCATTCTCGGGGATGTCAATCCTAGCTGGAGTATTAGCAGCATGGATGTGTGATTTGACAATCTTCTTATTGTCAGTAAATGAATCCAGTAACTGATGAACAATATTCTGAATGCAGAGGATCTTTAGGATCACATCTTCACATTACTTAGTTCTCGGTTCATAGTTAGTCAATGTTTTTATCCCATGATATAATTTGTGAAGCTCTAGACTTTGCTGAGTCTGGGCCTAATTTGGGGAATGTTGTCTCATCAAATTCATAGTCTTCAATACGTGCCTTGAAAGCTTCCCCTGTTTGTGGTTCTATGTATCTTATAATTGAGGGTGAGTCAAACCCTACATATATCTCCAGACAACATTGAGGACCCATTATTGTCCTCTGTGATGGTACTATGTGGATATAAACTGCATTCTCAAGTGAGAGATATTTGGAGGTGTTCTGTATGCAAGTTGCATTAGAGAATAACTCTGGTTCCCATAGGGTCTGAGTCTTATTAAAGAAGTAGCATATAATATTGCACGTCCATATGCAGTCACCGGCAACTATGATTTCATTAATAATGGACGTGCATTCTATTGGAGTCTTTTTATCAGTGACTCTGCTAACCCAGTTTGGGTATGAATATGTAGTACATGATGATCAATTTCTATCATAGTTGCTAGGAAGTAGTCTTGAAATGAATGGGAGAGAAATTTCCCTGCATTATCCAGACGAATTTTATTTATTTGATTGTCTGGAAAATGCGCCTGTAATTTTATAATTTGTGCCAATAGCTTTGGAAAAGCTAACTTGTGGGTAAATAGTAGACATGCATACAACCATTTTGAGAATGCATTAATCATTACCATGAAGTACCGAAAAGGCCCACTAGGAGGGTGGATTGGTCCACATATATCTCCTTGTATTCTTTTAAGGAAGCTTGGAGATTCATTGTGTTGGATATGGACGACATAAATACACCCATGAGGGGATGTATGAGGGTATACGGACCTCAGATGTTGCGTGCACGAAGTCGTGCGTGAAGGGAACCTTTTCTCGTGTGAAAAGGACCACTCGATAAGTGGAAAAAGCCACTCTATAAGTGGAAAAAGCCACTTTATAAGTGCAAAATGGCACTTGATAAGTGGATAAAGAAGAAGATAAATGAATGTGCTAATATAGGCTAATAAGCTTATAATTGGTTATTTCCTACAATAACCACCCCTAAAGCCTATAAATAGGACCCAAGGGTAAGGCATTCATTCACACTTTTCCATGCCATAATTTTGCATAAGGCATCTTATGTTCTTCTTCTCCCTTCCATTAAAATCCTCTTCTAGTTAGAGATTTAGGCGGTGAAACTCTGCTTCGATCCTCTGTGACGAAGTATCGACCGTTGTGGCGAATCCGAGGGCGAAGTTCTGAGATTACCATGCCGCGTATGCAAGTGTAAGTCTCTACTTCATTATTCGATCCTAATGACGTTGTTTTTTCAGGATCCTTCATTGGTATCAGAGCTATACGGGTTCGCCCCGGTCAAACCGCCGCCCCGTCGAACCGATGAACGAGGCGTTGTCTTTTTCACGAATGGGTATCCTACCATTATGGATATGGTAGGAACGCTTCGTGACGGAGAGAACGCAGCGGTTGTTCTTTTCACGTTAGGGTCTCCAACCATTATGGATATGGCAGGAACTCTCCGTGACGGGAAGAACCGATCGTTCACGTCGTCAAGCTCGCACTCTTCATGGATGCCGAGTCTCCATTCATAGGGAATGTGAACTCTCTTCATGTGGAGAGTGTAGTTTACGAACTTTAAAGTATGTTATTTTTCATTTTTGGCACGCGGCCATTAGAAGATAACTATTTTCTCGACGAACGGGTGCTTCATCGACGAACGGGTGCTTCATCGAGGAAGATGATGGTAGTTATCTCCATCGGAGAAGATGATTTTTGGTGCATGATCACCATGGCCAAATGGGCTATGAAGGCAATGCACCCCCCCTCCCCATGCGGAGGGGGTTGGCTACGGCCAATAACCACCATGGCCACCCCTCCGGCGGGGTGTGCGGCAACCCCATACAAGGGGGTGGCCGGCCATGGCCATATGGCCCATGGCCGGCCAAGGCCAAAGGGCCAAGGCCGGCCAAGGCCGGCCAAGGCCGGCCATGGCCAGGCCGGCACTGGCCGGCCACGGCCAGGGCCAAGGGGCCCTGGCCGCGGCCAGGCCAGGGCCAGAGGGCCCTGGCCAGGCCAGGGGCGGCCCTGGTCGGCCTCGGCCAGGGCCAGAGAGCCCTGGCCGTGGCCAGGCCAGGGCCTGGCCGTGGCCAGGCCAGGGCCTGGCCGGCCGTGGCCAGAGGCCAGGGCCCTGCCGGCCCTGGCCTCAGGCCAGGGCCTGCCCGGCCCTGTCCAAGGGCCAGGGCCCTGCCGGCCCTGGCAGAGGCCAGGGTAGAGCCTGGCCGACCCTGGCCTCTGCCAGGGCCTTGGCCGGCCCTGGCAGAGGCCAGGGCCAGGCCCTGGCCGGCCTCGGCCAGGGCAGATGCCTTGGCCGAGGGGCCAGGGCCCCTGGCCGGCCAGGGCCCCTGGCCGGCCAGGGCAGAGGCCCTTGGCCGGCCCTTGGCCAGCCTCAGCCAGGGCAGAGGCCCTGGCCGGGAGGAGTGCAGATCATTGGTTGGTCGACCAATCTAGGAGTTTTGGTCGACCAATCTGGCAAAAGGCCTTGGTCGATCACGAACATGCCGACTAGCCCATACGGGGTGGCAAAAAGCTTTGGTCGAACACGAATGTGCCGACTAGCCCATACGGGGCTAACGACAGTCGTCTGCGAAAAAATTCTCCCATACGGGGGGAAGCGCCTGGATCCATACGGGAACCGGCGACAATGGCTTGTAGAAAAATCCCCTCAGGGGGATCCGGCCTTGGCATGGCTACGGCTCATTCCCGGCAAATGGCCAGGAAGTGCCAAATATTTCGCTAGTATCATAAGGGTACTAAGTCGAAATATACAATTTTGAAAAATACGTTTTCATACGTTTTGAAAAATACGTTTTTTAAAAACGCTTTTCCGCTGCGAAGTACTATAAGAGTACTAACATTTGATAAAGTGATGGGGAAATATTGAAAGTTACTCTAGATGGTGATTGGAAACGAAGTGACCTTTCCGATTCTAGGGTAACATCATCAGTATTTTTCGAAAGTAACTTATCAAATTATAAATGTCGTTCCAAGTGGGAGTTGAAATTAGAACTATCCAAATGGGATATTCTATTATCACTTCAAATGGGAATTATATTTTAAGAATTTTCAATGCAATGTTTTTGATCAAACCTTCGGTTTTGTGTCTTTTGCAGCATTTTAAAAGTAAAATGTCTTCCGCTTCAAAGAATATCGTCGCTGAGTTAAACAGAGGTGAAAAACTCAACGGCGATAATTACAAACTTTGGTCCATCAAGATACAATACGTTTTAGAGGAGCAAGAAGAGCTCGAAACTCTAAAGAACGTAATGATTGAACCCGAGTCGGGCACTACGGCCCAACACAGACGAGACAAGGAAGCTTTTGATGCTTGGTCTCGGAAGAACAAGATAGCACGCATTACGTTATTAAGCAGTATGGCTGATGACATAATGCGCATCTTCCGAGAGCATGACTTAGCCATGGACATATGGTCCAAGCTTGAGGAAAAGTTTGGTGGCACATCGGTGTCCAAACTTCGTGCCTTAACTATAAGATTTGATTCATACAAGAAACGTCCAGATCATTCCATGGGGAAACATCTGCGACATATGGCGAATCTTATCTCAGAGTTAAAGGATGCGGGTCATGTGCTCACTGATGAGCAACAAATCCAAGCAGTCATACGTTCCCTACCAAATGGGTGGGACCAAATGAAGATGCATCTCACTCACAATGAGAGCATCAAGACCTTCAGCGATGTTTCCAAGCACCTCGAATTAGAGGAAGAGCGGCTTGCGGCTGCCAAGCCAAGTGCAGAAGTGCACATGGTTGCTAGTTCCTCACACGGGGGAAAGAAAAGGAAAGATCGTTCGAAGTCTACCAATGAACGTAATAAGCAACCTGAGTCTACCAAGAAACCCAAACATAAGGGTGGGCACAAGAAATGGCACAAGAAGAAAGACTTGAAGAGGATCAAGTGCTTTAAGTGCAACAAGCTCGGTCACTATGCTCGTTCGTGTACGAGTGGAGGCGACGAGGTGCCACCGACCACATAGCAAGGGACAGACGATCCTTCGTGGAGTATCACCGGATACCCCAAGGAACGAAGTGGATCTATGTAGGAAACAACACACGTGTTGAAGTGAAAGGCGTTGGGACTTGCAAGCTAGTCTTGGACAACGGCCGCACTCTCCTACTTCATGATGTCCTCTTCGCTCCAGATATTCGAAGGAATATAATTTCTGTGGTCGTGTTAATGGGTCTTGGCTATAACTGGTTTTTTCATGATTGTAATGTGGACTTAAGTTGTAATAATACTCTTATTGGTACTGGGTTTGTATTTAAAGGATTTATTGTAATGAGTACAATGTATGATTCCTCATGTAATGAAAATTTCCTTATTGCTAATTCTAAGACTTATGAGTCTGATGTGATTTGTTGGCACGCAAGGCTTGGTCCTATTGGACCAACACGTATGGATAGACTTGCCAAACGTGGCCTTCTATCCAATGTTTCAAAGGTTGAAATGTCAACCTGCGAACATTGCCTAGTGGGGAAATCTTGTCGCAAGCCGTTTGGAACCGGCACAAGGGCCGAGGTTCCATTACAGCTTATCCATTCGGACATATGTGGTCCGATGAATGTCAAGAAAAGACGCGGGAAGTCCTATTTCATCACTTTTATTGATGATTTCACCCGATTCGGACATATCTATTTGATATCCCACAAAAGTGAAGCATTGGCTTGCTTTAAAAACTATATGAGTTTAGTGGAGAATCAATTAGATCGCAAGATTAAGGTCTTGCGAACCGATAGGGGCGGTGAATATCAATCAACAAGTTTTAAGGAACTTTGTGATGAAAAAGGCATAGTACATCAGGTAACTATGCCTTATACTCCTCAACAAAACGGTGTTACAGAAAGGAGAAATAGGACTTTAATGGAAATGGTCCGTTCAATGATGGCACAAGCTAACTTGCCAATCACCTTTTGGGGTGATGCATTATTGATGGCCGCTTTCATTTTAAACCGCGTACCCTCGAAATCAGTTAGCTCCACTCCTTATGAGTTGTGGAACCAAAGGTCTCCTGACTTAAACATTTTGAAACCTTGGGGTTGTGCATCCTACGCACATATTTCCTCCCATAAGTATGGCAAACTTGGGTCAAGGGGAAGGAAATGTATCTTAATACGATAAGCAGAAAACTCCAAATGTTATGTTTTTGTTAGTCAGGAAGACAATGGTGGACTAATTGAGTTTGAGTCGAGGGATGTCACTTTCTTGGAAAACGAGTTTCCAAGACAGGGCGAGATAAGTCAGGACTTATCTCTATTTGAGATTTATGATCAAGAAGGATTACCTCATTCGAGTGGGAGAATTCTTGGTGAAAACGAAAATACGTTTCAACCTTCACCAATGGATTATACGAATGACGATTATCCTATTCCTTACGGGAATAATGATCCAAGTGGGAGCAATTCTAACGACATTCTAAGTGGGAGTGATATTAGAATTGATCTAAATTCGAGTCAACAAGGACTTGAAGAATCTCAAATACGACGTAGTAGTCGTACAAGGTTGGCTCCTCTAAGATTTGAGGATGAATTTCCACAAACCTTTATGACTTTACTATAAGAAGATGACGAGCCTGCTACTTTCAAACATGCCGTATCTTACCCTGCTAAAGACAAATAGATGGAAGCGATGCAAGAGGAGTTAGAATCCATGAAAGTTAACCAAGTCTGGGACTTAGTTGACTTACCCAGAGGACGTAGAGCTATTGGGAACAAATGGGTTCTCAAGATCAAGCATAAGGCTGATGGCTCTATTGACAGATATAAAGCTCGCCTTGTCGCGAAAGGTTTTACGCAACATGAAGGGATAGACTACGAAGAGACCTTCTCACCTGTTGTTCGTTTTACCTCGATTCGCCTGATTCTGGCAATGGTAGCTTGCTTAGACCTCGAATTACATCAAATGGATGTAAAGACTGCCTTTCTCAATGGAGAATTGGACGAGGAGATCTATATGGAACAACCAACAGGGTTTGTAAAAGAAGGAAACGAACATAAGGTTTGTAAACTTCTTAAATCCATATATGGTCTTAAACAATCCTCGAGGCAATGGTATATACGATTTCAAGAAGTTGTCTTATCAAATAGTTTTACCATGCTTGATGAAGATAACTGCGTATATATCAAGAGGATTAAAAGCAAGTATGTTATCATGTCTCTATATGTAGATGACATTTTAATAGCCGGAAATGACAAGGGCTTTGTGATGGATATCAAGGCTGGGCTTTCATCAGTTTTTGAGATGAAAGACATGGGAGTAGCCGCATATATCCTTGGAGTTAAGATTTCAAGGAATCGTTCGAAGAAACTTCTTTCTCTTTCACAGGAGACTTATATAAAGAAGGTTCTAGAACGATTTAATATGCAGGATTGCAAGTCCATTGATACTCCTATAAGCAAAAGCGATAATTTATGTCTGAAATCATGTCCTAAGAACCAAAAGGAGAAAGAGATTATGGAAAAAGTTCCATATTCCAGTGCAGTTGGTAGTCTTATGTACGCTATGATGTGTACAAGACCGGACATCTGTTTTGCCGTTGGAATGGTAAGTCGTTACCAATCCAACCCAGGGCAAGTACACTGGAAAGCGGTTAAGAGGATAATGCGGTATCTCAAAGGAACTGCAGACTTTGCTTTATGCTATCAAGGAGATGCCTTGAGGCTCGAAGGCTACACTGATGCTGATTGGGCGGGTGATCTCGATGAGCGACGATCGACCTCAGGATATGTTTTTCTACTCGGATCTGGTGCAATATCCTGGAGTAGCAAGAAACAATCCTGCATCGCACTTTCAACTATGGAAGCCGAGTTTGTAGCATTTAGCATGGCAGTCCAAGAGGCTGTTTGGCTTAGGAAATTCTTAGACAGGCTAATTGATGCAAGTGACTCAAGTGCTGTACCTATACACAGCGACAGTCAAGCATCTATAGCTTATGTCAAAGATCCTAAATTTTATTGTAAGACCAAACACATTGATATCCGCTACAAATTTGCAAAAGACTATGATAAGACCAAGAAGGTGGACATAAGGTACATATCTACGCATGAGATGATAGCGGATCCGCTCACGAAGGCGATCCCCAGAGATGTGTTTTACAAACACTTATCATCCCAAGGATTGCGTAAGAGCTGAGTTGTACCAATGTAAATTCCCATGTCTGTAAATGATCAAATTTAATAAAAGAATATGTTCTTTTTCAAACATTGCATATGAATTTCTTGAGAAATGTTTGTGTACATTTTTGAAATCCCAGATATACTTTCTAGTATGTCGGACAGATTGAGGTTGGCTCTCTCACATGAGCAACCGCCTTATTCTATCAGACGTATAGAATAGATATGAGACCTGTTTAAAGTCAAAATCATCAGACGGATGATTTAGAGTCATGACTTAAACAAAATGGTCGCATGAAAGATCTGCATCATATGGATGCTTACAGAAGATCTAAGAGGATTTTGAAATCCTATCTGTCTAAATGCGGGATGTGAGTCCAAAGGATTATTTGAGTAGAAAAAGGGACTCAAAGTCAGACATTGTGGTATCTGATCATCATCCTTACAACATCATTGAGACATACACTCCCTGGGAAAGGAGCGATGTTGTAATACGTATTCATACTACGTATGCATTTCTTGACCATTGGGTTAGAATAGTAAATAAGTTTACTATTATGTGAGACCCAAAGACCACATGGGTCTTAATTCATTACCCTTATGGACTCTAATTGGTTCCTTTAGATTTGACCGGGTGATTGCTATCTTAGCATGTTACTTATGGACTATGGTAAATTCGGTCCGGCGGGGCATGTTAGAAAAGCAAGTCAAGTCAAGATCGAAAGGATCGTAAGAAGAGGAAGATTAATTTCGCATTCACATTTGGACTTTAAAGATTCAAAGCTGGCCAGTCAATTGCAATCCAGATGGGACTCAATTGTTGAATATAAAGTATAAGAAATGTGAAGAAATAATCTAGGGTAAAGCATACGTTGATCTACTCAACTTTGCATCTCGAGGAGTGTTGTGTATCTCTAACAAGTGCACAACAGCGGACTCTATGCGCATGACGGTCACACGGCCTATTTCTCGGTATGATAAACAGAAGAGTTAGAGGAAAATAAGGTTCCTTACAATCCCCTCAAGTGTGAGTGGGAGATGTTGGATATGGACGACATAAATACACCCATGAGGGGATGTATGAGGGTATACGGACCTCAGATGTCACGTGCACGAAGGCGTGCGCGAAGGGAACCTTTTCTCGTGTGAAAAGGACCACTCGATAAGTGGAAAAAGCCACTCGATAAGTGGAAAAAGCCACTTTATAAGTGCAAAATGGCACTTGATAAGTGGATAAAGAAGAAGATAAATGAATGTGCTAATATAGGCTAATAAGCTTATAATTGGTTATTTCCTACAATAACCACCCCTAAAGCCTATAAATAGGACCCAAGGGTAAGGCATTCATTCACACTTTTTCATGCCATAAGTTTGCATAAGGCATCTTATGTTCTTCTTCTCCCTTCCATTAAAATCCTCTTCTAGTTAGAGATTTAGGCGGTGAAACTCTGCTTCGATCCTCTGTGACGAAGTATCGACCGTTGTGGCGAATCCGAGGGCGAAGTTCCGAGATTACCGTGCCGCGACGCAAGTGTAAGTCTCTACTTCATTATTCGATCCTAATGACGTTGTTTTGTCAGGATCCTTCACATTGTACACTTTTAGTGGAGATAGCCTTGTAATCGGTTTTCCCTTATAACAAGGGAGGCAAGAGAATTCATCCTTTTGAAGAATCTTCGAGTTCTTCAAATCATGCACATAGGATTGGTATATGATGTAGTGCATCATTACCAATCCAGATGGCCAAGTCTATCATACCAAAGTAGAAACTTGGATGATCGGGCACTTAAGGTGCTCCGTCAAATTTGCTGCCTCTCTCTGAATTTTTGTATGATAGAGGCATGATGAGAGGCTATCAAATTGCTCAACTATGGATTTAACTCGTTTTTCTTGAGACGTCACATACATATATTCTTTATTATTTTTTTGCAGTTTCTAAGTGAAATTTGTTTTGGCGGATGTATTTGAAACTCAGCAAGTTTCATTTTGAATTCGGAGATAATGCATCATTTATTTTTATTTGTGGACCTTTTGGGAGTAATAAAGTTGCATTCATTGATCCTTCAATTATATTTGATGGCCATGATATGGTATTTAACAGTCTATCATATGGTATTATGCTATGAAAATAGCAGTTATATTGAAGGATTGTATGTGTCGATGAACTGTCTACTAGGTAGTCATGAGAGTAAGCAATCTATTCAAAGATGAAGCACATAAGAACATTTCAGAAAACATAACTAATTTATTCAATTGAAACAGCACCATACATAGTTATGAAAAACAGAAAAGCTCTCATGACAATGTTTATTTAACTACGATAAATGCATCTAATCAAACAAGTCATCTTTCTCGAAATCTGCAGCTGTAAACTGCACTGGAGCTTGGGAGTAGTTGTCCACCAAATTTGACTCGGTTGTTTTCTTCAAGCTCTCTTGCTATAAATCTTGTAGGTGCTGCAGAGTTCTGCACACTTTATACCAGTGTACTTTCATGACACAACGATGTTACTAGTCTTTCCAATCTTTCTTTGATGGGGGGTGCTTGATTTCTATTATTATTTTCATTTCTTTGCCATGTGAACTTCATCTTCGCTACATTTTTATTGTTCTAGTGGCTTTTTTCCTCTGACCTGCTTTTTATTTGGCCCCCTTCTGAAATTTCCCTTTTCTTTTATTCTTCTGTTTGGAAGAAGATATATTGTGAGCTTCTAGTAGATGGGCCGTGCCAGGAGGGTGCATGTTATGAGTGGCAAGGAGAAGCTCTTTATTCTGTTCAGCCATTAATAAGTATGCCAGTAGCTCAGAGTACTTAGTGAACTTTCGTTCACGTTATTGCTGCATTAATATTGCATCTTTTTCATGAAAAGACGTGTAAGTCTTTTCTAGCATGCATTCTTCTGAGACTTTTTCACCACACAGCTTTAAGCGTGAGGTGATGCTGAATAGAGCTGAGTTGTACTCAGATATGGACTTAAAGTCATGTAGTCTCAGGTTCTACCACTCATAACGGGACCATGTGAGTATAACATCTTTTTGATGTTTATACCTGTCCTCAATGGCAGTCCACAGCTCAAGTGGATCTTCGACCATAAGGTATTCAGTCTTTAAGGTCTTGTCCACGTGGCAACGAATAAATATTATAGCTTTTACGTTTTCTATGTTTGTCACAGAGCTATCTTTTGTAATAGTGGCACTTAGGGACTATGCTCGCAGATGGAATTTGACATATAACTGCCAACTATGGTCGTTCTTCCCAGAGGCTTCCAGAATTTCGAAATCATTACTTGCGAATTTTGCCATTTATCTAGAAAAGCACAATTTGCAGGAATTAATAATACTAAAAATTATACCATGCAGAGGCAATTTGAAATGAATAAGCTAATTGTGTGGATCGGCTAACCACCATAAATGAATAATGTCCAAGGACCAAATAATACAGTCCCTCTTTACATAAATGAAAAAGAAAATACAACTTTGGAAACCATGTGGGTCCCATAAAACTTCTTCTTCATCAGGGGTGACCTCTGCCTCCATGGAAATGGCCATCAGTCTTGGTCATTATATAATATTCCTCACCACAATTTTTCTCAAAAGAGAAGAAAATTGCGGGAAAAATAAATGAGTGACTTAAAAATGCCGATCCAAAACTACAATATAGCCTTTCATGCAAATTTATGCTCTGAAACATTTTCATCACATTTAATCACATATCACAGACATCACAGATTCACTTGATATATAAATTTAAATATTTTATGCTTAATTTGACCACGGGACGACGTTATACACTATTAGTTTAGGTAACCAACGGCAAAGCTGTAACATGACTCTCATAATTATTAAGCGAATGCTTATGAAAATAAGCGCAATATTATCCTATAATTCATGCCAGATAGTATATGATATGAAAGCATATTAATATGATCCTAAAATGGCATCAAAAATAAATAATATGCTAAAAAATAAATTATGAGCTAGGGTCTAGTTCAAGAAAAAATTTAAAACGTGAGCTATGCCCATATATTATATATTTGTAAGGAAAAAGATTTCTTGTTTCCTCCCCCAATTTTCTCTTTTATTTTCCCATATGTTCCCCCTTTTATTTCTTTTTTTGGGTTTTTGGGGCTGAGGCCCACAGCAAAAGCCGCGGGCTTCGTCCCAATCGCCCCTTATTTTCTTTCTTTTTTGGGGCTAAGGCCCGCTAGGCTGGCCCTCGTTTTTCTTTTTCTTTTTTTGGCCCGTGAGCCGAAGCCCGCGGGCTGTTGCTGCAGGCTTCGGCTTGCAGCCAAATTAATGCCCCCCCTTTTGAATTTCTTTATGGGCCGAGGTCCGCATCAGAGCTGCGGGTTTCAGCCCATATGGTAATGTCTTTTTTAGGCTAGAGCCCGTCTATGTGGTGGGGGGGGGGGGGGGGGTGGAATGGGGTGCTGTAGGACTATCACCTGTGGCGGCGACGCACTGCCTCTAGAGCGACAGTGGGGTGCCGGCGGCTTGGGGCCGCCGGTAGGTTTTTTATTTTTTATTTGGTAAAAACTCTATTTAGGGTTTGCCAACGCCGTTGGTAGTGACATGCCACTGCTGCAAGGGCGGCAACGGGGGCTAGGAGTGTGGGGGGTGCCGGTGACGTGGGTGCCATCGGCCGGCTGACCGTAATCTAATTTTTTGTTAGATTGATTTGACCGTAGGGCCGACGCTCGTTTGTTTGCCATCCTGGGGGTCAACGGCCAGATGCTGCCTGTAACGCCCCACTCCCCAAGATACCCAGAAAATACGAATCCGTCTGAGATATTCCCAAAGAGGCGATTATGATGAGAAAAGAAAGGAAGAGAGAGAGTGTATACAATAGAAGAACATGCACACCACTGCGCAAGTGCTGGGAAATACGAACAATGCTCCAACTCATTAACAACATCACAGAAGTACACTTCTCAAAGAACACATTACATATAAAACATCATTCATATTATTACATCTCTGTGGTATAACAACACCTACAAGATACAATCCACTCTCATGTACAACAGTACACCCAAGGCCCAAGGTACAACCACACAACTCCAACCCAAACATCCCAACTCTATGCCACTCCTAAGGGACTCCACTCTATCTTGAAGCTCAGGGCGATCTCCAGAATCAAATCTTGCTCCATCTGCTCTGTCTCTAATCCTGCAGAAAAATAGGATGGGACACATCAATGCGTGACCCAGTAGGAAATCTAACTATGCTAGGTAGGGGCCAGTCTTAGGATTGCTCTACTTAACTAAGGTCTGGATACAATGATAACCATAGCAACAGAATTAAACTTACGAAGTAAAGACAAAGACATGACATGCATGTATTGAAGAGAAGTATTGCAGAACTGATATGCATAAGGAGAGAAAAGCAGACAACAATTTCATGAATATCCACAAATGATAGCACATAGAAATTATAATGCTTTTGTTGAATCATTAGGCCGTCATCGAGATTACTCGACCGACGGATGACTTAGACCCACAAGGTCCACAGGATAAGCCCGATATCGACTCGGTCAAAGCCCACTGGCCAGTCGCCCATTGCACTTACATCAATCAAACGTGGGATTGAAGACGGCCTCATAAATAGCGAGAACGTAGGCAACATTTACTCATATTAAAGGGGGGGAGATCGTGGCACCATAATGGGTGACCGTTATCCCCCAACGTCACTGAAGGGACCCAGGAGGCCTATAAATACCAAAATGGTTCCAATTTCCAAGGTACGAGATCTAATACAAGTCTCTACTCTTTCAACATATATTTCTTCCACTAAAGAGCTTGCGACGTTAGATTTGAGACGAACCTCTGTGGTTCGATCTCAGCTGCTCCAAGCTCTCTCTCTTCCTTAAGTTCCCATACTAACTTAAGCATATGAGGGGATTGGGCTTGGAAACCAGATCCGATCCCCCTGACGTTTCTTTGTGGTGTAGATCGTGATGGGAATCTAGTCCCACCCCAAGTGGTTTGTTTTGTTGATGATCACACCAAATGTTGTTAAATTACTAATCATACTGCTTAAGTGTGTAGGTTATGCAATAAGCTACTTGAAGCTCGAAACATACTCCGAGAAGAAGAACTTCAACCACACACATAGAAGATGAAGATGAATTTAGCTCGCAACTCCAAAGCTCAAAGAATGTGCTCAAGCTAAAGCTAAAGAGGAGCTCAAATTCAAGCGAAGCATATGCAACTAGCTCAAGCTCATCCATAGCTTCAAGTTCTTTATAGAGTCTAGTGTGTGAGTTGTTTTTCGTTTTCTTAGGATTATGTCAAAGCCAAGAAGAATTTGCACACACACAAAATGATTTTCTAAAATGTTTTTAAAATTCATTTTAAACTTATTTGAGAGCATTCTTTTCATAGAATCTAAGTTTCAATTTGTAGTCAACTACAAACACCCAGTAGTTCACTACACTAATTTCTGTCTTCTACCAGAAAAGATAGTCTGGTAGTCGGCTACCTAAGTTAGGGAGTCGACTACCAGTTGTAGCAGATTTTCTCTGAAACACTCTGGGAGTCGATTACCAAAGTTAGGGAGTCGACTACCTGCTGTGCGACCAGAATTCCTTGATTCACTCTCTCATTTATTCATTGCTTGATTTTTGGGCTAAAGTCAAACTTGATTTGAATTATTTTGAATTCTCCTTTAGCTCTATAAATAGAGACCACATGAGAACATTTTTCCTCACCAATTCACTCTTGAGCAAAATTCTTATTCTCTCAAAAGATCTCATCGTTCTCATCGCTCTCAAAGTTCTTCATAGCCAAATCGGTTTTTCAATTTCTGATCTTATTGCTTATATTCTTTTATAATTCTTTTTAAGATCATTATTATTATTTGGCTATTGCAAATTGGTTTTCAAAATCCTTCTCTTTGATTTTTTTATTCTCAAAGGATTTTTGAAACATCTAGATTCTAGATCACATCGAATAATTTCATATTCTTTGTGTGATCTAAGAACACATCTAGATTCTAGATCACATTGAATAAACTCATATTCTTTGTGTGATCTACAAATGATTTAAATTCTTTTAGCCACGTTAAGCACTATTGCAAATTTAATCTTGGCTATAGAATTATTGGGTGTAAAAACCAATCTCCACTAATTCATTGTGGTGTATTGGATTTGATTTTACTTGTAGTCCCTTGGTGATAAGGTTGGTTGTAAATCCTTGTTGTAGGCAAGGTGTTTGTGAAAAGTCCTCGGATTGTGAGGCAAGGTAAAGTCCTCGGTTTGTGAGGCAAGGGTAAAATCCTAGACAAGTCTAGGTGGTCGGAAATCCTGGTTGAGGCTAGGTATTTGTATTGCTAAGGCAATAGTGGAAATCTCATACCGGATTGGTCGGGGACTGGACGTACCCAGGGTTGTGGGGAACCAGGATAAAAATCATTATGTTTGCGTTTGATTCTGTCTATGATTGTTTATCTCTACTTTGTTTATCTTGATTCATTGAGTATTACATTTGTAACTCATTCATAATATATTGCAAGATCAATTTCTGTATCTGCTTCTCTCTTATACTTCTGTGAAATCTTATATATCTTCATTAAGTATTTATTTAACTGAGCTGTGCTTAATTTCCCTCTGGGAGTCGACTACTGTTCTTAGGGAGTCGACTACCAGAAGAGTTTTATCTCTGACTTGTTTTGAAGATTAATTAAGTTGATTAAGAACCAAGCGTAGATCACTCTACTTGGTTTCTTAGGCAACATTAGAAGGTTTTGTTTTGTGTTGATTGATTAAAGAACGAAAAAGTTTTATCTTTGTACAACACTATTCAACCCCCCCTTCTAGTGTTGTTTGCCATCCACAGGATCCAACACTTGGTATCAGAGCGAGGTTGTAGATGGTGTCAACCAATCATTTCCCCCGAAGGACAATCTTCCTCCAGATCCCCACTTCTCAACGGATCAAATTATGGATCTTGGAAGAATCGGATGCGAATGTACCTTCTCTCTATCTCCTATGATCTATGGAAGATAGTGGAGAATCTTTATGAAGAACCCACTCTTGAGGAAGAAAAGTGGACCAAGACGGAGAAGGACAAAGTTTCTCTAAATGCCAAGGCGGTGTCTACTCTATATTGCGGCCTTGACACAACGGAGTACAACCGCATCTCCATGGCTACCTCCGCGCACCAAATATGGAAACTTCTTGAGGTAACACATGAAGGTAACCAAAAAGTTAAATCTTCAAAATCTTCTCTTTATGCTGGCAGGTATGAAAAATTTATGATGGAGAAAGACGAGAACATAACGGAGATGTACACGAGGTTTACGGAGATCGTCAACACACTTGCGGGATTGGGAAAGAAGTACACACAAGAGGATCATGTATGCAAGATCCTTAGATCCCTCACTCCCGAATGGCAATCCAAAGCTTCGGCCATTGAAGAAGGCAACGACACTTCAAAGCTAACCTTGGAAGAGCTCATCGGCAATCTAATGGCGTATGAACTCCAACTGCAAGAGCGAAAGACCAAGGAACACGTTGAAAAGAAGAAGAACATTGCATTCAAAGCAACATCGGATACAGAGGAGTCCGAGAATGAAGTCAAAGATGAGATGGAGAAACAAATGGCACTCATCTCCAAAGGATACAAGAAAATCCTAAAAGCACGTAAGTCCTACAACCGTAAGTTCAATTCCACTAATGATGTTATTTGTTATGAATGTAATAGGCCAGGCCACATGAAAAATGAATGCCCTGTAAAGAAAAACAAAGATAAGAGAACGAACTCGTATAAAGGCAAAAGGCCAAATAGAAAAGCTTTTGGGGCTTGGGATAGAAGCGATGATGAAGAGGATTCCGATAGCTCATTATCATCCGAAAATGAAGGAAAAGCAAGCAAAAGGAACGAGCGGAACTACATGTGCTTCATGGCACAGGAAGACCCCAAGGTAAATTCCTATCATACCTCTAGTGATAGCGATAGTAGCGATGATGATGAAATTGATTATGAGGAGGAATTTCATAAAATTTATGCATTATATGAGGTCCAACTCAAAGAGCTTCTAACTCTCAAAAAGTTGCATAAATCTTGTGGTTCTAATCCTACTAATCGAGAGCTAGAAAAGATTAAAGAAGAGAACCTAAAATTGATTAGCAACAACAAGGATTTAATTGAAAAGAATAAGTTGCTCAATGTAGAACTCAAAGACCTATGAAATAGGTTTAAAGACTTAGAAAAGAACATGACCGCCATTAAGGCAAAGCATGAGGACTTGGTTAATAATGTTGCTAGGTTCAATAAAGGTAAAGAAAAATTAGATAGCTTGATTAGTTCACAAAAACCCCAATCTAGCAAACATGGCTTAGGTTATAATATGATCAATCAAAATGCTAGGATCTCTCATCATCAAGCTAGAGTTCCTAAAACTGAAAATGGATACGTCAAAGTTTGGATTCCCAAAATTGGAACCGTCCAAATGAAAGACAATTACATTTCTAGTTTTATGAACAATGTCCATTTTTGTAGAGACTATAGATTTATTTATGGGAAATCTCAACCAAAAAAGGGTTTGGTTCCCTCTTGGTTGATGATTACATTATTATGTATGACTAATCCCACGGACCCACAAAGAAAGGGTACCAAAATTATTTGTTTGATTTTCAGGTACCAAAACTATAAGGGATTAGTAGAAGAGCTCCCAATGAATTTCTAAATCCATGCATACATTAAGGGGGAGACCCAACTGCAATGATGCAAACTTTAAGGGGGAGCCTATGAAATTTTTTTCTTCACTTGGTATGTATACGATTATGTTTTTTTTGTGATGACAAGGGGGAGAAAAAGTGAAGCAAGCAAAAACATGAATGAATAATAAACCGCATCTAAGCAGGGGGAGTAAGTACACTTACTCATTGTTTTTATTTCATATTATTCATATGTTTTTCATTTGGGTGTCATCATCAAAAAGGGGGAGAGTGATGGGAATCTAGTCCCACCCCAAGTGGTTTGTTTTGTTGATGATCACACCAAATGTTGTTAAATTACTAATCATATTGCTTAAGTGTGTAGGTTATGCAATAAGCTACTTGAAGCTCGAAACATACTCCGAGAAGAAGAACTTCAACCACACACATAGAAGATGAAGATGAATTTAGCTCGCAACTCCAAAGCTCAAGCTAAAGCTAAAGAGGAGCTCAAATTCAAGCGAAGCATATGCAACTAGCTCAAGCTCATTCATAGCTTCAAGTTCTTTATAGAGACTAGTGTGTGAGTTGTTTTTCGTTTTCTTAGGATTATGTCAAAGCCAAGAAGAATTTGCACACACACAAAATGATTTTCTAAAATGTTTTTAAAACTCATTTTAAACTTATTTGAGAGCATTCTTTTCATAGAAGCTAAGTTTCAATTTGTAGTCAACTACAAACACCCAGTAGTTCACTACACTAATTTCTGTCTTCTACCAGAAAAGATAGTCTGGTAGTCGGCTACCTAAGTTAGGGAGTCGACTACCAGTTGTAGCAGATTTTCTCTGAAACACTCTGGGAGTCGACTACCAAAGTTAGGGAGTCGACTACCTGCTGTGCGACCAGAATTCCTTGATTCACTCTCTCATTTATTCATTGCTTGATTTTTGGGCTAAAGTCAAACTTGATTTGAATTATTTTGAATTCTCCTTTAGCTCTATAAATAGAGACCATATGAGAACATTTTTTCCTCACCAATTCACTCTTGAGCAAAATTCTTATTCCCTCAAAAGATCTCATCATTCTCATTGCTCTCAAAGTTCTTCATAGCCAAATCGGTTTTTCAATTTCTGATCTTATTGCTTATATTCTTTTATAATTCTTTTTAAGATCATTATTATTATTTGGCTATTGCAAATTGGTTTTCAAAATCCTTCTCTTTGATTTTTTTTATTCTCAAAGGATTTTTGAAACATCTAGATTCTAGATCACATCGAATAATTTCATATTCTTTGTGTGATCTAAGAACACATCTAGATTCTAGATCACATTGAATAAACTCATATTCTTTGTGTGATCTACAAATGATTTAAATTCTTTTAGCCACGTTAAGCACTATTGCAAATTTAATCTTGGCTATAGAATTATTGGGTGTAAAAACCAATCTCCACTAATTCATTGTGGTGTATTGGATTTGATTTTACTTGTAGTCCCTTGGTGATAAGGGTGGTTGTAAATCCTTGTTGTAGGCAAGGTGTTTGTGAAAAGTCCTCGGATTGTGAGGCAAGGTAAAGTCCTCGGTTTGTGAGGCAAGGGTAAAATCCTAGACAAGTCTAGGTGGTCGGAAATCCTGGTTGTGGCTAGGTATTTGTATTGCTAAGGAAATAGTGGAAATCTCGTACCGGATTGGTCAGGGACTGGACGTACCCAGGGTTGTGGGAAACCAGGATAAAAATCATTGTGTTTGCGTTTGATTCTCTCTGTGATTGTTTATCTCTACTTTGTTTATCTTGATTCATTGAGTATTACATTTGTAACTCATTCATAATATATTGCTAACTTAAGCATATGAGGGGATTGGGCTTGGAAACCAGATCCGATCCCCCTGACGTTTCTTTGTGGTGTAGATCGTCGAGTCTCAATCTCTTGTGAGGGTCACTCCAGAGCGTCCCAACTTCGATCTATCGATGTACAAGCTCTCGAGGGTCGATTGAGCACCACAAGCCAATCATCATCTATCAACCGACCCTGGTTTTACCAACCTAGGGTCCCATTCAACTCGCTGACGAAGCTCCGACCCAGCACGAAGGGTCTACGTCAGCTAGACAATTATCTCGGTCATTTTTGACTTAAACAGTTTGGCACTGTATGTGGAAAAATTTAACCTGCTCGACATCCCTAAGCGATCAAAAAGCTATGTCAGTTGGACCCAGCAATATCGGACCGATCCAAGGTGGAGGATGCCGCGGATGTTCTTGGACCGATCCAAGGTCTGAGAAGCAAAGAGCGAACAGCGTCCTGGTGGAGGATGCCGTGGACTCTACATCCCCATCAAAGCGACTTACGAAGGCCACCAAATAACATAAGGTGACCCAAAAGCAATTTGACCAATTCACGGAGCGGGTCGACAAGAGTCTCAGTGTTTTGGCAACCCTGATATGCCAGAGCAGGGGAGATCCATCGCTCACAAATGGGAAACTACCGCCTCCAAACCTGGCCCTGACACCGATTAGAGACGCAACCGTGCTCAGGGATCAAGGTGATTCGAGAGCAAATCGACAATTGATCAGCCTACACAATACAACCCATACGTCTCACTAATACGGTGAGAGGGGATTGACAATCATGCATTCGGTCTCCAGGGAGAACATGGTCCCTCCAACTATAAGGAAGCGACCCGCAACATCCTAGATCAGGTATATATGGGGCTCCCCCAGGTTATAACACTCTCAATCTTGCAGGTGGATATGTGAGGAGAGATGAGATCCCAAACCGATCTTCGGGAGCTACTTACGTGCAAGGCAGGGAAGGGTGATCCCTGCTCATCCAATCCGTGCTTTGGCAGACCCCATTGAAGGATAACATCACTTCCGCACCCTCTCTCCCGAAGTTCAAGCTCCCCGCCTTGCCAGTGTATGATGGCAGAGGCGACACGTGGTTACACATTCGCAAGTACTTAAACGTGATGCTGCTTCACGGGGCCGATGTGCCATACCTTTGCCGAGCCTTCCATGCTACCCTATTCAAGAGGACAGAAGGCTGGTACGAAGGATTACCCGACGGTTGTATCGGGTCATTCAACGAATTGGCTGATTTGTTCTGCAAGCAGTTCATCACGGGTCGACGTCCCAAGAAGAAGTCCTTTCACCTCTTTACATTCAAGCAGAATGAGAATGAGTCAATCCGAGCTTTCGTCCAACAATTTAACGACGAAAGGCTCGAGGTAGAAGAGACACCGGATGTAACTGTTATCGCGGATCTCACTCAAGTGGTGCGAAACAAACACTTACGAAGGGCGCTCCACCAGTTCCCACCCAACAACCTCGCAGAGATGTTCAATATAACTGATTGGTTCATCATCTCCGAGGAAGCTGAGGAACCTACTGATACTATTAGGGAAGGCACCCCCCGTTGTGGAGACACCAGACAGGAAAAACCGACTCAGGGACCCCTCGTCAAGAATCTCGGGACATGAGGCCGAGAGAGAGAAGCCCCCGTAGCAAAGAGCACCTAACTTATGCGAGGCCAAGTGCACCTAAGACAGAGGTCCGCGCTTATGCCCCACGGGAAGAGCCGGTCCAAGAATTTGCCAAGAAGGGCAAGTATAAGAATAGAGACGACCCCAAGTTCTGCAAGTACCACAACGGCTATGGGCACGATACCAACGAATGTTGGACACTCAAGAATGAGTGCATTGGTCAAACGTGGAAATCCCAAGAACTCAGTCGCCGATCAATCTAGTAAAGAGGGGCCCTCGAAGCAGAAAGGCAAGATGACAGAGTCACCTGTCACTAAGGTGGAGTAACGAGCTTCTAAAGCTCGAAGTCAAATAAAAAGCGTGGGACAAAAGCGCTAGACAAAACTCGGAAATACCTGTACGCTTTTTTAGTTTCTTCTATAAAGCATGGTTTTCATCAAATAAATTCTGATTCGAAACAACTTTTTTCAAGCATTTATGATTTTTATGACAAGAGTCCCATCAAACTCCCCTAAAAGGATCATATCCTTAGGAAAATCTAGACGAACCAAACTCACGTTGATGAAACCCATGTAGACCCAAACATGTCGTCAGCCGTAAGTCAAGGGGCCACCCCTTCGCACTGAACGACCCTAATGTGTCGTCAGCTGTAAGACGAGGGACCACCCCTTTGTTATTGAACGACCCTAACACATCGTCAGCCATAAGTCGATGGACCACCCCTTCACCACTGAATGACCCTAACGTGTCGTCAACAGTAAGTCGATGGGACCACCCCTTCACTACTGAACGACATAAACCTGTCGTCAACCGTAAGTTGAGGGGCCACCCCTTCGCCACTGAATGACCCTAACGTATCGTCAATCGTACGTCGAGGGGCCACCCCTTTGCCACTGAATGACCCTCTCGTGTCGTCAGTTGTAAGTCGAAGGGGCCACCCTTTCTCCACTGGACGACCCTAACATGTCGTCAGCTATAATTCGAAGGGACACCCATTTTCCACTGAACAACCCTAACGTATCGTCAGCCATAATTCAAAGGGACCGCCCCTTTGCTATTGAACGACCCTAACATGTCGTCAGCCATAAGTCGAGGGGCCACCACTTCGCTATTGAACGATCCTAACATGTCGTCAGCCGTAAGTCAAGGGGCTACCCCTTCGCCACTGAATGACCCTAATATGTCGTCAGCCATAAGTCAAGGGGACACCCCTTTGCCACTGAACGACTATAACATGTCATCAGCCGTAAGTCGAAGGGGCCATCTTTTCGCCACTAAACGACCCTCTCGTGTCGTCAGCCATAAGTCAAAGGGGTCACCTTTTCGCCACTGAACGACCCGAACGTGTCGTCAGCCGTAAGTCGAGGGGCCACTCCTTCGCCATTGAACGACCCTAACGTGTCGTCAGCCGTAAGTCGAGGGGCCACACCTTCATCACTGAACGAACCTAACATGTCCTCAGCCGTAAGTCGAAGGGCCACCCCTTCGCCACTGAACGACCTTAACGCATCGTTAGCCGTAAGTCGAGGGGCCACCTATTTGCCATTGAATGACACTAACATGTCGTCAGCCGTAAGTCTAAGGGACCACCCCTTTGCTACTGAACGACCCAAATCTGTCGTCAGATGTAAGTCAAGGGGCCACCCCTTCGCCACTGAATGACCCTAACGTGTCGTCAGTCATAAGTCGAGGGGCCACCCCTTCGCCACTGAACGACCATAATGTGTCGTCAGCCATAAGTCGAGGGGCCATCCCTTCGCCACTGAACGACCTTAACGTGTTGTCAGTTGTAATTCGAAGGGCCATCCCTTCGCCACTGAATGAACCTCTCGTATCGTCAGCTGTAAGTTGAAGGGGCCACCCTTTTGTCACTGAACGACCCTCTCGTGCCATCAGCCGTAAGTCGAAGGGCCACCCGTTCGCTACTAAACGACCCTCTCATGTCATCAACCGTAAGTCGAAGGGGCCACCCTTTCACCATGATCGCTCCGGATATACACCCAAAGAACGGTTGTAGTTTTACCGCAAGTGCACGGTGTAGCAGCGAGCGGGTATCGAACACAGGGAGGACGAATGACTGTGCTTGCTCCGAATCAACCTGGCTATTTGAGAACAGAGAAAATTTCCTTGGGTGATCCTGTCACAATCGTCAGACAAATGTGCGAAATATCAAATCAAATAAAGAACGTCTAGGGAATGGGGAATTCCCGCTACTCACCGTACTTCATAAATGTGGTTCGTCGGTATCAAAATTGCTAGAATGAGATTTCGGATGAACTAGTTGCAACTGAATGTAGAACCAAGCTCACGCTCTTGCGCTGTTGCCGGTCTATAGCTATCCTAGGTTTGGGTCCAATCTCTTGCAAACCCTAGCCTAAGGAAGCTAGCGTTAGGATCAACATCATCGTCCAATTGCGCACCGAGTCCAATCTCTTGCAAACTCGGTCCATAATCTAAATTAGGATAGTTCCTACCCGTCCAATCTCTTGCAAACGGGTATTGGCATGGAATTGCAATCGGAAATCCTGGTATCGGTCCAATCTCTTGCAAACCGATACTTCGAAAATCCGACTCCAACCCAATTCGGATTTCTAGGGCTTCCTATCAAATCGGGATCCAATCTCTTGCAGATCCCAATTGATATGAATTCCTAGCTATCCGTAGTAAATCGATCCCAATCTAATCCCTAATAGCAATTCTAGCTCAATTTCTACCAATTTATCACAAATAGGAAATAGGGCTTGTAGGGTTCATCCCCACGCCCCAAGACGTGGAGACTACTCACAAATCATAGCAATAGCACAAAAATAATCAATGAAATAAGCAATAGAATTCATCACAAATATTGAGATAAACAATAAAAATAGAATTTTTAGGGAAGAGAGATGCAAACCAATGGAGTTCTTCAATTTAATCCGACAAAAATCCAAGTTTTTCCTCTTCTCCAATCACAATAATAAAGCTAAAAAGTAATCTAAAAAGCTGCAAAAAATCTAAGAGATGGCTCGTAAAACTAGGGTAAAAACAGGGCTTAAATAGCCCCAAAAATCGTCCAAAAATCGTGACCAAAATACCCCTGCACAGCCTGTTTTCCGCAGTTTTCGCTACAGGCAACGCATCGCACTCGGCCGAGTGACAACAGTCGCTCGGCCGAGTGAAAACCCTGCAATTTTCCAGAAAGTCGGGGCTTTCAGGGGTCTTCAGTTCGGAGGAGGCTCGGCCGAGTGAGTTGTCGTCACTCGGCCGATGACTTCACTGCACTCGGGCGGACGGGATTCTCCACTCGGCCGAGTGGGTCTTCTGTGCTCAGGCAGCCGAAAAACAGAAACTTCGATGTTTTGGAAGGGCTTCGTCTGGGCGCCACTCGGGCGGACGTGGTATCGTCACTCGGCCGAGTGGGTCTTCTGTGCTCGGCCGAGTGCACAGGTAACTCGTGTCTGAACTGGTCGGCCGAGCAGTGTCTCGCTGGTCGGCCGAGTGGCTCCTCCACTCGGCCGAGTGGGACACTAAGAATGCCCAATCTGCTTGTTTTGGCCTCCTCGTCGCTCCTGCGACGTCCATTCTTCTTCCGCTCCTCTCCAACAGCAAAATACCCCTCGGGGAGGTCGTTGGTGACCGTCTAGAGTAAGCGCATCTCGGGATCACTCCAAATCGCGCCAAATCACCTGAAATGCGACAAAAACAACAAATCGTGAAAAGCATCGCAATATCGTCGATATATCATGAAAAACATGATTTGGGCGATCCAAATGGCATGCAAACATGCGGAAAAAAGGTGTAAAATAAGGAGTGATCAAAATCCCCCAAGCTTGCCTCTTACTCGTCCTCGAGGAAGATAAGTAAAAGGCGAACCCAGTGGATTCTGAAAACGAAAATGGCGAAAAATGAAAAAAGAAAAACGAAGAAGAATGAAAACGAAATGAAAATAAAGAAGAGAGAAAGAAGCGAAGAGGTAGGATGCTAGATCATTTTCTCAGGACGTGGGTTTCACTTACTCTTATAGCATGCACCGAATGAAAAACTCATGTCAAAGGATTTTATTTTGATATCATAGTATAATAATGCAAATAGAGATAGAAAACCCACGAAAAACGATATAATCATGAAAGACGGAATAATTTTAAAATTAACGTCGTCTGAATCATTTAAAGCGGTATACAAATCACAGATCACACACTTTTCAATTGAACGCTTTCTATCTGGAGTATAAGAGTATCACACTATAGAGTAGAGAGAATAGAAAAGTATGGATTTCATGAAATGAACGCTAGGCTTAGATTTCTGGATTTCGTAAAACTAAAAATAATCTCACCGAGTATAGAATATTACTTAGCCTAGGTTGTCGTGCAATGTCAAGTAGTCACTCTCTCACACATCAATGGATCCCCTCCCCCAAGCTTATCTATAAGCGTGGTGGCATAAAAAATATTTACATCCCCATTTTTTTATACATATAGCTCCAAAAGCAACGAAAAGAAAGAAGAAATAAGGTGAGATGGGATCTTTTATTGAGGATTTTTTTTGCAATAAGCAAATATATACACAACGATCCCAACTCAGAGAGAGATAATGATGTACAAGAATGTTTTTCTCTCTTTTTTTTAGAATAAGAGATTTGGAGCTAGAAATTAGTAGCGTGGGAAAATGCCATAAAATAGAATCACTAAGGGGAGATTCACCAATGATTTTAAAAGTAGAGAAATGATGTTCAAGATTTGTGGAGAAAGAAATAAATATAACTCTCGGTTCACTCTATAAGACATGCACGACAACTTCAGCAGGGTAATCTAATCTACTCAGTTTCGATCACAAAAAAGCTAACTAATCCAGATATATCATAGCTAACATCATTCAATCATCCTGAAGTGAAGTGTACAATTCATGCATATAGAAGTGATATAGGAAAAGAAAGTCAGTACTCCAGATATAAGCATTCAATGCGTGAATCTTGGTGTGTTTTCTGTGATAGCATACATATGAATATTCAGACTTAGCTAATAATAAAATTTCATCCATTTTCATGCGGAAAAAGGTGTGGGTTACTATTCTAAGTGCAAAGCAAGTCATAGCACCTGATATCTGAAATAAAACCTAAGACATGACAAATATAGCATGCATATAGAATAGGCTAAATCCAACGTCATCATCATCACAGAAAAGTCATCTCTAGCATGAGATGAAAAAGAAATAAAGATAAAGGGAAAATAGAAACTATGCAGTGCGGCACACAGGAAAATAAGAAAAACGTGATGCATGGCAAAATAAAAGAAAAGTGATGAAAAATAAGTGCAAAAGCGAAAAAAATGGTGTGAAAAACTAAAAATAAAGGTGGCAAATCGGAAAAGAACGTGAGAACTCACTCCCCCAAGCTAAATGGCACAGTGTCCTCAATGTGCAAAGTGTGGCACACCGAGAGACAAGCGAGGGGAGGGGCAAGTGAGGATGCATGCATGGAAAAATGAAAAGAAAAAAGTAAAAAGAAAAGAAATGAAAATATGATGCGGACATGATGCATGCACAGATAGGAGCGGTACATATATATAAGTGTCACCAAAAAATCTCCCTCTCTCCCAAAATAGATATAAAAAGATATGATCAAAAAGAGAATACCAGAATAAGTGATGGGAGGGGGGGTGGACAAAAAGTGCAACAGGACCCAGCAGAAACGGGCAGCACAACGGCAGGAATGGATCAAGGCATCAAGGGTGCCTAAGAAGGTGGTGCTGCGCCGTCTCCGTCCTGAGGCGGAGGAGGTGGTGGTGGTGGTGTAGGCTGCTGAGCTGGGGTGGGCGTGGAAGTGGAAGCAGGTCTAGTGTGTGTGGAAGTGTGTGTGGGAACCTGCTGGGTGGGTGGGGGTACGCGTGGGAGACGCTCCAAGACCTGTGTAAGGCAGTAGTGGATCTGGGGGATCAGCTCGAAGCGTCCAGCCATCACAGAGACGGTGGAGGACAGGGTCCTAAGGTCACCTCTAAGACCACTCACCGCCAACTCAAGAGCACGTATGCTCTGCAGTACAGTGTCGGGCGGGGGTGGTGCAGAGGGACGCACCGGTCGAGGCTGTGCAGGGCGAGGCTGGCGTACGCGAGTGGAGTATGTAACGGGCTCAGCAGGGAAGGGGACAAAAGGTGCCGCGCCTGCAAATGTGGGCCTGGCCTCAGTGTGAGGCCGGGGCACCGGCTAGTGGGAAGTGGAGGCAGCGGCAGCGAAAGAAGTGTGCAAAGGTGGCAACGAGGCGGCCAGAGAGGTCAGTGGCACAGAAGTGTGGACAGACGCCACGACACTCTCGGAAAATACAGCGGGGGTGGAGACAGAGGTAACTACCGCTGGGGCGGAACTGTGTGGACCAAAAGGCGCAACCCCAGCGGAGATCATGCTAGCCATGGTCTCCACGACCGCGGCAAACGAGGGCTCTCCACTCTCGACAAAGGTCGGCGGGCGCTCGGGGAGAGCGGAGCAAAGAGGCTCCACGGACAGAGGGCCAGAGGTGGCAGTGGGAGTGGTGGGGACAGCCTCGGAAGTGGTGACAGTGGTGGAAGTGGGCTCAGCAAAAGTACTCTCGACACCGACAGCGGTGTCAGGAGCAGCGGAAACATCTGGTATGGGCTGAGGGGCCACTGGGTCAACAGGGTCGGCGGCAGGCTCGGCAGGGTGTGCAGCAGGGTCTGCGGGGGCAGCCTGGGCAGTGTGGGCAGCGTGGGCCTGCTCGGCCTCCTCGGCCTCGAGCACGTAGGCGGCGGGGATGAGAACATCCATCACCGGGAGCCAGTCGATGTGGGCTGGTGCAATCTGAGTCCGAGCAGGGCTCGGGAGAATCATGTAGTCGGCACCGAAAGGGCCGTGCAACCAGACCCAGTGACGCTCACCATGCGGACGAAGCATCTTCATCCGGGCCATAACGTCTATTGACCGGCGTCCCGCTTGCGTCGCGGCGGCGCGGTGTCGTTTACCGCAAGTTTCACGGTTAGTGTAGGGTGCGGGAATATCGAACTCAGGGAGGCGAGGTTGTGCTTGGGTCAGGTAGGACCAAAATCACCCCGAGGGGCGAGCTAGCCCGAATCGGTAGATGGTTGTCACAAAAGGAAATAAAAGGGTATGAACAAAAAGAAAGTAAACCCGGGACTTTGGTTTCCAACCCGACGAGAGACTCCCGTCGATACGGCCTACGGGTATGGATAGCGATCGGGATTAGGGTCTAATGGTGAGACGTTGCCTCTGAAAGTGGTACCGGCGTCCCATGGGCCCGATATTCCGGTCGGTGCCCAGGATGATACACCGGACTTCCCGGATTCGATCAGTGGGCACTCCCGTGTCCATTAACACTGATCGATCCCGGGAGCACTAAGCCCGCAACGATATCTCCCGACGTCTCATCCTGCCGCTCCCGCGTGCAAGGATTCGGCGTCTACGCTAAAGGCGTGAGCTATGGCTAGGGAGTCAACCGCCAAGTTTATTCCCCCTTGGCCCAACGGTCAAAGGCGGTCTTTTTCCCGCCGATGACAATGAAACACCCCGCGTAACCGTTAGATTCCTACTCCCTATCGATTTCCTAACCCTACGGACGCATCGGGAAGAGCCCCCGAAGGGGTTTCCACCAAAATCCCAGATTTGGGAACTACTCACAAAAATTCATGAAAAAGCAATCTAAATGAAATTTAACCGTTGAAATCATAATCGGACAATTGCAATGCGGAAGTAAAGGAGTAATAAAGACAATACTAAAATTTTAGAAAGATCTGAATACTTACAAAAGAGTAACAATTACAGCCGTCACAAGGAAATAAAACAGTAGAAAAACAGCAACTCCTCGTTTCTGGAACCCTAGGGGCTCTATATATAGGCCGTCGCATCAACCGATCGGTTGACAAGTCAACCGATCGGTTGATCCGTTACAAATAATATCAGAAAACGGCGAGTTTTCACCCGATCACATGAACCGATCGGGTGAGTTCTTGAGCGACCGGTTGGATCTTGGAGCGGTCGGGTGAATCGGCCGGTTGAATCGTCCGTGTCTTCAGCTCATCTTCTTCAGCTACAGATGAACCGATCGGGTGAGAGTCACCCGATCGGTTGGAATTCTGCTCGAGAAAACAGAGAACAGCCGCCCGTAGAACCGGTCTGTGAACCGGTCGGGTGACTTCTTTGTGAGCTGCGGTAGCGACCGGTTGGTGCACGCGTGCATCACCCGATCGGTTGGAGATGACCAACCGACCGGGTGAGGGGTTGAAAGATGAATACTTCGCCGTTTGACCCCCTGGATCACGCGTGACTTCTCCCGTTGCTCCGGGGACTTGGGATATCATCATTAAACGTCCCCTACATGGTCAATCCCCTGCAATCATGGACAAACAAAGAAAAGTGAAAGAAACGGGAAAACATACGAAAACGAATAAGAGACGGCGGAAAAACACGGAGAAACACAAAAGAAAACGTGCGTGAATATATGAAATATAGACGCACGTCAAAATCCCCCAAGCTGAACTCTTCCTCGTCCTCGAGGAAGACGAGTGAGAGTAGGAGCTCGGAAGGGAAAAATAGAGAGGAAGAAAGAAAAAGAAAACTCTAAGCCCTGGATCGTCCATCAGAGCTATCAAAATCAAAAACGACACACCTAGCAAGCAAACGCCAAATCACACCACTAAACCTAGGAAAGCGAGTCCAAATAAGTGTCGTGGGTCCACGCAGTGAAGCGCGAGTGAGCGTGGCCGTGTGCTAGCAAATTGTGAAGCTTTCTACGATGTGCAATGAGGCTCGATATACACAAATCCAAGAAATGACCCAAAATATCGATCCGAATTGAATTGAGCGGCGAATATAAGTTCAATCATGCATGAGAAGAGTGGGAAAAGAAGCGTATCATGCATCGGGGACTCCACAACTAGGGTCTAGGAAATCACGCCACTATAGCCAAGATACAAGCTAAATAGCTCCTAAGCCAAGCGCTTTCGATAACGACGGGGGTTGAGATGATGTGGAGAAGAACACTCGGTGCAAATTCTCGCCTTCCCTTTATTCTTGGCAAGTATGAAAATATTCACACGGGAATTTTTTTGGGTTTTGGGTATTTGCATATTTTTTTTGGCTTTTTGGCTATACAATCTTTTTCTTTTCTTTCCTTTTTGGGTTTTTCTTTTCTTTTCTCCCATTTTTTTTTTGAATTTTTGGGATATTGGCTATACACATGTGTACTCTCCCAAGTGGGAGAACGGTACACGACGAGGGGATTTGCACCAAGTAAAACAAAAAAGAAGTCGAAATCTAAACACTCGGGCAAAGGAGACTATTGTTGCTAAATAGAGCTTAGGCTAAATGGGGTATCCTAGTCCTTAGTTGTGGAATCCCGACGCATGCGAATTGAAGTATACGATATAAATAGCATGCATATAGAAGCAGACATTAGAAGCAAACCGCATATTCAAATCGGAGCATGACAATCTAGGGGTCATTCCTGGACAGGTATATAAAGTAAAATCACAAAGCAGAAGCACACCAAATGCTAGTCACGACACACGACTCACAAAAAGCTAAGTGGACCCACGATGCGTGAAATGCAAGAGGACTCGAAATCCTAGGGTTAGTTAGTGAGTGTGATTATCGATGCAATGCTAGGTGTGTGTGACTTTGTGGCGATTCATCATAGGATTCATTTCTAGGAGAAAGAGCTAAAGAAAGAAGGAAAAAGAAAAAAAGAAAAACACGATGGAAAACGACTCAAATAACGTAGAAAAACAACACAAATGACGCACGAAGTGCGACTCCCCCAAGCTGAAGTTTGCATTGCCCTCAATGCAATATGAGTGAGTACGGGAGGGCAATGAAAATGGGGGGGGGGAAATACGCACAGACACGAAAAGAAATGAAAACGAGGAAAACACATAGATAAAAGTGAAAAAGAAAGAAAAAAACAAGATCAAAATCAAACAATACGAAAATAAAAAATAAAATAAAATAACACGACACGACACTCAAAAAGTGAAAAGAAAGCACACACACAAAAAGGAGAAAAACAGACAAAACACGACAACACACCAAAATAGACTTCCCCCAAGCTAGACCAGAAAGTGCTAGCGAAATGATATGATCAATGAAATCTAGATATGTGCAAGGGGGAGTCAGAAACAAACGAGGGGAAATCAGAAAGCAGCAGAAGGTGAGTCCTCGTCATCCTCGGAAGAGGGCGTGGATGGGTGGTCGGGGGAGGCAGGGGGTGTGCAGAGAAGTGGGGAATGAGGTGAGGGTATAGGGGCAGTGGTGGTGTGAACTATGGGAGGAGTGTCGGTGGTGGTGGGTGGTGGTGGTAGGAAGGCGATCAAGGCTGTGGTGAGAGGAATAGAAATGGAGGAAGTAGATGTGGTGGTGACGGTAGTGGGAGGTGGTGGGAGGGATCTGGAGCGTACCGGTAATTTCCTCCGGCGCACGTATGGAGTGACGGAGGAGGATGGAGGTAGCGTGAGTGCGGTGGAAGTGGTTGGGAGGGGTGAAGTGGATGCCGGGATGGGATGTGAAGAGGGAGGAGAAGAATGTGGTGAGGGGGGTGATGGATGTGGAGAAGTGTGGGAGGGTGGAGGAGAAGATCGCCTGGGTGGTGAAGGTGGAGGTGGTGAAGGTGGAGGTGGTCCGTGGATATGAGTAAGAAGGCGGAGAATGGCGGCCACGTTCCTCTCAAGTGCGAGGAAACGTGGGTGAGTAAGAAAGGAGGATGGTGATGGGTCCGAGGAAACAGAGGATATGGCGAGCTCACGAAGGGCGGCGACCTCCCTCTCAAGTCCTAGACGGGCAGATACCTGACGGCGACCAAAAGACGTAGACTGACGCGAGGCAGAGGTGGTGCCGCCAGGTAAGGTCGAAGAGGTGCTGGCGGCAGTGGTCATGCCAGCACAGGAGACAAGGCCAGAAATGGCCGCAAGGAGGTGCTCAGACGTGATCGGTCCTGGAGCAGAAACAGGACGACTCGGTCCAGCCCCTAAATCTCCCCCAGACGCAGGGATATCCTGCTCGCCTAAGTGGGCGGCAGGGGACGGTGATCTGCGTGCGCCTGCGGGGAGGAAAGGAAGATTCAACCCCGCTAAGAAGTCGGGATCAGGAGGGAAAGTCCAATCTCCCACGAGAGCAAGGGTCATGCGAACGGGGTTGGGCAGAATGGTGTAAGGGGCTGGGGGTGGCCGTAATTAAATATGAAGCGGCCATCCGAGCGGGGTTTGATCATGTGGATGTGCCGCAGGACATCAATATCAAGATGTGAGGGTCCTGCGGCAGCATGAAGATTATCGGGGATGGTAATATTGAATTGGGCGTGAGAGCAGATGATCGTGATAATGCCCCCGCAACAAAACTTCCCCTTCCCGGCCCGGCTGATCTCGAGTAGCTTGTAAACAAGCCAATCGCTACTATGGATGGGGACGGTAGGGGCTCTGAAGCTGACTCCATCATCATCCCGGACATAAGGAAAAGTCATGGCCCAAAGGATAAAAAGGTCAGGGATAGTCACATTACCAGACTCGTCCCTAGGAAAGAATGCGGATGAAATGATCCTGTGGGCCAATCGAAACATGGGATGAATGATGGAGGAGGCCTTGGCCCGACCTCGGGGGTAGTCACGGATCAATGTGAGGCGGAACCAGAACTGATCGACATCAAACTCGGGCGTGTACCCGTAGTGTCGGATGGCATCATCCCCGAGATTGGGGAAACCAAATATATCATTAATCGTGTTCAGATTTGTGGTGACACTACGGTTACGCACCCTGAATCTAATGATCGACCCGGACTCCCAGACGAGTGTAGAGAGGAATTCGAGTGCGAGGGCCGGGAAGGATATGGCATGTGTATTAAGAAAGGCTAACCACCCCAAGTTAGCGAAAAGAGATTCGACCTCGGTGAAGACACCGAGATCGACAAGTGTACGTGCGTGCGGGAACTTGGTGGATAGATGCCCTCGAGCATCAAGCCTACGGTAAAAGTCTTTGTGCTCCTGGTTCTGAAAAATATACCCGTGTGGGCCCAACATTGGGTCCACAGGGGGAATAACAGGTGGAGGAGGGCCAAGTGTAAGTGCTCGTGTACGGGAAGGGGGGCGTGTTTGTTTTCGTCTCTTTCGAGACGGCTCCTCTTCCCTCATGATACCCTTCCCCTTATCCTTATCTTTAGCCATGTGCGTGTGCGAGCAAGAATTAGTGCAAAAATCGTGGATGCACACCAACACAAGCAAACGAGCAAGCACAATAAATAGGGCAAATGTATAAAATAAGCTTAGGAGCGAGTTTACCCAAGCGGAGTGGCGGAGCTTGCTCGTTGATGCCCCACACTGTTCAGCGAGAGTAGCGTGGAGCCGCGGCGAACTCCTTCGGCAATGATTTTCGAAATGGGGGTGGTTTTGGAAAAATTAGGTCAAAATCTCGGAATGTGAGGAGAGAGAGAGTTGAGATGATGGAGGGGTTGATGAAGGAGGTGGAGAGTGGGAGTAATGGAGGAGTGGAGGGCGTGGGGGAGTGAAGATCGGTTGTTGGCGAAGAGGGGAAGGCGAAACGACGGCGGGTTTGGGGATTTCTGGCGATCGGGCGAGATGGAAACGAGCGGGTGTCGGGGGGGGGGGGGGGGTTTATATAGGGTTTTAAGTCGAACCGATCGGGTGACTTCTCAACCGATCGGTTGACTGTTAGGTCGAAAATTTTGCCGAAGAAATGCTACAGGCGAACCGATCGATTGACTTGTCAACCGATCGGTTGGCCGCTCCACTAAATTTCCCGAGAACTTGGGGCTTCTCACCCGGTCAGGTCAACCGATCGTGCTCAAACTCAACCGATCGGTTGATATTCCTCAAAATTTTCCGAAAGTTCTCCCCAGCTCACCCGGTCTTCCACCCAGTCTCTTCATTACTCAACCGATCGGTTCATTCGGGGACAGATCTCGGCATGTATCTGATACATCCCAACCGATCGGGTGAGTTGTCACTTGATCGGTTGGGGCCTGTTTCCTGCAAAAACCAAGAAATTTGCTTAAGTCCCCGAACGGATGTTCTCGCGGCTGATTTTATTTATAAAAATAGATAAAATAAAGTAAAAATTAACGTTAAAAAGTGGGAAAAAGTTTAGAACATGGGTTGCCTCCCATGAAGCGCACTTGTTTAACGTCGTTGGCTCGACGCCCGCAAGAGATGCTCATGGTGGCTTATACGGGTGATGCACAAACTTAGGCATCTCTCCCTTGTTGGAGCTGAGGGCGCTCGGGGTAGTCAGCGGCTGGAAAAGTACTTGCTCGACCACCCTCCCTTTGTTCTTGAGATCCGGGGGCTTTTCCTTGGTGTTGGCGCTTCCCGCCATCTTCTTCAGGATTCGGACCTCGTCTTTAGTGAGGTCCGTAAGCTCTTTCCCCGTTCTCCTTACAGGGGGAAACTTGGGGAACCCGGGAGGGGTCGTTCTCGCTGCACTCGGTCTTCCAGCAGCTTCTTTGTCTTCGGGGCCTTCTTCATCTTCAGAATTCCCCAAGTCATCGGGGGGGTTTCTCAGGAAAATCTCCCAGGAGCTCTCCTCTACAGCCTTTTCTTCTTCTATCTCCAGCAAATTACACCGGAGGTCATCAGGAGGGTCGGGGTGCTTCATGGATAGTCCCAGGTCAAACTCAACTTTCTCTCCGCTGACGTTCAAGGAGAGTTTTTCGTTCTTCACATCTATAAGAACGCCTGTAGTGGCCATGAAAGGCCGTCCCAGGATAATGGGGGTGTGTGCGTCTTCGGGCATGTCCATGACTACAAAGTCCACATGCACATGCACCCCTCTCACATTCACGGGGAGATCATCAACAATTCCCACTGGATATTTGACCGACCGGTCAGCTAGTTGTAGGGTCATCCCGGTGGGCTCCAAATCACCCATTCCTATCCTTCTGTACATCGACAAGGGCATCAAGCTAACACTCGCTCCTAGATCGACGAGTGCACGATTAATCTTCACAGCCCCGATCGTGCAAGGGATAGAGAAGCTCCCCGGGTCCTTGAGCTTTGGCGGGTTATCCCTCTGGATAAGAGCGCTACATTCTGCCGTCAGCACCACTTTCTCTTTTCTCGACCCTTTGGTCACCAAATCTTTCAAGAATTTTGCATAGGAGGGGATTGTCTCAATTGCCTCCAAGAAGGGGATTTGCAAGCTTAGGTCCTTGACCATAGCGAAGAACTTCCCATATTTCTCATCAATTTTCGCCTGAGCCAACTGTTGTGGAAATGGCACAACAGGTTTATACACTCTTGGGCTGTCTTCCTTCTTCCTCTTCTCTTATTCAGACACTCCCTCCGGAGTCATGGGATTTGGTGACGAAGCACCGGTGTCGTTTAATTTTTCAGTCGGTCTCTCGACGACCAATGGTGCTTCCGGGTTGCTAGGGGGCACTCTAGAAGGGATTTGTGTCCCGCTTCTCAGAACGATAGCGGACACATTCGCGTGCTCGTGCACGAGTGCCGATGTTTGTGTTGCTCCCCTCGGGTTCACCTCCGGTTGTGGCGGCAATTGGTTTTGTGACCTAGCAAGGTTCGCCACCTGTAACCCCAACTGGGTTACTTGGTCCGTGAGGGTCCGCTGGCCCATTTCCAGCTTTTGGTTGATTCTCTCCTGGTTGGTAATATATTGAGTCAAGAGAGACTCAACCAGAGAGACGGCCCTCTGTTGGCCATACTGCTGCTGCTGGAACGGCTGCTGATTCCTGGGAGCGTACGTTTGTTGCTGAGGTTGCTGCTGAAACGGTTGCAGCTGACCCTGATTCTGCGGTGGTCTAGCCGGCTGATAGATTTGTTGCTGCGGCTGCTGAGGCGGCGAGGGCTGAAATGGTGGGCGGTAATTGAAATTCGGGTGGTTCCGGTTGTTGGGAGAGTAGGCCGGGTTGGAATTTGTCCTTGGCGGATATGGCGCATTCCCCGTGGGGTTGTAAAATAGTGCGCTCGCCTGATCCAACGGTGGTGAGATGTCACCACCGTCGAATTCCCCAAGGAATTCGGACTCTACCGCAGAAACTTGCTGTGTACCGGCCCCACCGGCTCCTACCATCAGTGCGGAGATCTGGGTCGAAAGCAAGTCGAACTTGCTTAAAAGTTTGTCGACGTCCTCGACTCTGTGTATACCCCCAGTTCTTGGTGTGGCTCTCTCGTCGCACCACCGCTCATTGTTGGATGCCATGTTTTCCAGAATATTCCCGGCATCTTCCTCGCTTCGGGACATGAAGGAACCCCCAGCCGCGGCGTCCATAGAAGATTTAAGGTCATCCCTCAACCCATTGTAGAACAGATTGATAATCTGCCACTTCGGAAGCTCATGGTGAGGGCATCTTCTTTGCATCTCTTTATATCTCGTCCAAGCCTCATGCAAGGACTCGTGGCTGGCCTGGGAGAAGGAGGAGATCTCACTCCTCAACTTCATGGTCTTCCCCGGAGGAAAGAACTTCGTCAGAAAAGCGTTGGAGAGCTTCTCCCAGGTGTTGAAAGTGTTGGGGTCCTTCCCCCTTAACCATTGCTTGGCTTTGTCCCGCAAAGAGAAGGGGAACAGCTTCAGACGGATAGCCTCTGTAGTGACACCATTAATTCGGAAGGTGTCACACTTCTCCAAGAAGGAGTCCAGGTGCTCTATCGGGCTCTCCATGGGCGCACCCGCAAACTGGTCCTGCTGGATCCATGTCACTAGAGACGGCTTCAGCTCAAAGCTTTGGGCCGCAATAGCTAGAGATCGGATGGCGGAAGTTGACTCGATGGAGGGCATCGAGTACTCCAGCAGAGACTTGTGAGGTGGGGTGTTCTCCTCCATGGATTCGGGATCTTCCCTTCTTCGCTTCTCGGCGGCCAAACGCCTAAGGGTGGCGTTAATCTCTGGATCGAGGGGAATCAAGTCGTCAAGACTCCTTGAACTCCTGCGCATGAAAAACAACAAACACCCGTGAAGCGACAAGTGGGAAAGAAACAGATAAAATAAGAAGTAAAAAATATGAAAAACAAAAAGAAAAAGAAAAAAGAGAATGCGAAAATTATCGCGAGGTAGGGATGTGAGCTAGACACGAGGGTTCAAGAGATCCTAAAATATCAAGCACGTTGCGTCCCCGGCAACGGCGCCATAAACTTGACCGGCGTCCCGCTTGCGTCGCGGCGGTGCGGTGTCGTTTACCGCAAGTTTCACGGTTAGTGTAGGGTGCAGGAATATCGAACTCAGGGAGGCGAGGTTGTGCTTGGGTCAGGTAGGACCAAAATCACCCTGAGGGGCGAGCTAGCCCGAATCGGTAGATGGTTGTCACGAAAGGAAATAAAAGGGTATGAACAAAAAGAAAGTAAACCCGGGACTTTGGTTTCCAACCCGACGAGAGACTCCCGCCGATACGGCCTACGGGTATGGATAGCGATCGGGATTAGGGTCTAATGGTGAGACGTTGCCTCTGAAAGTGGTACCGGCGTCCCATGGGCCCGATATTCCGGTCGGTGCCCAGGATGATACACCGGACTTCCCGGATTCGATCAGTGGGCACTCCCGTGTCCATTAACACTGATCGATCCCGGGAGCACTAAGCCCGTAACGATATCTCCCGACGTCTCATCCTGCCGCTCCCGCGTGCAAGGATTCGGCGTCTACGCTAAAGGCGTGAGCTATGGCTAGGGAGTCAACCGCCAAGTTTATTCCCCCTTGGCCCAACGGTCAAAGGCGGTCTTTTTCCCGCCGATGACAATGAAACACCCCGCGTAACCGTTAGATTCCTACTCCCTATCGATTTCCTAACCCTACGGACGCATCGGGAAGAGCCCTCGAAGGGGTTTTCACCAAAATCCCAGATTTGGGAACTACTCACAAAAATTCATGAAAAAGCAATCTAAATGAAATTTAACCGTTGAAATCATAATCGGACAATTGCAATGCGGAAGTAAAGGAGTAATAAAGACAATACTAAAATTTTAGAAAGATCTGAATACTTACAAAAGAGTAACAATTACAGCCGTCACAAGGAAATAAAACAGTAGAAAAACAACAACTCCTCGTTTCTGGAACCCTAGGGGCTCTATATATAGGCCGTCACATCAACCGATCGGTTGACAAGTCAACCGATCGGTTGATCCGTTACAAATAATATCAGAAAACGGCGAGTTTTCACCCGATCACATGAACCGATCGGGTGAGTTCTTGAGCGACCGGTTGGATCTTGGAGCGGTCGGGTGAATCGGCCGGTTGAATCGTCCGTGTCTTCAGCTCATCTTCTTCAGCTACAGATGAACCGATCGGGTGAGAGTCACCCGATCGGTTGGAATTCTGCTCGAGAAAACAGAGAACAGCCACCCGCAGAACCGGTCTGTGAACCGGTCGGGTGACTTCTTTGTGAGCTGCGGTAGCGACCAGTTGGTGCACGCGTGCATCACCCGATCGGTTGGAGATGACCAACCGACCGGGTGAGGGGCTGAAAGATGAATACTTCGCCGTTTGACCCCCTGGATCACGCGTGACTTCTCCCGTTGCTCCGGGGACTTGGGATATCATCATTAAACGTCCCCTACATGGTCAATCCCCTGCAATCATGGACAAACAAAGAAAAGTGAAAGAAAACGGGAAAACATACGAAAACGAATAAGAGACGGCGGAAAAACACGGAGAAACACAAAAGAAAACGTGCGTGAATATATGAAATATAGACGCACGTCATCTATCGACAGGGAAGTGGGGCCCGGGACGCGTCGCAAGTCGTCAGGTAGGTCCTCGCCGGTCATCATGGTAAGCAGGGTGATCAGACCGCCGCAGCAGATCGGTGAGCGAGCGCCCACCGATACAATGATGCGGTCTAAAAACCAAGCCGCAATGTCGATCACGACGGCGGGGACAAGCTCGTGTCCATCCCTAGATAGAGCTCTGGGATGTGTCATCGCATAGATCATGTAGAGCTCTGGCGTAGACATCGTGCCCGGCTCATATCTGGCCAAAAAGGTGGTCGCCATGAGGCGCTGTGCAATGCGTATGCAGGGGTGGACAATGGCCGAGTCCTTGGCCCTACTAGGGTCAAAGGCGGCGTGGTGGCCCGTAATCCGGGCCCAGAAGGCACCGGCGTCGAAGGAAGGTGGGGGGGATATGGGTGGGGCCGTAACCGCGATCGGCTCCGGGGACGGCGGGCCACGAGAAGAATGCTCTCATCATATCGAGAGTGACCTGGCACTCTCGATCCATGAACCGGAATGAGCATCCCTCATCGGTCCGGGCGATCGAACTCAAAACCTCAAGTGTCGGGCGGGTAAAAGTATCCGCCGACACCTGCAGAAAATCTCGCCAGCCCACGTTGTCGTACAACGTGAGCATCCCCTCTAGTACCCCCAGGCATCCTAGGTCAGCGAGGTGTGCAAAACCTGGAGGGTACGATCGAGCGCTGGGAGATACGCTCGAAGACGGTGCGGTGTGCGTCGTCTCGGAACGTAATCCCGAGCGGCCCGACCAGTGGAGCCGGTGGTGGTGGCTGTGGGTCGGCATGGAGAGGCTGTGCGGGCTGTTGGTGCACTGCAGGCTGTGCGGGGTGTGCGGGGCCTGCAGGCTGTGCTGGGTGTGCGGGGTGTGTGGGGGACGGTGGAGGAGAGTCCTCCAACTCGTGGGAGGGGCCGGCATCATCCGACCGCTTCCGCTTGGCGGAAGCTCTCTTCGACCGCGGCCGTGTCCGGGGCGGCATATCGGCCCCGAGCGCGCGCCGAAAAACGTGAAAAGTGTGGCGTGTGCAAAAAGAATGGAAAGAGTATACCCAAACACGCCGCGAGTGCTAAGCAGTGGAAGCGTGCGAAGTCCGCGCCACCACGAAGTCCAAAACAGCCCGTAGAAGCTCCCCTGAGCTCCCCTAAGCTCCAAAAAGCAACCTGCGCATGAAAAAGCGATATCAGCGAGTAATAATCAAAATGTATGGAGCAATAGGGGTATAATGGATAGATGTAGAAATTGATTTGGGTTAGGGGGGCGTTTAGCACATGGATCCTTAAGAAATACACGAAAAGAGGAGAAAACGGCGAAAACAGGGGTACCGGAGGTGATCGGACGGTCGGCCGCCGGCGGCGACTCGGGCGAGGTGTCGGCGGTGTTCGGTCGGCGGTGGCGGGCCGGGCGGCGGCGGGGCGGTGCTGGTCGGGCGAGCGAGGGGTCGGGCGAAGCGATCGGGCGAGGGAAGCTGAAGGGGCGCGGGCGGTTTGGGGTTTTGCGATTTTGAAAACTGTGCCCCCCCTCGCCCCTTATATAAAAAAGTTACGACTCGGCCGAGTGACTTGGTCACTCGGCCGAGCGAGGCCAATGAAAATTTCCTCCCCGCTATCGCTTCGACCGAGTGGATTTGCCAGCCTCGGCCGAGTGGAGTAAGTCCATTCGGCCGAGTGACTCAAGCTACTCGGCATGACTCGCCCTAGGAGGGTATCCGTTTCACTCGGCCGAGTTAACATATATACTCGGCCGAGTAGCAGTTATATCGAAATCAAGAAAATAAACAGAGAGTTGGGTGCAGCAGACTTCCCTCGTTCGTGAGCGGCTCGGCCGGACGAACTTGTGTACTCGGCCAAGTGACTAGTATGCTCGGCCGAGTGAGCCTTGTGTTCTGCTGTTTGTCTTCGTTTTGGCTCTAAACTCCGTCTTTCTTCCTCCAATCGATTTCATCTTCCTCCTAAGCGTCGAGCGCCTTCTTGGGGCACTCCTCGTCGACTCGTTCATCCTCCTCATGATGGATCTACCTATCTCCTCTCCTGTCAAGAAAAATAGGACCCGTTATCGCAAAATTTTTGGGCGAACGACTCAAAACACCAAAAATTTCTAAAACGAAAATAAAGAAAAAGTAAAAACAAAGCAAAAACCGTCGGGTTGCCTCCCGACAAGCGCTCGTTTAAAGTCGTGAGCTCGACCCCCTATAATTTTCAATCAATGCGGGATGTTTGGTGCATATGAGATGCACCCATCAAACTTTCCGGGGAGCGCGCTTGGATTTGGATGTGGTGGCGGCGCGTTCTCCCTCGGTGGTCTCCTATCTCGAATAGTGTTGGGGGGAGGCTCCCCCAAGCTAGCATTTGCTCCGGTCAACGGCCTTGCCGGTGGTGCCAATTTCCGTGCCGGCGGAGCTTTCTTTGGAGACTTCAGTTTCGAGAGCTTGCAGAGCTCTCGAATCCTTGCGACATCAGCGTCGCCTTCATCTTCTTCAGCGGAGAAGTCGGGGGAATCATCTTTATTCTCTTCATGGCCTAAATCCGGGCCTTCTTCAAATTCTTCATCAAAACGAGCGCCAATTGAGTGAGGAATCGCCTCCTCTATCACCTCATCAAGGAGGTCCATGTAGTCAAGTTCCTCGTGATAAGGCATATGCTTCATAGCCTTAGGAATGTGGAGCTCCACCTCGATGTTTCCGACGTTTAAGGTTAAGGTACCTTCACGCACGTCGACGATGACTCCGGCGGTGGCGAGGAACGGGCGTCCAAGTATCAATGAGGTGTCTCCCTCCTCCTTAACGTCCATGATCACAAAGTCACATGGCAAGCATATTCGACCCGGGACTTGAAGCGGTATGTCTTCGGCGATCCCCACCGGCCTTGTTATCCGTCCATCGGCTAATTGAATGCGCATGTCGGTGGGTTTCAACTTTGTCCCGGTGTTTAGCTTTAAGAACATGGAAAGGGGCATGAGGCTCACACTAGCCCCAAGATCTACCAACGCCTTTTGAAGAGGAACGCCGCCCAAGGTGCAAGGAATCCGAAAACTCCCCGGATCTTTGAATTTTGCCGGCTCCTTCTCTCTCTTGGTGAACCAAGAGCCCTCCTCGGCTAGCATGATCTTCTCCTTCCTTTTCCTCCCCGAAATCAAGTCCTTCAAAAATTTAGCGTACGTGGGGATCTCGACGATGGCGTCAAGGAAGGGGATGTTAAGGCTAACTCCTCTTAGGTACTCGAGAAATTTCGCTAGCCTTTTCTCCATTTTCGCTCTAGCGAGCCTTTGGATGAATGGGACCGGTGGCATGAAGCGCCTTTCCTCAATTAATTGCTCCGCCCTAGATTTCTCCTTGTCTTGTGGCTCCTTCTCCTTTTCAACTTCAACTATCGGCTCAATCGGCTCCAAGCTTTCCTCCACGGCCTCCTCGGTAGGAATCATAGCGGGGGTGGTGTCCTTCCCGCCTCTAGTAGTAACGGCAACTACGGCGTTGATGTGGCCGGTGTTGCCCCGTGGGTTTTGCTCCGGTTGCGCCGGCAATCGTTGAGTGTTCCGATTGAGCAACGCTAATTGCTCCGATATTTGAGCCACTACGGTATTAAGAGAGTCTTACCCCGCCTTCAAAGTATCATTCACCTTATTTTGCTCGACCATGAACGCCTCCACTCTAGTTTCGAAATCGGACCGTTGTGGAGCTTGCGGAGGGTTTTGATTTTGATTCCTCCACCCTTGGTTGTAACCGGGCGGCCTATAAGGTGGAACTTGTTGCTTCGGTTGAAAGTTTTGTTGAGTATGCCCCCTCGGTGGATAGTTTTGTTGTTGGGGTGGTGGTGGTCGAGCTTGTTGAGGTAGTGGTTGTGGCGGGTTCAAAGCTCCTTCATTGTTGGCATAGGAGAGTCCGGGATGATTTCTTGCGGCTGGATTGGACCAATACCCTTGGTTCCCCGCAACATATTGTACTTGCTCCAAGGATCCTTCTCCTTGCTCTCCTCCCGAGTACATGGCTTGAGATTGGTCTTGCCAATCACACATTTGGTTGGTTGGAGCGGAGGTGGAAGGGCTTCCTTGGGGCTCCGTGATGAACTTCTCCAATCTCTCCACCACCTTGTGGAGAGAATCAAATTTGCTCGTGAGCTCAGCTACGGCCTTCGCCTCGTAAATGCTAGTTGGCTTGAAGGAGGACGTGGAGTGTCCTCGTTCATCGCCCCATTGTTGGTTATTTGAGGCCATCTCCTCAATTAGGGCCGTAGCTTCTTCGGGAGTCTTTGACAAGATTGCACCATTCGCCGCGGCATCAATAATTTGTTTGGTCCCCGGTTGGAGACCGTTGTAGAAGCTATGAACTAGCTCCTAATCTTCTATACTGTGGTGCGGGCATTGATGCTGCAAATCCTTAAAACGCTCCCAAGCTTCATAGAGCGTCTCCTGTGGTCCTTGCTTGAAGGACATGAGAGCGCTCCGGATCTTCACCGTCTTGGATGGCGGATAGAATTTGTCAATAAATGCACTCGCCAACTCGTCCCAAGTGGTGAAGATTCCGTCAGCCTGCGTCCTCAACCAATAGAGTGCCTTGTCCTTAAGCGTGAAGGGGAAGAGACGCAGTCTGATAGCATCGATGGAGACCCCAGGCATCTGGAATGTGGCGCACTTTGACAAGAATAGTTAGATGTGGTAGTGGGGGTTCTCATGGGCGTTCCCATGAAATGGGTCTTGTTGCATCAAAACCACCAATCCAGTCTTCAGCTCGAAGTTCTTGTCAGCCGCCAACTGCGGCACGGCAATGGACAAGGTAGTAGAAGAGGTCTTAGGCCGAAGCCTATCGCGAATAGAAATTATCCTCGCCATCCTTGCCGCCAATTCTTCAGGAGTTTCCGGGTTGGTTATATACCTCCCTTTCGGATCTTGTCTTCTTTCCGCTCTAAGTATCCGCGCGGTACGTTCGATCTCGGGATCAAATAATAAAGCTTCAGGGTCCGCCGTAGATCTCGTGTACATGCACAGGGGAAACAGAGTTTCAAAGAAATGGTTAGCACCATGGAAGGGTTAGGTAAGAAGTAAGAAATAAAATAATGATAATAGTAATAAAAAAAGGAATAGCTAGGGTGAGAAAGAATCAAACGCAATCGCCTCCCCGGCAGCGGCGCCAAAAACTTGATCGCTCCGGATATACACCCAAAGAACGGTTGTAGTTTTACCGCAAGTGCACGGTGTAGCAGCGAGCGGGTATCGAACACATGGAGGACGAATGACTGTGCTTGCTCCGAATCAACCTGGCTATTTGAGAACAGAGAAAATTGCCTTGGGCGATCATGTCATAATCGTCAGACAAATGTGCGAAATATCAAATCAATTAAAGAACGTCTAGGGAATGGGGAATTCCCGCTACTCACCGTACTTCATAAATGTGGTTCGTCGGTATCAAAATTGCTAGAATGAGATTTCGGATGAACTAGTTGCAACTGAATGTAGAACCAAGCTCACGCTCTCGCGTTGTTGCCGGTCTATAGCTATCCTAGGTTTGGGTCCAATCTCTTGCAAACCCTAGCCTAGGGAAGCTAGCGTTAGGATCAACATCATCGTCCAATTGCGCACTGAGTCCAATCTCTTGCAAACTCGGTCCACAATCTAAATTAGGATAGTTCCTACCCGTCCAATCTCTTGCAAACGGGTATTGGCATGGAATTGCAATCGGAAATCCTTGTATCGGTCCAATCTCTTGCAAACCGATACTTCGAAAATCCGACTCCAACCCAATTCGGATTTCTAGGGCTTCCTATCAAATCGGGATCCAATCTCTTGCAGATCCCAATTGATATGAATTCCTAGCTATCCGTAGTAAATCGATCCCAATCTAATCCCTAATAGCAATTCTAGCTCAATTTCTACCAATTTATCACAAATAGGAAATAGGGCTTGTAGGGTTCATCCCCACGCCCCAAGACGTGGAGACTACTCACAAATCATAGCAATAGCACAAAAATAATCAATGAAATAAGCAATAGAATTCATCACAAATATTGAGATAAACAATAAAAATAGAATTTTTAGGGAAGAGAGATGCAAACCAATGGAGTTCTTCAATTTAATCCGACAAAAATCCAAGTTTTTCCTCTTCTCCAATCACAATAATAAAGCTAAAAAGTAATCTAAAAAGCTGCAAAAAATCTAAGAGATGGCTCGTAAAACTAGGGTAAAAACAGGGCTTAAATAGCCCCAAAAATCGTCCAAAAATCGTGACCAAAATACCCCTGCACAGCCTGTTTTCCGCAGTTTTCGCTACAGACAGCGCATCGCACTCGGCCGAGTGACAACAGTCGCTCGGCCGAGTGAAAACCCTGCAATTTTCCAGAAAGTCGGGGCTTTCAGGGGTCTTCAGTTCGGAGGCGGCTCGGCCGAGTGAGTTGTCGTCACTCGGCCGATGACTTCACTGCACTCGGGCGGACGGGATTCTCCACTCGGCCGAGTGGGTCTTCTGTGCTCAGGCAGCCGAAAACAGAAACTTCGATGTTTTGGAAGGGCTTCGTCTGGGCGCCACTCGGGCGGACGTGGTATCGTCACTCGGTCGAGTGGGTCTTCTGTGCTCGGCCGAGTGCACAGGTAACTCGTGTCTGAACTGGTCGGCCGAGCAGTGTCTCGCTGGTCGGCCGAGTGGCTCCTCCACTCGGCCGAGTGGGACACAAAGAATGCCCAATCTGCTTGTTTTGGCCTCCTCGTCGCTCCTGCGACGTCCATTCTTCTTTCGCTCCTCTCCAACAGCAAAATACCCCTCGGGGAGGTCGTTGGTGACCGTCTAGAGTAAGCGCATCTCGGGATCACTCCAAATCGCGCCAAATCACCTGAAATGCGACAAAAACAACAAATCGTGAAAAGCATCACAATATCGTCGATATATCGTGAAAAACATGATTTGGTCGATCCAAATGGTATGCAAACATGCGGAAAAAAGGTGTAAAATAAGGAGTGATCACACCACTGGACGATCCTCTCATGTCGTCAACCGTAAGTCGAAGGGCTACACCTTTCCCACTGAATGACCCTCTCGTGTTGTCAGCCGTGAGTCGAAGGGCCACCCCTTCACCACTGAACGATCCTCTCGTGTCGTCAGTCGTGAGTCAAAGGGACCATCCCTTCACTACTGAATGACCCTCTTGTGTCATCAGCCGTAAGTCAAAGGGGCCACCCCTTCACCACTGAACGACCCTCTCGTGTCATAAGCAGTAAGTCGAAGGGGCCACCCCTTTGCCACTGAACGAATCCCTCGTGTCGTCAGCCATGAGCAAAGGGAATCGCTCCCTTGCCACTGAATGTAGTGGTCTATTCCTAATATGGTTAGATGGCTTACCCTCGATCATCTTGGCCAAGGGTCTAACCCATCGAAAGGAGCCATCAGGCATTATGACCACACGACATGAGCGACGACAAACAAAGAGATACAATGACAAACAAAGATATCGAGCTAACTCTTCGGGTGCTTTTACGACAAATTTTTTTCGTTTACATCTCAATTACCACCGATACATTCAAAAATTAAAGCTGGGGTAAGAGGAGCAGCGATATTTTACAACGACTGGCTAGGCCCTTGATCTCTGCCAAGCACGGTTGCATGCTCTTGGTCTCCTGAAGCACCAACTCTTGCATCGTCACCTGTCGTGGTGACAACGTCGCCGATGGGAGCAGCCTCCTCTATGCCTTGACTCGGATCATCGTCATCGAGATTTGGAAATAGTACCGGGATCCGGTCGATCTCAGCAGAGAGGTCGGGGAATCGGCCCTTCACTTTCGATCGACATCGCTTGTAACCTTGCGTGTATAACTCGTCGAAATCAGGAAATGAGTCCTTGAATTCATGTACTGCCCTCTCCTCTATGACCTCGACATTGGCTCTCTCCTCCAACAGAGCCTTTTCTACTCGCTCTCTTAAATCGACTTATTCGGCATCCCTCTCACGAGACTCGTGTAGCTCACGATCGAGCCACTGAAGGTGAGCCAGTCTCGTTTCGTAAAGAAGCCCAATCGTAGTCAGCTCGACCTGAGACTTCTCCACGGTCGACTTAATGGCACCCTGGGTGACTTCGTGATTAGCCACCACCGGGCCATGTCGACGCAACACAGCGGTGGCCACGAGAGCCTGCAAACAACGTATGATAGTTAACATCTGTGCTTACATCACCTACAACAGAGGATGGTTCAGTAATTACATGGACATTAGTGTGGACGGCCACCAATTCAAGCCTCACGTAATCGACCCTCTTCACGATAGCACTGTCCCGTGGAAGGGTCGCATTCTCAGCAATCCGAGAGGTGATCTCGCACTCAAGAAGAGCAGAATCTACTCACCTCATTGGAAACCCCATTTGAATGAGTTCCTCCATAGAGGAATCGAATGGAGTCTGAGGAGATCAACTCTCTAGCAAAATCGGTTTGAATTCATCAGCGATGTCTTCAGACAATGATACTGGAGGGAACATGCCTCCCCAAGGCCAGGAATTCTCGTGCAGAAGAAGCTCTGGAGGGACCCGGGTCTCCCCCGAGTCTCCCTCTAGAGCAGTTTTCTGCCCCTGCTGAAGGATGTGCTCCAAAACTTCAGTCGACCCGGATGGCTCCGAGTCACTAAGGAGTGTTGGGGGTAAAATCCAAATCACCCTAGTATAGAGACGATTCCAAACAATTAGGGTTACAAACTCGCTTCCTCACGCGTGGGTAAGAACTTGTCAAATGGAACAAGCCCTCACAAATCCACTCAAGAGGAAGAAATCAATGGAAGAAGAAGAGAAGGAAAAACCAAACCTTTCTCTCAAGAACACAAACCCTAAACCACTCTCCAATCTCCAATGGGGTAGTAAGAGGCTCTCCAAAACTCTCTCAAACTAAAAGAGGCTTCAACCTAATCTAAAACAATAGTTAGGTTAAAGTAGAAACCCAAAACAATAGGATAAAACACATCCAGGCCATCAGTTTTCTGGCTGGCCCCGCGTGCTGCTCGGCCCGAGTCAGCTATCAGCTCGGCCTGCTCGGTCGAGCCGACACGCCCAAAAAATATCACTGGAAATAGCGAGTTGACTCGGTCGAGTAGCATAGCTACTCGAACCGAGTTGGTCTCCCCCTGATGTAGCCAAAACTCTCTGTCTGCTTGGTTTGTCAGAGTATTTCTGCTGCTCGGTCGAGTAGCTTACTGCTCGACCGAGTAGCCTTCTACTCGACTGAGTAGGAGTCACCCGAGCCAGGGGAAAACTTTCCCAAACTCTCTGTCTGCTCGGTCTCTGCTGTGCTGCTACTTCTCGGTCGAGTAGAGTGCTACTCGATCGAGTCACCTGGAAAACCTGCAACATGGGATTTGAATCACAAAAAACAACACTCTACCTTGATTCAAATCTCATCACCAATGACTTCAGCACCTCCATGCTATGCGCCATGATCCTCTCTCTAGAATCATCATCGTCTCGAAAAACGCGCCCTCTGGTGCCACCTAAGCCAATAAAGAAATCAGCTCCATGCAAACCTGGAGCTTGATAGCAGGAACTAGCTTGGTAAACATGTCTGTGGGGTTCAAATCAGTTGGGATCTTCTGAAGCTCTATCTCCTTCTTCTCCAACTCAAGGAAGGAATCACTCACCTCAATGTGCTTCGTCCTCGAACTGTATGCCTGGTGCTTTGCCAGATGAATGACACTCTGGCTGTCATAATGCACATGTGACAAACTCTGTAGTACTCCCAAATATCTTAGCAGACTCCTCAAATACTTGGCTTCCTTCACAGCTTCCACTGCTGCAATTAACTCGGCCTCTGTGGTTGATAGCGCAACCACCGACTGTAAGACCGACCTCCACAATACCGTGGCAGTGCCCAAACAAAACACATACCCGTGGTAGATCGTCGCATGTCTCTATCACCTGTGTAGTCTCTATCGCAGTAACCTGTAAGCACCTTTTCGTCTCCTCTCCCATAGAGGATCCCGACACTCGCTATGCCTCGCAGATATCTTAGAATCCACTTGACGGCCTGCCAATGCTCCTTGCCAGGATTAGCCACATACTTGCTAACCACTCCCACGCCCTGTGCAATATCTGGACTCGTGCAAACCATTGCATACATCAAACTTCCCACTGAACTTGCATATGGCACCTGAGACATGTAAGTCTTCTCCTCATCGGTGCTTGGCGACTGACTCGCCGACAGCTGAAAATGAGCTGCCAAGGGTGTTTTCACGGGCTTCGCACTATCCATCCCAAACCGGGCTAGTACCTTCTGAATATACCCCTTCTATGACAATCTAAGCTCATGCTTCTTTCGATCTCGAACAATCTCCATTCCGAGAATCTTCTTTGCGGGCCCCAAATCCTTCATGTCGATTCTTGCCCTAGCTTCTCCTTCAGCTTCTTCACCTTCGATATGCTATTAGAAGCAATTAACATGTCATCCATATAGAGCAACAAATAAATCTTCAAGCCATTCTCAAGTGTGCGAACATACACACATTGATCCTTGATGCTCCTCTCGAAGCCTACTCCCATCATGAAGCTATCGAATCGTTTGTACCACTGCCTGGGTGACTGCTTCAACCCATAGACCGATTTCTTCAACCTGTACACCAAAGTCTGTTTTCCTTCAACTCTGAACCCTTTAGGCTGTTGCATATAGATTTCCTCATCAAGGTCTCCATGCAGAAAGGTGGTCTTCACATCGAGTTGCTCCAACTCCATGTCCATGCTAGCAACTAGCGCCAATAACACACGAATGGATGTGTGTCGCACAACCAGTGAGAATATCTCGTTGTAATCTTCACCCTTTCGTTGTGCAAATCCCTTGGCAACCAACCTTGCCTTATACCTGACATTGTTCCCATCTTGAGTTGAACTTTCTTTGACCTTGTATATCCACCGACAACAAATGGCATGCTTCTCACTAGGTAACAGCACCAAGTCCCAAGTGTCGTTCTGATGAAGAGACTCCATCTCCTCCTCCATAGCTACTTACCATTGTGCTGCATCTTCAAAGACAATGGCTCCACCATATGTCGTTGGCTCCTCGTGCTCTAGGTTGAGTGCAAAAGCCGCCATATCATCGAAATAATATCCCACATAATCCCATGCTCCTAATCTTTCCGATGCTTTCTTCACCCTCTTCGATCTCCGCGTTCCATCATCACCTGCATAGGTGTCAACGTGCACCTGAGATGTACTGGGTGTCTGCACATGGTCCTAAGCATGGACCTCATTATCTTCCTCAACTGGAGCATTGATGACGTCCCCTAGATGTGATGCATGCAAAGTGTGCAATAGGATGGGGATACCAGATTTAAATATTTATATCGCAAGCTCACGGTGTTGTAGTGTGGCTTGGGGGTCGAACACAGGGAGACGTGGTTGTGCTTGTGTCAAAGAGGAACCGGTTCACCCTATGGGTGAGCTAGTCCGAATCGATTGATGGTTTGTCACAGAATAAAGATACGAGGGATAAACAATAATAAAGGAAATTTAGGACTTCGGTTTCCACCCTATCATGTGTTCTCGCTATTACGACCGGCGGATAGGAACATGATCAGAATTAGGGTTTAGTGGTGAGATGTTGCCTCTAAGAGTGATACCAGCGTCCCATGGGCCCGATATTCTGGTCGGTGCCCAGGATGATACACCGGACTACCCGGGTTCGATCAGTGGGCATTCCCATGTCCATTAACACTGACCGACTCCGGGAGCACTAAGCTCGCAACGATAACTCCCAACATCTCATCCTGCCATTCCGACGCGCTAGGATTCGATGCCTACGCTAAGGGCGTGAGCTATGGCTAGGGAGTCAACCGCCAAGTTTATTCCCCCTTGGCCCAACGATCAAAGGCGGTCTTTTTCCCGCCGATGACAATGAAACACCCAGCGTAACCAATAAATTCCTATTCCCTATCGATTTTCTAGTCCTATGGACGCATTAGGGGGAACCCACGAAGGGGTTTCCACCAAAATCCCAGATTTGGGAACTACTCACACATTATAGCTAAAAAGTAATCTAAATGAAAATCAACCGTAAAAATGATGATCAGGCAATTGAAACACGGTAGTAGCAATGCTATTAATACTATATTAAAGTTTGACAAAGATCAGAGAACCTACAAATAACAATAAAATTCCAGCCGTCACAAATGGAGAAAAAAACTAGAAAAATACAAAAGCTGCGTTTTCTGAAAACCTAGGGCAACTATATATAGAAATCCACGGCACCCGATCGGTTGAAGTATCAACCGATCGGGTGAGCTGCTTGATGCTTCGGCCGTCGACTTCGAGAACTTCAACTGAACGTTAGGAACGATCGGGTGGCGCAAGCGGGTCGTCGTTTGAGGAGAAGCGGCATCAGGTCAACCGATCGGTTGAGCAGTCAACCGATCGGTTGGAAATACGCCCCAAAAGACAGAAACTTCAGACGATTTGGCACGGTCAACGAGCCATCGGGTGAGCTCTTCGGGTCGTCGTTCGGAAAATTTGCTACAGATGAACCAATCGGGTGAATGTCACCCGATCGGTTGGAATTCAGCTCCAAATTCCCGAGAACTCTGTTGGAATGGACCGATTATCGAACCGGTCGGTTGATGCTACACTTCGCTTTAGCTTGCGTCTGGGTCGGACACGCGTGCATCACCAGATCGGTTGGCTGTGTCCAACCGATCGGGTGGGGGCTGAAAGATGGCAATCTTCATCGTTTGACCCCCTGGATCGCGCGTGACTCCTCCCATAGCTCCAGGGACTTATGATATCTTCGTTATGTGTCCCCTACGCTGGAAATCTCCTACAAACACACAAAAACACAGAGAAGTGAAAGAAAACTAGAAAACACGAGAAAATGGATACGGGACAGCAGGAAATAACGGAAAAACACAAAGAAGATGTGCGTGAATATATAAAATATACACACACGTCAAAATCCTCCAAGCTGAACCCTTCCTCGTCCTCGAGGAAGACGAGTGAGAGTAGGAGCTCGGAGGGAGAAAATAGAGAGAAAGAGAGAAAAAGAGAAATCTATATCCTAAATCGCCCGTCGTCTTATAAGCGCTCGCATGTCCTCCACACTGCTGATCATTGCAATGGGAAATTATGGAGGTCGCTTCAGTTTCAGGAATGCACCTTCGTATCACCCCTCATTACAGGTCTTGTACAAATGAGGGTCGTCCCAGTAAAATTTACGGACCTTGTGAAAGAATTTCTTCTTTTGCTGATAGCTCACGTTGTGGGGGACGATGGCACATGTCAGATAATTGGTGATGTCGGTGTACCAAGGAGTCCAAGCAGAAGAGATGGAGAAGAGATGCTCATCAGGGAGCGAGTCGTCAACCGAAGTAGCATTCAAATCGAGAGTAGGCATTCTGGACAAGTGATCGGCAACGACATTCTCTGCCCCCTTCTTGTCTTTGATCTCCAGGTCGAATTCCTGGAGGAGGAGAATCCACCTTATGAGCCGCGGCTTAGCCTCCTTCTTGCTCAAACGGTATTTGAGAGCTGCGTGATCCGTGTGCACGATTACCTTGGCACCAACAAGATACTGCCAGAACTTGTCCATGGCATAGATGACTGCTAGCAATTCTTTCTCCGTGGTCGTATAATTTCTTTGGGCAACGTCGAGGGTCTTGCTCGTATATTATATAACATGCAGATGTTTATCCTTCCTCTGCCCCAAGACGGCTCCAACGGTATAATCGCTAGCATCGCACATTAACTCAAAAGGGAGAATCCAGTCCGATGGCTGAATCACGGGTGCGGAAATCAATGCTTGCTTCAGAAGGCAGAATGCTTCCATACACTCGTCGTTGAAGACGAAAGGTGCATCCTTTACAAGGAGTTGAGTCAACAGCCTGGAAATCTTGGAGAAGTCCTTTATGAAGCGGCCGTAGAAACCCGCGTGCCCTTAAAAACCACGGATCCCTCGAAGATTAAGTGGAGGCGGAAGCTTTTCGATCACCTCTACTTTTGCCTTGTCTACATCGATCCCCCTTGAAGAAATGACGTGTCCCAGCACAACTCTCTCTTGGACCATGAAATGGCATTTTTCCCAGTTCAGAACTTGACCCTTATCTTGACACCTCTCCAGGACCTTAGTTAGATTGCAGAGGCATGAGTCAAACTCTGTTCCATAGACGGAAAAATCGTCCATGAAAACCTCCATGATATCCTGGGAGTAGTCGGAGAAGATTGCGGACATTAATCTTTGAAATGCAGCCGGGGCGTTGCAAAGCCCGAATGGCATTCTCCTGTAAGCATATGTCTCAAATGGACAAGTAAAGGTTGTCTTCTCCTGGTCATCGTTATGGATGGGGATTTGAAGAAAACCGGAGTACCCGTCCATGAAGCAGAAGTAGTTATGCTTTGCCAGCCTCTCGAGCAGCTGATCAATGAAAGGAAGAGGATAGTGATCCTTCATTGTGGCCTTGTTCAGCTTCCGGTAGTCGATGCACATCCGGTACCCCATGACAGTCCTCGTGGGTATGAGCTCATTTTTCTCGTTGCGAATCACCGTCATTCCTCCTTTCTTGGGTACAACATGCACTGGGCTAACCTAGCGACTGTCTGAGATAGGGTATATGATACCGACATGGAGGAGTCTAACAATCTCCTTCTTGACCACCTCCATCATGATGGGATTCAGCCTTCGTAGTGGCTCAATTGAGGATGCTTGCTCATCTTCAAGCAGTATCCTATGTGAGCAAAGTCCCAAGCTCACTCCCTTCAAGTCTTCGAATGCATACCCAAAAACACTCTTAAAACTTTTTAAAACACCGAGAAGCTTGGTCATCTGGTCTTCAGGCAGCGAGGAGTTCACTATGACCGGCAGCGTCGAATCCTTCCCCAAATATTCATACTTCAGTCCCGGAGGCAACTCTTTCATCTCAACCTCATGGGGTCCCGACGCATATTTCTCAAGCTGAGCATCCTCCAGTGAAAGGACTTCTTCTTGGATCTCTTGAAAGCTAGCATCCGGAACTTCACTCCCAGCCGTGGTTTCGCATGGCAAAGACTCGCAAGGTAACGAGGGGATAACAGAGGAAGGCACTGGGTCTTTCTCAAGCTCATAATAATCATCCAGGAAGAAGGCTTCAACGCGAAAACAGGTTTCAACAGTCGATGGTTCCCCACCACTGCATCCAGCTTCCTTATTGTCCCAAGATCCGGGGTGCTCAATAGAATTCTGCAAGGAATAGATCGATTCCTGTTCAACGTACTCGACAGACTCTGCCTGATAGTTCTCCTGACAAAACTCCTCATAGGTGAACAATTCTTCCCCTCTGAACTCGGAACTGAGCACGTCAATATACGCCACTTCATCTGGAGGAAGGAGAGTTGTCGTGACAGGATGCTGCTGCATATCATGATACCTCCTCTGATTTTCCACAGCAGCAGACAAAAGGGATAAAATGTTCGAAGCACTTAGGGATTCTGTCAAACTCTGTGCCAAACAGCGGACGTGGTGTGAATGATCCCAGATATCGCCCGGAACGGCACACAACATCCTTGTCGTAGATCAAAAAACCTGTAAGAAAAGGAGAGAGAGAGAACTGCACGGATAGAAAACACGTCAAAATCACGGGTTGCATGAATGGGAGGTGAGGAGTAGCGATGGCAGTATGGCGACTCAGTCTACAAATTCTATACAAATAATATTTACAATATGTCCAAGTAAAATCAAAAAAGTGTAGAATGCGAAAATTATCGCGAGATAGGGATATGAGCTAGACTCAAGGGTTCAATAGGTCCTAAAATAACAAGCTTGACGTTGCCTCCCCGAAAACGGCGCCATAAAGCTTGACGTCCCCTAGATGTGATGCATGCAAAGTGTGCAATAGGATTGGTGATACCAGATTTAAATATTTATACCGCAAGCGCACAGTGTTGTAGTGTGGCTTGGGGGTCGAACATAGGGAGGCGTGGTTGTGCTTGTGTCAAAGAGGAACCGGTTCACCCTATGGGTGAGCTAGGCCGAATCGATTGATGGTTTGTCACGGAATAAAGATACGAGGGATAAACAATAATAAAGGAAACCTAGGACTTCGGTTTCCACTCTATTATGTGTTCTCGCTATTACGACCGACAGATAGGAACACGATCAGAATTAGGGTTTAGTGGTGAGACGTTGCATCTAAGAGTGATACCAGCGTCCCATGGGCCCGATATTCCGATCGGTGCCCAGGATGATACGCCGGACTACCCGGGTTCGGTCAGTGGGCATTCCCATGTCCATTAACACTGACCAACTCCAGGAGCACTAAGCTCGCAACGATAACTCCCAACATCTCATCCTGTCATTCTGACGCGCTAGGATTCGATGCCTACGCTAAGAGCGTGAGCTATGGCTAGGGAGTCAACCACCAAGTTTATTCCCCCTTGGCCCAACGGTCAAAGGTGGTCTTTTTCCCACCGATGACAATGAAACACCTCGTGTAACCAATAAATTCCTATTTCCTATCGATTTCATAGTCCTATGGACGCATTAGGGAGAACCCACGAAGGGGTTTCCACCAAAATCCCAGATTTGGAAACTACTCACACATTATAGCTAAAAAGCAATCTAAATAAAAATCAACCGTAAAAATCATGATCAGGCAATTGAAACACGGTAGTAGCAATGCTATTAGACTATATTAAAGTTTGACAAAGATCAGAGAACTTACAAATAACAATAAAATTCCAGCCTTCACAAATGAAAATAAAACAGGAAAAATACAAAAGCTGCGTTTTCTGAAAACCTAGGGCAAATGTATATAGAAATTCGCGTCACCCGATCGGTTGATAATTCAACCGATCGGGTGAGCTGCTTGATGCTTCGGCCGTCGGCTTCGAGAACTTCAACCGGATGCTAGGAACGATCGGGTGGCTCAAGCGGGTCGTCGTTTGAGGAGAAGGGCATCAGGTCAACCGATCGGTTGAGTAGTCAACCGATCGGTTGAGTAGTCAACCGATCGGTTGAGTAGTCAACCGATCGGTTGGAAATACGCCCTAAAAGACAGGAACTTCAGACAATTTGGCACGGTCAGCGAGCCGTCGGGTGAGCTCTCCGGGTCGTCGTTCGGAAAATTCGCTACAGATGAACCGATCGGGTGAATGTCACCCGATCGGTTGGAATTTAGCTCCAAATTCCCTAGAACTGTGTTGGGATGAACCGATCGTCGAATCGATCGGTTGATGCTGCACTTCGCTTCAGCTTGCGTCCAGGCCGGACACGCGTGCATCACCCGATCGGTTGGCTGTGTCCAACCGATCGGGTGGGGGCTGAAAGATGGCAATCTTCGTCGTTTGACCTCCTGGATCGCGCGTGACGCCTCCCGTTGCTCTGGGGACTTATGATATCTTCGTTATGTGTCCCCTATGCTGGCAATCTCCTGTAAACACATAAAAACATGGAGAAGTGAAAGAAAACTAGAAAACACGAGAAAATGGATACAGGACGGCGGGAAATAACGGAAAAACACAAAGAATACGTGCGTGAATATATAAAATATACACACATGTCAATCGACCATCATCTCTTTGTTTGGTCGCTGAGTGGACTGGACATGAAAATTAACCCTCTCCAGTGAAATCTCCTCTGCGGACATGTCATCTTTTGAGTAAGAATGCTCCGCCCTGAGCATTGCATCCTCATCAAAAGTGACATGTCGGCTCACTATCGCTTTCTGACCCTCTGGATCCTACAAATAATATCCCTTGATGCCGTGGCCATATCCAAGAAAGATACACTTCTTTGCTCTTGGATCCAACTTGTCGCCCCTCTCGTGCATGTATGCGGCAACCCACAATGCGCAAGTACGAGTAATCTCCAGCTTCACCACTCCACATCTCCTCAGGGATCTTGTAGCCAATCGCTACTGAAAGAACTCGGTTTACAATGTGCACATCAGTCGAGAGTATCTCACCTCAGGATTCCTTCCCCAAACTGGCAGAGTGCCTCAAACACCGGACTCTCTCCAACAATGTCCGATTCATCCGCTCCACCACACCATTCGACTGCGGATCACTGGGTGTGCTAAAGTGTCTGTGGATCCCATAGAGTTTGAAGAAATTCCTAAACTCCCTCGAGGTAAACTCACCTCCATTGTTAGATCTAAGCACCTTCATGTGCCTTCCGGTTTACTTCTCCACCATGGTCTTCCATTCTCAAAACATATCAAAAGTCTGGTCCTTTGATTTCATTAAGTACATCCAGACTTTGCGAGAGTAGTCATCAATAAACAAGAAAAAAATACTTAGCTCCCCCTCTTGACGGCTCAGGGCACAATCCCCACACATCTATGTGCACATAATTAAGTGGTCCTTTGCTAGTATGCTTCCCCGTGTTAAACTGCAGCTTTGTCTTCTTACCGTACACACATGATTCGCAGAATTCTACACACTCATTCGAGGCTTCAATCAACTTTCTTCTTCGGAGTGGATCAAGTGTTTTGTCACATGGATGACCCAAACGATAATGCCATAACTTGGCTGAATCTCTGAAAATTGCGCTCGTAGTGCTTACGTCTGCTTCACCCCTGTTACGAGGTGGAACTCGCGTACAATGAATTTGTATTGTGGAGAACCAAGGGCACGGTGGTTATGTTGAGAAGAGGGTTTAGGTGGGCTGTTTAACAAGTGATTAGTGGGGTGAAGAGGTTGGACTTGCCGCCGGGGGTGGCCACGGAGTCGAATCTCACCGGACGTGGCGGAGGAAGATTGGATGGCTGGAGGCTGAAGTTGATGTCGACCAAGGGGCGAGCTTCCCTGCAGCACGAGCAACTCGTCAGAAGGGCGGGGTTGGGGTCCAACCCTTAGCCCCTATGATGCCTAAGTCAGTAATAGGACTTAAAGCGGGGGCTAGGCACGCCGGTCGGACTAACAGTGTGTCGACCGTACGTGGCGAGCTATAGGTGGGAGAACAAAGATATGGACGACCTTTGCTCTCATGTGTGAATGCTAGATTGAGAGAAAATTTGGCAACCCCCTCACCGTAAGAGGAGAGGGGGTATTTATACCTGACGGGAGATGACTAGGCGGGGCAGACCTTGCATGCTGACTAGACGTGCTGAGCTGGCTCGGTTGTCAACGGAAGCTTCAGACAAGGATGTCAGGGACATGAGTGCCTGACCTGCTTTTGTCAGACGGCACGACGGCCAGGGGGTGCTTTTGTCGGGATGTCAGGGCCAAAAGCATTAACTGTCAGTCGGCTCTACCGCCAGGGGGTGCTTTGTCAGACGGTCGGGTGGCGTATGTGTCAGTCGTGTCCTTATCCTAGGTTGTTTGTCATTGGTGACGAACTTAAGGTCTGGCTATGTTATCCTAGGCACCGTGGTTCATGGGAATCAGACGGGTCGTCCGGATCGGGGGTTGTCCGGCCCGGCCGCGCCCCCTGTTCGGTCGCAGGCTATGGTTCGCTGGCACAGAAGGATACGCCCGTGCCTATGTCAGCAGGCCCAGCGGTGCTGTCTGGGCGCTCCCCAAGCGCACTGCCCCTGGCAGGTCGAGCAACTGCGGTTGTATGCCTCGGCCGGGCGGGGGGGGGGGGGGTGCTGTGAGGTGCGCCTGTTTCCATGTAGCTTCGGACTTCCGGGGTGGCGGCCCTTTCGTGAAGTGGAGAGTTCACGGGGTATATCGGTGGATCCGGATGGGAGTCGGACTCCTACGATCGTTTGGTCGTAACAATTGCCCCCGGTCTTCGAGTCTGAGGCGGTAGCCCGGCTCGGCTCGGAGGGCGAACCATCTACGACATCCTGGACCATCAGTAAGGGCCTTGGCCCACGCCCGGTGGTGGCAGCGGCAGCTTCGGAGCTCCAGCCTTACTGGTCATTATTACGATTTGAAAGGCGGTAGGGAAAAATGAAGCGCCTCCACGATTGGGTTCGCGACGCGTGGATGAAGTGACCCTCACGCCAGTCGAGGCGTCGAGTACATTTCGATGGGCGCCGCGTGGCGGAAGGCCGACGGCCGAGATGGCCCGGTGGCCCACTTTACAAATAAAAGGGTCTGGGAGGCGGCCGGCGGGAGTTTTTTATCTTTCTCTGATTCTTCTCCGGCGTTCGATATTTCTATCTGTCGCTTGCTGGCTAGTTTGCTGCTTCCGCCACCGGTCATCTTCTTCCAAACGCCTTCCGGATTTGAGGGATCAGACAGGTAATAACAATTAATTTCTTTCCTTTCCGACCGATGGCTTCTCGTTTCGAGGTTGGAGGCGGTAGCCAAGTGGGGAAGGAGGAGTTGGTGGGTGAGGGGGGGTCGCAGCCGGGGGTGCGACGGCCCAGGGAAAGAGGGTCATGGCGATCAGTTGTCCCGAGAGCGATTGGATCCCTCTGATGTAGGTTGGATAGGATCAACATCAGGGAGATTCGCGTGCGGTTCGTGCGACAACCCTATGAGGTTCGGGTTCCCAGGTCAGAGGAAGCGGTATGTTCGCCTGGAGATAATGAGGTCGGGGTCTATGTCCGGTCATTCGAGTTGGGGCTCCGCTTCCCGATCCATCCGTATTTGTTTTATTTGTTGAATTTCCTGGAGCTGCCGATATTTGCCTTAGCGCCCCGTTCTTGGGGCTTGTTAGTGGGGTTTGTCGTCTTGTGCCTTGCTTGCTCCTTGAGTCCCTCCCTGGCGCTGTTCCAGTATTTCTTTGTGATCTGGAAGAGGGGAATGTATCATTGTGTTTGTGCTAGGAGAGGGCGAGGTCTTATCCTCGGGGTGCCCGACGACGTCGGCGATTGGATGAGGGAGTTCACCTTCGTGACGGTACCAAGAGACGTGGCGCTGATGTCGAATTGGGGGGCGCAGAATCCCCTAGTAAATGAAAGGGTGGAGCTGACTGGGGAGGATATTACCAAAGCTCAGATTTTGATGGAACTGCCCGAGGCGTACCGTCAGTTGGCGAGTCTGACGCTGAGCAGTCGGCTTGCCCAGGACTTTTGGACCCTATGTATCTTTGATGTTTTGTAAACTCTAGGCTAGGCTTGCCCTGATCTTCGCTTCTTTTTATTGTAGGCGGAGACGCGATGCGGGGGCCGGAGGAGGTGTCAGGTTCGGCCGGAGCCCTGATCTCGGAGGACACTGATCCCCGTGGGAAAGGCAAGGGGGTGGCACGCGAGGCAGGATCCCGGGAACGTGGAGGCGGGGTTCCCCGTGGGGAGAGGGCGCATCCGGGATGGAGGGCAGCCGGGCCAGGTATCTCTGCCGATGGGCCCGGCGAAGATCTTCATGAGGGCACGTCCGCGCGGGGGGTCAGAACCTCCGTTCCGCAGAGGGTATCAGAGGTGGTCGAGCCTCACCGAGCGCCTTTGGTTCAAAAGTGGCCATACGGAATCCCTTCGTGGGAAATGGGGGGGTCGTTGAGTCCGGCTTGTGAGGGCGCCCTTATTCGTTTTAAGAGGACCCGAGGAGAGGTCGAGGCGTATCCAGATGACCGTCTCCATAAGTTTCCTTTTCGAGTAGGCTGCGACGAGTCGGTATTCGAGGACGCTAGAGTGGCGGCGCGCCTCACCGAGTATTGCGTGTTACCGCACGATCGCGAGTCTTTGACCCGTGTGGGGGCGGAACGGTTGTGTGGCTCGGCTATATGGCACGTCGTGCAGGTAAGCCGGTTTTCTTTCCTCGCCCTCGGGCTTTCTTTGTTCGTGCCCCGCTGATTCGGATCTTCTGTAGATGGTTGCGAACGTGTTAGCCCTATGGGGCCGTACTCCTGTGGCCGTCACCAGGGCGTCTCTGGAGGTAGCGAAGGCGAACCTTGGCGAGGTCAAGGCAAAGCTGAGGGACATGGAGGCGGAGATGGAGAGGGTTAGGAAGGCCTATGAGGTGGAGAAGGGGCGGGTTGCGTATTTCGATTCGTCCAAAGCAATGGTCGAGAACCAACTCCAAGAAGTAACACGAGAGAGGGATGACATCCGGTCGAAGCATACCGCGGAAGTGACTAGCAAGGAGGTGGTGATCGGGGTACAGAGGCGGCAAATAGCAGGCCTAAAGGAGGCCCTTGAGAACGAGAAAAGGGAGAAGGGTGTTGCGATGCGGCGGCTGGAGGAAAAACGGGAAGCTGAAGGCAAAATGATCGAAGCCGCTATCCGCCGCTATCATGACGAGCATGTTGTGCCGATGTTGCAAGAGGCTAAGGATGCAGGGATTCGGCAAGTGGCGAGAGATGTGAGGGCTCAGTCGGTTGAGAGGTGGCGCCGCTAACAAGGTGGGTTTGGGGAGGCCCGTATCTTCTTGTGTGAGGGTTATAACCAATGTTTTGTTGTAGTGTGTGGGAGGTTCAATGTACGGTATTGCTATTTGGGTAAATGCATTGTGTGGGTCTTGTGTCGAACTGTATTCTTCCTTGTTTTGTTCGTAGACCGTCAGCTTTGCGTCAGCTTTGTGAGGGACGTAACTGTCCCCAACTTCGCTCTGCCGAGGTTGTCGGGAGAGGGGAGTTGAGATATGTCGCGTTTAGCAGCGGTTTGCTAGGAAGCCCAGCGTGAATCTCGGTGGGTCAGAGGCGGGGCGAGGTTGCTGGTCCGTACGAACGTTTGCCAAGCGTTGAAACCGAGATCTCCGATTAGTTGGGCGGTGGATTCCTGTTTCAACCGCCCCGATGGGGGTCGGACCCTTCCTTGGTACGAGCGACGCCTTCTTGTTTTGGCCGCCCCGATGGAGGTCGGACTCAGTCTTGGAATGAGTGGAGCCTTTTTGTTTTGGCCGCCCCGACGGATGTCGGACTCAGCCTCGGGACGCGCGGCGCATAGAAAGAAGAGGCGAAGGGCGAAGTAATTTCGAATGGGGGGTAATCATTTCACCGGGATTTGGGCGGGAATTGTTGGCGGTCGTATGACTAGACGTCATCCTGGCGATTCGACGGCGGGCGGGAACCGAAGCGACCCGACCACTGCAGTGATGACGCGTGGCAGAATTGACGGTTTGCCATTACGCGAAGCGTCAGAACATGTGGGTCGGTGCTGGATAGGGCCCGGATTGGTGACGCGTGTCTCGAGGTCGACGGACATGATGCTTTGTGCAGTCGCGTAAAAGAGAACTCAGGGAGGGGAGCGAAGCAAAGCTGATTGTTGGGCGAAGATTTTTGGCAAGCAGCTGGAGCTCGTCGGAGATTTCATTATCCTTGCCAGAGTCGTCCTCGTGGGAGCGGTCGACGAAGTAGCGAAGACGCCCGAGTTGTCAGAACCCATTAGGTAAGAGGCCCGTTTTATAGATGTCTTCCTCGATGTCTTCGTTTCGTGGTCAGGGGTCGGGGGTGGTTGGGGAAGGGAGCTCCGTCGCGGAGACAGGAGAGGTGCCTCTCGAGATTGCGGGCGTGAAGTCGGTGCTGAAGAAATCCATTGCGGAGATCTTCGAGATGTATGTCAGGCCACCGTATTCGGTTCGTGAACCGGAGCCGCAAGAGAGGGTGTGTTTCGCGGGCGACCGGGAGGTGGGAGTGTATGTCTCCTCGTTTGAGCAAGGGTTGTGCTTCCCCCCATCCTTTCTTGCTGGATGTGTTGAACTTCCTGGAGCTGCCCTTGTATCGCCTGATGCCCAATGCCATCAGTGCCGTTGTGGGGTTCCTAGTGCTGTGCGTGAGTAACCAGGTTTGCCCATCCCTGTCCTTATTTCGCCATTTCTTCTCGGTGAAGAGGTTGGGGTCCTGCTACTATCTATCCGCGAAAAAGAGACATCCGCTCATTAGGGGGTTGCCCGGGAAAATTAAGTTATGACGCCAACAGTATGTGTTTGTGGGCATGCCGGAGGAGGTGCTGATAAGATCTGATTGGGCGGAGCTGAATCCCGAGGCGAAGGAGGGGGTTGAATTGGGGGATGAGGAGAAAATGGTGGCCCAGCTTTTAATGGCCATACCAGTGGAGGGCCGAGATTACCGGATGCTCGCTCGGGCTGAGATGATAGTGGTGAACATCTGGCCTGAAGGTACAACAGATTTTGGTGTTAGTGCATCTGAAGTGCTTACGCTGAAATTTCTCTCTTTGGCAGGTCGCACGATGAGTTTGTCCCTCGAGGAAATGATGCAACGCGTCTCGGAGTAGGCGGGGCGAGCATCGTCGAGAGTTGGCCCCAAGAGGTTGCGAGAGGAAGGAGGTGTGGGGAGCTCGACAGGAGTGCCGGTGCCCACGAAGAGGAGGAAGAGGCCGACGAGGTCGTCCGCACCAGATGCGCCGGGTCGGGGGGAAGCCGGTCAGCAGGAGGGTGGAGCCGGGGAAGGGATCGCAAACCCCGTCATCGACCTGGAGGGCGGGGACGAAGGGTCGACAGGGGAAGGGGTGGAAGCCCCCAGGATGCGGTCGTCTAGCCCCCTGGCACCTACAGTAGTGGAGGGGGTGGCCGCTATCGGTCAGTCGGGGAGGGCCGAGACGTCAGGTGGCCCGACCGGGTCTACCGGATGGGACAGTTGGCCCTATGTTTGTCCGTTGTTCGGTCTCGAGAGGGCCGCCGATACCCGCTGTGAGGCCTCATTGGTTAAGTTCAAGGCCAAGAGGACCGATGTCGAGGGTTATTCCGACGAGGCGCTTCATCGGGCGCCGTACAAAGTGGCGAGTGATGAGTCCGTGTTTGAGGACGGAGGCATGGCGGCGAGGCTGGCAGAGAACATTTTCTTGCCCCGCGATAGGGTGGCGCTGGAAGCGGTGGAGCCCGAGGGTCTGTGTGGGACCGCGGTATTGCACGGCGTCCAGGTTTGTTTTGTACGCCAGATGACGTTTTTCAGTGGATTTTATTGAACACCCTAAATGGGTTCTCTTCTCTGCTTTTCTTTGTTCAGGCCGTCAACTTGATGCTTGGGATGATGATGCACGTGCCAGCCATACATAAGGCCGAGGGTGCCGTGGCTAGAGTGGTGGCCGAGTTTGCCGCCTTTCGTAAGAGCGCTGGCGAGGACCTGGCGAAGGAGAGGGAGAGGGGCGGCCAATATGAGGCGCAGGTAGAGCGCCTGAAGGCGGTCGTGGCCGATCATGAGCTGCAGGCGGCCGGGGCTAGAGAGAGAGCGAAGGAGCTGGAGGTGGCCCTTGGGAAGGAGGAAGCTCGTGCAGAGGATCTAGCGGGACGTGCCAAGGCCACCGAGGAGGAGTTGGCTCGCAGGGTCGATGAATTTCACACGTATCAGGAGAAGACCGTCATACCTGCCCTTGCAGATTCGATGTCCCGGGGCATTGAGAAAGGTTGGGCGGAGGGGTGGGAAGCCTGCTTGGTTCGGATAAAGGAGAGGGTGGCGGGCCTGTCCCCGCCAGTTGAGCTCGACCTTGACGGACTCGCAGCTTGCAGCGACGGGGATGGGGATGGCGACAAGGCAGGGACCGGCGGTGCCGGGGGAGATTCCCCTGAAGGGGACGGGGAGGACATCATGACTGGGGGATGCGCCGTCGGCGCTGGAAATGTAACCAAGTAGTTTTGTATTGGCGTTGTTGATGTTTTTTTAAAGGGTAGAAAGTAAAGTTATGTGGGGTTGATACCCGCCCTTTTCTGGGATCTTCTATCTGTGTGTGTGCAGAAATTCCTTTTCAGAGTTACGCTTCGGTGCGGCTGTTTATATCCCGGCGTTGGGGGAGTTGTGTTAATTCCCTTTATATCGGGTAGTGCGCCCGAGAAAATTTACAGCGGGTTAGTCTCTTTTCGTCAGCTATTATTAATAATTTAATAAACAGGACGGGCCCGTAGGCGAAACGTTGAATCGTTCTAGGTAGGTTGATGTTCTCATCGTATTTGATTCGTCCCTCCCCGACGTCGTGCCCCTGTAGAGTTGCTTCAGAGGGTTCCCACTCGGGGTAGGGGTGGATGGTTGTGTCGATGCCGGGGGCGGTGGCTTTGGCCCTCGTTCCCGGAATTGGGGGGAGAGGGAGTCCTTGGTGGTTGCTCTATCCCGCGGAGCCTTGTTGCTCCTATCGACTGGAGTCTCCGTGTGATAGGCGCGAGGGGACGTGGTCCGCCGCCAATCCGTGCGTCTTCCTGGCGTATGCGGTCCAGGAGAAGTCGAGGAGTGGAAGGTGGGGCGCTACAGGTGTAAGCGGAGTAGCCTGTTGGAGTGCGCCGGCGCTCG